>CM075664.1:6269525-7519525 GCA_037954105.1 Canavalia gladiata | reverse complement strand
TTTGAGACATGGCTTAGACAATCCATCCAGAACATGTTTTGTGATGCTAAGGAACTATTGAGGCTTTATCAAGGCTCCAAATTACACAAGGATCCATAACAACCATACTGATCCTGTAATAAATGCAGCCTAGGAGTTTGACCGTGAAACACCCAGACTAGTTCATGAGGAAGGGCTAGGCTTAAATGGTGTAGAAGAGCATTGGATTGTCAATGACAAATGGGAGAAATTAATTTCACTTTTTGTGAAAATATGTGTATAGAGTGCTGATTTTGTGAAACATTGAACTGCTCAGAGAGGATCAGATTGTCTTTCATTCCCTCCTTTGACTGATATGAAATTCGGCAAATCAGGATATGATTAATTCATACATAAATTTTAAAGAAATATCAACCACACTTTTAAATACACTTTCCATTAATGGCTAAAATTTATCGAGACTTACAAATAAGGTAAGTTCCACTAATTATTGAAGGATTTTATTAACCAATGCGCTTAAGGACACCAACAAAAAAAATTATAAGCAAATTTTTTTATTAAAAATTATGTTGAGATATATTGTAAATCGCAGTAAAGAAGCATTAATAACACTTTATATTAAAAGATTTTCGTATTCTTAGAACATCAATTAGCATATCATCCCATTCTTTAATAAGCTTTACCCATGATTTCATGTTTTTCAGTAAATTTTAGCCAATAATAATGTGTCTGAATGTGTATTAAAAAATATATTACTAACACTTTTCTAAATTTTATTCTGGGAGAACATTTTATGGTTCTCTTATTATTAAGAACCCCCCCCCCCCCCCTTCTTTTCCCTTCCCTCCTTAATTTTCTTTAATAAAATACCACATGAAGGAATTTCAAGATAGTAACTTGTCCAGATTCCTGTAATACAAATGACTGAGCAATCCTGTTAGAAAACAGTGTATACTGTCTATGACCCATGTGATTTTAATTGGGTTGACAAATTAAGTAAAGCAGCATATAGTACCCGAGTACAGATTGATACCTATATGTCCCCCCTCTTGGCACTAATTAGCTTAGAGTATGGCTGAAAAAAACTGTTGTCCCCTCGCCTGTGGGTTTGTCCCTCTTTCTTGCCTTTATTAATTTTTTTTCGGTTCAAATGGACAAACCTTGTAAAAAATTTTTTTTTTAAATCCTTGTAATTATCTTACGTTCTTGCTTCTTCTAATTACCTCATCAATCAAAATAAATAACATGGGAGAACTCTCAAGGTTTCAGTCAATATATATTCGATCATATTGGAAGTAGGATTAAGGGGGGAAAACAGGATAGAAAAAATATACTGACAACTAAAGCACATGATGCCTACAAAACCATAGTTTTCAAGCTTTATTCAATCCTATCTACTTGAAATGAGAAACAGAGTCGTCATATACCAACACTTTTGACTCAAATTGCTCCAAGTCTGAGAAGCTGGCTCATTAGGCGTCAATACTTTGACTCAACTTATTTCAAATTCAAGGTTACAAAATTTCCTAAGAGACTTTCAGGTACATATGTATGATAATTAATGCATACATAATTGAATTATTTCCATGTATGCCATCCACTGCGATTTGGTATATTACTCACCAAAAATATATTCTTGGTTCTAAAGCATATCTCACTGAGTTTCAGCTGACATTATGAAATGAGTCGATAATAGCATCCGCAAGGTATTCACATTTGGCCAATGACAATCCTGCCAGGGAAATCCTTCCATCCTTTGTCATGTATACGTGCCACTTATTTGTCATATTGTCACTCTGGTCAGACAGGAGAAATCATTTAAGAACAACAAAGTAAATGTTGCAAATTGCAATATAATAAAATTGAAGAGAAAAATACAAATTAACACCCTGAGATTCAGGTCATGTATGGTTTAGTCCCCAAACTTTAAAAAGGTGTATTTTGACCCTTAATGTTTTGAACTTGTGTAGGATAATCCTTCTGTTAATTTATTTATAAAATTATCCATGGAAAAAAAATGTAAACTAGCACCCTAAAATTTGAATCATGAGCGATTTTTTAAAAATGAAGGACTAAATTGCACAAGACATGAATTTTAAAGTGCTAATTTACAGTTTTTAGGAGTATTTTTGAAAATAAATTAACAAAAGGGTTCTTTTGCACACATTAACAATCCAAGGTTGAATTACACCTTTGGGGACTAAGTTGCATATGACCCAAACCTGAGGGTGCTAAGTTGCAATTTTCCCAAAATCAAAGTACTGATCAGTAATATTTCGATAAAGTCAATGAAACAGGATTCCAGTGTATAAAAAGCTAAACAAGTTGATCACATGCAAGAAGTCATCGCAAGAGTCTGTTACCTGCTCCTTGTTCAAGCCAGTGAATGAGAACATGCCTATCTGCTTTAGTATGAATGACCAATCCTTTCCACTCTTGTCTTTTGAAGTAATACTATCGTATAGCTGCTGTCTGACATTCTTTATCCTTCCAGCCATCATTTCCATCTCTGCTTTCCATTCATCAAAGAGATCTGGGTTTCCCACAACATCGGCAACAATCCTAGCCCCATGTAGGGGTGGATTAGAGTACATTGGTCGGGCAAGCCTTTTCAGCTGGCTCTTTACCCTGAAATACATAGTTACCATATTTGATCAACACAGAACTTTTACTGAGGTATATATTGCTCTGATCAAGTAGAATTTAAGATATTTTCTTAAAACAAAACTTAAGCATTTTGTCATGACGAAAACAATATAGTACAGATTGCAACTATTTCATACTACCTTAATTGATAAAACGGTCCCCTCACATTTATAGAAAAGGAATAAAATTGCGTGATAAGAAATAGACAGATTCATTATTTTTCTTAGACATGTCTGTTCAACTTAGATATGAGAAAGCATGGCATACTTAATTTACCACACCTTGCTGCAGATTCTGGTGATGATGAAATCAAATTGATTGCTCCAATCCTTTCAGCATAGAGACCAAGATTTTTACTGTATGATTGAGCCACAAGAACCTCCATGCCACGTGCCACAAACAATCTCACAGATGACGCATCTGCATCAAGGCTTCCACTAGCAAACCCCTAAAGTTTAATGAGATGTTCAGCATATAGTGGAACAGGTTCCAAGTCTCTAACGATTATTCGCATTAATTTCAAATATGTTAATGGCTTTTGAAATATTCTATCTGGAAACTTGCTAAAAGATAGCTCATTGAGATACCTGGTAAGCAACATCAAAAAATGGAATGTGGTTCTTTTCTTGAATTACATCAGCTATTTTTTCCCACTGTTCAGGTGTAGGATCAATACCAGTAGGGTTATGAGCACATCCATGAAGTAGCACAAAAGATCCTTCGGGAGCTGACTATAAAAATGTAAAATGTACAATTAGGCAGAGCAAATTTATCAAGGAACAAAGGAACTTCAAATTAAATGAGAATTTATGTTTCTACGTAATGTATGCCTTCAAAACAAGACTCTCAATTTACAAATTACCAAATCAATTATGCATTGAATACCGGTACACTGCAATGGCATGGTAATCAAACGATGATATCAGTTGTATTTTAAGGGAAAGATATTTTTGAAAACATGCATTTTGAGAAAAGATGACAAGTGTCAAGACCTAAAATGAAGGATCAAGAGAATAGATCATTCATGCGCACTGGTTTCTAATTCAAAGCAGTTAAATATAACACTGTTGAATAATTAGTTTCACTTTCTAAATTATGGATCAGGATGTAACCTGTATATCTTCGATCATGCCCTCAAAATCCAAGCCAACTGTCTTGGGATCATAATATCGGTACTCGGACCATGGGACTCTAGCATCATTGAAAATATTCTTGTGATTGCCTACAAGACAATAATGTTACCCAGGATGTACAAATTCCTTCTAAACAAATACCATGACCAAGTTAAACACACAAAGGAATGAAATGCGCACCCCAGGTAGGAGCCGATATCAAAACTTTTGCTCCAGGAAAATAGCGTTCTATCAGAGCTGCACCTAGTCGCAGAGAACCAGTTCCAGAAAGACCTTGGACAGTGGCAACCTGGGTCCAATTGAATAATGTAGTAAAAAATAATTAAAATAAAGGTTGACTATTTGTTGTTCACTATCTATTCACTCATAACCAATAAAACATAAAGTCCTTCAAAACATCTATATTTTCTCGATCCACTACTTACTCTTTGCTGTTCGATTGCTGGATTGTCTGCTCCAAGCAACAACTCTGCAGTAGCCTTATTAAATGCAGCCAAACCCTCAATAGGGAGATACTGCATTTCAAGTTAAATCATACTCAATATAGTCCAAAGGCTGGTAGTTCCATGCCACACATAAAGGCATATGATGTAAAGAAAATTACCTCTTTGTTATCCCCTCTCTCCAGCATAAGATTCTCTGCCTATTAAAAAAACAAGAACTTCATCTAAATCAATATTGATTCAATAAAAAAATAGTCTTAAGGTTTGTGAACAAGTAGTATTAAGAATAAACATATGGCAGGAGTATTGTGCAAATTGAGGACGCTCAAATCACTGCACACACATCAAGGAACAAAACAAAGACCTTCTTAACAACATTAAGCACATATGGCTGTAGTTCTTCTGTTCTGTAGGCCCCAACTCCAAGATTGAGCTTAACATCATTTGTGTCTGCTTTAAATGCTTCCGAAACTCCAAGAATTGGATCAGGAGGAGCCATAGGTATGCCCTCAAATCGAGAAACATTAACTGCAACAGCCATAGAGATCCGACCACAGGACTGTGAAATAAAATTGACAGGCATCAGATTATGACACAAACACAAAGAAATTGATTTAGATTGGGAGTATTGGCACACCCAATTGTCTCCTCACACTCCTTAATTCATATTAACTATTTTGAATTGCAATTCTAAAAACATTATTCAATCAAGCATGCAAAGAAAAATAGGGATATAATTAATTGCTGTACATATTATTTTTTGTTTTAAAAAAGTACTACAATAGTGGGGTGTTGTGGACTAATCAAGCCAATTGACTGTTGTCTTAATCTTTAATAAAGATAACTTACCAGATTATGTGATCATAACTCTCCTTAATGATAAGGAACATATCCTATATATAAAAGGGACTACTCAAAGTATGATCACCTATTCTCTCTTACACTCCCTCTTCTACACTTGCAAACATTCTTACTGATTTTCATAAATTATTATTAAACTACATGAACAAGCATCAGTTAGTGTGCCCATAGTACTAGCCAACATATCATAAAGGAATATATAAATAAAATCATGGTGGACCAACCAAAACAAGAAAAATAAAAATTGAACAAAATTGAAGTAAGTAAGAAGCTCAATTTCTATAGATACCTTTGAATTTGAGAAGGGTTTAGGTGATACTTTCTTAAATCTCAAAGTGTTGCCTGCAAGCTTGGTTTTTCCCTGTTCAACACCGACGTTAAATCATAAATAGGCCATTATTAAAATGTGTGAGGGAAAGTTAGAAGAAACAGAAAGAAGAACCTTGTGGATTTCGTGAATGGATAGAGAAGAAGAGGGAGAAGCTACAGAGAGAAGCGAAGAAGACATCTTCAGCAACAGAAACGGTTAGGAAGTTGTAACGATATAAGATGTGAGGTTATAAAATGCTACTGTTTTAACTATATATAACTGATGGATCTAAGGTTGAATAGCGTAGTGAATACGATGAGATCGAAGTACGCTTATGAGAAGTGAGAATCACTTAAAAAGTGAAGGAAGAAAGGAGAAAACAGTGGGCGACGAGAACGAAGAAAAAGTGCCTCTCTTTTTGTTGATTTATCATCGACAAATTTGTATCTGCTCGTAGATCACATATTTTTCTATATTATATACATCGTTTATATTTACGGTTTTGTTAACATTCAGCCATTATTAATAACAAATCAATATTCCTAGCTATTAACTTTTTAGACATTACTGACGTTTTTTAAAATACTATTTTAAATAAATTTTACATATTTTATTTTAATTGTCATTATCTTTCTAGATGGTTATTAACATTTTTGTTAAAATTATTAAATAATATTTATATATTTCAACTTTTAATTAAAATATTTTTTTAATTTTATTTTTAGCATAATTTTAAAATATAAAATTTTATTTATTTATTTTATAAATTTAATATTATTTATTTTTTATAATAATATTGTTAATTTTAATTTATTTTTTATATTATTATAAAATATTATATTTAAAATTATTGTTTTTATATATTATTTATTTTAATTATTAAATTATTTATTTTATTTTATTAAAAATTATCGTACCATTTGATAAAACATAAAATTATAAAATAATTATTTTCTAAAAAATTATTTATCATAACCATAATTATAACAAAACGATGAAATTTAGAAAAAAAATCTAGCAAAAAAATTTTAAGTTCAGAAGTTAGATATTAACATCTTGTTCGTTTTTTGAAAATATATATTTTATTCATCGTTTTAAAAAATATATATCTTAAGTGTCTTAAGTATGTAATTTTGATATTTTAAAATTTTGTTGATCTTTTACCTAGAATAAAAATAAATATATTTATAAAAAAATAATTTAACAAGACTTTATCTTACTTTTACATATTTATTGGTACAATAAAAAATTTAAAACTAAATAATTCTACTTAAAGATTTAATTTTTAAAGGTATTTTAAAAAAAATATGTATAGAATTAAGAAATAGTTTAGAAGTATTGCTTTTATACAATACAACGAAGAGTTAAGACTACCTAATTCTAATTGAAAACTTAATTGAGATATTTTTAAAAAAAATTGTTTAGAAGTGTTTTAAATATTAAAAAATATTTCTTATTCCATGTATGCAAGTTCGAAGACAAATTACTATTATATCGAGATCCATATGATTTCTAAACGTTAAACGACAAGTATACTACTCAATGTATTTAGATCTTATTACGTGAGATTTAAAAATTTAAATTTAAAAATATTTATTTATTTTATTTTTTAAAATTTTTAAGAAGAAAAATATTTTTAAATTTTTTAAGATAAATAATTTAACAAGAAACAAGTTTGTTTTTGTACTTAATTCGAGTTAACACATGACTACTTAATAAATTTTTATACTCCAAACAAAATAAAAGATGAATGTACCACTCAATTGATCCTACTTTATCATTGCATAGATTTAAAATATATTTTTTAATTTTTAAAAATAATAATAAATATAAATTAAAAAAACAAATATAAAAATAATAAAATATTAAATAAAAATATAAAAAAAATAAAATAACAAATGATAAAATAAAAATAATAATAAAAACAAAATTAGCTACACTTACCTGCCCACTTGCAAAATGGTCGCCAAACTTTCCTCTTGAAACTTTTATTTCATATAAAAAAATAAGAGAATGTACAAACTTTTTAGTTTAAATATCTGATCTTATTCTTACGAAGAATCTCCTTATATAATAGGATGAAAGATCGAATATAAATAGAATTTCTATTTTATATGTAGGAGAATGAGAGAGTAAACGACTCTTATTCTTCCAAGATAGGATTATCAAATTTTGTTTTGAATTTTTAATTTTATTTAATATGAGATTTTTATTTTTTTTTATTTTATCTTGTTATACCTTTTTTATTTTTTTCAATAGCTTGAATAAAATTGAATATTTACATTATTTAAAATTTATTTATTTAAAATTTATTTATATAAAAACTTAAAAAATAATTTTTATTTAATTATATTTTAATATATTTTTTATTAATATATATATACAATAAAATTATTATTTTAATCTATTACTTAACTATATCTTTATTATTATTTTACATTTAACAGTTAATTTAACATCTAGTTTTATTAAATATTTTTAATTTAATTAATAATTTTTTAATTTTTAATTAATTTTATCAAACATAATTAAAGGGTATAAAAAATATTTTTTTAAATAATTATTTTATTTTTAATTATTTAAATCAACTTTAAACTTTAACAAACCCAATTATATTATTATTAAAGAATAGAAAAATA
Source organism: Canavalia gladiata (assembly GCA_037954105.1). Lineage (NCBI taxonomy): Eukaryota > Viridiplantae > Streptophyta > Magnoliopsida > Fabales > Fabaceae > Canavalia > Canavalia gladiata. The sequence continues at coordinate 7,511,514 of CM075664.1, read as the reverse complement.
ATGATAAATTATAAAGTTTGTCAGGATTAGAAAAAGGTTTTATCTTATTTTTAAATTTTTTTTAATAATAAAGAAAGCATTGTAAAAAATTAATGTATATAATATTTAAAATATAAAAACTATTCAATTCTTTTTAACTGACTAATGAAAAAAGTTAGAGAAAGATTAAGATCATTTAATAAAATTATAATTAGATTTTTTTATATTTTAAAAATATTCTAATAATTTTTAATGTACTTAATAAAAAATTATATAAAATGTTAAATGTCTTTAATATATTGAGAATAAAAAAATGTAACATTTTTATTATTCAATGATTAAAAAATTATTACAAAAATTAATTAAAAAGGTTTTTTTTATAAAAAAAATTAGAATTATTTTTAACCATATAAAATAAAATCATTGTTGTTGGAGTAATGTCAAGATAAATATATATTTCAAATCTCAGCACACTTTAGGTTGAATCAAAGGTTTTTTTATATTAAAATGATTTTCTCATATATGTATAGTACCTATATTTCACTACATTTAAGCAAAATAGTCTTCCGTAGTTAATTAATAATTTTGTAATCAATTATTATAGAAAAATATAATTAATAATATAAAAATATGGTTAATTGAATAATATAAGTGGTGAATGAAAATATAATTATTAATTAATTATTCATATAATTAATCAATTATTTATGTAGTTAATTATATAAAAAAATAGTTAATTAATTATTGAAAAAATTAATAAATCAATAAATGAGAAATAATCAGGTGCGGTTAATTATGTAAAAAAATAGTTAATCAATTATTGAAAAAATTAATAGATTAATAAATGAGAAGTAATCAGGTTTACCTATTTTACATATGTAAAAATATCTGCATCATCTTTATATTCTTTATATTCCTCTATAATTAATTAGTTAACATTGGAGAAAGCAGATTTAAGGCTGTGAAATAAAATATACATAAACTTTCTGTAAGGTTGGATGTAGGTGTGGGTGTGAAAAAAAATAATTTTTTATTTAAATTCTATAAGTTTTGGTGTTTTAATTGTCGCTTCTAGATCTTTTCAATATATGCTACTTTCAATCTTTCTCTCATCCTTCTTATGAGTAAGAAATTTTGAGACTCTAATGTGATTTGTCTTGAATACAACCATTTGGAACACAATGCTATGTTAATCTTAGAAAATGATTTTGGTTTTAAATTACATTATAGGTCTGATAAAAATTTATTTTCAAGGTAATAATTTTGATCATAACATAACAACTGATCCTATTCTCAAGTAACATTCTTAAAAGTGAATTAATGCTTAACAAATATATTTTGCCTAAACCATTTGATAAGACCAACTACAAGCACCAATTTCGGAAGCTTATGATTTTTTTTTTTGAATAGTTGAAGATAGATCACATCCTCTTTAACGACGCTTCCATCATCCTTACTAAAAGTGATGTCAAGATTATAACACCGATGAAAAAGGAACTAAACACTTTTGAAAAGCATAATAGGTTGAATTGTAGGCATTTTCTTAGTCATATATCAACCAATATGTTTGACTTATTTGTATTCTAAGAAGTCTCCAAATCAAACTAAAAAACATCAGAGAACAAACACAGTATTGACAATCTAAAAGTGACAAGTATGTCAATGAAAAATGATTAATAACAAGTCAATCATAAAGAAGAATTATGAAATTTTGGTTGTGTATATCCTTAATAAAAACTTGAAGATGTATAAGATTCTTTAAGCCAACATGCTACTAGAAAGGTTTTTTTTTTTTCCTTAAACGAATATAAAAACCATCATCTCAAAAATAAAAAAAATTACATTATAAAAATTAATTAGTTACATAAAAATCGAAAAAGCAAATCACCTTAAAAATAAATATCAATACAATCTTTAAATTTATCTATAATGCTAACTTAGTTGAGTTTAATAATATTTTTATTAAAAAAAATTTAAAAAAAATTAATGTAAAAACAGATAATAAAAAAAATAACTAAACAAATTCAATGCAGAGCTATAAAAGATATACACAAATGTTATATTACATTTGTTTGTAGAAAGATAAGACATAAGATTTATTAGTGCAACTTTTATAAAAATGGACAAGTTAGACAATAATTCAAAGCAAAAGCAAACATAGTAAAAAATAAAAAAATAATTGCTAGTTATTATGGAAGTAAGTTTGGTGAATAATATTGCAAAATAGGTGTTGGACACAAGTGGTATGATACATATTTATATCAACAAGAAGTTGTTCCAAGAATTTTAAGAAATCAAGAAAAAGAACATAGTTTACATAAAAAAATTCTACAGGTAGGATAAATAGAAAAAACTACTAAAATTAATTTTGAAAAAAAATATTAACTTTCAATAATGTGTTATATATTTCTAATATGTATAGATGTTTAGTTTCTATTATATTGATTAATGAGCTTAATTTAAAAATTATTTTAAAGGATAAAAAAGTTATAATAACTAAAAATAAAAAATTTATGGGAAAGAGATATTTTAGTGATAAACTGTTTATTGAATGTTAATAAAATGAATAATAATACTTCTAGTTTTGTTTATATTATTAAATCATTTGATTTTTGATATGATGAATTACAACATGTTAATGTAGTATTTTTTAAAAGATTTAAAAATATAAATTTGTCACCATCCATAAAAGTTTGACTTCTAAATATTTTATGTGTAGAAGATAAATAGTAAAAATATTTTAAAATTATATTAAATAGGCATATAAAATTATTTAAATTAGTATTATTTTAATATTGTAGATTTTGACAATACAATGAATAGAGGTTCAAGCTATATTATGTAACCTTTATTTGATAATTTTTTTAGATATAAAAAAATTTACCTCTGAAAGATTAAGAATGAAGCTAAAGTTATTTTTTAAATATAAAATTGAATTTAAAACTCAATTAAATTGTAAATTAAAGAAGTTAAGTTTATATTGAAATGATAAATATAATACAAATAATTTTAAAAAATATTATAAAAAATGACATAAAACATAAATTTATATATCCTATTTACCATAACAAAATCACATAGTGAAAAGAAAAAGAAATTCTTAAAAACATGATGAATGTTATGATATTTAAATTTGGAATGCATAATAATATACTGATGAAACAATTTTAATTATTTGCTATTTGTTCATAAAATTCCACATAAAAGTTAGATAAAATATCCTATAAAATATAGAAAGAGTATCTCCTAATTTAAATTTCTTGAAAATATATTATCTAAAGTTGGCTTAACAATTTTAAAAGAGCCAATAAAACATAAACCAATTGATATTTTTATTGATTATGTTTAAGGTAGTAATACATTTAAAAATTTAGTTGTTTGTATACTTAAATTTGTGCATGGTTCTATTTTAAATGAAAATAATATTGTTAAATTTGGAAGAAAAAAAATTAGACAAAAATAAGTTTTGAATCATATTTTATTACTTCCTTTTTAACTGAAATAAAAAAATATAAATATTTTATAAAAAATAGTTTCTACCTATTTGTTAGAAGGTCCATGATTTATAATAAATCAATAAATTCTTTTTTTTTTCAAAAGAAAAAAATTAAAATTGAATTAGAGTCTATAATGAATAATTATATTTGAGAATTAACAGATTTGCCTAATGTAGCTAAACTAATTAATAGTGAGCATATTTTTAAGAGAAAGTTGAGATGGGATGATGCTTATTAAGGATATACCAATAAAAGCATTAGTTTTCGATAACTATTTATTAGTAGCAAAAATAGCTATTATTCATACTATAATTACTTTAATTGATTTAATAATCTTGTGATACATTAAATGAATGTTAAAACTTTTTTTAATAGGAAGTAATTTTAAAAATTTATGTAAAACAACTTAAAATTATATAATTATCATAAAAAATATTTTTATAAATATTTTATAGTAATTATTAAATTAATATAAAATATATTAAATTTTGATAGTTATATCATTTAAATTGTTAGTATATTTTGATAGATAATTTTTTATAAATAAAAATTTATTTAAAAATGATCTGATAAAAATTAAAATTATCATTATATACTATTTATAACTGTTATTAAAAATTATTTTTTTTAGTGTATACCTAATTTAGAAAAAAAAAATACTTAAAAAAAATATCTGATTGACTTAAAACAAGTAACTAATGGCGTTTTGTAAGATGATATATGAATTCTGGTACAATATTATTTATGACATTTAATATGTAATTAGTGCATGATTCTCACTTTCGAATGGTATGCTAAGTGATCGGTTTTATTTATTTTGCAACAATGGTATTTTGAGAGTTAAGATTTAATCTTTTTTATAAATATAAAAAGCAAAGTAATGACATCTTATATAAACTATACTAATTTTTAATTCTCCTCAGTTAAATCAATTTTAATGATTTAATCTTTTAAAAAATAAGAAAAAATGATTATAATAATTTTTAATAAAATTATTTTAAATTCGTAATAAAAATTTAATTTTTATTAATTTATTTAAAGATTCAATTATTCTTTTTTCATTCTTAAATCCTTCTTAATATTTACTAAATCATAATAACACACATTTTTACATTATTAACAGTCAGCCCCATATAATTCAGTTTAAATATTAAAATTATTGCTGTCAGATTTGAATTAATTTTATATAAAAAATTAGAAAACAAGAATTTTAAAAAACCTGTTTATTTAAATTTTTATATAGAGATCAGCTTTAATTTAAAATATAATTAAAAATATGAATTTTTAAAAAAAAAAAATTCAAAATTGTTAAGTGACAACTTTAGAACATAATTATATCACAGAGTTGTTTTTATTTGAAGTTAAATAAACGACCCCAAGTAAAAGTGTATATATATATATATATATATATATATATATATATATATGTATATATATAATTTAAAGTGATGTCAATATTTTTGAATTAAAATTAAATTAAATTAAATTTTATTTAATCAAATCAATTTCTGAAGTTTGTCATTCGAATATTTTAATTCCAAGGATAATTTTATTTGGAAAAAAAATATTATTTTCCATCTTCACTATTAATTACATTTTTATTTTATTTTATCCATAAAATATTTATAAAAAATTGATAAATATGTTAGTTGAATGATGTTATTTTCACATATTAAACTAACCATATATTTATATAAACCTTATCATTATTACCTTTTCTAAAATAAGGAATATACTTTAAAATATAAAATACATATACATATGTATATATTAATTTTTAAATTAATAATTAATATAATGATAAACATAAAATAGTGTAATTAAAATTTTCGTACTGATTCAAATTTTACAAAATTTATTTTTAATTAAAACTATTATAAAATTTTTAAATAATTGATTTTAATTATTCTTCTTATCAAATCATTTATTAAAGTGAAAGTTTGTAATGTATTAAAATAACTTAATAGTAAATCGATTTGATCCAATTCATCTAGTTTTAAGATTATTACCGATTTTTGAAAATATACAAAAAAATTTCTCATTATTATAATGAATCATCTCAAGTAATAATAATAATAATAATAATAATATTATTATTATTATTATTATTATTATTAATTTGTATAAATAAAAAATATACTCCAACTTTCTCGAATTACACTTTTGGATAGACATTGAGAACTTTTAAAATTAAGTTTGAGATGTAAATATAATTTGAAATTGGTGTTGACATATTTGATAATTTTATTTTTAAACTTACATTTGGATCAATATAATAAAATGTAATTGCTGTCTTGAGTTAAAATTTTTACATTAAATTTTATTGAATTTTATTTTTAAGAAAAATTAATTTTAAAAAATTTTCATTTTGAAATTAAATAAAATTAAGTTTGCAAATTGTCGTAGCAAAAATAAATTTAACATCTATTTAGTTTAAAATTAGGTAAAATTTATTTTAATAAATAATTTTAAAATATTAAATATTTTTAAAAATATAATAAATTATATAGTTTTCAAAAAATACATTGTACATTAAAAAGTGCATAAATTAAAATTTCCACGCTAAAACAAGTCCTAGACGCTGTTTTGGAAACACACTGAATTGCTCTAAAAGAAAAGTATAATGAAGTTGCAGGTTTCAATCAGGTGAGGTCACCAGCTTCAATGTTTGCGTACGTCTGAGGTCACTATTCCAATCAATTTTATTTTAATCTCCATTTGCTTTCGTAAGCAACACACCTTTTTTCTATTTATAAATAATAATAAGTAATATTTCATTTTTAATTTATTACTTGATAATATTAGATATCAAAATAAACTGGCTTTGAAAGAGCTTGATAAGTCGGTTTAATTAAAAGACCTTTTAACGTGATTATTAATTTATTCAATACACATCAGAAACTAATTTGTTGTAAAAAAATAAGGTAGAATCAAAACCAATTTGTTAGTCATATTATTAAATATAATTGTAGAGTCAAAAATTGACTTCTCAAATTTTTACTATATTTTATGATTTTATCATAAAAAAAATTCTTTTCGTAATTGTCACAACCTGATGCCAATGCCATGACATATAATATTTTATTAAATGAAAATAAAATATAGTGACTTCAGCACACGACACCAAAGAGATGTGGCAACACGGCAACAAGTATCCTTCAACCATATAATAATAATGGTTTGACCAAAAACATAGGGTAAATTTTTAAATTGATTTTTGATATTTTATCTGATAGAGATAGTTGATCTATAACTTTTTAAAATTTCAAATTCATTCTTGAAATTATACATTATCAATCCGTTTATTTCTTTCTTTCGTGCAGTTAGTGGTTACTTAGTTTGTTAATCATCAGTGATTAGATGTAGCTTTTGTTGGTTAATTAGTATGCAGAATCAATCCCTATATAGCCCCAACTCTATCACATTTATATCCTAAAATTCCTTTTTACGGTTATTCGAAGGCTTAGGTACCACGAAAGAGGAACAAACACATGAAGAAACAACACTCTTATTCAATCTAAATTAAAGTACTAATTCTTGCATAATATATAATAATAAAATAATAAATATTTGTTAATTTCTTAATGTCCATACACAAAATCTATTCTTATTAATTATCTTAAGCATCACCTATATTTTTTTCTTATTTTTTTATTGAAATTTTATCAATGCCATTGTTACTACTTAATCATTTGATTGTTAATCTTTAGCAATTCTAACTAATATAAATGTTGATATTTATTATATCTTATGAATATTCTGCTGTTAGAGGTTAGAATCAATCACAAGAGTTGGCTGTATAATAAGAATATCCTAAGCATAACCTTTCATCAAATATATTAAAAGGTAAATTATGATTTATAAAAAAACCTGCATATTTTACAAGCAAACACCTTTGAGTTCTTCCAGGTTCTAAGAAGAAAGGTTATGACAAAATAATTAAACTACATTAGTTTTTATTTTTATGATTCTTTCATATATCTGCACCAAGCAATTAGGATAAATGGATACTGAAAAAGAAGTTTCAATTAATCATCATTGAAATTTTACTACTCATTAGAGGCTTTTTAAATTCAAGTATAAGAACAATCAAAATCAACAATATGTCGATTATGACATATTAAAATAAAAGAAAAAAACAAGAAGTTATAATTCAAAATTTTTAACTCTTAACACATATTCTTTAGGATTTTAAGAAAACACCTAAAGCTTGTGAAAGGGGGGAAATTTCAAGGATTGCTTAGGAACCTATTTTGCCATGACCTCAGCACCTAGTCCTGTGCCATCCTGAATCTTTGTGAATACTTGAACCTAATTTTCTGTTTCTTCGATCTTGTTTGTGTTACCTCTAGGTGGTAATCTTGTGCCACGTGTGTTTATCATTTTTTTTTCTTAAAAATTTTGTTATTGGTATAAATATCCCACCACTTTAAAGTTGACCTTGTTTTAAAACATTGAAAAAAAATTTATATACATAAATGGTAACGTACATTTTAGTATAAAAATAAATTATTGGATCTGTTTTATTTTTTTATTTTTTATTTTAAAAATTTCTTATCTTTTGAATAAAAGATATAAATAGATGAATAAATAAAAATTTATTTTATTTTTATAAAATATTTAAATAGTAGAATAAAATTTTTAATCTATTTTATTTTACCATGTTTAATTTTTTTTTGTACTTTATTTTGCTTTACCAATTTAAACATAGTCTTAGTTTTTTATTTCAGTATACTTTATACTCCTTTTAGTTTGTAAATTTTAAGGTGAAGAAATAGCATTTCATTATTATGGTTGTTGTTATTGTTTAAAATAATAAATTAGTTATTTTTCATTTATATGTCAACAAAAAATTTTATTTATATTTTTATTATTTTAAAAAATATTATTTATTTAAGAAGAAAATAAGAGAAAATTTTAATTTTTAATTTTTTACTTTCTTTATTTTACTTTAATCAAATAAAGAAAAATAAAATTCCAAAATATTTTTTTTACTTATTGTCCTTCTCTTTATCTGAATAATTCATAATTGATTACTTAAATCTTATTGTTAAGTTAGTGTTATATTGTAACTCATTAGAATTAGGAACGTTTATAATTTGATTTGATTTGATTTTAATTTTTTTTTATCTAAACTGATCACAAAATATATGTACAATTTAGTTTGGTTCATTTGAATTGTATCAAACCAAATCAAATCAATTGTTAACGATTTAATTCAATTTTACTATTTTTATTTTTGACTTTACTTAAAAAATATTCAAGCAACAAAAGTACTATTAAAGTAGAATGTTGCATTCAAAATAATAGAAAAAATAAAATACATAACAAAGAAAGTTCACAATTCATAATAGAAAAGAAAACTTAGAATAGAGATACATATACTTACTAATTATTAAATAAATTAAAGATAAAATGTAAATATATATATATATATATATATATATATATATATATATAATTACATGTGATTTGATTCAGCTTTATTTTACATAAAAAATAATTGCTAACTAATCAAACTGTAAGAAATTTTGTGGCTCTTAAAGAGTGTATTTTTTTTATTTTTTATTTTAATTATATGGTTTAGAATAAATTGATTTGGTTTTTAAATACTTCTAAGTTGAATATTAAATGACAAAATAATTCGTAATAATTTTATTTACATCTTTTATTAAGCTTTTTCATTTTTAAAGTGTTTATAAAATTTAATTATGCTATTTGATATATATAATAAAATTTATTTTATAGTTTAAAATATTTTCACTATAAAAATTATATATTAAAATAAATTTTTTTATAACAAATTGAAATAAATGTAAGAAAAATAAATTTGTGTTGTTTTTTGTCAATTTGGGTCAGATTTACTATTTGGGCCAACCAGTACTAAGAGTCCTGGAAAACTGATCCAACTTTTAAAGCTACCATGAGGGTACAAAGAACCACTGTTTATGACAAAAAAAAAAAGGTACCCACTGTCCCCTTTATGCTATTCAACCCAACGTTACATGAAAAAAAAAAAAAAGTTTCCAACGCTACAAGTAGACTATCATAATTCAACAATTGATATGGAGTCCTTAATCGTTTATCCTGATCTTTTTAAACAGCACCGCTATACATTGCTAAAGAAAATATTTATGAAAAAATTTACACCAACAAATAGTGTTTCACACAGTTATATAAATGATTAAATAATTACTTAAAATTATTTTAACTATATTTAGAATGTTAGTTGTTTAATAAGTATTAATATTTTTTTAATGTAATTTCTAGCATTTAAAATTGTAGCTATCATCTGAATTTTTATTTTTTTAACATATTTTGATAATTTTTTAATTATTATGAAATATTATTTTTTAATTATTGTTTAATATTACAATGTTTAGTTTAGTTATTTTATTTAAATTATTTATAATAAAATATTTAATTCTTGTTGATAATAATTTTAAAAAAAATAAATACTTATTTTTATAGAAATAATATTTTTAGTTTATTTTTAATTTCGAAAAATTATTTATTTGAAAATATAAATTTTATTAAAAATATATGATAAATAATATAAATAAATAAACAAAATTATTAAACTCTTTTTGTTATAATATATAATCATCAAAATAACTATAAATTTATTTATATAAATTTTTAATATAAATATACATAAGTAAGAATAAATTAAAGTATTATTATTCTTATTTTTTATATAATAAATTAATATAATTAAATAATAAATATCAATAATTATATTTAATAAAAAATTATAATATTTAAACTTCAGTCTAAATTCTACTTTGTTATAAGTTCTTGAGTAGAACATCTACTCTATACTTCCTTATCTCAACTATTATGATTTGTTTGAATGATGTGAGAAACATGAAAAAGATAAAGAGAACAGAAAAAAAGAGGAAAGTAAAAAATAGAATGGAAATAAAAAACAAAAGTTAGTTATTTGGATGGTAGAAATGAAAGAAAAAAAAATTATGTGTTTGTTTGGATAAATGAAAAACAGAGAAAAAATAATATATTAATAATATAAATTTTATTTTATATAATTTTTTTTTAAAAAATTATTTTTTGCTATATTTTTTATTAATATAATATTTTTTTTAAAATATAAAATAATATTAACAATTCAAAATTAAAAAAAAACAAAAAAAAAGAAAGTCTATCTTATTTTCTCTTATTTGGGAGAAATTAAAATTTATGAGTATATAAAAATTATTTTTTTTTCTTCTATTTTCATTGTCAAACAAATGACAGAATTTTTTTTTTCTTCTCTCAATCAAACAAATCCTAAACTGAGCAATGTATGGAAGAAGGATTTATATCATCCTTATCAGTTTTTTTTATCAGCTAATTTAATAGTTAGTTTAATATATACTTTATTATTTTAATTAGTAACTTTTTATCTTTTATCTTTCAATTAGATTTTTATCTTCTACCTATTTTTTAGCTTTCAACTTATTTTTTAATGGTGAGTGCTATTTTAATGTTTTTGATTTATCGTTATTTGATACAAGTAATATTAAAGATTCAACAACAAATCTTTTTGAAAAAAAAGAGAATGATATGAATGTAAATACCACATTAAATAAGAGTAATCATCTTAAAGATTCCCAATCAAGAATGAGAGGAACAATAATTTGAAAGAGGATCAAACACTTTAAGATCTTATTAAGAAAGTTTAAGAAAAAGATTATATTAATCCAAAAAACTTAGATTACAAGTTAATTTATGCAATAATATTATTAATGATATTAAGTGATAAAATTTAGGATTTGTAATTGATTTGTTGTAAATTACATTCGAATTTGATATTAATTTGTAATATTTTAAATTATTTATAAATTAAATTAAAATTTTAGATCGATTTATATTTTAATTAAAATTTTATATTTATTTTTATTTAATTTTCTTTCAATTTAGGTAAATTAAATTTTCTGTATAATAGAATTTAAAGATTTAATATAAACATAATTTTATAAATAACAATGTTTTTTTTTAAGAATTTTTATCTATATGAGTTGATTACTTTAATTTTTAGAAAAAGAACTATGATAATATTAGTTTGTTTAACATATGGTGGTAAGGTTTATCTTTTTCTTTTTCTATAATTTTGGTGATTTTCAAACGATTTATGTCAGGTTTCTTTATTCTATCATGTTTCTTAAGATGTTTCAAATCAATTTTTGTGTCTTCTCATTCATTACATAATGGATGAATCACATCAATTTCCACTTTAATAAACATGTCTCTTTTCTACATCATGGTACCATACTAACTCCAATCTTTTTGTTGATTTTATTGTTTTTCAAAATCTCATCCTAAAATTTCATCATCTTACTGGATTCTTATTTCGTCAAGAATAATCTTTCTCTTTATTTTTCTTTAATTTCTTTCATTTTTAACATTTAAAATTAAATGATGAATCATCCGAGAATCATTCATTATTGTATATAATTTTTATTTTTTAGTTTTTACTATATATTAAGTATTTATATTTTCATTAACTTATAACTTGATATTCTTAAAGAAAAAAATAAGAAAATATCTTTTCTCTTTTTGATTGATCTGGCCCATAAATAAAGGAAGAATTTGTTTTATTTTTTTTAAAAAAATTTAATTAATAAAAAGGGACTTCCTTTAAAATTTTAGAAATTAATTTAAAGGATGAAATTAAAAAAAAAAATCTTCTTAGTCACAAATTTTAGATATTTCAAAATAATTTATTTATAAATGGAAGCCAATAGATAAATAAGTGTTTAAAAACTTTCAACCAGGGCAATATCAAAACAATTTTTATAACTCAATATCTATAAAATGATCAAAATATATTTTACCTACTAGGATAAAAGAAACTTTGTAGAATGGTTTCTAATTTTGTTAGACAAACTTTTTTTAAAGCTTTTGTATAATAAATCTGCATTAAATTAATTAGATCAGATTAAATTTTTAATTCAATTTAAATTTAAAATCAGATAAACTCATTTTAAGTGAAAAAGAAATTTGAAAGATGCTGAATTTGCAAGTCATATATATTGGTCGTACTTTGACTAAAGTCCAAAAGTAAAAGACAAGACTACACTTACACATTGAAGATAAAATAGTGACTCGTGCCAGACAGTCGATAAGAAATCTTCCAAATTTCGCGTGCTATTTATTATTATTAATTAAAATTTCATTTTCAATAATCAATGTCCATAAGCAATTGACTGGCATTTATGAGAAAATTTGACTAGCAATTATAGTTGGCACAAAAGAGTTGCCTTGAGGGAAGTAATAGGTTTATTCTTTTAGAAGTAAAAGAAAATTTTAAAATATAGTTTTTAATATTATTTAAAGATATATAAGAATAAATTAATAAATAATGAATTTTTATTAAAATTATAAAATTTAATAACATCAATACGTTAAATTCTATAACTTTAATAAAATTTTACTTTATTTATTTCTTTTTATCTATCCAGAAAAAAATATAAATTTATTTCTATTTATTTGTTTATTTAAATTTTTTAAAAAATATTAATTATTATTTTTATATATACTCATATCTATCAACTGTAATAAAAAAAGAAAAATAAAAGTAAAGTTTATGTATAAAGGGTAAATTAGGAAAATGAATAATTTTTAAAAAAATTATCAATATTAATTGTATTTCATAACATTGGTATATTTTATCTTTTTGGATAGATAAAAGTAACATATCTTTAAATATATTTTATAAAAATTAATTAAAAATAATTAATTTATATATTAATATTTTAACTGTTTTAAAAAGAGAATAATAAAAAATATATTAAAAAAGATGTTATTAACATTTCTCTTTTTATTTATATTCTTATACAACTCACATAGCCATAGCCATAGGTGTTTATGGAAGTTGGAACGATTCTCTACATAGCTAGACTTGGATTTGCTTAATTAACTCAATTACACCAAATTTTAAATGTTTGCCTCTTATGCAAAGACATATTTACAAGTATTTAATTGTTTGGTTGTTATCAAACTCTACTTAGGGATATTTGAATAGACCGTTTCCATGGGCAATTCAAAGTCTTGTCTATTAATTTAAATGCCAGAAAGGTAGCTTGTTAATCTTGCATGTACTTATTCAATGAACCACCCAACCATGCCCATAAGATTGGTTGTGGCTTGCTTAGTCATTGCAATATGAGGTTTTGAACAGTATTCCAACCATGTGCTTCACCTTCATTACTATCTACTAATAACTGTGGGGACAAAAAAATGTGTCTCTAGTTCATGAATACAATGCAATAGTGTGGATTATTGTTTCCAATTACGACTCTTGTAAATTAAAAAGTGGAAATTAAATAATAAAAAAAAGAATATAAAAAAATATTCTTAATGGTCAATTTTAATTAAATTGATATTTTCATTAAGAAAGCATAACTTGTTTTTGGTATACTTATACATATAATTTTTAAGTTGACATGAATTTGATCTTAATGGTGCTTATAAAAATATTTTATTTGGACAAATAAATTTTTATTCAAATTATGTATTTTTTATTAATTTATTAAAATTGAATATATATATATATATAATAAACTCTATTTAAATTTTTTAACACAAAATTGCATACATGAGAAAAAGAATATTTATTTTTAAAAATTATCTTTTTAAAAGGACTAATTTTTTATTATCAGCTAGAAATATTTTTAATATACACATAAAAATAATGAATTTTTATTAATATAATATGAAATTCATTTATTATAAACTTTCATTTTCTTAATCATGTACAGGGTATATATAAACCTTAATATATAAATGAATTCCTATAATATTCTCTTGTTCTTTGAGACGCCTGCCTTCACGGTCATTTAACACTTATTTTTATATTTTAAACAAAATAAATTATTAGTAACTTTTAAATTTTCCTTTTATAATAACATTTTATATTATAATTTCACATTCTCAAAATGTCATCTTTTGTTTAAATTTATTTTTATAATAAATTTATTTTATTTTTTCTCAAATTCTAACCATCTAAACATTGAAATTAAATAATTTTCGTTTTTTTTAATTTTTTTCTTTTCCCTCGAAGACAAAGCTATTTATATTTTTTCAAGTAAACTAAAAATACCCATGCAATATAAGATACTTTTGCTGGTTGATTAATTTTGATCCTCGGCCCCTTTTAAACTATAACCAATCCAAGTCAATTTAGGGGAAAAGCTCTCCTAGGAACTTTTTTTTTTCAATCCGAGGAGTTAAATTTTAAACCTCACTTAAGCTACATGAAGTTACTTACCACATGGATCATTAGGCGTTTGATATTTTCTAATATTTTAGGTAAAAATAAAAAATAAAGAATATAATTACTAAAAGTATATTAGATGTCTTATTGTTAATAATTAAACAATGGAGTTTTTATTTTATTAAATATAAATATATTAAAGAGACAATACTTTTAAAATGAAGGAAAACAATTATAGAAATAGAACATTTTATTCAAGGTCCATAAAGTTTACTAATTTTTTCTGGACGACAATAATGGTTTATTAATTTTATATGGCATGATAAAATTTAAAAATTTATAATTAAATAAAATTGGGATTGATTAAATTTAAGTAATAAAATTTGAGAGGAATAAAAAAATAAAAATTTGATAAATTAAAAGTCATTTTAACATTCACACTAAAGAATAAATAGTATAATTTAATATATATATATATATATATATATATATATATATAAGGATTTGAGATATTAATTTATATTAAAAAAGATTTTTCTTACAGATATTTTATAATAATTATATAAATCAATACAAAATATATTTAAACTATAATTAAAATACCTTCTAATAAATAATTTATAATAAATAAAAATTTATAAAAAAATTAAATACATATTAAAATTATCACTATCTATTATTTAAAATTATCATTAAAAAATATTTTTTTAGTGTTAGTTATCTTTACATTACTATCCAATTAAAGTTTCAAAATTAAAAATATAAATAAATTAAATAAAAAATAAACACTTAAAATTCAAACTTTTAACATGTAAAAATATGCTTGCTTCACCTTAAAGTATTATTATTATTATTATTATTATTATTATTAAAATAATTTTTGATCGATATTGAAAACTAATCATTTTAAAGCATAAAAATCTTTTAAGTGAACATTTTTTTTCTTAACAAATTTTTCCCTATACATATTATTAAGATTCAAATTCTTATCATCATATAAGATATATAATTATATACTAACTATTCAAACTCTGTTAATAATTTAAATCATTTATTTAAATAGGTTTAATTTAAAATGAATTGAAATTCTTAAAAAAATGATATTTGAGCTTTAATTAATTATTTTTATTTATCATATTTTGTGTTTAATTATTTTAAAAAATTTAATTTAATATTTAATAGACACTTTTATAAAAAAAATATTTTATATTAATAAATATAATTTAAAAGTAAAATATGAAATTTCAATGATGAGAATTATATATAAATAGTTAAAATTACTTTACTTTAAATTTAATCTTAACCATTTATTTTATTTTCATCTACCTTTATTTGATTAAAATTAATTTATATATATATAATTTAATTTAAAATTATAAGAAAAAACATTATAGATACAATATTGTTTTTTAATTTTAATTATATAGTGCAAGTTATAAAAAAGATAGCTAAAACATTTAGAAAGAAAAATTCAAATTTTAATATAGATCTTTGCAATGAAAAAAATAACAACGTCATCTATTGAGTAAATAAATTTAAAAATAGTATTATCTATAATTATTTTTTATTAACATCATTGTATATCATGTTAGCATGCAAATCTTTTATTTTAATGCCTCTTTAATAATTATGTGTTCTGCTTTAAAATTTTATTCATAACTTAATGTTGATTATTTTATTTTATTTTTATATAATAAAAATAATAATATTTTAACGTACAACTCATTTAGAATATGTTAATTCTTCGTTAGTAGATAATCCTAATAATTTAACTTGAAAAAGTTTTTCTGGAAATTCAATATTTTCCTTTCTTTGGTTTTGATTTGATTTTGTATTACTTAACATAAATAAAAAAAGTCAACTTTTCTAATTTAGCCATTGTGCGGCAAGTTTTTCTTTTTCTTAAAGTAGAAAAATTTTTCACTAACTTTTATAAAATTTTAATTTTAATTATTGAAAAGTAATTTTATATTTTAGCTTATGCTAAAATTTTGATTAATGTAATATTTTAAGATAAAATAAAACACAGTCCAAATTAGGACATGACTTATAAATAACATTTGTATAAAGCAATAACGTAAACAATTTACCTAAACTAATAAAAATAAAAGATTTTTTTTCAAATTAAAAAATATATATATTTATAATTAAAAGGTTAGTTTAAGTAGTATATATTTAAATTTTTTATTTTTATAATATAAGAATAAAAGAAAAAGTTTGAAAGTATAACTAAAAAATTAACAATTACAATTGTAATAAATTAATAATTCTTTCTACAATTTCATTTTTAAAAAATCTCGATGACTTGTAAGTATGATATATTTATTTTCTCTCTTATTTTTCATTGTGCTTAAGATATGTTATGTAGGAGAATTACTGATTTGAAAGGATTAGATTCTCCATTTCTCTAACTTAAAAACTGCACAAATTTGGAAACATTGCAAGTTAAAGGTTTGGATTATTATTATTATTATTATTATTATTATTATTATTATTATTATTATTATTATTATTATTATTATTATTATTATTATTATTATTATTATTTTATGTTGTGAATTAATGTGCCAATAAATAAATACTCATAGCAATAAAAAATAGGAAAAATAATAAACTAATATTTTTTTTACCACACATAACATATTGTCAAATTGTTTCCTAGCGTGTTAAGAAGTTACAATCTTATGGGGAGAAATCCTGAATATCCTGGAATATGACTAGTATAAGATATTTGTAAGTGATGTTTTATTTCCTTTATATTTTGCAAGGTTGATGCAATGATAGTATGTCTAGAAATTTCTTAAATTATTTATATGCATTTTGAAATATTTATAATTGTTTCTCTTTAAACTTATCTATTTGCTTATAATTATTGCACTCTGAACTCTTCTATTTGGTAAGGTACCATTGCTATAGTACATTTTATTTTGTATTGGTACTTTCATATATTTTTTTCTATTTTTTATAATTAAAAACTAAAAAACATAATCTGAGTTTAATAAATTAATCATTTTTCCACTTATCACTGTGATAAGAATTTTTGAAGGTTTCTTACTACTTTTATTCCGTTTGCAATTCAATAAAGTGGATCTCTTATTACTTTAATTTAGTTTGTAGTTTAATACTACTTTAATTTAGTTCGTAGTTCAATAAAATGGCATAAAAGAGGATACGAAAAGGGCAAGTCATATTTAGAGTAAACAAGTGTTAGATTTTAACTTTAACTATTATGAAACTTTAAAATTTCTTATGTTTCTTTTTTAATTTTATTTGTATATTTATATATAGATTATTAATTTATTTTGTAGAAAATATATTAATTTCCTAAGATAAAATTAGTCTAGTATTTTTTACTCTCAATTGATAAGGTAATTATCTTTTGTTTTTTTAAATGATTTAAA
This sequence comes from Canavalia gladiata, assembly GCA_037954105.1. Taxonomy (NCBI): domain Eukaryota; kingdom Viridiplantae; phylum Streptophyta; class Magnoliopsida; order Fabales; family Fabaceae; genus Canavalia; species Canavalia gladiata. The sequence goes on along the minus strand of CM075664.1, from coordinate 7,493,422 downwards.
AAATACATTTGTAACTTATCATATACATCATTGAAGGTATAATATGTTGTCATAATTAGGATGTAAACGAATGATATTATTTTTTGTTACATGTTCAAAATCTACAAAATCAATTTTATTTTTTTGTTACATGTTCAAAATCTACAACATCAATTTTAATATCATTTTTTGATTTTTTTTTGTAAGGAATCAATTAGGAATAGTTAAATCATGATCTATTAGTATCATAAATGGCTATAAATTTTCACACAAAGATATGGAAAAAATGTAATGAAAATTTTTAACTACGGTGTATGTGTATGAGGCATCAATAATTAATTTGAATGAATCTTTTTAATATTGACTGGTATTATTGAATTGGAGTGTCCTGATATATCTACTAAAGATATTGTTCATTTTAAGTGTAATTGATTTGATAATACTTTTAATTGTGAGATAAAAGTACACAATCAATATAGAATTGTTGAAGTCAAGGAATAAAAAATATATCATATTTATATAAGTTGAACAAGTTTACTATACATCATATCCAAAGAGACATCACAGTTGATTAGTTGTCATTAATATAAAGGGATACGATGCAATTACAAATAAAGTAGTTAATCAGGTTAAAAATGATATTTCATACTAAGATGACAATAAAGTTCATGACCTTCTTGTTATGCTACATATTGATATAGATGTTTATGATATTAGTCTTTTTGATAAAAAAAAAATGGTAACGATGAAGAATATGATATATATTTACTAGATCAACTTGAATTGAATAAAAATAGTGATAACATATATATCTTAACAAAGATAAAAAATGACAATGAAAGTGATTTAAATTATTTTAAATAAAATTAGGTAATTTCTAACTATATTCTACATGCATTTTTTAATATATTTGACCTTTTACCCTAAGTGTTTCCTTATTTTCATGTATATTTATGGCAAACAGCATATGCAGAGGTAGAGGTCAATCTTGAGGCAGAAGTCATGAAAGAGGTTGTGATATATCTTCCATATTTGCAATAGGATTAGCAAAGCATGCCTGGTACACCTACTTCAGTATAATTATTGATAGATGTTATTAGATCAGGCTCCACTCCACACATTGACACATCATGTTCATTTACTTTTTATGTTAACACATTTGGTCCATCCATCACACCAATAAACATATTTATACTTTCATCCATTATACCATCTATATTTGCATTTTCATTCTCAACACATCATATATATCCTTTGTTATTAATGTCAGAAACTAAAAATCCTACTAAAATATTGTGGATTAGCTCAAAAATAAAATATAAATAAATTTTTATTAAAAATAAAAAAATATTAACTCTTAAAAAATAATGTTATGAGTTTCTTATAATAAAATATTCAATATTATACTTTTAGTCCTTCAAATTCTTTCATCCAATAAACTAATCTTTTAAATTAAACTTTATTCATAGGATTAAATTATAACAAAATCAATTATATTATTATCCTATTTTTTAGCAATTAAACATTTAAACAAACAAACTATAAAGTTGTTGATATAAATAAATGAGTATTATTGAGCATGTTTGATAAGACATTTCAACTAGCTGAAAGCTTAAATTACCAGTTAAAAAATTTGTTAAATATTTCAGTTATATTTGGTAAAGTAACTTATTTTAGTAGTTATTAATTTTTTAGACGGTTATTAGTTTTTTTTTTAAATTGAGTAATTTTTATGTTTTCAACTTCTAACTGAAATATTTTGTTCATTTTTACTTTTAATATATTTTTATAATTTAATATTTTGTTTTATTTTTTTATTTTTATAAATTTAATATTTTTTTTTTATTTTTTCATAATAATATTACTAATATTGATAAATTTATTTTTATATTATCATAAAATACTATATTTTAAATTATTTTTTATATATTATTTATTTTAACTATTATATGATTTATTTTATTTTATTAAAAATATTAAATTTTTTGATAAAAATTTAAAAATTATAAAAATATTACTTTAACAAAATTTATTTATATAAAAATTAAAAATAAAATTTTAATATTTTTTTTAAAATATAACATATTTATTATATTTTAATTTATTGTTTAACCATATCTCTATTTATCATTTTTATATTTATCAACTAATTTAACAATTAATGTTATCAAATACTTTTAATTTAATCAATAATTTATCAATTTTTAACTAATTTTTTAATTTTTAATTTTTAATTATTTTTTCAACTTTCAACTACTTTATTTTTTTACTTTACCAAATATATCCATTTACTACTTAGGAAGGGTGAGGTTGGATACTAACTTTCATTCAAATTGCATTAAAGTCTAAAGATGGATATATATTGACCATCGTACTCACATTGACTGCCAGAGATCAAAATTTGGACATCCAAACAACACACGTGTTTTTTCTCTGGTAAAAAACAACCACATGTGTATGACAGAAAATAACTTGGGCCAAATAAGTGTTGCTTGATATTTCTATATTTAGGATTTAATTTTTTCCTGTTCATTTAACGTAGATTTCTTTTTAAGATCTGATTTGATTTTTTTTAACCTTAAATTTATTTTATAATAGGCAAAAAATTAGCCTTAAAAAGATTAAATAATTTAAAATTTATATGTGATTCAACAACCTTAAATATTTAAATTAAATTAAATTAATATATAATCTCAAAATATTGTAATAATATTAACGATTTTTATAATGTTTAAATATAATGATATCTAAGAGTAATTTTAATATAGTATATTTCTATTGAAAATTACTGGTAAATTTTTTTTATAATATTAAATATTATATTTTAATTGGAATTTACTATTTATTAATTTTATATTATGTGTCATTTAATATATATCTTGTTAAGTTTAAATTTAAAAAAAATTTAAAGTCTGATCTTTTTAGATAAATTAATTTAACTTATTTAATAAATTGGTATGACTTAGTTTTATAATGTTTGTCTAATGGTGCATAACAATAAGTTTTATATAGTAAATTTTTGTTGGAAATTACAAGGTTAAATGCATTAATAATATTAAATATTACAAGCTGTAATAAAAATTTATAATTTATTAATTTTATATTATAAATCATTGGACATATTTAAGAAAAATAATAATAATTATAATAGCAACAATAATAATTATTTAAATAAATTAATTTGTTAGGTTTAAAAAATTTATCAAATTATTTTAAGTTTGGTCTTTTTAATTAAGTAAGTTTTTTTAAAAAAATTAATTTAATCTATTTAATAAACTGGTTTGATCCAATATAAATTACGTCATAAGCTCTCGAAATTGAATCAATTTTCATTTTATGTGTAATTGAGAGAAAGAAAAAATTTAAATGAAATTAAATGTAAATAACTTAATGAATATTTGAATTAATATTTAATATTTATATTTACCTATTCAATAATAAGCACGATAAAAAATTAAGATACATTATTTTAAGTATTTTTTTCTTATTACATAAAAGTAAAGAAATCTCAAAGTATAAAGTTAAATTATAATTTTAAGAAAAATACAAATTGAACTCCTCACCAAGTGGATACGTTTTATATATTTTAAAAATAAATATTAAAATAAATTATAATTATAAACCTAGCAACGAGTGTTCATCACCTATGTCTGTGTTGGCAATGTAATGTTTAAAATGTTTTGGACCACTGTAAAAATTATGTTCGAATTAATTCTTATATTAATTTTTGAACTTTTAAACTTGTCAAATTATTTATTAAATTTTAAAATCAAGTAATTCTATATTTTTAATAGATAATATGGGTAATTCATTCAATATAACTTGAAATGTTATCGATCTCTAATGGGCTTTAATTAAAATAAAGTTTTAAAACTTCTTTAACAGTAGCAAAATTTATAGTAATTTATGTATTTGAAAAATAATTTAAAATTTGATAAAATTTAACACTTTAAATGAGATATTAACTTTTCGTTAGCACATAATATCTTTAATTTTGAAATAAATTGACTTAATTTGATCTACACTTAAAACAAAGATCATGTTAAAACACTTATTTTAAAAGCATAATATGAAATATTCATTCTAACATAAATCATTAATTATAATTTTTTATTAATTGTTATAATTATTAATTATCTCCACTTTCCTTAACAAAATAATATCTATTTACAAATAAATAATTTTCTCATTACGAATATTCTTATCTAATGTTTTCGTCAATTTTTATAATAATAATTTTTTATTAAATTTAAAAATATGTAATTTAACATTTTATATTTTTAATATATTTAATCTTATCATACAACAAGTGAGCGATGTACTAATTTCATAAATAAAACTATATGGATATATAAATTTGAATAATATTGAATTAATTCTTAAAATTAAATCTGATACCTCATATAATTCAATAGTTTTTATTCAATTTATTTAATTTTCCATTTGTTCAGTTCAAAACGACTTATATTAGATTAAATTGTTTTATGGAGGTTCCTAAGCAGAATCCCACCTAGACAAAACCCACGGAATAAGGTCTAGCGGGAGTTTGAACATATCTATCATTGTCACCATTCACCTTCACTATTTTTCTATTCAAGATCAATTATATATGTCTATACACATGTCAACTTCACTATGAAATTTTTTTTTATTTCTATTGACTATTAGATTATATATGTGGATAGGAAACAAAGCTGTAATGTCAGCCTTTTACATCAACCTGTGTGAATCTCATTTCCACCCAATTTCATTATTCAAAGATAAATGTAATAGTTTCATTGAATTAATGGATATGAATTAAGTAGTTGCAATGTAACCACTTCGAAATTAAATGGATGTATACCGGACTACCATAGTGGTCAAAATGAAAGCTTTTACTTTGCTTTGTACAAGAAAAGGGATTGAAGGGTTTATTGGTGAACGTTCTCAATCAAATTGATCATATTCATTGTACAATAGTACCTAACGAAGAAGAAGATAAAACAAAGGACAGGACAATGGATGTAGGGCATGTCTTCTATGTCCATTTAGGCATGTGTGATGTGTGTGTATTAATAGAGTTAGGATTAAACTATATAAGAGAATTGAGAAAAAGACCCAAGGGCTTAATTTGTCACTAGATTGATAGAAAATTCCCATGTTATATTTGTCTCCAGACCATGAAGTTGACCCATGGTATTTTCATAGTTGAATTCAATGGATGTTACACAAGTTTGGGTGTGAGACACATGTGTACTGTAAGGAGAATAGAGTCCATGACATGGACTTCATATGGAGGTAGTGAACTTGTAATATATGGGAAACATATTGAAGGAGTAGGTTATTGCATTAAGATTCAAATCACTTGGCCAGTTTCTTGTCCCCCTTCTTAATTGTATTTTCCAAGTCAATTCAATTCAATTAACTTGGTTTATTTCATTACTTTATCAGTTTATGATTTTGTTATACTTAGCTTTAAGACATGATTTTAAGCATTTTGAAATAGTTAATTTTTTAAAGAAAATATTTATTATATTTTATATTTTAAATATAATACAAATATTTTTTTTTAAATTGAGAGAAACATTTTGTTTGACCAAAATAAAAATATATAATAACGAAATTATTTTACTAATTTATAGCATTTTCTCAATACCTTGTATTCTTATAATATTTGCCTTATTATTATTTTTATTTTTAGTCTCAATATTTTAACAAAATTTTTCATTGGGGATCTCAAATACTCTTATATTGTTTACTCTAGTAAAATTTTTCTTGTTATATTTAGGATGAAAATTAAATTTAAACCAATGAATATCTTTTTTATCATAAAAAAAATCTACTTTTCATGCTTAAGAAAATTTATAATTTAATTTTAAATTTAATATGTAAACATAGGATTGAGTTTGATGTTATAGATATTCGATGCATTCTGAAGTAATTTAATAATAATAATAATAATAATAATAATTAAATAATAGTATTTAACTATTTTTAAAAAATATAACTTTATTATTAATTTCTTTTTATTTTTTTAATTTTTTATATATTATTTAAATTAAAATATATTTAATATATAAGTGACTTAAAAAGTAAATACGTATATAAGTAAATATATAATTTATTAGAATTTAAAAAATAGGCTATGGATTTTTTATAAATTTACTGAATTTGATGAAATTGAGGTTGAATGTCACTTTTTTTATTTTGTCTTTTTTAAAATATATGTCAAAATCCATCCTAATTTTTCATGAAACATGAATGGTGAAGACAAAATTTACATTTAAGTTGTCCGTTGTCCTACCTAATTATATTACACAATTTAGTTTAATTGTTATTAAAAGATTATCTTTAAAAATAACTATAAAAGTTAAAATTATAATTATTTAAAAATACATTTTTTATATAGAATATAAAATTATATTAACATATTTATATGTTATTTATATTTATTAGTTAATTCAAGAGACATTTTTATCAAATATTCTTAATTTAATAAGCTAGGTTAACTTTGAACTAAACATAAGTTTTTTTAAAACATTTTTTTTTACTTTATCAACTACTTTTAATAAATATAATCCTTATCTCTCTAATTAAACAGGGATACATAGTTAAAAACTAACACTCAATTTTATGGTTGTTTTTCTTTTCACATGTATGTTTTTAATTGGGGGTAAATTGGAAGGGAAGAGAAAATATAAACAAGTAACTTAACTTTATTCAATAAAGAGGCATGGAGAGAAATATATGACATACAGAATTTGCTTCCATCACCCATGTTATGTTGATGGACCCACTTCACGCGCTTATAAGAATGGGCGAGTCCTAATTAATTAGTTCATATTAATCTCCCTTTCTTGACATTTATATCATATAAGTTAATTTGTTTTTAGCTACAAGCCAAAAAGAAAAAATATATCTCAAAAAGAAAGAGAAAAATATAGATAGGAATGTTGATAAAGTTCCAACTCTTTCAATCCATGACATACAGCTTACATGCTGCTTGTTCTCTTGTCTCTCTTTTTTTTTTTTTTTTTTCTTTTTTTGTTGTTTAGTATGTTGAAAGAAACAAAAAGCAAAATATATCAAAAAGTATAAAATAAAATAATTTAACCTTTTATTTTATGGCACCCTTGACAGAGCTAAAAGAAATTTTCAATAAAAGTGATTCTTTTTCTTCATTCTTCATCGATAAATATATGGAAAATCTTAATTACCTAAAAAATAATTTAATTTTTAATTTTTAAATTTGATATTTTGATTCTTCTAATTTATTTTTAATAATTTTGATGTTTTTAGGATCTCATGATGTTGATCCTTTCGTTAATTTTTATCTAATAATTAATATATTTTATTTATTTTTGTATAATATTTTAATTAATTATTAATTTAATTTAATCTTAGAATTAAAATAATTAATTTAATTGTTATCCAATTTTATTAATTTATTAATTATTTAATAAAAATTAACAAAAATATCAAAGTTTAAAAATTTAAAAATAAAAATAACTACAAATAAATTAAAGAAACGAGAATAATCAAATTTTAAAATGAAAGAGACTTAAAAACCAGAATTAAATAAAAAATACAAATGACACATCATTAACCACCATTCGATTGTGTTAGTTACACGTGGCACGCAAGATCAAAACTTCATCCTCCGTAGTCAACATGCATAATGGATTCCATATTGTTTAATTCAAATAAGAATTCTAAGTGATAGTTTAGCACATAGGACAGAGGAAATGAAAATGACCTAAAATTAACCTTTCAGTCCACAAATGATACAAACAAAATATAAAACATGTAAGAGGGCCCTCCCCGTTACAAATGAAATATAATTATATATATATATATTAAAAAAAATTATTTTTTTATTTTTTATATTAAAAAATTATCAACCATTAAATAAAAAATATGAATCAAATATAAATAAGTTAACATAATGTTCAGTGAAGAGAAGTGTTTTTTTCTTTTGTAATTAACTGATTTTTTATTGGAATTTTTTTAGTCTATCCGCCCTTAGTTTGTTTTACATGTATAATATATAATGTTTTTCTTGAGAAATTTTGTTCTTATTATTATTCCTAGTATGGTGTGTATTTTATTTTATATATTTGATATATAATGATAACATTTTTTATAACAATGAAAGATAAGATAAAAAATGTAATAGAAAAGAAATAGAGGAAACAATATTATTTTTTTTATAAAAATATGTAACAAGTTTTATTTTTTCTGTGTTGAATTTAATCTGTAGTATAATGAAGGATAAAAATATTTTTTTAAAAAAATTAAAATTATAATTTTTAATCATTTATTTTTAAAATAAAATTTTTAATTATAAAATAATCAATATTATATATATATATATATATATATCAATATTTGATATATCAATAATAAAAAATTAAAGATAATATATTTTTAAAATAAAAAAGTAAAATTTATCATTTTAAAAATCAAAAATCAAAATCAAAATATTTTTAAAATTTTTTGGATGAAGTAAAATACTGAATTAACTTTCATGGCACGTGGGTGAACAGTAGCAACGAGAAGGACATGGGCCATAAAATCAACTAGAAACCTGAAATTCTAGTAATGTCCAAACACAAACTTAGCAGTATACGCGTTTATTTCCCTTTCAACATTCCTAACCACTAAGCTGTATATTACTCACAAAATCAATCAATACAAAACAAAATTCTCAATTTGCTTGAGGATGCACAAAAGCTCTACGACAGATATCATTATAAAACTTAGCCAACTTTTGTTTAATAAATAAATAAAAAGAGAGATTTATGATTGTTTATAGCTTCTCCCATGCAAGTACCGATACTTTATCTCCATGACTAGCACACTTCATCATATGCCCCCATCCCCACAGAAAATAAAATAATAGAAGGAACTAGGAAAGGGTTTTGTTTCTCTGATGGGTTTGTGATGTGAAAATAGTGATAAAGATTCGATTAAATTATTCCATATGTTAGAGGAATTATGATGGTCAAAGAATCTTTGATTTTAACCCATGCGTGTTTCAATTTGGGATTGACCCAATTATAAAATTATTGAAACTTAATTGCTCTTGTGTTAAGTTTAAGAACCAATTTAGTGATTTCAATAAACATTGAGGACTAAAATAGTAATTTTCATCTATTAAAGTCTCTCTTGTATTTTTATTAAGAAAGTATGTGTTTTGTATATTTGATAACGATATGTTGACAAAAGACTACTAAGCAGTCATTACCCACAATTTGCTCCATGTTCAGAAGAGAAGAATCTATGACTACATTTTAAATCGGACAAATTGCATTTATAAATTAAAAAAGTATATATAAAATTAAAAATAAATAGATATTTAGTTAAATATTACTAGAATGCAATTTTTGGAATACATAAAGGAGCTAACAATGACACTTATACAAATGTTTAATTACCTATAAATGAAAAGCAACTAGAATGGGGGTGAGAGACGCAATTGTTTGTGTATTCAATAATCATGGGTTGCAAATAAATTGGTATATAGAGAAGTGAGAGGTGATAAGGAAAGAAAAAGAAGGTTTTAGATTTGAAAAAGCATGTGGGGTCAATGTGATTAATTACTGGGTGCCAGATTGTAGTGTAGAAAAAGAGTGGCATAAATGTGAAGAATCCCAATTTCCAACTACAAAAACCCAGCCTGAGGTAGTAGCTTCCTCCTTACTCATTTTTTTTCACAAAATCACACTTTCTGAAAAGAGTTTCTTCTTTTGCCCAACATGGCCAGACCACAACAGCGATACCGAGGTGTCCGACAAAGGCATTGGGGCTCTTGGGTCTCTGAAATTCGTCACCCCATTTTGTAAGTCTTACCTTATTTGTTTCCAACCCCATTTCTTACCCACATTCACTACTTTCACTAAGCCATCCTCTTGCCACTTCAAAAACTTTGTGTTCTCATCAGTTTAGTTGTTCAAAGATCAAAATTATAATTTTTAGTATTTAGTTGTCAAAATGTTTTTTTTTAATATTTTGCATAGAAAACAGTGAAAAAATTATTTTTAGTAGAAAGCTTTAAAAACAGAAAATAAAATAAAAATAATTTTTTTTCATAAATCAAACCTAATCTTAATCTTTAATTAACATTTAAGAATTAAATTGATTAAAAGACTTGTGATTTGTTTATATTTCAAGATTAATGTAACAGATTTCAGATCTTTTAAGAAATGAAATAGTAATTTATTGGCTTAACTTGAAAATTTTTTCAAATAATTACTAATTAAATGTGTCTATTTTATTTTTTATTTGGATAAAGTGAATGTTTTAGTGAGGGGGAGAATGAAAATGTTTATGGTTTTGTGCAGAAAGACTAGGATATGGCTTGGTACTTTTGAAACAGCTGAAGATGCAGCTAGAGCCTATGATGAAGCAGCTAGGCTAATGTGTGGTGGGAGAACAAGGACAAACTTCCCTTTCAACCCAAATGTGTCTCACTCATCATCTTCTAATTCAAAGCTTCTTTCAGCAACTTTGACTGCTAAACTTCACAGATGCTACATGGCTTCTTTGCAAATGACCAGACAATCTTTAGCATCTGAGCCTCAGAGAACACCTTCCATTATACCAAATGCCTTGTCCACAACAACCAACTTCAGTGTGAAAAGTGAGCAACATAATGTAGTGTTGTCACATTTGAGACCAGAGGAGGAGCCAGAATCAGAGACAAACAGGGTTGTTAAAAGGGTTAAGGCTCTGGAAAATGATGCTCCACAATTCAAGCCTCTTGAAGAAGATCATATAGAGCAAATGATTGAGGAACTTCTTGATCATGGATCTATTGAACTTTCTTCTGTCATTCCAACCCAAGCTCTTTAATTGATGCATAGGGAATGTGCATGGTTTTAGATTATGGTTATGGTCTCAGTTGCACTTGCATTGCAAATTTCCAATTATTGAAATTATGAGTAAATGTCATTGCAATTGTTGTCCTATTTAGGAAGACATCAAAAAGAGTAAAATGTGGTTTAGTTTGGCTGAAAATAATTTTTTTTAAAAATTTTATGTCAAAAACAGTAAAACTAACTTTTTTAATTTTTATTCTTTTTTATGCAAAAATTTAAAAATATATAATAAAATAAAAATAATATATTTTTTATAAATATAAATAAAAATAAAACCATGCCAACCATTTAAGCATAATGCTGGTTCAAATTCATGTTAATTATTAGAGAATTTAACCAATTTTTTCTCAGCATTCTCTGGCCTCTTTCAACTGATTTAGTTTGCTAGTTGCTAGATTTCAAGGTTCAAGATTTGTGATATGTTAGACAACACAATTATCATATATACAAACAAACAGTATTTATATCCATATATATATATTCATTTCTTTATATTTTATAATTATATCATATATCAGATATAATGTTTCTATTTTTTTTTTCATTTTTATGTTCTCTACATCCCAAAATGGGGTGGAAGAGTATACAGCTAATAAATCACGTTGTAATCTTTGAAATTGTTTGTTTTTCTGGCCATAGTGTATGGTCATGACCTCTTCTGTTGGACATTGTAGTTGAAGTGTAAGGGAAGCTTTGTCAAAGGGCACGGCTTTTTAGAAAGCTGGCTAATACCCTCTATTTCAAAGATGTGTAGAATTTTATGTTCTTGATCCTGACACAAGCATATGAGGAGGAAAAATCTTTAAAACTTTATTAAAATAAGAAAAATATCCTAAGAATGCGGATTAAAATATTAAGAAAAAATTTTAATTAAAAAATATAATAAATGCAAGTTTGTGACTTTAACCAACCTCGATTAATTAATAGGATTTGTTAATTTTGATATGCTAGAACAAAATTCATAAATTATTATATTCAATTACAGATATTCTTACAAAAGTTTGCATACGACAACTATAAAAAAAGTCAATTTCTTTTTCTAAATATTTACTAAAAATCATTTATGAAAAATATTTAAATACTGTTTACTCGCTTAAAAATTGCACTTAGATCAATTTAGGTTGTATTATATAGTTTTCAATGTCGTTGCTGATTTGTTATTTCATTCGTTTTTTTATATTTATTATTTAAGATTGTTTTTAGTAATACAAAATTTAATTAATATATTTATTTATATTAAAATTATAATATAATTTTTTTATTAATTATTTCTTTCATTATTTAGGAGGCATTTGATAGGATTTTTTTTAAAATTTCTAAAATTTTTACTTAAAAATATTAAATTTTATATTTAGTATAAATATTTAGTGAACTATATTTTCACTAAAATATTTTTATAGAATAAGTGTCAAGACCCTGCTGTAAAATTGTATATATAGTCGTTTAGTAAATGATCTATATCGACTACAATTACATAATGTGTACTTATCACATTGAATTCGGCTTTGTGATAAAAGCATGCAATATTTCTTACAGCAAAACAGAATTGCAATAAAGATGAACTAAATATGGTGAAATATGTTACGTAATTCAATGTTCCTGGAAATTTATTTATTGCATCAAAACTTATCAAGTAAATAAATGAAAGGAATAACTTTTAACTATTAAATCTAGAATGGTTAAAATTAAAGTATCAAATTATATAATATTTTAAAATAATAATATAATTATTAAATAATTTATAATTTTAATTAATTAAGTTCAGTTATATGATCCAAATTAAATATTTTCTTTTATAATAATAAATTTCTCTCATTTAATATGTTTCTAAATAATAAATTATTTAATCTATCAAAATACGATTAAGTAGTTTAACCTATAAAAAATACACATCAAAATGATGGATTAAGACCGACCAGCCCAATAGGCCATTGCTTAAAAAATAATTAAAATATACATATTTATCAATTAATTTATAGTTATAATCAATTTAAATTTCGTAATTTTATATTATTTTAATAATTTTATGATCTTTTATTATATTTTTAATTATGTTTTCTATTTGTTATTTATTTTGGGTGGATAACTTTTTTATTTTTTAAATTTTTGATTAACTAGTTTGTCAACCCTTCCTTAAAGACATTGAGCTAGAATATTTGAACACTTTCAAATACGGATCAATCCTTCCTTAAAAGACATTGTTTCATGTACATATCTTATTTGTAGCAAGTCAAAAATTTTAAACAGTTAACCTACTATACCACTTTTAGATAAGATGCGTATAAGTCTAAATTAAATTATCTTAGATATTTTTGATAAAATAATAATCTCAAGTTCATTCTCATGACAAAAAAAACCATCTACTTTCCTTTGAAATTTAGAATTTGAACCATTTATAAAATTCCAACAAAGAATTTATATAAACAAGCTTCTAGTCTTTCAATGATTTATAAATTATTAAGATTAGTTTAGTAATAAAGGATTGAATATTAAAATAATTTTATATAAAATTTTAAATAATTTTATCATTTTTTATATTATATCAAAAAAAATTTCAATACTATATAAAGGACATCTTTTAACTCTTTAATCATTAAAAGTTAATCTCAACCTTAATCTTTAAATAATAATGACTGAGCTGTATTTTTTATGGAAAGTTAAATTTGTATCAATTTTATTCTATTCTTGAAATGCATATAAATTAAAATTTAAAATATTAAAATGAAAATTTTTAGATTTTTTATTACATTAATGAAAATTATGTTAAAAAATATTAAATTGGTAACAATTTTTTTATTTTTAATCTTTTAACCTATATATCTAGTGCATAGGGTAAAAAAAATTCAAATTTATGATCATCAAATTGATGCTAGCCAACCTTTTCAAAAATAAAATTGTTTATTTTATAATTTTTTTATTAAAAATTAATAATAACATATTAAATTTAATTATTGATAATGATGGTAATGATGATAATATTTTTTACATAATCTTACCTTAAAATAAGTAAAAAAAAAAAACACAGATTGTGCAATCTCACCATATAATAACAGTACGTTATGGCAATAATGCGAGATATCATGTAATCTCATCATATAATAACAGTATCATGTAATTTTCTGACATGCCATATATGCAAGATAGTTACGTGTAATATACATAACTCTAATGATAAAGTTAAAAAAAATACTAATAATAACATCAAAGTTTTATGTTATTCATCAAACAATATTCTTCCAATGGTTTCTCCTATTATGTGTAGTAGGAATAGGATGATCAAGTCCAAATCTAGAAGGTCCTTCCTTTATTTTTGGTTTTAACAAAAGTAAAACCTCATAATCATTTTCAGCATAAATTTTGTTTTATAAGTCTTCTTTTGAAGGATAGGGTTGTGTATATAGCATGCAAAATTATGAGTCTTAATTCTTCTAAAGGGTCCGGTGATATATATATATATATATATGTATGTATGTATACATTGAACAAAATCATGATATATTTTTGTGATCCACAATCATAGAATGTAGATTGAACAAAGCAAACCCCATTTCACCCAACATCGTCACATTGGTATTGTTAGTTGATACCCTGTAGAAATTAAAATCAAACTCTGTTGAGATCCTATGAGATGCATGCATAACTTATATAGCCAATAGCCACATAGGATTTCCATTTATTTCCCAAAGGTATATATGTACATGAAACAACAAAGTTTTGACTTGCTACAAATAAGATATGATTATTGTTTGCAGTGTAGGATTATGATATTTTAGACAAAATTAAAATTTAAAATACCTTTGAAAATTATTGGCCTTTTGTTTGGGATTGCTGCTTTAAAGTGAATGGACACTGAATGAGATTGAGTGCTTGTTCTAATGATTTATTCAAGGGCCCATTTCTACCTTAAAAGGCTTACAAGATTCATCTTTGTAGCTGTTTCTTTTCCCTTTATTTTTTGTTTCCAAAGTGTCACCTCTATCTGGCTCCCACCTTAATTTCCCTTCATATTTTCCCTCTCCCCACTAATGCAGCAATTGTCTAATTTTTTTAGAAATTCAAAGATTCTTACCCATAAATTCCATGTTTAGCATATAAACTTATCACACTTACACATTAACTAATAGTTTATCACCAAATTCACTATGTAAAATCACACAAAATTAGAAAAGTACAGTTTTTCCTCCCCCTTTTTGTTAATTCATGGAAGAAATAAAGTGAAGTTTTAGTTCCTATAGCAGTGCTGCTTTAGTTAAAGGAAATTGTTATTTTAAACAGAATCTTTGAAGCTGATGAAACCTAAACATGAAAACGGTAGTGTCATTAAAATCACCGAATTCATATTAATTTGGTAATCTTGATGGGGAGACAAATGTGCAAAGCAGGCGTTATGTATATCCATTTGATTAGTGAAAATTTTACATATATGTATATGAAAGCGAATATGCATTTTCATGCCACATTTGCTGCTATTGTTAGTTCAATTAGGGCTATAATTAAAAAATTTGGAATATTTATCATAAGTAAATTGAATTGTTAATATAGATATTATAAATTTATATTAATAATATAATATATAATACTAACAAATAATTTTTCCAGTACATAATATTAATATATATTGTCAATATATTAAATGTTAGTGTAATGAATTATTTAAATATTTTTTTAAAATTTATATTAACAATTGTCAGCAAAAAATAAATCCAGTTGGATTGACTTTGTATTAAAAGTATGAATTTAAATCTTATTGTTAAATGATTTAATTATAAATATTTTTCAATCTTAAAACCTTAATTTAGATAAATTTTCAAAATTCAACTCAATTAAATATATATATATATATATAATTATTTTAATAATTTTATTTTTATTAAACAAAAATTATATTAATAAAGACTAGTTTTTTTTTGTCGTGTCAGTGACCTCCATTTAATTTTTACCATTTAAGTTTCTCACCTTTTTGACTGAAATTTCCCTTATAAAGTTAATTTTCTTTGGTTTTTGACTGGTTGTTGTTGCTTTAGATTGAGTGATATTAGTTAAACATCGTTTTCTTCTTATCTTTGGCAGCTTTATTATCTCCAGATCATATAGGATTCAGTTGAGCTTAATAATTAGTCGCGTTGTTCTTATCCACAATAATCATTACCTTAATAACTAAATTGTTTTACCTAATTGCTGCTATATATATATATATATATATATATATATATATATATATATATATATACTCTTCTTTCTTATCAAGTTTAATTCCTTTCATTGTTTCCTTAGGCAATTTAAGCATAGCAATTAGAAACAAAACCAGTCCTCTCTTGTCTCCACAAAGTACTTAAATTTCTTGATTGATTTGGTTATTGAGATTATATTAAAGTCTCTGTACCAGACCAAACGGTAAGACTTCAATTATTCAACTCTATTCTTTATACATTAAAATTAGAGTTACTGAAAAATTTGGGATTTGAAAGATAAAAATCATTATTTTAATTTTTTATTTCTTTCAATCATGTATAGGACTACAATAATAAAAAAAGTATGATTTTTATCTTTTAAAAATGAATACATCAGATTCTGAATATTTCAAAAACAAAAAAATAATGATTTATTTAAAACAATGAATTTGTGTATACTTAAAATGAATTGATATTAAGTATTGAGGGTTGAAGAGAGTAGTGAATAATATGTTGGGGGTTAGTGTGATTTGGTGTCCCATCTTGATGATTGTTGACCTGTATTGGGATTGATTTTGCTCCCCACAACCATCAAATAATAAAGTTGCTAAGTGTCATTATTATTTTTGTTTTACTTTTGAATCAGCAAAGTTGGTTATATCATGACATCTTAGTGAGTTTTTAATCATTAGCTGTTTGAATCTTATGACCAAGAGGAACACTTTAAGGTTCACCTGTCCCTCCACATTCCTCGTTTTAGCATACGGATGTCAGCTTCCAACAATTACTAAACTCACTCAAATTTACTCTCCTTCCATACACACAAAAATAAGGGTAAAATGCTTCATACATATCCTCCATCCTTACTATTTTGCGCCCGGATCATGGTGAATGTGGTTTCATTCAATTTTAAAGAAAAATTTATTTAAATTAATTACAAAAATTATTTTCATTTTACTTTTATTTGGTTAAAATATATTATAAAAATTATATTAAATTAAACTAATTTTTAATGATTTGATTTACTTCAATTTTTTAATTTTATTTTTTTAAAATAAAAAAATAAAGAAAATAATAATAAAATAATAATATGAAAGAAAATTTTTTATTATTACAAAGTAGAATATATGATAAAAATATATATATTTTATTTTATCTTAAATATTGCTATAAAAAAATTTTAATCCGTTAATTATGTTTAATTTTATTTTGATAAAAGTTACAACTTAATTCATAATTTTATTTAAATTTTTTAATAAATAAATATTAATAAATTTTAGACATATAATAATAATAGATAACAACATTAGTAAATATGAATTAAAATAATTAATAAATAAAAATAAAATTTAAAATATATAAAATTATATATTTTTTATTTATTTTAGTTTGATTTTGTAAAAGAAAATGATAAATTGGACCGAATCATATATAAAATTAGATTTTTAAAAATTTTGATTTTTTTATTTATTTTTGATTTGGTTGTATAATTTAAATTGGATTGACTCAGATCATGAAGATTCTTAATATTTAGAAATTTCTTTTAATTAATTTTTATTGTTTGGTTAAATTAAAATTCTGTTCCATGTAGCTTACTTTGTTTTTAATTTGTTTTTAGTCTGTCTTAAAAAATTCTATATTTTGATCCTAACATGAAAAAAATTAGAAATTATTCCTTATCATTTATTGAAGTTATAATAGGATTAAGGTATTTTTAGTAAACGGATCAAAATAAAAACAATAAATCATATGTAAACACCAAAATGTAGAGTTTTATATATAAAAAAAAAACTCAAAATATAGAAAACTAAAAAAAAATAGTATCAAGGATTAAATTTAACATGTTCTAATTTTGATAAACGATAGGCATTGATCCATAAACAATTTTTAAAAGAAATACCAAATAGTGAGAATTTTTTATATAGATACTAAAAAAAATAATGTCAAGGGTGGAGATTATATAAATTTACAATTAAATATTATTTTCCTTTAGAGAACCAAATGTATCTCCTAACTAATAACTAATAAAATGTAAAAAGTATTAATATAAATTTTATTTCCCTCGTCAAATCCTAATTAATTTAAGGGATTCAGTTATGTAGATACTACTTAGACTTTGTAGGATTAACCAAGTCACTGTGAAGGAGAGGGAGAAAGCTTAATTACCCGTGAATGAGTTGATGGGTTGAATGGAAAGCATTTTTGACACTTTGACTTCTCATCATTGCTTACAATTTTTTTCATGTATATATTCTATTGTTTAATTATATATATATGATATGATATGATATGATCGCGGCGTTGAGCGGTTATCTTGGCGTAAATTGATGAGATGGTAGACGCAAACACTAAACAATATGGAGATATAAACCGCACATTGCCTTCTATGTTGAATCTTGGAGTTTGACCATTCGAAGGAATTACCAATGTCATCTCAAGTGAAGCATATTCCATGTGAATATATTATATGATAAATTAACATTTCGCATCGTCATTTTTGCCTCATTTTACGGATACTACCCATGTCTATAATGCTAATTGACTTATGTATACTCACAAATTATAACCAAATTCAACCCTCTCATTTTGTCCAATAACATCATATAATAATATAAAATATTTTTATTAAATTTAATTAGTATATTTTGCTATCAATTATAATTAATCTTTGTTATAGTTTTCAAAACTAGATGAAATGATCAAATCAATTGTTCGAACCAGTCGGATTAGAAACGACCATTTCTTTGGATAATTTGAATCATAAATAAAACTATTCTGAGAAAAATTAATAACAAACTCAAAAATCTAATAAAAAATGGTAAAAAAAGTTGAGTTGATAATTTTTAAAATATTAACAAACCGAAAAAATTAGAAAAGAATTAGTCTGTACACAATAGTATCGTTTTGATATTTTAAAAAATATATATTATATTTTATTTAATATTACATGTGTTACTTGAATTTGAAATTTTAAAATATTATATAAATTTTAATTTTAAATCATATAAAATTATATTATTATATTATTATTTTTATACTTTTAATATATTATATTATAAATATTTTAAAAATAATATTTAATTAATATTGATTCAACTACACATTTTAACCACAGTTAAACTACAAGTATTTTAACCAGTTTGATTTAAAAAATTTTGGTTCTTGTTATATAAAATTTGTCTTATCTTCAACTAATATACTGCTATTTATAACATGAGAGGATTAAATCCTAGTTCGAACTACACTCTTCACAATGGGCGCATCACAAACCGAGTTAATAAGAGCTTATTTATTTAAAATTGAAAATTTGAAATATGTATTTAATAAGAGTAATTTTTGAAAGATTTAAAAAATAATTTATTTTAAAATTTTAAAATTAAAAAATTTAAATTGTTTTGATTTTTATTATTTTGTGCATTATTCTATATTTTTCTTCATTTACTCTCTTT
Source organism: Canavalia gladiata (assembly GCA_037954105.1). Lineage (NCBI taxonomy): Eukaryota > Viridiplantae > Streptophyta > Magnoliopsida > Fabales > Fabaceae > Canavalia > Canavalia gladiata. The sequence goes on along the minus strand of CM075664.1, from coordinate 7,473,964 downwards.
TACTTCCTTTCTTAAAAAATAATTTTAAAAAATAGTTTTAAAATTAAAAGCCAAATACACAATTAAACACTTCCTAAGATTTTTATTCTAAATTTAAATAAATCATCATTTTGATATTTAAAAAATTAGTCTTTAAAATTTAAAATTTGTCATTTTTATTCAAAATAAAAAATAAAAAAATTGTTCAATTTAATTCTTTTTTAAAAATTAATTTAGTTGAAATTTTTCATCTTTCAGAAACAAAAACAAAAATTTTTACCTTTTAAAAACTATACTACAAGTTCAAATCTTGTAAGAACATAAATGATGTTTAAATTCATAACCTACATTGTTCTTGAGGATTTTAGCATTCACAATCTGGAAATGAGGACCTTGAATCAAACAGCCATCTCTTTGAGAGACATGCAATAGAAAACGATTTAAGAGGAAAAGGCTCTCTCAATTTAATGTGATGGTACAAAATTTCATTTAAAGGCATTCCACTAAGTTGGAACAGAGTGAGTCACAAGAAAAAGGATAAGTGAGGGAGTCAAAGGTGAGATGTTCCTTAGAAGAAAAAGCAGTCAAACCCAATCATGGTGCACCCAATCATGGTGTATACATAGAATCTCTTGTTGAAATGCTGGCTTAGAGACAATCATCCATGCTGCACCCTTTATTTTCCCCCTTAAACCCCACACCAAATTACAACATTATTTTGATTTTCAAATAGTGATATTATTTGTTAAATAATGTTTTCTCACTTCTTATTTTCATAGCAATTCTTACCATAAAAAAGGATAAGACAAAAAATTAAAAATGAGATAAAAGAAGTGATGTAATTAAGAAATATATAATTTTTTTTTATAAAAAACATGTTGTAAGATTGTGATCAATTGAAAATAACATTATTCTTATTGGTTGGATCATGTGACTTATGCATAAATTCAAAAGTTAAAAGCATTTTAAAAAGAGAGGTTAGTGACGTACTCTGCAAAAGCCAAAACACTTTCAAGGAGCAGTTTCGGAGCATAAGAAGGTTTTATATTTTTTAAAAGGCAAAAAAGATTAGTTGAGTGGAAGGTGATATTTTAGTTTACTCCATGCAAGGACAAGCAGTAACAATGTTAATTATTTCATGAAACATGGCTTGGATTTAGCAAATGACATTTCCCAATTCTCTGGTCAGTTGTGATATTTTTACACTTTTGGAATGTATATAATGATAAATAAAAAAAAATAAAAGAAAGCGATTAGATATAGTATATAATATAATAAAAATAAAATATATTTAAATATAAATCCTGATAATATAACATGTATAATGATACTATTTGTCCTTCTCCACTGACCTACCCTTCACCAGGCGAACAAACAATCAACCCATTTCCCCAAACCCTTTCCATTGCTGTCAGTGACAAAATTGGATACCCAATCGCCAACCCACCTTCAAGAAATTGGATCCATCTCTCTACAATACATTGGTGTTTGGAACTAAAATTGAACACCCCTTTTTTAGAAAAATTAAAACTGGACCTTTCAATGTTAATTATGATGCTTGAAAAATGTTATTACTTGTAGATGTTGATTATTTATTATATTTCATTCCATTAAACAAGAGTATGTTTCGTATTTTTAATAAGGATATGATCTCAACAACTTATTATAAATAATTAAATAATTGAAGTTTTCTACATTCAGAATCTTCGTTCATATATAAAAATATTCACAAGTAAATACAATAATTTTCCGTCCGTTCTATTTTATCGGTTAAAAAGAAGAGAAAATTTTCTACTTATCTGCTATTTTAATTTTTAAAAAATATTAATTATTTTTTATACATCCTTATATAATTATTTTTATAATATTATTATTAGTTTTATAAGTTTTACAACTTTAAAAATATTATTAAAAAAAACTTTCATTAAAGTTTTAAGCTTAAAAAAAATATTGATTAAAGTAAATTTTTTTTGACAAAATTAAATTTTGAATTAATTGATAAAAATAAAATAATAAATAAAAATACGATCAATCAATTTAAATTTAAGTATTAGAATTTTTTATAAATTATTAATTATAATAATTATATTATTTAAATTAAAAATTTTAATAAAAATAAATTTAATATTTTTAATCTATTTATATATATATTTTATTAAAAAATATTATATAAATAAATTTATAATTATTTGATGATTATATATTATAAAAAAAGTTTGATAATTTTATTTTTAAATAAATATTTTTATTTAAAATTGAAAATATTTATTTTAAGTTTTATAAATATATTTTAAATAATATTTATTTTATCTTTACAATTTTTAAAATAAAAATTAAATATTTTATTATAAATAATTTAAATAAAATATTTAATAACTAAATTAAATATTATAATATTAATTAATAATATAAAAAATAATATTTTATAATAAACGAAAGGTACAAAAAATAGCGTTCAATAAAATATTATTTATTTTATTTAATTAATTATTTTATCTTTTATCTAAATAAAATATTATAAAAATATATTTATAAGTTTTAAGTTTATTTATTAATTTTTTATTTTATTAATTTTTTAATTAATCATATAAATATATATTAAATTTATTTATTATTTTTTTATATTGTAGCTTTATTTTGATTAACTTAGCTTTAACTTTGATTTATTAGAAAAATATTTACCTTCATTTTATAACAAAATGATAATATGTATAGGGACGTTTCCTCGTACTAAAAAGAATAATTTGATATAAAAATAAAAATTTATGTTTAGATAGAATAATTTAAAAATATTAGATTATATGAATTTTAATAATAAAATTTTTAGAATATTTCAAAAGTTCAATCAACTAAGTCTTATATTAAAGGAAGAAATTTTGAATAATGCATCTTTTAAAAAAATTAAAACTTTATTGTTTAAATTTTTAAATTACCATTTATATTTTTTTGTACTTAATATTTTTAAACATTAAATTTTTTTATCCAAATATAAATTTAATATATATTTTTATTTAATTAAGATGGATAATGAAACCGAAAAATATAGGTTCCTTAAATGAAGTTGCTAGATTCAATTTCAAACAAACTTCCCTTTTCATGTAAAAAAAGAAGAAGCTTTGATTTATTTATTTTTTGGTCATTAGCTATGATTAATAAGTATTTGTATAACTTAGCTTTTTTTTTATTGGTATAGGAGCAAAATAATCCTCAGCCTTTAGCACGTTGGATCCAGACTGCTACAATGGAAGTAGGGCGAGGCGAGTTAAGCTTTGAATGTTTAAATTTGATATATTTAAAAATTTTAAGGTATGAGTCTGGACTTGTTACTTGTTAAAGACTTTTTTTTTTTTTTTCTTTCAAGGCCTTACATGATTTAAAGTCTACAAGGCCTGCAAGCCTATTAAAAACCTGTATTACAAAAAAATCAATAAATAAACTTAAAATCTATATAAATAATTAATTAAAAAAAAGCTTGTAAACTTAAAGTTTATAAAATAAAAAGATCATTAAATAAACTTAAAATATATATATTAATATTATATAAATAAAATATAAAATAAATATTATATAAATATAAATATATAATATATAAATATAAATAGCCTTTTTTATAAGCTTAGACCTGACTTGTTTACCTAAAAAGGTATTTTTTACAAATCTGAATCTGTCTATTTATTAAAGGAGTCGAGCCTAACTAAGCTTTAAACGAGCCAAACCGTAAGCTCCTCTCGAACGACTTTGTTTACTTCCATCCCTAACCATGAAGCATAAAAAGAAGAACTGAAAAACGGGTAAAATCAAGCAAAAATTAATTAATTATATACCTGTTGCTGATTTATATAAATCCATCCCCAACACAAAAATTTTACAGAAACATATATAACATTATTTTATCTTCGTATTTTCAACCGAAAAGTTTTCAACAAAATTATATCATCTCTGATTATTGTTTGGATAACTTTTTTACTAACTACTTATGAAAATATAATAAAGTTAAATGAATTATTTTGAATCCACGTCGATTAATTTAAGTTAAATTCATATCATATACAAGCTATTATGACGGGTCTACTCATTACAAATTAAAATAATTTTATACAAAAATATTATATTTAAATTTTATGATTTTTTATATTATATAAAAAAATAATTTATATCATACATGCTCCTATTTATAACCATCTGAATCAACTTCCAATCAAAGTCTACATCATACTTACACCCATGAAAACATATTTCATTTGCTCTCTAATATAAAACCAACATTTAAGGTTCACTGGTTAAGAATTTTACTATCACATTATATATACTATGTGGAAATATTACCTAACTTTAGTCGTGACTCACCGACATCCAACCTTTATCAAAAATATATATTCATACATTGTCCAAACTAAATTTTTATTATATATTATTACTTTACTAGAATACTTAGTGACTTCAACATTAGAGTTTCATTATATACACTTTTTAATATTTCGTGCGTAACTTCTAATAAAATGAATATGGTTCTTGCTAGCGTTACAGGAGATATTAAACCTGATTTTTAAGCCTATTATAACTGGTCAAGATCATGTTACAAAATTTGTTCAAATATTAAAATCAAGTTATTCACCTTGAATTTTTGAAAAGTCAAATGAGTGAATTTTTTTAAAAAATAAGATATATAAGTTGATTTTAATTTATGAAAAATTTAATATATTGTATCTCATTATTTTTTATAAATATCAATTAATAAAATTATTGAACGAGGCTACCTTTCATATAATGCTTTCTTTCAAATATGTATTGTGTTCTTCAACCATTATCATTCAATATTTTTGGGAACAATATAAAAAGAATAAATTTTATGAAATAAAATTTAAATAGTGTCAAATGGAGCGAAATTGTGATGAATAATTAATTTATTTTATTTTGATTTCTGGACTGGGTAGTTATAACGGCCCAAGTGTGACTGGGCTAGAATTTAAAATTCCTGGGCTTCCGTCCAAGTTATCCATCTAAGAGATATAAAGAAATAATTTATATTTAATCAAAGAGATATAAAGTATTATGATTTATAAATTAATTGAGTATATTTAAGGTTAAAAAGGGAAATATATTCAATGTAATTTAGGAAGTGGTTATGAATATGTGTTTAATAAAATTAGGGCATAAGTTATTTAAAAATTAAAAAGTTAATTGCAAGTTAAAAAATAAAATTTAAATTTAAAAAGTTAGTGAAAATTTAAAATTTAAAAAGTTAATATGAATTAAAATTGTTTGATAAAATCAATTTTTTAACTAATTAATAAATATGAAATAATAGATAAGGATATAATTATTTATTGGACTAAAATTAGACAAATGCAACATACTTTTCTCCTTTTTTTTCAAAAATATTATATTTTAATTAAATAAATTTTTTTAAATTATTTACAAATATTTATTTTTAATTTTTGTACAAAAACTTAAATAAAATTTTTAAAATAATATTTTTTTCAAAATTTTGAACTCTCTCCTTTAAATAATAAATATTTCCTTTTAGAAATAAATAAAATCTGTAATAATAAAAGTACATAAGATAATCAAATAATAATTCAAAAATTAATATTTCTTAAAAAAGTATATCATTTGATATTTCCATAAAATAGTGATATTATTGTGCAAGAGCGAGAAGATGTTAAGCTTTTTAAATTAAATGAGTAAAGAAGGAACTATAAAAGAATATTAAAGATAAGAAAAAAAATTAAGTAAAAAGATCGAAAGCTGGTATGTTATTTAGAATAACGTTAAATCATAATTATTAAAAATATTAATAATTACTAACAAATATTTTATTAAATACAGATACTTTATTTTAACAAATTTTTTAACTAATAATTTTAAATTTTATCAAACACATTTATAATTTATCCAATACATGATGGGTTTATCTAAATTATCCCATGGTGTAAATAAATATTCATCTAAAAAAGCTTAAAAATGATATTATAAATCATACGAACTTTTTTTTTTATTATTTTATAAAAAATTCCATTAATCTACCTAAGATAGAATTATTATTTGATAAGATAAATTAGCCACATTTATAAAATTATAAAATATAAGTCCCTTTAATTTTTATAATTATAATTTTAAAATTAAAATAACTGTAATTTAACAACTTTAGAAATTAAAATAATTTTTTTATAATTTTATAAATTAAATTAATATTTTATAATTTTAAGAAATAAATTAATTTATACATAATTTTAAGGCATAATTTAATATTTTAATGGATAATTATATGTATTATTTTAATTTCTTTTATCCTCGTAAAGATGCTAATAATGTTTTTAGGACACTAATTAAATAAGAAATAAAAATAAAAAATATTTTTATTAAAAATATTCTTAAAATAATTTTTATATATTTTTATTTTATTTTTAATCAATATGTTATTTTAAAACCTAAATTATAGTTAAATTATCAAAATGCACTTATAAATAAATAATTTTTTTCTTTTTTAATGTAAAAAAAATATCCTTCACTGTAAGATAACTAATTTTTAATTAAGATTATTTTTTATTTTACCTGAAATTTAAACTTTTGTTATATTATTTATCCATAATTGTCTAAACTATTGAAAAATTATGTGTGCAAATGAATTATCCACAATTTTAATTAAGTTTATGGATCCACAATTTTTTGTGATCTTTGCTAAATTTTAAATAATTTTAAATGATTTAAACTCTTGTTAATTATTCAGGTGAAACTTCTGTTATTTTTTTTTATATTTTCTAACTATTTAAACTTTTGTTATTTACTCATAGTTTGAAAAGATCTACATTATTAGTAGTTAAAATTAATTTTTTTTAATATTTTAAACTGTGGTTATTTTTTTCTTTACTAAATCAAACAACAAAAATCTAGTGAAAGAATAAAAGTAATACTAATAATTAAAAATATATATCAAAATATGCATTTAACATTTTTTAAAAATATCATATAATTGTTAAACTAATATTATAATATTTAATATTAATATTACAATTATAATAAAATATTAAAAGTAATTAAATTTAACATTGAGCAAATATAATAAGAAATAATAATAAAAAATTGAATCTTATTTATATGATATTACGCTATCATATATTATTATATATTAATTTATAAAATCATAAAATAATAACCATTTATTCAATCAAAATTTTTTAACAATTGTAAAAAATATATGGAACTTGATTTATATTTTTAATTTTTTTTTAAATTGAGAAAGCAAACATATTATACCTATTTTAGTTTTACAATTACAATACAAAAATCACATAAAACAATCATATATTAATTTTTTTTCAATTAAAAAATTAATAATAATACTTAAAAATTATAATAAAATAATTTATAAAAACTTAATGCAATGAAAATATTTAATAATTATAAATAATAAATATACAAATCCTTTATCAAAATAATAAATTTTTGAAAAAATTTAGAAACAATAAATTATCTTAAAAGTATCAATGAAACCAATCCTATATAAAAAAATATAAATAAAACATTTTTAATATAATTATAAATTATAAAATCTAATTATTAAAATCATACAAATCAGCTATAAAATAATGTCAAGGTTTATAAGGATCTCTATTATCTTATTTGAATATTTTAATTTGAAAACAAAAAGGTTGTTTCGTGCTTCCATTCTCGAAATAACCTTAATCCATAATGACAATTATTATCAAGTGTCCTTATTGTTAATATCTATAATAACTTCAATCCATAATAATCTGCAGAATACCATCCAGTAAAACAATGAGCGTAGTCAATGATTTGTTGGTATTAGTAATCTTATCCTAAGAGATTTACACACTAAGTGGTTAAAAAAAATAAAAATAATTTATATATTTGATAACTCATCAGATATTGATAATCTTATTCCTAGAAATGTTTAGTGATTTTTAAATTATTTTATATTCATAGTTTTATAATATATTTTTAAAACAGCAACATTGAAATAATTTTTTCAGTAAAACTTGTTTGCCTTTTTAAAAAGTATAGAAGCAAACCTTCTAAACAAATAAGATAAAATTATCTCCATTCTACCATATAATTTTTTAATTATTAAATCAATAATAATAAAAGATTAGTTCATCCATATCTACAAATTATGGTCATATTTATAATTTTAGGCCTTCAACATATTGACATCTCAGATTTTAATTTTGGGATTAAGCACTAGAAAATAACTTCCATATGTATCTTGCTAAGTTTACTTATAGATTAAATTTCTCAACTTTTCTATAACTCATATACAGAACCAGCATTGAATAAGAATGCATTTATTTATTTTTTTCTAAAAATATCCAGTTTCATCCATAAATGAAAAAAGGTTAAAAGAAACTCAAATATACAATTGTGTTTATATAATTATCTTTAAATTTCTTCAATTTCCACCAATAGAATTATTGTTTATGAAGTTATATTTTAATTCACTCTATTTTAAAATTTTGTTCTCTAACCATCTATTTAAAATTCAACACTCTAAACACATCTACTAAAAATCTAGTTATAATTACCAGAAAAATCTCTATAAGGACAGTACTTATAATGAGGGTGATCTGTCTTATATAATAATAATATATCACTATAATAAGAAAACTTTTTCAATGAATTTTTTGGAAGCATAATTAATTACATTGAAATAAAAATAAAAAGGGAAGCAAAAACAAATTAAATTACTACATAGAGAGATATAGAAATAACATGAGATAAGTAGGAAGAAGTCTCACAAAGTACCATTTGAACAACTCAAAAAATTAACCTCCACAACATTTATGAGCTATTTAAAGAAAAATAAAAACAAAGTCAGACTCTTATCAAATATATGCATTATCTATAAAGAAAATACACAAATTTTCATATATGCAAAAATTTCCTTGAAATTTAAAATATTTGCTTAATGCTCAAATTTCAAATGATAAGAATTGTCATAATTTTTCTTATAAACTTTGTAAGTCTTTGATCATAATAAACTTCAAGTAACTAAACTACAATTTTATGTCCTCCTCTATGTTGCGACCAATAATAGAATTCCAAATTTTGGAATCTAACGCGTTTGGAAATTTAACTTACCAAAATTACGGATGAAAACCTAAATTATTTTTCTTTGAATGAGAATAGTGATATTTGCTGAAATTGAAAAAAATAGCAACAATTACTATGTAGTGATACCTTATATTATCAATGAACAGAATATATATATATATATATATATATATATATATATATATATATATATCATAATACAATTAAAAATATAAATAATCAAACAATACTAGAGGATCGAGAAATCAAAGTAGGCAACATTTGAATTTAAAGGGATTTAAAGTAGAATACTCTACGAATCAACAAGTTTACAAACAAATATATTCAATAAAAATCAAATCCAAATAGCACAAGAGAAACAATTTTAGTACAAGATAACAAATAGGAAAGACAATTGAATCAAGTAATTAATTAAACAATTACCTTAAGCGATAAGGAACGATAAATATTTGCAGATGATAATGCTGTATTGATGTGTTTGAATGTGAACTGCAAATGATTCAAATGTTATGAGCGTGCTCTATAGAAAAATTAAATGATGGTTCAAACAATATGAATGGTTTTTGCAAACTACAAATTGAAATGGTGAAAGAAGAGAGTGCCAGGTTCCAAAGTGAATGCTAAAAAATAAGAACAGAGATAGGAAACGTAAAGAGTAAAAAATAAATAAATAAATAAATTAAAGTAAAAATAAATAAATTAAAAAAAATCTATTTTCCTACTGTTATAATAGAAACCGCTGATGATTAATCACGGTTAAATAAATTCTTATTAACCTATTTTTTAAGACGATTTATATAACTAACATTAATAAACTATGATTCAAAATAAAATTTTTTGTAGTGCTTATCCTATCGTTAGTCTTCGCTATCAATACGTATTTCATTTTAATTATATTTCTAAATTTTTAATTATTTTAACAATGTTATCTTTAATTTAATTACTTTAACTTAATTTATTGCATGGAATTGATCTAAATACCTTTTTCTATATGTTTTCATAATTAAAACAATTTTACGTGAAATTCCTCCATTCTAATCTTGTTTTTTACATTGTACTAGAAAAATAATCCTCTATCAATTGTCTCAGACCTTATTATTCTTTCTCATTCTTATCCGTGGCAATATATTTATTAAAATAAAATAAAGAATCATCTAAAATCACAATCTTTAACATTTTAAAATGAAGAAAAAAGTGCGTGTTTTTCTTAAATGTGCATGGTCTACTAACCACGACAAAGAAAATATTCAACGCGTCGTGCGTTTACTTTATATTCCACTCCTTTTCTAAAACTAAAAACATAATTATTTCACGCGTTTACTTTGACCATTTGTCTTCCTGTTTTTATATACACACTAACTTTTCAAATTCCATAGCTATTTATATCGTTTCAATAATGATTAATTAACCAGCGACTGATTGGTTCAAAAAACACAAGTGATACTCTTTTAGTAAAAATCTTGATTTTAAATCTTGTATTAAAACATTCAAGATAAAAAAAATTAATTTTATTATATTTTAAATATTTTAACTCAAACAAAATCACTTCCTTTTAATATTTTTTTATATATATATATATATATAATTTAGAAAGTAATAATTAAAGTATAGCAGTTTTATTATCACGTTCGTACTAATTTAGTTAATTAAGACATGCTTGTTAGCACAAAATTCTCAGCTGATTTTCTAGAAGAAATAGATGGGCTAGACTTCAATGGTCCTGTGACTTTTGGTCCACTGATAATCCTTCGCATAATTACCATTAATATATTAATATAATAATATCATAATATCATAATATAATGGTATAATAATTTATGGTTTAGATCGAAGAAGAGCAATGCAAAGGTTGTGTTTGAGAACTTTTATAAAATTGGTGTTTGGTCCTTTTAATAAATGATGTAATTACATCTCATTCACTATAGCGGGTTAAATAGATTGGCTATCCGGACTATACTAAGCTGACTTCATATAGGCAGCAAATTTTAACGAGTGGAATTACAAAATTTTCAAATTATTTCAAAATTTCAAATGATGAGCTCAACTTAGTAAAAGTCTCATTTTGTTAACATTTATTAGGGTAATGAACAAGTTTTTCATTACTTTATTTAATTAACTATCTTAACTATTTTACTTAATTATTTAACTACTTTTTAATATATATATTTATAACTATCATAACTACCTTCTACATGCATTTATGCATGATTTTGTATAAATAATTTTTTTTATGTTTTAAACTTTGTTATTATATATTTTTCAGTAAATATAATATGCATTTTTTTTAATCTAAGGATAATGTTTTGATATGACATCAGAATTTGAAAGGGCTTTAGTTAATCTTCATTTTATATAATAAATTTAGTTTTTATTATGTTTTATATCCTGTTGATCCTTTCTTCTTTTATACTGGGGAGAATTTGGTGTTAGCATTATTATTTTCGCCTTTAAATAACAAGAACTATTATTTATTGTCTCGATCGATAAAAATGATTCTTCGCTAAAAATAAGCTTAAGTTTGTGATGAAATTATTCAACCACCTATAAGATTTGATCTATTATGTGAATCATGAGAGCAATGCAATACCATAATATTATATTAGATTGATCATTCAATTACTAACACTCTTGCAAAATTAGTTTTGTACGTAGACAAAGCTCTTCATGTATAACTAGACTTACATGAACAATTTTTTTCAAGGAAACATGTTTAGAGTCTTGGATCTTTAAGAAGAATTTTTTCTTGTAAGCAAAATAATTTCCGATCACCAATTACTTTACTGAGTTGAAAATCATACAGGATGAAATAAATAATTTTAAATCTTTGTTAACTTGTAATTATTTGTTCTTGTAATGGATACAAATTAAAGAGAACATACAAAGACAAATGTTAAAGAGAACATACAAAGCAAAATATTTAATAAGAATGACATCTCGATACCAATTTGAACAATGCTCACCAAATGAAGTTAAAACCTTTTTCAATTCTTCCAAAACTCAAGCCCTCTTATTTTGTGGTAGGGGAGTGCAAAATGGGAAAGGAGGATGGTGGTTCCAAAACTCAAGACTTACCAAAATCTATATATTTTGTGGAAGAACAAATCATTCCATTAACGTATATTTATTTAAACAACATTTCCTCCTGGATATAAGACCTGCAACCCTTGCAATGAAATGGTCAAGAATGCATCATTCATACAAAGTAACGATCATGATGAAAGCTACTAAGAATAAGAAAATCTTTTAAACAATCGCCTAACTTCACACATTTAATAGTGTTTAGGTGCTTATGTTATGCTGTGACTTTGTCGTTTTATAAACATAATTTTTCTCTCGATCTAATAAATTCATCTTTCTTTGATTATCAAATTGGTAAAAGAGATATTTTATTTATGATAATTATATGAGAAAACTTTCAGTCACTTACAATATTATTTTTTATGAATTATATTTTTCTTTTTCTTCCATTCAAGACAATTTATTCAATAGAATGAAATTTGTCATACTAATCATATTGAGACCATTCATGATATTCAATTACTACTAAATTTGTTAAATTCTTCCAATAAGTATAATAATAATGATATTTTATTATTGAAAACAAATTCTACTTTACGTAGATCACGCAGAACATGAAAAACCCTTCAATACCTTCAAGATTTCCATTGTGGTTTAAGTGGTCACGCTATTCTTACTTCTTTATCCCAATCTTCCTTACCTTCATCCACTTCTTTATATAATTTTTTCTCATCTTTCTTATCACAATGTTCTTCTCCTCATATTCCTTTTTTTTTTTTGCATCATTTCTTCATGTGTTGAATGAAAGACATTCTTAGACAATCAAACAAAACTATTGGGTTAAAATAATGAAATCTGAAGTCAATTCTTATATATTATGTTAATGGGTCCATTAAATGTTACAAGACTCTCCTCGTTGCCAAAGGTTTCTCCTAAACCGAGGGGATGGATTTTTTGAAACTTTCTCCCCCAACTGCGAAGATCATCACTATCCAACTCCTTTTTACTCTCACTGCCATTAAGGGATGGAATTTGGAATAACTTGATGTACAAAATGTAGTTTTGCATAGAGATCTCTTGGACGATGTTTACGTGTCTCTTCCACTCCTTAATTTCCTAACTAAATTTGCAAGTTACACATTGTTTTATATCTTTAAGCAAGTTGTCAAGTCAGTGGACAATGGTATGTGAAACTTTCTTTAACTCTATTTTTCATTATTTTCAAGTAATATCAATATGATTTTTGTCTTTTAACTAAAATCACACCTGAATCTTTCATTGCTCTTATTTTCTATCTGGATAATGCTATCCTTACTTGAGACTCACTAACTAAAATATATCATGTCAACAATTCTTGCATGTTCAATTTTTCATTAAAGACATATGACCCTTCAAATACTTGGTAAGGTTAAAAATATCTCAATTCACACGTGGTAGCATTCTTAATCAATGTAAATATGTTTTGAAACTACTTACTAGTAGTGTGTGATTAGCACCAAACTAGTTTCAACACCTATTTATGCCACCAAGCTTCATGATCATCAAGGTGATCCCATCTATGATCCTACATATTATCGATTCCTTATTAGCTGGATTTTATACTTGGCACACACTTTCTCTTATCTCTCTTTTACAGTTTATTAACAAACTCAATTTATTGTTACTCCCATGTAATCTCATCATCATGTTGTCTTTCGAATTCTATGCTACTCCAAAATAACTACCCAATTATTGGCTCAAGATAATGAATAAATCCCTAACCACTCAACTTAATTAACTACCCAATTAAATTCATTTATACGTTGATAACCGTTATAACTACCTTTTGCATGCAACTCATGGATGATTTTGTTTAAATATATTTCCTTTTTCTTTATATTTCTAACTTTGTTCTTATTTTTTTCAAAATGAATGTAATATGCATATTTTTTTTTCTCTTATGCTAATATTCTAATAAATTTTTATGACCTTTTAATTTATAGGTTAAGTTAAGATTGAACCTTGATCAAATCAGACTAAAAATATTCTAATTTAATTTAGACTTCAAATATAAAATTCAAGTTGTACATTTTGTTGGGGTATCTAAGGAGCCTATTTCTGCATGTCTTTTCTTTTGTTATTGCAAATTGAGCCATCACGCTCCTGGAGTTGAACTCAGCCATAATCTCCTTAGAATAGAGGTCGATGAGCTTCTTTGTAAAGCACCAATCACTCCTATTAGAAGTATATGATTATGTGATATCATCTTGGTGTAATATGTAATAATTTAAAGTAATAGTTGTAAGTTAATTTGTTATGAGTATTAGAGTTGAATTTCCTTTTTTCTGTTAGTGCAGTATGTATACTTTTAAATATATTTTTCTTATATTGTCATATTTTATCAATTAATTTTATAACATATTTTGCTGGAAGTTTTATTATTTTTTGGAGGATTTATTATTATTGACTTCATCAATCTAGGATGACTTGTATTCCTCGTATAAATGATGCTATTGAAAATCTTTCTATTGCCAAGTCTTTGAATTGTGATATAATATCAAAACTCTCACAAAAAGAGCAATGATACAAAAACTAAAAATGAAACATAATAAAGGCATCACATGAGAAAATATTTATCATACCCATATACATCAAACATATAAATAGTATTGTTTATATAATACTATACAAATATATCATATTAATAGTATAATATACGTAAAACAGTATTCTTCTTGATGTTAAACTTCATTGACAAATCATTTAATATGATTATTGTGCTTTAGATCCAATTACAATAGAGATATTTAGAAATCGTACCAATCAATTCAAAGTGCGCGTGTCGAAATTGAAAAGTTAAAAAAATCAATATAAGTTTTTTTTTCAAATTTTTTAAAATTATAATTTTTTTATGATTTGGTTTAATTTGTAGTTCATGTGAAAAATAAAATCAAACCACATGCAATTATATATGTATTCTAATTTAATATTGTAATATAAAATATAATTAATATGGAGTCTTCAAGATCTCTCTATATTGAAAAGAAATAATATGTATATCAAATTTTTAAAGCAATAAAATTTGATATATTACAAATTCTTAAAAAAAAAAAATCTATCACTAATATTATAAATCTTTGATACTTATATTAATAGTATAAGAGACAAACTCAATGTTTACTTGTTAATAGATGATTTTTATAATAATTAATACACATTTTAATGAATTTAAAAAATTAAGTAAGCTAAGGTACATAGCTGGCGATTCTCTAAGACTCGCTAACATATTTTTAAAATAAAATTGAATCGATGATTCAATACTAATTTAAGATTTATAATTTAATCGTAATTGAACTAATGTTAATTAAATATTATTTTAAATTATTTATAATATATATTATATTAAATATATTATTATTATAATTTTTATATTTAAAAATTAAATAATTATATATAATTTAATTTTTTAAAATTTAAATTATGTATATAAATTAAATTAAATATAATATAATTTATTTATTTTTAAAATATTTAAATAATATTATTATATATATAAATAATTTTTTTTATCAATTTTATTGATTTGTTGTTGATTTATCAATTTATTAGTTTGTTATTAATTTTTTATTAAAATAATTTTATGATTCAATTAATATAAAAAATTAATTTTTAATTTAATCAATATATCAACTGGTTCGATTTATTTATTTTTTCTCTGCCCCTCTCCCCACAAATAAGGCATACAGGTACGCATGAGAGAAGTAATAAAAGGAAAAGGGAAAGGTCCTTCAATTCAATTTATTGCCCAGAATCCCCTAAGCAAACTCACTCATGTATGCAACAAATGAATAATATAATGTCATTATCAATATGGTAAACATAGACCATTGTCACACATGGGTCAAAAAGCCTTCTCCACGTGCTCATTCCTTCTATACGTAGTTTTCTTTGTTTAATTTTGTGACTATTCAATTCAAACTTAATTCTTGTGACTGAGTTTATACGCTTGTGTGTCCTATTCTTTTGCTGTTCTTCAACATTGTTAAGAGAAGTTCGTATGTATATTCAAAGTAATACATTAACCTAATAAAAATATATTAGGTGACAATAGTCATGGTTGAATGAACTTTTAACAACACCTTATGATAAAATTGCTCCCTTTTTTTTTAGTCTATTTATCGATATATAAGCTATGCGCGCTGAAGGGCCACGTATCTACCTCTAGGTTCCAAGTTATATGCTGAGACATTGGAATTTATTGTGACAAATGTATGAAATTAGGTAATGGGAAATATCTTGATTTGTTAACCTCTAAATTTAATGTGGATGACTTATTTCTAGTTTTTCACACACTCTTAACTGTAATACTTTCAGATGGAAAAATAAAAGTGAGAAAATAATTAAGGAAACTAAAAGCAGGAGAAAACAAGACACTAATGGATAAAGTTATAGCATGGTTATTTAATTTTTTACATAAATCAACTTTAATTGATTACATTTTTTAAAAAATGTTATAAATAATTTTAAAAATAATTACATAATAAATTTTATACATGTTTAAATTTTCTTATAATGTATACTATACTATACTAAACAATGTTTTAGTCGAGACTTTTTTAATAAAAACATTTTTTAATATATCTATAAGTATAGTTAATTATTTCTTATGAAACATAAATAATAATTTTTTTAGATAATTTTAAGATTTAAGTTTAATTTAATCTAATTCTAATAAAACATAAAAGAATATTTAATTTTAATGTTGATCCTTCAATCATACAGATTTTATACTTCAAATCTAATTTATAAGCATGAAAAACATGTATGAAAATGTTTTATGTATTGAATTTAATTATATATACTATTATATATTATATTTTTTTATATATATATCAGTGTAATATTTTTTAAAAATATTATTAAAATTAATAGATAATTTTTTTATATTTTTATAATATTTTATAATATATATCAAATGTAATATTTTTAAAAATATTATTAAAATTAATAGGTAACAATTTTTTATATTTTTATAATTTTTTAAATGTTGTAAAAAATTGTAATATGACATAACGATAGTTTAAGCTCTTCTTATAAGGTCTAGAAATTTTTTTTAAGTGTAACCAAATTACTTATTGTATTTCTTATTTCAATTTTTATTAAGCTATTCTGTTTTTAAAATAAAAAATTAATTAACACATAAGAACAGTATAAAAATAAAGAAAATATTAAAAAACTGCTGAGTTGAAAAAGAAAAAAGAAAAAAAATATATAGGACAAACAATTTCAACTTTCCTTAAACTTCTGAAATTGAGATAAACTTTTATTTATTACTAATATATATATATATATATATATATATATATATATAATTAGTTTATCGCTAATGGACTGCATTAAGAGTGCGGAATTCTCAAATAAGAAGAATTAAAATATAAAAAGTTGGATATAAATGATCATACGTTTGAGGAAGCACAGTTCAAAACCTAAGCAAAGGGACATTTTGCTGATATATCATTTGAAGATCATTTTACTTGCATGGCCTCAAGCTTATTCTTTAAGGCTTATTTTATACGCTTCTAAACCGATTAACGCACTAGAATTTAAATGAAATACATTTTTTACTGTTAGTTTTTTACGGTTATATAAGTTATACAAATTATATTAAATTTTGTTAATTATATCATTTAAATTATTATTAAAATATTTTTTAATTGATAATTTTTAATAAATATAAATTTAATATAAAAAATTGATAAAAATTAAAATTATTATTATTTATTTTTTAAAATTTTAACTTAAAAAAAAATTTAAGTATAGGCAACTTACTTTGGGAAAAATACATATTAAACGTTGTGTTTGATTACAATTATGGAAGGAGATATGATTGAAGAAATATATTTATTATTGTGCTACTTGTAATTAATTATAGAAAGCTTAAGGCAAAAGTACATTAGCAACTTTAATATCTTACTGATTCGAAAAAATTCTATGGAGAAAAAATAGTAATTATTTGTCTTTATTTTTTGAAGCTTGTACTGAGTGAAGGCTAGTGTTGGGCGTCCTCCATCAGTTAAACTATATCTCTAAAAATTGAGCATTGAACTTTGACAATCAATTTTATTGTTATAAAAATTAGATAAGAGAAAAGAACAAACAGTTTTCTAACATTCAATGATCCATATAATTTAGTTTGACTCATAATCTAGCAACCAACCTAGGACTAATTTTGTTAGCAACATAATATTGTCTATAACGTTCTTATTCATTGGAACAAACCGATATCCAATTAATCCGACCAAATTTATGGATGGAATTGGATCATAACATTATGAAATTTGAATTACAATGATTCTGAGTTATATCACTTCTACCCTCTAAATCTGACCGCTACTTAATCCTAAATTCAATTATATACAATGTTTTAGATGAAAGAAAAGTTTGTTTAAAAATATATTAGGGATTAATCGCATAGCAATGAAACTAAACGACATTTAAACATTAAGCTAAGAAAAAATAATAAACAAAAATAAAGATAATATGCACGCAATCATATCATCACTTATGGAATTTGCTTATCCAAAGCAAGAATCAAGATACATCACGAGCATCCTACCCTACATCTATAAGTAAAATTTACCATATCATCATCTTCCATATGAAATTTTGTTTATCCTTAATGCTCTTGCAAAATAGAGCCCATCATTACGAGCATGTTTGCCAAGATATGAAATGGCACTTTAAGTTATTTTTAACTTATTTAATTAATATAAATGCAAATTTAACTAAAATAAACCATTTGATAAGGGTAGCTTATTTTAAATAATTAAAACATTTTAAGAGTTTGTGACCTCTTTTGAAATGTTTTTTTGTTACACTTCTGAAATATATCTGAAATAATGTTTGAATTTATAAATTTTAAATTTATTATTTTTAATTTTAACCTCCTCTTTAATTTATAATAATTTCTTCTTAACCTCATTTTCACAAACATTTAACATATGATTGATGGATAAAATTATTTATATCACTTATTTTTAAAATAAAATTAATTAATATAAATTTATTTATATTATTTTTTCATTTTATTTAAAAATTAAAATAAGAATAAATTAAAAAATATTATTCTAATTTTTATGATGATAAAATATTTTAAATAATTAGAATATAAAGTAATAGTTATTTAAAAATAAATATACTTAAAAATAGAAATTATGTTAAGTAATTAAATATCACTTTACACTATTAGTTGCTTTAAGAAAATTAATTTTATAATTTTACCTAATATTTATATATTTTAAATTTTAAAATTTTTTATCTTTCAACTATTTTTTTTATTTTTAGCTAACTTATTTGTTAATTTTAGAATATCCCCCTTAGTATAAAGTCAATAATTAGAACTTGTGTGGCATTAATGATCTCATTTTTAAGCACTGCTACTTGATTACAATTTTGTTCCTTGATTCCATTTTAAGGTCGACCTAGTAAGTGTCAATATAAGTATCTGCTACCCATTATATAAATAAGATGCTCTTCAATGGCTTTCGCTACATCTATCGTAATCCAACTTTTATTTGTTTGTTCCTTCTTTCCGATCACTTCAGTCCAATAAGGACGATCTTCTTGTTTTTTTTATAGTGACACCTTATCGGTTTCCATCTTAGAATATGATTATAGGTATTTATTGATTTTTATGAATAAAAAATTATTTTCATTAGTCAAAAATTAACGATTAATTATATTATTTTTAAAAAAGAAAATTTATTATATTTAAAAAATAAAAAACCAGTTACTTTAATTTTTAAAAATAAAAAATTGATCATTTTAATTTTTAATTTTTTATAATTTTTATATTTTAAAATTAATATGATCAATTTATACTTTTTAGGAATTACAATCATTTTTATTCGATTTTTTCTATTAACAAAAACTTGGAAAAGCTTTAATGATTACATGATTTTAGAGATGTAATTTGTAGTTATTTTATTTTTTATTTATTTTAGATGAAATTGTGAATTAGCCACTTCAACTTTAAGCTTTAGGTATAGGATTTTCATTTTTAGCTATACTGTTTTCTGAAAGAAAAGTCATCTCAAGTAATATAATTTTTTTTTATTAAAAATCATAGTTAATGTTTGATAATAATACTAAATATTTTAAAAATCACTTTTAATTTATTATTCTTAGAAAAACTCTTTTAATAATTAGTCATTTAAACTTTGAAGAATCAACAATTCATTGTTACTATTAATTTTTAATACATTTTTCAATATATTTTTAGTAATTGGTCAATTTTTAAAAAATAAATTTATAAAATAAGTGCTTAAATTTTTAAAAATAAATAACTAATCATAAAAGATGGATTAAAAAAATATATTATTAACATTTCTTATTTTTATTTATATTGTTATGTAACATCTAATTTTGTCAATTATACCATAGGTAAGAAAATAATTTTAACCATTCTAAAAATTTAATTGATCGATAAAACTAAAAATACTTAAAGCTTTCGGTTGCATCAATTTCAATCGAAATATAATTTGTATAACAATGAGAAAAATAAAATAAAAAGATCCTAAAAGTTTAAAGAATTCGAAAATTATTTCAAGACTAACATAAATTTCATTGTAACATAAGGATACTTTTATGGTTTTAAAAGTTACTAAAATTATAATTGTAGTTAGAATAAAAAAATGTTATATACACTACATTATATATGAGCTCAAACTATATTAGACATTAACCATTCATCTCTAGCTTGCAGATCAGTAGAATAACTCCACCACACCAATGTAAAACTCCAAATGTTGGAGGATGTCATGCAAAACTACCTTGTATTGAGCATAGCTTACCAATACCTTCCATACACCCAAACTTGCCACTATGATCAACAAAACTAACCCCACCATTATTTTTAATTTTAACATCCACATATTATAAAAGGGAGTTCCAATACAAAGCATGAAAACAAATCACCAAGAATCAAGCAACCAAATAAAATTAGAGTATACAACAAATATTCTAATTTAATACATTTATTATCTTCTATCAAAATCATCATTATCCTTAATTGAAAAACCAATAGATTTAACAACATTTAATTATTCTCATCCAATTTTTTATTATAACTAGTTCAACAATAAATCAACCAAATACTAATGAACTTCACTCATCATTTCATCAAGTAACTCAAGGATGTGGATGCAACATATAAGATTATTATAATTGTCATATCATATTTTATTATCAACCTAACATTCCTTTAAAATGTACTGCAATGTGGTGGAGACATTCTACATAACAGGAAAGTAGTCTCACAGTCTAGTCAAACTAGTCAAGTTTCAATTATAAGAACCTTAAGTATAAGAGAGTTACCTCGGGCCATTGGTGATCCTCATACTCAACAAATAGACCCTTAAACTTATTTTAGTCAGCTGCTATAATTTCTCAATACATAAAACTATTATGTCTTCTCATACTCCATCTCATCAATCATAATATATGTGATCCATGGTTTCTATAAAATTAATATCTATTAATTAATACTATTTTTTTTTCACACAAAACTTTGGGTTTGGCTATGATCATAGCACATTGATTCATAAATCATTTATTCAACACTTTTTGGTATAATGCTAATATCACTAATCCCCTAATCATATTAGATCCAAAGATATTCACTAAAGAGGCAGTATGCATATCAGTAAATAAGAAACACTTGTAATATTAACACACCATTTCATCAATAATCAAACATTATAATTGTTCATACCCTATCATTATAATTTTAAATCATCATATCAACAATTCTATTTTGGATAAATAATGTGATTAACTTAATATTCTGATCGGTATATTATGCATCTTATACTATATCATACTTTCATATTTTGTCAAAAGTATTCAAAATATCTTATATCATATTCCATAAAGAGAATTACCAAATCTTTTGTTAATATCAGATAAAATGAAAGAAAAATCAATCTCAACCATCTATTATCATCAATTAATAATTTTTTATTATAAATTATTAATTATCACTCATCATCATTAACATTACTTTATCTTATATTATTATTATTTAATTAATTATTATTATTAATAATTATTTATCCTCATCAATAATCAATAATCAACCACAACTATCAAAATCATAATTATTGTCTAAAATTATTAATCAATTATTTACCATTGTAATCAACAGTTATTGTTACATCATTTCATACAAAAATCAATGTCTTACTAATCCATCAAGACAAATCCTCATAAAACCTTTGAAAATGAATCACTGCACCCGAAAATTTAGTTTAAAATATATTATAAATTTATACACCAAAATAGAATTATACGCCTAAAAATCACAAAATTTAACACCTAATGACTAGGGTTTTTTTTATTATTTAAAGATCAATAGTTTTACTAAAATCTTATTTTCTTAGCTCATTATATAAACCCTCAATATGTACAAATTCACATTAGTCCACAAATTTGAATAGTAACTTCATGAATTTACTATAATTTATTTAATTTGCAATATATTCTAAAACTTTGCATATTTACCCTTATAGATGTAAGGTTTCCAAAGAAATAGTTTAACCTCAAAATTATTATTTTATTTTTAATTTTTAATTTTTATTTTCAATAACTCAGATAAACTGAGTATTCTGAATTGGTATACAATTTAATATTTTAAAATAATTTCTTTAACTAAAATAAAAAATATTAATTTCTTTTGTAAGAAAAACAGGATGTCCCACTTACCAAAAAGTTACTATATTATTAATCTGACACATCATTATTTTCAATGTTTTATTTAATATTTTGCATTAGTTAAAAATTTTTGAATAAATTTTTTAAATTAAGAATATAAAATATTTTAAATTCATTTTTTAAATATTTTTATTTTAAAAATTTAATATTAAAAAAATATTTTGACATAACGATATTTTTTTTCATCTGACAAATATTCCTGCGTATACACTAAAGAAAATTGCATGTAACCGATATCCTTCTCCTAGTTGTGTTTTGCCAGCGTGATCGTGATCTTTCACATAGAAAGCTTTTTTACCTTTTTTTTTTTTTTTTGTCTTTTCGGGTTATGTTTTTTTATAATAAATTTATACAATGATTTATATAATATATATATTTTTCTCTATTTTTATTACATTATTCATCATATTTCACGTTTTTTTCTCTTTTTTTTCCACTTATTATTATACAAAGTGATGAAACAAAATTATAATATAAATAATGTTTCTCTTTTCTTAATTCGTTAGCTAGTGAGGTAGGCTGTTACATAATTCAAAATTTCTTTTGTTTGTACGTTTCGCTTCTTTCTTTTTCGTGAATTATTATTACTTCTAGCTGCTATATTAAATATTCGCCTCTTCTAATTGAGTCGGAATTCTCATTTTAATTAAATCAATAAAAAAGGGAATGTTATTAATAGATTTTTAAATTTTTTTTTCATAATTAATCTATTTTTAAAATCAACATGATTTTTTAAAAATAATTAATTTACAAGATAAGTTCTTTAATTTTTTAAAAATAGATAAATCATAACGAGTATGTTGAAAAGAAATGTTAAAAAAACATGTGACACTATAAAATATGTGGATTAATTTAACTATTCAATTTTATTAAAAATTTAAAGAAAAACATTTTGCTGCGTGCGTATAGTGGTTAAACAATTGTCTCTAGTAGATAGAGGTTAGAATGAGTCAGTTTCTTCGATAAAAGGAGACAATTAAAATGAGATTTAACATTAAGTAATTTTATAATTTATTTTAATATATTATATTTATTTTAATATAATATCTAATCTTAATAAGGTTTTAATTCTATTAAATTTTTTTCATTTATATATATAAATTTTATATTTATTAATTTTTGTGATCATTTATATATATATATATATATTTATTTATTTTAATATATTATATTTATTATAATATAATATCTGACCTTAATAAGATTTTAATCTGTTAGTTTTTCTGTTTATATATATATATATATATATATATATATAATTTAGGGTTATTTATTAAATTTATTGAGTATGTTCAAGAAAATATTTTAATTAGCTGAAAATTGAAATCAGTAACTGAGAATTTTATTCAAATATTTTAACTTTATTTAATAAATTAACTTATTTTAATAGTTATTAACATTTTTAAAAAATTTATTTTAAATAAATTTTATATTTTTTAGATTTTAACTCAAATAATTTTTTCAGTTTTATTCTTATTATAATTTCATAATATGATTTTTATTTATCTATTTATCTAATAAAAAATTATTTAGTTAAATTTTAATATATTTATTAAAAAATAAATATAAATTATACGTATCATTTTTTAATCTATTATTTAATTATATATTTATTTATTATTTTTATTAAACATTTTTATCCAATAAATAAGTTTTCAACTTTTAACTTTCAATTGAAAGCTTTTAAACAGACATAACAGATGAGATCTTGTTAAAAAAAATTATGCAGATAACAAATTTAAAATTAAATTTAAATTTTTTAAAATAAACTAGATCTAAAAATGTAAACTGTAACCTATCATAGCTTATTCTCACCGTTATTGATAGAGGGTGCGTATGGTATATAGACAAAAGAAAATGTGTGGCTAACATTAATTTTTATATAAAAAATATCAATAAGGGACTTTAAAATAGAAAGAATGATTTAAAACTCCTACCTAACATTTTAATGAATCCTCTTAATTATTAAATGAAGAAAATATTAAATATTTTTATATATTTTAAGAGAATAAATATATACATGATTTTATTTAATACCTATTTTATAAAATAACAGGAGGATAACAAGGAAATATGGAGAAAGATATAATAAAATTAAAAAATATTTTATGAAGATTACAACAGTTTTTAAAATAATTTTGCATATTTGTATATGTCAAAGTATTCTGATTCTCTAAAAATAAAAAAGAAACAAAAGGATTCGCATGTAGAAGGGAGTACGTACTGTTCAGTACCGACACTGGCTTTCATACCAACCTGAAGAAACAGATTCATGTTTGCATTTAATTCTAGTGTTGGCAATTAATACAAAATGTGAGTGTTTGATTCCGTTTTGTTAATTGTTGGAGACCCACATGTAGTACACCCCATGAGTACTATTGTGCTCCCCACAATCTACGCCAACTGATCATTGATCAGACAAAGAAATCATCTGAAAAGGTAACATCGAGAAAACCCTAAACTCAAGAAACCGAAATATATGGTGAAAAATATAAATTATTGCATGGTGTGTTAAAAAAAACAAAAGAGAAAAAAGTTGACTCGACTTGCTTTAACATTAGGGTCAGAATGGATGTGTAGAAGCACAAATTATTCGTCTTATTAGTGATTAAAATAAATGTCCATTTAAAAAATGTCCATAGTTAAGTGCGTCTTTTTAAGAATTTTTTTCAACTAATTCTCAAAAAATATACAATACCTAACATGTTATAGATAATCTATAAAATATAAGGAGTGACAATAAGAATGACACACACATTTAAGGTATTATTTGGACACAAATTAATAATTTAAAAGATTTAAACTCAATTTAAAACAATTTTAAACGAAATCATTGTCTCTCGGACTGCAAGGTGTTGGACCTTTTTCATCGGCCTGCAAAATTACACTACTATGGACCAATCATGCTGCACATAAAGATCCTCATTGAAAAAGATTGGAAAATGAAGTTCAAACATTGTTTTAGAGAAACCAATTATTGTGTTGATTATCTAGTGAAACATGATGTAACAAGTCAAGCAAGTTTCAGATCTCTACATGACCGTCCTTAGATCTTTGTCCTCTACTTTTTAATGACATATGAGGAGCACTTATCTTTAAATTTTAGTTTTTTCTGATTTCACTTCTGTACCCAAAAAAAAAAAAAACATCACTGTCTTTTCTAAATTTTAAACGAAATCAAATTGCAAGAAGAATTTGGATTGCTTTAAAAATTAAAATGTGAATGCAAAGTAAACATCAATGACCTCGAGAAAACTTTAACATTAAACTAAAAAACTTCCTTACTAAATCAAATCAATAGTATGATACAAACAACTCTCGCAACTGACTAAAATTTATTTATAAGTATATTTATAGATAAAATTGTCTAAATGATACTATTAGAATAGAAAGACATATATACCTTAGGCTTATCTAATCTTATTATATATGTCAACAAATTTAAATCATAATTGATACTTTTAGTACAAGCAATGTTCTCTAGATGTTGTTTAGATATGTTCAGGTAGGTTCAATTAGTTGGATCGGATATCGCTGCAAACTGAATCTACAATTTTGATCCTTAATTCTGTCTGCTAATGTTATCGGGTTAATCAGTTTGGCCAGGTTGTCAAGTTTTAGGTTGTGATGGATGGGTTGCATCAGGTTTGAGCTATGTTAATGGGTTGCTTTTTTATCCAAATATAAAAAAGTCATCATTTTTTTTATTATTTTAATTTTAGATTTTTTTTATAATTGATGTTCGCATTTTGGCATCATAGAATCCATTTAATATATTTTTTTCATATCAAGCCCTTTAGCTTAAAAAAAATCATATCAAGGATTTTAGCTATAATATATATATATATATATATGTATATATATATATAAATATATATATTATCATAAAATATTTATGTTATGTATAAATAGTAAACAACGGGAAATAGTTGGTCCTAGTGACTTACAAATATAATTAGGAATCGTTAGCCTGTAGCCGCTTACAAAATATACAAGTATCAGTTAATAAAATCTTTATATATTAATAGGATATGAACATGTGAATTTTTTGGGATTATTAACAAATAAATTTAACGGAATTTGATCTCCCAAGTTTCAAAATTACATAAATACAAAAATAATTAGTAAGCAGCGGTCAAAAGCCACATCTTTTCTAATAAGAAACGTATTTCTCCATCTCTGTAAAATCATAAAAAGAATAATGAATAACGATTTTAAAGGAAAAAAAGGAACATGAGCAGAATAAGAAATCACAACCGCTGATAAAGTGAAAATTACTTTTTGAAGGCATGTTCATAAGGAATGATAATATTATCATACATGAGTAGTATTTCAATATTGTATTCTCAATAATACCAAAATGTTAAAGTATTAAGTTAATAATAATTTAAAAAGTAGCTTAATATAAAAATAAAAATAATATAAATTTAAATAAATTAACTTGTATTTAACTCAATCATATCGATATGTATCTTATTTTCGGTATTAAAGAATAAGTTACATCAATAAAAAAAATAAAAAAAAATAAATTTACATATTTTAAGATTTTAAAAAAATTAGAACTAAAATCTAAAATTAAAAAAACAGTTACACATTAAATACAAGGTAGAGGATAGTAATTTATAAAAAAAATCATAATTTAAATATTAAAAAATATAAACACTTAAAAAATTGTTATTAATTATGACTTAGATGTTCGATTTTCAATTATAAGTTTATATTTAGATCCTTCAATAAAAAATATTTTTTGAAAAAATTGAAAGAAGAAAAAATAACACTAAATATTATACACTTTTATGGGTTTGAGAAAATTGCAATGGAATTTGGAATGATTATAAATTGATATTTTAGTGGCTATAGTTGATAGAATATGACTTTCTAACTAAATTGTGTTTCACATTAAAAGACTACTCTACATAGTTGAATTTGTATCTAGGATTTAGGATCACTCCATAATATAGAAGTTGATTAATGTGAATAATTTGATCCCCTCCCTTGTATTGATCATATTTTCTTTTCATCCCATACCACGCATTTTGCCAAACTAGTATTGAGATTTATTGATAGTTGGTTTGGCTCACAACAAATTAAAACAAATTACATCATAAAAAAAATTAAGAACTTAATAAAGACTCTTGCATCTCCCAATCAAAACTAAAGGAAATAGCATTTTCCCAAAAACTAGCATCCTTAAAGTTCATTTGATTAAAAATAGCTTGAAAGTTTTTAGTAATTTTCAATATTTGATATGTAAAGTTTTATCAAGATAAATAAGTTTCTTACAAGTAATTTATGAATGTGAAATGCATTCTTTGAAATTTTCTAATATTTGAGGTAGAAACCTTACATCTTTAACAATTGTTTTAATACTAACTATTAAGGTTTGCATATCAAATAATAATTTATAACAAAATTTAAATTTTGTACACACCTTATGTGAAAATATTTACCATTAAAGATAAAGGAATTAAAAGAGTTTAATTTTTTTAAAGTAAGAATTAGTTCTATCATTATTGGATGCATTATCCATGCTTAAAGGTGATAACATTTTTACTTTCTTATTCCCTCAAAACTTCTTCAACATGCCTTCCTATGATGTCACCTTCATAATGGGGAACAATTAAAAAAAATTATGATATATTCTTTATATTTTCAATCATTGTCTATGAAATGGATAGTTAAGGTTAGGTAATCCAAATTATGGATAGATATCCAACAATCATTAATAAAGATTATCCAACTACTATTTGATCTAAAATAGGCGTTTGATCTAATCTTCTAATTTAGGTAAAGTTTAAAATAGTTCTTGAAAACTATAGGTCAAGAAGGAGTGGTAAATTGATGTTGTAATTTTTTCGAAAGCAAGTTAAAGCCTTCTAAGATAAACTTTCGACTAACAACTTGGACTTTACTGCCCTTTCCACTTTTTCCCAATCCACAGCTTAGGATTCTTTTATTTAGATCATTGTAATGACATATTGGAAGTGCCATGTATTTCAAGGTAATAATAAAAAGTCTTTTTAAAGTAGTTGCATGTTGCTTTAAGAATGTTATCTTTAGTAATAGGTAACCTATTGAACTGCTCTTAAACAGGTGATGTTGTTTAGGAACTACTTGCATAGGATTTCCTATTCCTATAAGTTTTAGGAATAAGAGGTGTGGGATTAAAATCATTTGTAGTTGGTGGAGAAAAAGTTGGAATAGTCCCTTGGCTGTCTAATATAGGTGGTTGTGGGGTATTAGAAGGTTGAAGGTGTTGGTTGATTTGCTCTATACTATTAGAATAAAGAAGTCTTAGAAAATAGCCATCCTATTATAACTAAAGCTTTAAATGTTTGGAAAATTCTATGGATAATTTAACCCAGAACTAAAATCCTAACTCTAGTACACAAAATTCCATTCAACTTCACTTATAATAGGACAACATAGAAGAATTAAAGAAAAAAACGTAGAATAAGATTGGAAAAGAAGTTAAGCCAAAGAAAGAACTTTATAACTATATTATAAATGCATCATTATATATAGGAAAAAAAGTTTTAAATTTTCTTAAAAAGGCATCATCGCAAACATGGAATGAAGTATGAATATGGTTTATGCATGCAAAGAAGAAGAGAGAAAGAAATGAAACATAGCATAAATCTGCTCATGCTTTGTGCATGCATTATACAAGAGAAAGAAAAAAATTCATCATTATAAATATTTGTTCATACTTTTGTGCATACTGATATTATTCATCCTTCACAAAATGAATTAGAATACAAAAATGTTAATTTGGAATATTTTGAGAATCAAGACAAAGTAAAATAACTTGAAACAAATTGTGACCTTCTGTAAGAACCAATGTTATCAAGAATAATTATTTACATAAGAACCAAGAAAATCAACTTACAAGAATATGAAAACTATCAAACAAAAATTTTATTATTTACAAAATTATGTTTATATTGAATTCCTAAATTTTA
Source organism: Canavalia gladiata (assembly GCA_037954105.1). Lineage (NCBI taxonomy): Eukaryota > Viridiplantae > Streptophyta > Magnoliopsida > Fabales > Fabaceae > Canavalia > Canavalia gladiata. The sequence continues at coordinate 7,444,184 of CM075664.1, read as the reverse complement.
TTACATAGAAAACCTAACTGAGCCTATTATATAAAAAATCTCAACTAAACATAACAAGAGATTTAAACTTAAAAGAGACATACCAATTTATCCAAAAATTAATGTAGACATAATAAGAAAAAAAAATAAAGAGTTTAATTATTGTTAAATATTAAATTAACATTAACTTGGATGGAAATTACACAAAAGTCTTATCAATTAAGCACCTCGAGAATATGAACATAAAAATTAACCGATATTGGGCTTGGATTTAGATCAATGTAGTTTCTTTCTTGAACTTCCTTGATGAGATCCTAAAGTGTTTGTTACATACACTTGGTCTTTCTTATTGTCAATAGATCTTCCATTCCTTGCAAAGGATGTTTCAAATGATCACTCTTGTTTAACATGGTACTCATGTTCATATCACATACATAGAATAAGAGAAGGAACAAATTTCAAAACTATTTTAGAAACGCATCATCTAAGGAAAGTGGTATGCATACAATTTAATCATACAAAGAATAACAGAGAGAAAGTACTTTAGAATTATATTACTAACAAGCATCATAGATCACACATCATTATGCATTTGATTTGTTAATATAGAGATGAAAAGAGGGGAAAATTTTTAAAACTATGTCAATAACAATAATCATTACAGGTAAGTAAAAAAAAAGGCACACAATTTGTTTATATAAAGAAAAAGAGGACAAATTAATTACACAAATTTCTCATCATCAAGAATCACAAATATCAAAGAATAATATATACAAATTGTGCGTATAGAGAAGAAGAGAATAAAATAATTACATAAATATCTCAATAACAAACATCCTAGATATAAAAAAGAATACACACAATTTGTGCATATAGAGAAGAAGGAAAAATGATTACACAGATATTTTGGCACCGAACATCCAAATATGGAAGAAGTATGCATTTCATTTATGCATCTAGAGAATAATAGGGCATAAAAACTTGTAAAAAAACTCAAGATAGGATCATCATAGATTCGTATAACCAACCACATGGTCTATGTATACAATTTAGAAGAGAGGGAAATATAACACTTAATAAAGATATCTCAGCCAACATCATCATAGAAATTATATATATATATATATATATATATATATATATATGTTTTGTATACATAGAAAAAATTAGGGGATAATAAGTACAAAAATATCTTAGAAAACTAGTCATCCTAAATATCAAAGTATGCATTTGATTTGAGCATATAGAGAGTAAGAAGGAAAAATAATTACATAAACATTTTAGCAACAATCATCCTATATATCAAAAGAGGTATGCATGTGATTATGCATACAAAGAAGAATAGGACAAACAATTAGATAAGAATCTCAGGATTATATCATTACAAATTCATAGAACCAATCATATGGTTTGTACATACAAGAAAGAAAATTGGAAACATAACACTTAATAAAAATGTCTCAACTAACATCCTTACCAATTTCATAAATATATGCACATGTTTTGTGCAGATAAAGAAAAAAAAATAATTACAAAAATATGTCAATCAACCATGTATTTTAGATATCAAACAAAAATATACATGATTTATGCACATAATGAAAAAGAGTTAAAAATAATTACAAAAAAAAATCTTAACATTAGATTATTAAAGTATATAAATATTACATAGTGAAGCACATAATCTATGAATAAAAGGAAAAAAAAAAGAAAGGAAACATTTAATAGAAATATCTTAGTCAATATCTTTACATAAATCACACACACATTATATATATATATATATATATATATATATATATATGCTTTGTGTGCATGAAAAAGAAGATAATTTAATTACACAAATATCTTTGCAGCAAGCATCCTAAATATGACCAAACTAATAATATGGTGAAGGGTATATATAATTTTGAGGATAAGAAAAATATTACATAAATATTTTAATCAAACATCATCACATATATGACATAACTATTCCTTTGATAAAAGATATATAGAATAGGAGAAAAATAGTATAGAACTATCTTGACCAATACTTTATCATAAATATCATAGAAGTATGCAGATAGGAAACATGTATTTCAAAAATATATGTTCCATCTCAATCAAATCAACATTAGTATAGGCAAAGATAATAAGATTTATTTAAAAAAATAACATCATAAACAACTTATAAAATAACTTGATCGAGCACACTTATAACCTTTAAAAATGTCAACCTTTTTTTTTTTTTCAATTTTCCAACTCAAAACCTCAACCTATAACTTTAACCATCACAAATATAATGTCGATTAGTAACAAGCGTCAATAATCAAAACAAAAGAACAAACATGAAAATTAAACACTATAAAATAATCATTAGCAACAAACCCTAATTCCTAGATAATTAAACATAATTTTAAAAAATTAAGAGAATAATAAATAAAAAATTTCATGAACAAAGTAGTTATTAATTATGTAGTGAGGTATGATTACTTTTGTTAAGAATAGATTTTAACAATTTCCTTTTCTTTATTTTTAAAAAATAAAAAAATTATCTTAAAATGCAAAATAAAAAAAATACTCATAAAAAGAGAATAGAAATCACTTAGAAGAGATTTAAAAAAAAGAGTAAAAATTGAAAAATAATGATCATGATAATTAAAGAATCTAATAAATAGATCAAATAAAAAATATTAAGACGATAAAAAAGTTACAAGTTGTAATCTTATTTTTCAAAATTTTAATTGAAATAACTCTAATTTGATTGAGATTCTAATCTGAAATCTCTCTAAAATTGCTTTATTCTTTCAACTAAAAATATATTAAATTTATTATATAATATAATAATAAATATAAATGAGTTAGGTCAATTTACAAATATACAAATCAAACATGTTGAACAACCTGTTTGACTCATGATTAATCTGCTCGATCCGCTACTAATTTGGATTTAAAATTAACTTAGATTTAGACAACTTTAATTTTTTGTCCAACCTAACTTTCTTATCTAATCGTACGTATATTAAAATTTTTATAATTTTTATTTAATTGTAAAAAAATCTTATATACTTATTCCTTATATTATTTTTTAGTTGAAAATTTTACATGATCTTATTTTCTTTTCACAATTTTTACATAAAAAAAATAATATCAAATTTTAAAATAGATCATTAGATCCTATAAATTTTTCGAAAAACGTACACATACTTAAATTTCAATCTCTCAAACTAAAATGTTAAAATTGAATTACCTATTTACATACCCATGTTTACAAAACTTAATTATATTTAATTTAGTATTATCAATTTAATCATCATTCGATGGATATTTAAATATTAATATTTGGACCTATCATCCACACATCCAAGTTAATAAAAATACTATTTTATATCATAAATTAAAATACACAAAAAAATAGTTAATGAAATTTAAATCAAACTTCAAATACATTAAAATAATTAATTATACAACATAAAGTAGGTAGATGATTAAAACAATTTATATATTCTCTTATATTAAAACAACTTAAATTCAATCTTTCAAACTAAAATGTTAGAATTGAAATTGAATTACCTATTTACATATCCATGTTTACAAAACTTAATCATATTTAATTTAGTATTAACAATTTAATTATTATTCGATGAATATGTAAATATTAATATTTGAATTTATCATCCACACATCCAAGTTAATAAAAATACTATTTTATATCATAAAAAAAATATAAAAAAAATAATTAATAAAATTTAAATCAAACTTCAAACACATTAAAATAATTAATTATACAATATAAAATAGATAGATGATTAAAACAATTTATATATTCTCTTATATTTAAAGTTAAGAATTTTCATTATACATATAAAAAAATTCTAAAAATCATAAAAATAGGCATAAGTATTTGAAAAGAAATATATATTTTGACTATGAGAGTGGGAAATATTTCCTTAACTAGGAAGATAAAGGAGGAATTCTATTAAAATTAAAAATAAAAAATAAATTATAAAGTTACATATTCATATTACTCCAGGCATTGTTTAATAAAATAGTATATATTGATAAAAATTTGTTCAGAAAATATTTCTAATTTAATCTAATATATTTTAAATAATTTGAATAATTTATAAATTATTTGAAATAGGTAGTGAAACTTAGCCTTTCTTGTCGAAAAGGGGTGAAAAAACAAAAGAAATGAAGTGTGTTGAAAAGTACCCACGTTTCTTTTTATTTTATTAAATAAAAAGTAAATGTATTTAATATTTATTATTTAATAATTTAGAAGATTACCTGAATTAGGAAGATAAATAATTAGATTTTCTGATTTCTCTTATTTTATCACTAAAACAATATATTGTAAAATAATATATAGATAAAACAAATGTATGCAAATAACACTATTTTTTAATAAAATTATCATTATTATTATTTTATTGTAAATGGGTAATGTATTAACCTCTTACATCTTATAAGTTACACTTAAACTTTCCATTTCTTATATGTTTGACAACAATTGATGTGATTTTCATTATTAAGCTCGTGAATCAATTTGCAGTGATCAGTGATTTTAAGTTTAAATTTTAAGTATGTAGTTATATTAAAAAATGTACTGTGTATCATAATTTTGTTTAATTTGAGAAGAATTATCTTTACTTAAATATATAGATAATTTACATAAAATAATAATAATAATCTTAACTAAATATTTTTTTGTTAAATTCTTTAAATCTGAAATTTTTTATGACCATGCTGTTATGGATTTGGATTCTTTCAATATGATATAATTATATTAGAAAGAAAAAAAATATAATATTTATCAAACTTGATCATGAAATCATACAATTAATTATATAGACTTTTATTTAATAAATCTTATGTTTTTTTCATACAATATAATAAAATGATCTAAATTGACATTAATTATCAGTTTGCATGACATGTTATTTAATTGAAAATATTATAATTACAAATGAATTATAGTTAGGAAATATTATCTCAAATAGCTTAAATTTTGTAGTGGTTGAGGTAACAGTCCAGTGAAGACCAAAAAAGGCTTCTCAATCAGAAGGAGACAGACAGGGAATCAGAATGGCTTAAAGAATCTTTATCAGTTCTCTCAATCATGCACTGCACAGTGATATGGTTCTTTTTCCAGTTTTCACACACTAACACTCATCACTAACATACTCACATAAACTTTCCAGCTGGGAACCTGCAAAGGGGAACGTCTAATTAAAAACCCACTTTCTTCTGTTCAGATCTTACTATTTCACAACTTTTTCAAGTAATCACCGTTTCTCCTCTTGGGATTCTATATGCTTTATCCTTTATATTCGCTTTGCACAAACTCATTTCCCACTTGCGGTGAACGCTTTTGGATACAAATTTTTAGGTTTTATAAAATTAATAATAACTGATGATTAAAAAATTAAATATAAAAGTATGCATAATAATATTATTATTATATATAACAAAAAATTTAATTTTTTAAATAAATAAAATGATTTCTGTTTAATATAAAATTATCCAATTTAAGTTTTATAATATTTTAAAAAATTATTATTTAAATACATATAATTTAGTAATTTAAAATTATTCTATTCAATTAATATTTAAGGTCATTTTGACTTTTCACCAATCTCAACTTCCATTTAAATCTGATTGTAATAGGATATTTGTGGTTGAAAACGCATTATTTTGGTACATATTGAACAGTGTAGAAATTGGTTAGCCACGAGGGGGAATTAGAATGAAACCAACCCACAAGAATAAAGTATTTGTAAATTTTGCATCTATATATATTTGCTCCAAAATTATATCTACATAGAGAAGGGGAGGGGGAGAAGATGAGAATAGAAGAGAAATTACGATATTTTATGGATACTAAACAAAATTATTAATAACGAATTCTAAGTAAATTATTTAGATAACTAGTAGCGGTTGCATTGTTTATGATCTTTTCCCTTAACAAGGGTTGCTTTCATGGTAAGAAAACAAATATGATGGAAAGGATACATATTGTGTAAGGATCTAATTTTTATATTTTTAATAAAAAACAAATAAAATATATGATTAAAATTAATTTTATCATATATCTTAATTATATTTAGTCATCTAAAATTAATTTTATAAAATTTAATTTTACTTAACTTTAAAAGAAATAAATTAAAAAAAATAAATATCTTAGTATATTAATTAAATGAAGAAATTAATTTATCTAAATGTACCAAATTATATTTATTTACTTTCCTTTCTTTTCTTTTCAAGATGCAAAGTACACACTTTTAGATTTGTATAATTGAGTTAAGAATTTTTTTTTAAAAATAATCGACTAGTTAAATTATTTAATATAATTAACCTCAACTTTTAAAATGGATTTTAAGCATTTAAATTGATATATTTTTATTAAAAATAAATTAATATATTATATTTTCATTTTATATAATAAATATTTATTTTTTTTATAAATTATATTTTTATAAGTTTAAAAATCATCCTTAAATAATAAGGTTAATGTTTTTCATTATCTAATCATTTCTATACATATTTGAATATAAAAAAGATTTATTAATTTTAATGTCTTTAAAAATCAATGAATAGATAATGATATTTTATTAAATTAATTCATATATTTGGAAAAGAATTTAAATTTTAAAATTATACATTTTATTTTCAATGATATATAATTTTTTTCTTGAACCCTAAAGTATAATAGGGCCTAGACAATGGATCTGGTCGCCTCTGGTTAATGGAGTTGACTGCAAATTGATGGGATACGGTTTGGCTTTGGGTGCTCACGTAGAGGAACCCATGGGTTGTTGTGTGGGGTTTTCTGTAGTGATGGAAGATGATGGAACATAAAATTTAAAACCCAAGAAATTAGAAAATATAAAATAGATTAAATAAGATTTGATCATTGAAGTTCATTCGTTGAGAATGAGGTTTGTACAGTAACGTTATAAAAGATTGCCTATTAGCCTCATTTATCTTTAATTCATCATCTATAACTTTACTGATTTATGTTTTTCCTATTCCTGTTTGATAAATGTAAGGAATAGAAAATTTTATTTATGTAAATATTAGTTTTTATATATTTTAAAAATAGTGACAATTAAAATCAGCGTAAATTTTTATATATAACAAATTAATCTTTAGTAACAGTTAAAACCTTCACAAAATTAGTATTTAGAAAGCAGTTCTAACTTTTAATACAATAATTCTTAAAAATTTCACATAAAGAAGGATTTCTAAACTACTCTTTAAATGTTCCTACCTTGCTAACGTCTATTTAGAAAATGGTTTAAACCATTTAGAGAGAGAGGGTTCATAACCACTCTCCAAAATTCTTACCAGTAAGAATCAACTTCATATATTATTATTAAGAGTAACACTCCAGATACATGATTTTATAAAATAAAAAAAATTCAAATAAGTGAATTCTCATGCAAATTCGACCATAAAGTTCTTTATAAATCTTTCTCCTTTCACTTGTAATCAATTTCACAAACTTTTTAAGCAAGAGTACCTTTTATAGAAATTCATTCCCTCTTTTACGGAATTAAGGAGAAAGATTATCTAGAAAGATTAAGATGAAATTTTTATATTTATTCTAATATCAATATTCAAGTAACAAGAATGAGTAGAAAGTATGGAAGTATGTTAGTCTTTTATTTCATTTGTGTTTTTTTATATATTCACAATAATAATATTCTTTTTATAGGAAAATAAAGATTTTAAAAATAATTTACAAGATAAAAATGATAGATGTCATATTAGCTAATTAATAAGTTTTATAAATAATTTAATGAGGTTAAACAAAAAAATTTAATAAAGAAAGTAAATTGTGTCCCACATTGAAAAAATTGAAGGACTATTAGATAATTTCTATTTTTCTAAAAATTAAATTAGGTTTAAATGTTTTTTCAAGAAACCGATTTGAGTATTTACTTTATTTTAAATATGAGTTGAATAGCTTATAATTCTGCTACCTAAATTCGCTCATTGGTCATGATAATTCCTTTATTTAATAGTTTGAATCTGTTTGAGATTTTGTTTGTTTGTTTGTTATATAACAAAATCCATGGCACTGGACCGTGGAAAGTACCTGTAAATTCATACTACTATTTCCCTAGTCAAATGTGCCATGCATTTCCCAACACCCAATGGTGGTGGGTCCTTTCACCTCTTCCGTCCTTCCAAATCCCCTGTTTCATCTCCCCCAACAAAAGATAAAAAAAATCGTCTTCTTTATCTTTTCTATTTTATTTTTTAATTTAAATTATTTATATTTTAAAATATTATAATATAATAAGTTTTTATATATAATATATAAAACTTTGAAATTTAATAAAATAAATCAAAATATATGATCAGTTAGAAAAACAATTAGCATATTTTTAATAAAGATATATTTTAATTATATTTAATTTTACTCAATTTTAAATTAAAAAACTGAATTTTATTCCTTATTTTAACCATATTCACAGATTGATCAAATTTTCAATACAAGCAGAAGGGTCAGAGTCAGAGTTCACAAGTCTACTGTTCTGTCATTCTCTCCTAACACCCCCAACTCCTTCTTACAAAAGCAACTCCAATCCTTCTTTATTACTTACCCGTTTACATATGACTCCTCTCCCAAAACCCTACCTCACAATCCATGCCCAATTCTTCAAAAACCTCACACCAAACCAATAAAGCATAATAAACATTAAAAAAAAAAAGAAAAAGAAAAAACCCAAAACCAGGCACCATCAAATGTCCTTCATCTTCTCCACCTTCCCTTCCTGCTTCCGCCCATCAAAAACCACCGACGACAACCACAACCATCCGCCGCCGTCAACGGCGGCGCTCTCCACGAACCTGACCGCGTACATCTACCACACGGACTCCGGCACCGTTTCCCTAACCTGGTCCCGTTCCATCCTTGGTCGCTCCCTTCACGTTAACCTTCACAACCACTCCTCCTTCCACCTCCACATCAAACCCTTCCTCTTCTGGAAAAAACACGGTTCCAAGAAACTCTCTTCCAACATCCTCCTCTCCTGGAACCTCTCCCACGCCAGGTTCGGCTCCGGACCCGAACCTCACTCCAGGTTCCACCTCGCCCTTCTCGTCAACCACCAACTCACACTCCACGTTGGCGACTTAACCCCGAAGCTGAAGGCCCAACAAAAGCCCAAAACGCCGCAACTCCTCCTTCTCAAACGTGATCACGTCCACGTGGCACCACGCCATCAACGGGTGTACCAAACGAAAACAAAGTTCCGTGGTAAGGATAGAGAAATAGAAATCGACTGTAACAGCAACGGTTACGGGGAAGTTAACAATAACAACCTGGAGTTGTTATTCGGCGTGGATGGGGAGAGGGTTCTGGAGGTAAAGCGGTTGAAGTGGAAGTTCAGAGGAAGCGAGAGAGTGGAAATTGATGGGGGTCACGTGCAGATCTCATGGGACGTGCACGATTGGCTTTTTGAGAAGGAGAATAATAATAATAACAATAACAATGAGGGTCACGCGGTTTTTATGTTTAAATTTGAGGATGTGGGAGAAGAGAGTGGTGTGGTGAACAGTGTGTGGTCGAATCAACAGAATTGGAATTTAGGGTCTTGTGAATGGGGAAAAAACGGAAAGAGTTGGTCCTCTTCGTCTTTGTCAGTGTCCTCTTCTGCTGGCTCTTTCGGTGGAAGCTCTTCGGTTATGGAATGGTCCAGCGTGGAAGAGAATGACTTGGTGGTTCCTCTTGGGTTTTCGTTGCTTGTTTATGCCTGGAGAAGGTGAACAGTGATATGAGTTTTTCTTTTTCTTAATATGCTTTCTTCGATCATGATGTTACTAATTACCAACAAGTTACAAATTATAATTTAGGGTATAGGTTTTTCTTTTTCACACTAACACATTTACTTTGTGAACATATAGAAAGCTTATGTGAATGAATCTATTGGCGGATTAAATCCAACAGAATTTTGTTTTTCTTCGGGAGGAGTGTTTGCATTTGCAATGTAAAGTTTTTATGTAATAATGTTTTGGGAAACGAATTGATGAAACTAAACGCGATGGTAAAGTGTTTGTGTTTACTGTATAGTTTGTTGTGGATGAATTTCTGAAGGAAGATTTGCTAAAGCAAGGTTGTTACTGGTACTATTGTTATTATTTGTCAGGGAGTGTGTGATTAGAACTCTACTCGTGATGTGCACGCCAAATGTTCGACCAAATGACTGCATCATAGTTAGCACATTTTTTCTTTCTTTGGTGCATTTGCATTTGGCAGCTAAGCTTGTCGCCTACTATGAACGGTACTAACCGCCAAATTGGTTGACCCATTTCAACCATCTATGAATTGTCTTCAATTCAATCCAATGGTTAATATTTGGTTGACGGTTCAGCATAATGGTGTGTTTTTTTTAAGAGTTACGTAATTTAATCACTAACTTACGTCAGTTGTATTTTTTTTTTTTTACAATATAAAAAGCAACAAGGTCGAACATGTTAATGGAAAATTAGTTTAATTCCCATTTGTGACTAAATCAATTCTTATTACTTAACTTTAAATTTGTTTAATAAATTAACGTAAAGTTAAAAGATGAAAATAAATAAATAAAATATTAATAATAAAAATAAATAAAATATTTTAGTTAAAAAATGAAAATATGAAAAGATAAAAATTATTTAAAATAATTTTTTTAAAAATATTAGTAATGGTAAAATAAATTATTTTACCAAACAAAATTTGTTTAATAAATTTTTCAGCTGATAATTTAAATTTTTAATTAATTAAAATATTTTATCAAATTTATTTTTAATCTTATAAGCTTTTATTATATGAATTAGTTTTTTAAAAAATAAATAATTTTAATAAGTAAAATAAATTTATGATATAATTAATATTTTATTATTTTTATTTTAATTTGATCTTTACATTTTTATTATTTTGTTGCATTTTGATTTTTTTCATTTTATTTTACTTTAGTCCTTTTTGCCAAATTATTAGTTTTACTAGTAGACAAAAATGGCTACAATCAATAAAAATCGTTTCTCTTGATGAAAAAGGCGTTACAATGTTTTGTGGTAAAAAATTTACACATTTGACTAAGGATCAAATTAAAAAAATGAAGACTAAACTAAAAAATTAGAAACTCAACGGAAATAAATAAACAAAGAACTAATTTAGCTTAAACTACTAAATGTTTGTTAGGTTTGGTGTTGAAAAATTAATTGATTTTATTTTAATAAAAATGTATGTTTCATTAAAAATAAATTATTTTATTAAAATAATTTTTCTTAAATTTAAATTAAATATTATAAAAAGCTTTCATTTACTAACAAATCAAAATCCATTGAATGTTAGGATAACCTTTTAGTTTAAATTGGTTTTGTTAGTACATATTAATATTTTATATTAATAAATTATTTATGGTTATAAAATATTTTATTATTAATATAAATTCCTAGTATCTATATAATAATTTATTTTTATTAAAAAATTATAGTAAAAAAAATAAATATAATATTAAATTGTTAGTAAGTGATAACTTTTATTTTTATAATGAAACAAAACAGAAAAAAGAAAAGGAAAGAAAGAAATAATAGGTAATTGCCGGCGACTTTTGTTGACGCTGAAACTTTATGGTAAGTCAATGAAATGAGCAATTGAAATTAAGTAATTCTTTTGGTAACACGACCAGATAAAATAAATTAAGGACGATCATAGAATAAAAATCGAACGCGAATCTTCATACAAATATGTATAATGTATTTATGTGGATATCTTTTTTTCAAATTTTAAGTTGATAAGAATTTTAACTGTTATAAATATTTAACAAATTTTAAGAATATTTATAACAATTAAAACCATCACAAACTTTTAAAAAAATTAATATATCCGATTGAATACACTATGCATGCATATGGACAAACATCATTTTCCATAAAAATCACTACGTGTTAGATTCTCTAGCGTTCATCATGTTATTTTTATCAACGGATGCAATTTTGAGGGAACTGTATCATGAACTAGTTAACACGTCATATCGTTCCCACAAAAATAAAAGGTTTAAAAGTTGTCTTTACAAAATCATTATCAAATTATATAATGCAATTTTGCTAAAGGCTTCTATCACTTAGCAATGTGCAACATCAACATTATTGAATAAAACATTGAATTAAAGGAGACATGTAACATCCATATTATCATATCATTAGGAAGAAGGGGCGGAAAGGGATATATATCATTGAAGAAATTTTAAATTGATTGGTAAAATAATTGTCTATGAAAAATGGCTAAAATCAGATATACTGATGATGAAAATTTTCACATATATAAAAAATAATTTGTTTGAACATTCACCACAAATTTCAAATATTTCAATTGGGGTATTTTTATTATTTTAAGAAATTAAAATTATGCTTAAATACAAGATAATATATTTATCGTCTCGCTGGACACGCTCCGTGTTGGGCTCTGAAATAGAAACTTACCTCGTAATCCACAGTTCTTGGGCGTTTGATAAATCTACACGGTTGTTGATGTTTTAAATAAAATAATAATGTTGACTTGAAAGCTTTTTTCTTTTTTCTTATTTCTTACATATGTAAATATTGAATTGAAAGATGTCTTTGATTGCAGCAGAATTGCAAAATCTTCAAACTCGGCTGTGTAATAGTTATATGCATAACGGTGGTTACCAGTTCCATCCCCAATGGGTCAATGACTTTCAATAATTTCAGAAAAGTATTCGTATAATCAACACTGTTTTTTTCACCTTTTATTTTAAATCGACCATTTAAAGTAGAAGAAAGTAAAAAATAATAATAATAGGATTTTACATATTTATTATTTGATTTGATTGTCGGCAAATTGGATGAGGAACACTTCCTGGTCGACAAGTACCACTTCGTATCATGGTGACTATTAAAAATACAATTTCCTTTGAGGTACATATCACAAGTTAAAGATGATTTTAGGTATATAATTTTTTATTATATTAAAATATGTTTAATTTTTATATAAATCATTAAAATTTTAATTCTTAACAAATTTTAATTTTTTATTAAAATATTATAATTATATAATATAAAAAAATTTAATCATGTCATATTAATAATTATTTTGAGATCATAAATAATATGCTTAATACATAATTATTAGTAAGTGGTACTAAATACTACTTTTTAAAAAATTAAAATTTTATGAGGATAAAATTAACAAAAATGTTTTTGAGAGATTAAAAGAAATTTTAATTAAATTTTATTAAAAACCTCAAATTATGTTTTATCCAAATATAAAATTATAGTCAGTAATTTTTTTAATAAAAGTTTAAGTTGATTTTAAACTAATCCTAAAGACAGGTTTAAGATTTTAGCTCAAAATAAACACTATTTTCCATAGGATATTTTACTCCCGTGACATGTTTTTATGATAGTTTTATAATTTAATATAAAGATAAAAAAAGAGAAAGAGAGAAATAAATAAGGTACGTGATTTTTTAAATTAACTGTATAAAAATTTAAATAAGAGGAGTATTTACACCCTAGCCAGTGGAACATACGATCCTTTACTTTCTACACGAGTTGGGACAGAGCATTTGACCGAAAGCCATTTTTGTGAGAGATAGAAAGTGCATGTGTACCGCGTCATGAAGCCTATCTTCTAAATTGCGAATGTGAACACTGTATATTAGGTTTACTATTTGTACACTGATGGGTTTGGAGAATGCAAATTATGTATTAATTATCCACAAACATGTTTGACAAAATCATGAATGTGTTATTTTTCAACCTAATTTCAAAGTGTCAAATCATATATAGTTTGAGCAGATGTGGAAAAAATTACTTTTCTATTAGCCAAATCACAGTTTAGAATTATAATCCAAACAAGCTATTTTAGGACACCTCGGTGAGAATGGATTATTCTCTTTCTTAGAATTAGTAGAATTGATTTTAATTGAGTTACAATAATATTAAAAAATTTAATAATTTGATCTGATATAAAAAGAACAAAAAGAGTAATAATAATTCTTATTCTATTTTTTCTTCATTTTATTCTTATTCTTGTTTTTTTTTCTTTTTCGTTATATCATTTATTACATTTCTTATTTTTCTATTATTATGTTAGTTTTTTTTTTAAAATGGATATACCCCATTTGAATGCACATCCTTCATTTTCCGAAAGGATAATGAGGTAGAGAAACCGAAAAGCATTTCCATGGGATCTTTTGGGGACTAATTCGGGAAAAAGATTATATCCTCTAAAAGTAAAATTCTCAATAGTTTATCAATCATCCCGACCTAATTTAAAAATGTTTTAAATTTAACAGTAGTACAATCCCTTATACTGCGAATGAATTTACATAATACTTAGACAATTCATTATAAAAATTCTTCAGATTTGGTTCTTACTCCAAAACAGTAGTTACAAAGGAATGAAAAAAAAAGGAACGCGGAAGGGGCGACATGTGAGGCCATGATTTCAAAAAGATAGAAAAGAGTTGTTGGTTGTTATGCTTTCACGCGACGTTTTGCATCATGTATGTCCAAAGTATGGGAAAACGAATAATATGGTGCTTATCCTTTACACTTCGCTACAAGCCAAAACACAACGGAGCAAGAGAAGAGAAAAGAGGCAGGGAGAACATGCTAATGTTATCTAGTTCAATAGTGAACAACTAGCTCTGAATTTTTAAATGTTGTTTTTAGAAGAGTAGACATAATTTTCTTCTCTTAATGTATTTTCTTTTCTCCATTTTTTAAGGGTTTTATTATTATTATTATTGTTATTATTATTATTATTATTATTATTCTCTGTTTTCAGTGTCTCTTGAACTTTAAAAATGCTTGTGTGTTAGACGTTGGACACATTTTAACAAAACTCAGTAGACTTGAGTACACATCCTAATCACGTTAAACGGATGCAACATTTTCTTATGTTTTTCTCAATTTCAGTTTGCAATTAAACAACAGTAAACTAAATGCACACTATCTTTCTTTTGCTTTAATTGTTGGACTAGAATTATTAAACCAATACTTGAAGAGAGGATACAGCACCTAGATGAGAGAATTACCGGTTAGAGGGAGGAGGAATGGAAACTGTGATGATGGTAGTAATTTATGGACTTAGATCCTCTTTTGTTATTAACTAACAAGATATAGTAAAATTAAAAAGAGAAATACAAAACTTTTAGTAATACTAGCGAGCCTTAGAACCAATTATAATGGGTCCTTATTATATACGTATATATTTCTTCAACATGGCTATATTATATTACTTAATAACAAGTAAGGATCTGAACTCAATTTATAATGGGGTAGGCATAGAATGCCCCAACTCATACTTATTGGTAAGCCATTTATGTCACACCAACTACTGAATACCAAAAGCGAATAAACACACTATACCAACCTCGGGAGATCATTTATACACAGAAAATTCCAGCTTACAAATTGCACCTAATTGAGGTGGCAGCTAACACTTAGCTGCATCTATCTCTACCTACAATGTTGCTTTGAAATTTAATAATACATTGGCAGCAACCGTCAACCAATAAATCCATGGCTACTCCAATGGATGCAAGGATAAAATAATAAACATGCAAATTAAAAGGTCCAAGGCCTAATTTGGATTTCAATGTTTAGAAAGCAAAGTTAGCAGATTAAATTTCAAGCTAATTTGGTATCTGTAATATAGCATCCTTGAATTTTCTGTTTCTCTTAACATTTCACACATTGATATCATTATTGAAAAAGATGCTGCTCGATCGGATTGAGAACCCTAATCAAATTTATTATCAAAAGCACAAGGCTGAAAATTTTGGACTCTAATTTATGCTAATTACTCTTTCTTTCCATCGAACACCCCATCTCTCTTTTATTTCCTGTCTCACATTATTTCACACCTCAGCAAATGTACACTACCCTACACAATGAACACATCACCACAGGCTACATCAGCAGTTAACATTGATAAATCTCGATTCAGAAATGTGCAGTCCAAAAATCTAGCCAATATAAATGAAGACCTTTTTCTGATCATTGAAGAAAGCTATCATTTAAAAAGAAGAGATACACAGCAACCATTTCACAGCCATTGCCACACAATTAAAGATATACAGCAGACAGAAAGATGGAGCAGATGAAAAAGTTGCTTATCTGCCCATCTTTGGTTGCTTACATGATCTAACATCCTATAATTCAGAGCTTGACTCCTGTCAAAGCTTACTTTACTGTTAAGGTTGAGGACGAAGAAGCACTAATTACAGAAGAAGATGGAGGAAGGCAATGTCTTTGGCTACTAGACAATGGATGATTGGGGGAAGCCTCGTACCTGCTGGACTGGCTTCTCATTTTCTTCTTTTCTCCTTCTTGAACCCTGTCTAAAGTAATTTGCCGAACCTTTGTTTCATTTAGGCAGGGTGGAAGAACACAGTTGCAGAGAAAACCTTCATATTAGGAAGCAAAACTTAGTAACTTAAATAGGAATCATAAATACTTGGCAGTCGTTTGTTTTTACAAGATGCAGCTTTGGAACCTAAGAAATTTACATGTGCCATATATGACATAGCAAGTACATGTTAAATGGGAAAAACTTAATGTAATAAAACAGTCAGAGATTTGAATTTTAAGGTATTATAGATGCAGGAAAAACATCTCTCTTGTTACCTAATGCCAGGGGTGAACAATTCTTCTTACTAAATACATGGTTACTAGTCATCAAACTCCACCCCCCACAACCCAAAAAAAAATAAAAACATCATGTCCTTTTATTTATTTCCAATAAAGTTGGAAGAAAAACAGAGCAGAAAGTAATTAGAACCTAAAAAAGGAAAGAAAACAAAGATTAATCTGAAACATAACATTCAAATTTTAACTGTCACAGCCATATCTACATATTGGATGGCCATGGTTGATAAGCAAGAAGTAAAAGACTCCTGCAGATCTCCTAAATATCTGAGTGAAAAACCAATTCATACAAACATGACAAATTAAATAACTAATCACAGCATACATTTACATATCCCTTACCAAGTCGAGCAAGCCGATTCACCCACCGAGGGATTGACCTTCCTGTTAATTTGATACACACATCATTACAAAAGTGGTTGCAGTTTTTCTGGATAAGATTATAGCTGTTCCCAGGATATTGTTCAGCTAGATTCTCCATAAACGCCCGAACATCCTTTGGGCTCAGATCCGTGGATCCAATGGTAATCGACTTTCTGAAGGTGAATCCAGGACAGTTTTTAGGCTCCACTTCAAAAATCCCAGTCGTAGCACGATCGTGCGCTCCAAATCCATATTCAACACCATGAACTATATCACAAAAACAATTGAAGTCACTAAATCTGTCCTCAAGTAACCAAAGCCACCACAACAAAAAATACCACACACTATGATATTGAACATCAGCGTTTTTGAAGAAGCATACTGAAACAAACATCAAAGAATCAACATTAGTGTGCTTTCAGTATTTTCACAAACTGAACATTCATCTCAATCAGAACAGAATTATAATATATATTAAAATTGAAGTAACCAAAGAAACTTTAGCCTTCAATAGATTTAAAAGAATACATCGTTTTATTTCATTTTTTTTTTCAGTTAGGTAGAAGATCGTTAATGGCGTTATTATGTCATTTATTATTTAACATACCTGAAACTTTTGAACCTAAAGCCTGGTTTACACACAACTCAATTTCAATTTCATTGAAATTGAAGATTCACACACACTAACCTATTTCACGGATCTGAATTAAAATTTGCAATACTCAATCACCGAAAATTTGATTCATTTCATTTGATAATAATAATAATAATAATAATAATAATAATAATAATAATAATAATAATAATAATAATAATAATAATAATAATAATAATAATAATAATAATAATAATAATAATAATTAATAAAAAAAGGTACCTTGAACACCGGAATGGTAAACTCCGAGGCCAAACCAATAAGCGTAACCGTTAATCGGGGTAAGATCATAGACGTTAAGGTAAACCGGATACGAACCGGTTTTTTTCTTGCGCGGAACCGGAACAAGGTTACACAGCATTATGAATATGATTTTTTTTATATATTTTTTTTGCGGCTTCTTCTCGATACACGGTTCTGGGTTTTTAGCTATGGCTATGGTGATAGGGTGTGTGTGAGAGAGAGACAGAGAGAGAGAAAGAGTCACATTAGAAGCGAAATGGAAAATGTAGAGAAAACTCAAGGGTATATTGGGAACAAAGTAATAATGACCCACCCTTGAAATTTTCTCTGATTTTAGTGATTCTTCTTTCTTCTCATTATATGATGATGTGTTTCCCTTCGCTTTCGGAAGAAGGAGAAGAAGAAGGAGAGAATCTTGCAGTGTGCTTTGCTCCCTGCTTTTTAGCTTTTGCTTATTTTTTTATTTATTTGCCGAATGAATGTTAATCATTCCGAGTGGCCGAGATTTTTTTTTTAATACATTTTTTTTTTTAAATTTCCAACAAATGCTTTTATTCATTGTTATTCTTATTACTGTGGTAATTGCTACTGTTGATGAGTATATTTTAAAAAACATCATATACTGTCTTGATTTATTTTGTTATATATATTATTTTAAAACAATTAAACATATATTAACTATTAATAGTTAATGATTGTTATTGACATGATAAAGAAAGCGATATGATTATTGCATAATAATATCTTCATACAACAAAATGTACTATAGAAAAAGTTAGAAAAATATATAATAAGATAAATAGTATAAAAAAAATTTAAAAAGTTATATAGATTCTAATCTACAAATTTATAGTATAAAATTAATAATTATAAAAAAAAATACGTCATGAATAAGTAATTATAATAAATTTTAATTAAATTTTGTTAATTTATTATTGAGTAGATAACGAAATATGTTAATATATGTAAGAATATATATCTAATAATTTTTATAATATTTATTAAATTCAACTATTATATTAAAATTTTTCATAAATTAAATTTAATTTACAGAAAACATTAATATTCTACTATAGCATTTATTTTAATCTTTAATGATATTTAAACTATAAATAAATTTCTTACATATATTGATAAGATGATCATTTCTTGCTCTTAAATTCTTCGTGTTGTCTATTTTGTCCAATTCAATAAATTGAATTCATTGATGGTCGCAAAGAAAAATTAAATTTCAACAAAATCTAAAAATTCATATTTGGTGATTTTATTGTTTTTTTTTTTGTTAATTGGTGTTGGGAATATAAGGATATGCACTTAAAATTCATATAGTCCGCGGTTAGATTTTTATATTTTGAGTAACATCATATCTTTTAACATATTAAATAATAAAATAAATATATTAAAAATATAAAAATATAAATTTTTTATTTAATAAGTAGGATAATTAATAAATAATATAGAAATATTTAAAATTATTATATTATTTTAGCAAGCCAAAGGAATAAGGAAGATACATATTCTCAATTTATGTTGTGCATATCTATCTTATGGATGGATTTAAACATGAAAATTTTCCAACTTGAAGGAATTTAAGTTAAGGGGATTCCCTTTTTTCCTTATTTGTTCATCATTTATATGGAGAAAGAAAACAGTCCAATTTGTCACATAGATGGTGGAGGAGAATATAGTATTAAAAGGAGGTCCAAGTATCTCTCAGCTATTGTTTGCTGACGATACTATCCTGTTTTGCAAGGTGTAAAACTCTTCAATTAGATTCATAACTTTCCTCCTAAACAAGTTTTTGTGGGGTTTTAAGATTTGAAAATGAATGAGTAAACCTTGAAAGTAGTCTTCAAATTTTATGAATCGAATAAATTAGTTTCTAAAATTTCAAAACATTTTCATTAATTTTTAAGATTATTGTTCATCTATTATTTTAATTTGATATATTATTTAACGTTAATAAAATGATAAATTATCATGTTAAATATAATATGAATGCTTACCTAATTTAAAATGATATTATTTATTCTCAAAATATTAAAAATTAATTTAACAATAATCATTGTTGTTTTATTTTAAATACAATTGAGGAATGGATGAAAATCTTAAAAATTAATAAAAATATTTTTAAAATTTTAAATATTAATTTGTTTAACCTACAAAATTTTAAACGTTAATTTTAAGGTTTATTTAAAATTTAATTATAAAAAATAGGATAAAAATAAATTAAACTATTTGTTAGAAAGACTTATAATCTAACCTACATCAAGCTTAGATTAGATTTAATGATTTATTAAATAAGTTAGGTTAATTTTTTTTTAAATTTATTTAGTTGAAAGGAGTTAAGCTATGAATCATCCAACAAATCTTTTAATACTAACTTATCAGTCTATTTATCTAAATAATAATATAATTTATATAAATTTATTATTATTATTATTATTAGTATTATATTTTAAGATCATATATTTATTTAAAGATTTATATTTGCTAATTTAAATTTAAGTTTATTAACTTATTTAAAGGTAGTTTTTTATTTATTTAAAAAATTTATTAAAAAAAAAACTTTAAATAAGCTCTTACATTAGACCAAGCTTTTATAGAGGTGAAGGTAAGACATAAAATATAGCATATGCCTGTAGAAAAAAAAAATCAAACTTGGACCTTACACTATTTAATTAAGTTAGGTTTATTTTTTTACAAACTTTATCTTAACTTAACTTATTTTTACTCTTAATGAAATCTGAAAATCATGTATTAATCTAAAATAATATGCTGTTAAAAGGAAAGTTTTTATAAGTATATCTTCAATCTAGTTTGTAAATAACCTGAAATTGTATTTGGGATTCCTTCTGCTTAAAGAAGAATTAAGAAATTTTCCTTTCATCCAAGGATCTTGAAAATACTGGTCAATTGGATGTTGAACATTAATAAATAGAAGGAGAAAGATGTGTCTTACTAAATCTATAATTCCAAGCAAATAATAAAAACTTAAGGAAGATTGAATTGAGATTTTCATCTTTTAAAAGAAACTTCAAAATATTTCAAAAAGAGTTTTAAGATATCAAACATCTTATATAAGTAATAGACACTTGAATATATTGACAAAAAAAAAAATTCTACATAAACAATTTGTTCACCGAAAACATATTCTCAATTTGAATGTCTTTTAGAAGCAAAGAGAAGATTTAAGGAAGGAAAGATAGCCATAAGTGGTTATACTTGTTCATCTATACAAATAAGGAGTTACGTCTGAACTTCATCCAATAATTTCACTATACCCAATTATCTTTATGATAACTTGACACCTTAAGTGTTGTCAAGTATTTTTAGATACAAATTTCTTCTGAGTTCAGAGTCAAGTATTCCTTTGTAAGTCTCTATACAGGCTAATACACTCTCACAAAGAAAGTTAGAAAAGAAGAATTTTTAGGCTACCTATAGAATGGATATAAAATGAGCAATGATAGGAAAAAAAATGAATACTAGATGTAAGATATTTGTTCTCACTATATTCGCACAGTTCTTGATCTTGCATGGATGAAAGTTTTAAATCCTTTATTTATATGCACATTCATTTTTTTTTACCTTGAGCCTCATATCAAACTTATATAACATTTCATTTAATGCTAAAGACTATTGATAAATGTTTTGTATATTAAGGAAGCTTTATATAGTTTGTTGCTCCAGTTATCTATCCTATTTGTTTCATATGGAGATATTAACCTTTTTATCATAGTAAAGACTCTGGAGAATAAAAAAATTTTGTATTTGTGAACACCGAATTATGTCCGAGGGTAAAAATTAAAATCCAAAATAAATCATCACTTTGTTTTTAGCTCAAAATCGATCAAAAAAGAAAAAAGAAAAAGAAAAGTGATACAATAGTAGTAATAAATGACAAAAATAAAAGATAATAATAATAGCAAAAAAACAAAAAAAAAGAAAGAGAAGAAAGAATAAATAAGCAAGACAAAGAAAAGATCAAATATAAATTAAACTAACAAAGAAAAACAAAAAATACAAAAAAAAGAAAAAATAGAAGTAAATAACTGAAAAAGAATAAAAAAAAATATGAAAAATAGAGAAAAATCCTGAAAATCAAAATAAAAGATCCAGAAAATAAAAATTTTAGTTAATTAGTTAGAAACAAAAAAGAACTGAAAAGATAAAAAAAATAGAATTAAAAATAATGATAAAATAAAATAATAATCAAAAACAGAAAAATAAAATATAGAAAAATAAAATAAATAAAAAAAAGAAAAAAAAAAAGAAAAGAAAAGGGCCTGAAAATTCAGTTAGGTTTCGGTTAGTTTGTTAGGAATGGGGAGTTTCTGAATTAAAGGGAGGTTCGGGCTTTCGGAAGGGGGGTCGAAAAAAAACCTCTGGCGAACATTCTCTGTGGAGGAGGAAGAGGAAACATATGCACCTCCAAAAGCCACATGTGAGGAGAATTCAAGAAGAAGTTATCAAGATCCATTGATAGATACCTCAAGATCTCATATGAACTTACTACATTCAGAGTTATTTCTAGGCTAGAACCATTTTCATTTTGCCATGGACCATAAGAAAATCAGGATTGAGGTTCAACGCTTGCAGCATCCAGCTTCTTACGAATTTTAGCTCCTCTTCAATTCGCAGATTCACGAAATTTCCTTCATTCGGCGACTGAAGGTTAGGCTTGCATTTCCAGTCTCTTTGGTGCTTGTGTTTGTTATTTGGTTTCTTCCTCTCTACATTGTCCCTAAGCTTTAGATGAAGCATATGTCAAAATTTATAATGAATCTTCTCTTAGCTAACTGTGATGTTTGTTTAAATTCTGATTCAGAATTGTTAGCTAGACTGTATGTGTGCTTCTATATTGAAGTAGGATTAAGGTTCGTAAGAAGTTTGTAAAAGCTAGTCTATTCATTCTCCTTTCTATGCAAAACCTCAATCTTGATCAGTAAATGAACATTAGGATCCAAATGATGTGATTTTGTTTGAGTCGCTAGAAAGCTACTCATCTCTTTCCTGCTATATTGGCATCCATGACAAGAGCAGATAAGCACCCCAAATCTCAGGATTAGAAGCATTGACTTGGGTTTAATAAGAGTCTAAGCATTAACCTATACTTGTTGATCCAGCCCTTAAATCACGACCCTAGATTCTCAATGAAATGATGTTACAACTCATAACAACCTAAACGTAACTTTGCTAGTGACACGAAATTCTGTAAGAGACCTCACAGAGAAAGACCTGGTGACTTAACTCCTTGTCTGAAAAATTCAGTCTCTAGAGAGTGTTAGAGAGTTCCATGTTCTTTCGTTTAGAATCAGGCTAACTATGGTGTTATGGTATGTACTGGTTTGGGAAGTTCGTAGATAAGGAAGAGAAGCACAGTTCGTGTTGTACATGCTGAGAATATAGAGGCACACACTGGTGTAACTAAGTAAGTGTCCTACTCGGGTGCAAAAATGGTTTGTTCTGTTTTAACTGTGCGAGCGTAGCAGTTAAGTGGTTCAAATCCTATTAATGTTATAATAGCTTCTGTATAGTTAACTGTCGTAAGGATTCTTCTCCAACTGTACATCAGAATCTGTAAATTTTCATAGCATCGATATCTCCACATTGATGTTATCTTCTTCCCCTGGTTTGGATTTGTCTTAAACATTGAAACTTTGGTTGTTGCTGCTGAGGGAAAAGACCCCTATCTCTACGCCTTTTGCTCTAGCCTCTAATGAATCACCCTGAAATTCCCAAGAAAAGAGCGGAAAACGATGCTTATGGCCGTGCTCGAATCAGCTTGCTGTTCTTGGCCTCGTCGCTATAATTAAAACTAGAATCCACACAAGTTGGGAGGCCAATAGCACTGATACCCGAGAGCTTATGCAACTCAATTTGAACTAACCTCAATGCTTAGATAACCAGGCTGATGCTGGTTTGGAGGGAACTCGTGCGTTTGTCTTTATAGTGTTGTTTGGCTATGTCATATTCAGCATAGCTAAAGAATTGAAAGAATAATATAGCTAGGCTCTAGAGGCTCAAGCTACTTTTTCTGACATGTATAAAAGTCATTCACCCCATACTTGTGGTGCCATATCAGAGACGTGTGTCATAAAGCCAGTATCGGCTAGCTTTCCCAAATCTCCTATTTCTATTTCTCTGCAGAATATTAGTTCAGTAATGGCTAAAGTGAGTTGATGAGATGGCTTTCATGAGCCCCTGTTTTGTTAATGCCTAGTTGTTTAATACATGTAAAATTTGTTTGATCCCGATTTATGATGCTTCAAGTGGTTATGTTTGTCTCGTTGGCCAAAACTGATTCTTGGGCGCTAGCAAAAGTATCCTTTAAGTTTAATTTGGAGCATTAGAAGCGCAACCAGAAGTTTGGTTGGGTGGTCAAGGTTGCTGCCCACAATTTCCACATCATAGATTCGATCCTCCCTGGGGTCAGGTTTTTACAAATGTCAAGTAAATCCTTAACCCTTTATCTAATTAATCTGCACTAAATGATGATCAAATACCACGGATTAGCCTAGTGATTAATGCATGGCACACAGCCGCCTCACCCTTAGTTCGATCCACGCGCTTCATTTTTATTTTAAATGCCCTGCCAATTCATTTTTATTTTAATTTCTTATACTAATAAGTGAAACTGGGGAAAATTTTTGCCTAAACCAATTCAAATTAAGATTTTGGAACATAAACATATACAAATCCAAAAGTAGAGGAGAGTTAGAACATTTGAAAAAGAAATAGAAAAATTAAATTACTAAAATAAATAGATTATGGAAAATCCAAAAAAAAAGAAGAAAAAGGAAATTGAAAACAAAAAATGCTTTTAGGTCTGAAAGAAAACTAGGGAAATTCTAGCAAAACCAAAAGATTTTTTGTTTTAGCAAAACTAAAAAGTACCAAAATTACTAAGAATCCAAAAAGAAGCCAAAATAAATAAAGATCATTCAAAATGATCAACTTTCAAACCTCTAATTATTTGTGCATCCAACATTGCATTTATCCATTTGTTAAATAAGTTTATCATCGATTTTGAAAATTATCCCCACCTCCCTCATTTTAATATTCACTGAAGCATGAACATTTTTATCATTCATTGATTTTGGCATTCACATTGTTTCTCAAAAATTAATTTTTAATATAACAGAAAGATTAAAAATTGAAGACAGACAACTTTCTCAGCATCCTTATAGAACCCGTTCCAAATCAAGAATCATGGATGAGTTGGAGAGACAAAACGAGGAACTGAAAAATGAGGTCAAATCTCTAAAGGAACAGATGGCCAAGCTGATGGAGGCCATCCAATCATCCAAACAAAAAGAGGCAAGAGAATCTCTACCGGGAGAACCAAACGACCCGTCATATCCTCCTGGGTTCACTCCACAAAACCCTTCAGCATTAACCATGCCTCCACCAACCGAAGGGGTTTATTATGGGTTTCCTCACCACCATACACATACACTACCCCAAACACAAGCTCAAACACAAACCCAAACACATAACCTACCGCCAAACACCATTCCACAAGCATACCAAACGGCTGTTGGGGGAACGAATCCTATGTTCACCCAAGGGCCTCACCCTATGTACATACCATTTTCTCAAGCTCACCATATGCTAGAGGAACACCCAAGCCATCCTTCAAATGAGGATACTGAAAAGTGGAGAATCCTAGAAGATAGAATTCGGGCGATTGAGGGAAGCGCTTATGAAGCCAAAAATGCAGCTGATCTGTGCCTGGTTCCAGACGTGGTCATCCCTCCAAAATTTAAGGTTCCTGAATTCGAGAAATATCAAGGAACCAGCTGTCCAAAGAAACACCTGACTATGTACTGCAGGAAGATGTCTGCATGTACCTACGATGAGAAGCTGCTCATCCATTTCTTTCAAGACAGCTTAACAGGGGCAACTGCAAACTGGTACACTCAATTGGAGCGGACACGCATCCGTTCATGGAGAGACCTTGCCGAGGCTTTCACAAAGCAGTATCAGTACAATACAGAGATGGACCCTGATCGGACTCAGCTCCAGAATATGGCCAAGAAAGAAGAAGAAACCTTCAAGTAGTACGCTCAAAGATGGAGGGAGTTAGCTGCTCAGGTACAACCTCCTTTATCCGAAAAAGAGATGGTCAGCATGTTCGTGGACACACTCCAAAATCCTTTTTATGACAAGATGATTGGAAGTGTGACTTCTAGCTTCTCCGATGTCGTCATCATTGGAGAAAGGATTGAAGATGGCATGCGACGTGGAAAGATCATGCAAAAGTCTGCAGGCGTAGTCAACGCTTCCAGTGGATCTGGGAAGAAAAAGGCAGGTGAAACCTATAATGTGGCTTTTGGTCAAGGCCAATACATTCCTCAAATGGCACAGTATGGTCCAACTGGCTTTCAACCACCACCATATACACCATACACACCTTACTTACCATATCTTTACATTGCAGCTACATACCAAACACCATACCCTCCTACTTACAACCATCCGACACAAGTTCGACCTGCAACACCATATACGACCCAAACACAAGCCATGAGCCAAAATGCCAACCAAAGCCAGAAAAAGGAGAGGAAGCCCGTCCAATTTGACCCTATCCCAATCTCTTACACTGAGCTACTACCTTGGCTGATCCAAAACTCGCTAGTTGCGTCTTATCCTCTGAAACCTCAAGAGCCACCATATCCTAAATGGTACGATGCTAACGCCAGATGCGATTACCATGCAGGGTTCATCGGCCATTCTACAGAGGATTGCCTAGCTTTGAAACGAAAGGTACAAAGCCTAATCGATGCGAAATGGCTGGATTTCGGGAGGCTTGCTCCTAATACAAAAAACAATCCGTTGACAAATCACGAGAGCCCATCAACCAGCTGAAAAGATGGGAGAAGCACGACAAGTTGCATTGTACAAATCAAGCTATCGAGGATACTCATCCAAAATTGTCGTACTTTTCAAAATCAATCTTTTGTAAACAAATCTCAATGAATAATACAAAAGTTACATTTTCATGTTTCTTGAGCACGTGCTTTACATTTTAACTTTACTTCTAAAATTTATCATCCTTTTCATCACTCAACCTATTTCTTATTCCTACACCAAAACAATAAATACCAATTGATGAGGATGCCAGTGTTGTAATAAGTAATCTTGAATGTCGAATTAATCAAGCTAAAAGAGAAAAACCCAATGAGGAAGCAGAATAAACAACCAGGGATTCTACATCGCCACTCAAAGTAAAAATATCCCGCTGGAACCAAGTTTAAATCCAGGAAAAATTAGGGATCCAAGAAATGATTCGCTGAATTGGAAGCCTTAAATAATTCAGGCAAAATCAAGGTCAAAACATAAAATTCAAGAAGAAGAGAAGCCCGCTGGGTTAAAAGCCAAAAATAATCCAGGCAAAAGTAGGGTTAAAATCCAAAATAATGATCGAAAAATTCATGATCAGAAAAGGTCTTACTGGGTTCCAAAAGCAATTCAGGCAAAAATTAGGGCACAATCAAACAAAATCCTGCTAGGTCGACAACCCTCAAAAGAGGACCTAGGCAAAAGTTAGGGCACAACCAAAATCAAAAAAGCCCGCTAGGTCGAAAACCCTCAAAGGGCGGTCTAGGCAAAAATTAGGGCACAATCAAACAAAAGCCTGCTAGGTCGACAACCCTCAAAAGAGGACCTAGGAAAAAGTTAGGGCACAACCAAAATAAAAAAAGCTCGCTAGGTCGAAAACCCTCAAAAGGCGGCCTAGGCAAAATTAGGGCACAATCAAACAAAAGCCCGCTAGGTCGACAACCCTCAAAAGAGACCTAGGTAAAAGTTAGGACACAATAAAAAAAAAGCCCGCTAGGTCGACAATCCTCAACACGGCCTAGGCAAAAGCTAGGCCACAATCGAATAAAAAAGCCTACTAGGTCGACAATCCTAAAAGATGACCTAGGCAAAAGTTAGGGCACAATCAAGAGCCCGCTAGGTCGAAAACCCGTAAGGGCAACCTAGGAAAAAGTTAGTGCAATAAAAAAGACCTGCTGGGTTGAAAACTCAAAAGAACAACCCAGAAAAAAATTAAGGTCAAACTAGGAATTCCAAGACAACATGATATTCTGCACCTTATATCTTCTTAAAACTGGGGCAAAATTTTGCCATTCCTCAAAAGTTTGGCTAATTTGACAATCAAGATTATGAAAAGCAGCATTGGAATTTTTCATCAAAAGGTGCCATTTGGGCAATCAAACCCACCCTTTTCATCATCCTTTTCCTTTCAAGTACACCACCTTAAAACATACAACCTCAAAATTCTCTATCTCCTTCTTCTGACCATCCAGCATCACTTTACACACCTCAAAATGCACGTGCCACAAGGAAACATGAAAAATGTAAAAAGAATTAAAAATGGATTAATTTTGAAAAGTCATGACAAGTCAGATGAATCCTCGACCGTTGCAATGCGACAGGATTGTTTCCCAAGGATTCATCTTTTTACCAACTAAGATGCCACCAAAGAAGGAGTGTATCTTACTCAACAATACTGACCACTGCTGGGTTTCAAAAATCCCGGAAAGAAGATTTCAAAATTGACCAATAAGCCAAAAGACTGAGTCGATCCAGCTCGCCTTGATTCTTGATCCCTTTCACACCAACTATGGGGTTGTCGAGGAAGGAGGCGTCAGAAAAAACAAAAAAAATCAAGAGAAACAAAAATTTTACACCATTTCATGGTTTGCATTCAATAGCATATGTCTAATCAAATAATTATTTCAAGCATCAAAATAAGAACCCCACATCATTTCTGCATTTATTCAAGCATCATTAACACCGCATTTTTTTCACTCATTCAAACAGCATATAAGCATCTTTTTATTCAAGCATCGCACGACCCATTTTTCAAAAGTAATTAAGACCTAGGTAAAATTGCCCGAATCAGTCATAATTAAAACTGAATCAAGTCCAAACTAGGGCAAACGCTTGCCCACAAAAAATTTCAATTTGAGGTCATCCTCAGATTCTGGATCAAGTCCAAACTGGGGCAAACATTTTTCCAAGAAAGATTTGAATTCAAGAACAAAACTGGGGCAAGCTTTTTCCTAGAAATTCAAGTTGAGGCGATCCTCAATTCCAAAAATTTCATAACAAAGGGAGACATTCGCCTAGATAATTCAAATCAAAACAGTCGAAAAATTTTGAATTAAGTTCAAACAAGGGCAAACACTGGCCCACCAAATTTCAAACTGAGGTCATCCTTAAATTTTCAGTCAAGTTCAAACTGGGGTAAACATTTGCCCAAGAAAATCCAAGTTGAGGCAATCCTCAATTCCTCAACTCCAATCAAGTTCAATAGGGCAAAGTTGCCCAGAAAAACTCA
Source organism: Canavalia gladiata (assembly GCA_037954105.1). Classification (NCBI taxonomy): domain Eukaryota; kingdom Viridiplantae; phylum Streptophyta; class Magnoliopsida; order Fabales; family Fabaceae; genus Canavalia; species Canavalia gladiata. The sequence goes on along the minus strand of CM075664.1, from coordinate 7,414,932 downwards.
AGTCAAGCTAATCTTCAATCTCATCGAGGCTTAAACTGGGGCAAACACTTGCCTAAACTCCCTTCAAATCAAGACATCCATCAATTATCAAGAATCCTCTAAACTGGGGCAAAATGGTTGCTCAAGTATTTTCAAGAAAATAATTATCAAGTATCTATCTTCATTCCACCCTGTCAACAACAGGACCTCCGCATGATTCCTGCCTGTCTTAACAGGCTCATTTTTTTTCCTGTCAACAACAGGACTTTCCTTCGATACCTATCCTAATAGATTCTTGTCTTTTTTCCTTTGCCTGTATTAACAGGTCATTCATGCTTTGCCTGTCCCAACAGGCCATTCTTTCAAGTTAGTATAGATCACTTTAATTTTCCTTTGCCTGTCTAGCAGGCTCGCATCTTTCCTGTCAACAACAGGATCTTTTTGTTTTTGCCTGTCTTAACAGGCTTTTATCTTTCCTTTTTCCCGTCTAGCAGGCTTGTTTTTTATCAAGAGTCCATCTACATTCATCCTGTCTTAGCAAGATAGTTTTCGTCATTCATTTTACCTATCTTAACAGGCTTCTTTCATTCCCCTTTGCCTCTCTACCAGGCTTGCATCTTTCCTGTCAACAACAAGATCTTTTCTTTGTTGGCTGTCTTAACAGGCCTCTTTCATCTTTCATTTCCTTTGCCTGTCAAGCAGGCTTGCATCCTCCTGTCAACAACAGGACTTCAAGTATGTTTAATCTTCTGTCACCTGTCAAGCAGGTTTGCATTTATCCTGGCAACAGCAGGATGTCATCATTTGCATCTTCCCGGCAACAGCGGGACTTCATTTGCATTCTCCTATCAACAACAGGACTTCAAGCATGTCTATTTTTCTGTCACCTGTCAAGCAGATTTGCATTTATCCTGGCAACAGCAGGATGTCATCATTTGCATCTTCCCGGCAACAGCGGGACCTCATGTCTATTTTCCTGTCAACAACAGGACATCAAGCATGTTTAATTTCTTGCGTCTTTTCCGGCAATAGCAGGACCTCATTTGCATTTTCCCGGCAACAGCGGGATATCAAGCATGCTTAATTTCTTGCATTTTCCCGGCAACAACGGGATATCAAGCATGTTTAATTTTCCTGCATTTTTCCCGGCAGCAGCGGGACCCCCTTTTTACATTCCTTCCCTGTCAACAACGGGATTCCCTCATGTTTACTTTTTCTGCACCTGGCTTATTCAGGCCTCAACATGTTTACCTTTCTGCATTCGGGTCTATTTGGGCCCTAGCACATTTCCTGTACCCTGGCCTATTCAGGCCTTACACGTTCAAATTTCTACACCTCCAGCTGTTTTAACATACCCCTTTTCCATTTCATTTTGTTCGTCTTCACAGACTATTCTTCCATTCCTGTCTTAGCAGGTCTCTTCCGGTTCACTTTGCCTATCTGAACAGACCATTCTTTTTCGCTCTGCTAGCCTAATTAGGCTCTGCATTTCGAATTCTGCACTTTGGCCTACCATAGGCCCTGCATGTTTCAACCCCTTCAATTTACTACACGAGGCCTGCAAAGATCATCCTGAATTTCCATATTTTATAAAGGCAAGCGTGCCTAAATTTTTGGTCAAGCACGGAACTTTCCTGGTACCACGGAAGCAACTTTCAGCCCTTTAGCATTTGCAAGACCTGCCAATCAGACTCCCATCCATGCCAGTTTTTTTTATCTTTACCTCGGACATAATTTGTTCACGTCTTTACTCATTTCTTACCATGATAATCTAGAAACTTATTTCTAATATTATCTGGTAAGGAAATGAGTGAAGAGGGGCAAACTGTGAACACCGAATTATGTCCGAGGGTAAAAATTAAAACTCAAAATAAATCATCACTTTGTTTTTAGCTCAAAATCGATCAAAAAAGATAAATAAAAAAACAAAAAAAGAAAAAATAAAAAGAAAAGTGATACAATAGTAGTAATAAATGACAAAAATAAAAGATAATAATAATAGCAAAAAAACAAAAAAAAAGAGAGAGAGAAGAAAGAATAAATAAGCAAGAAAAGGAAAAGATCAAATATAAATTAAACTAACAAAGAAAAACAAAAAATACAACAAAAAGAAAAAATAGAAGTAAATAACTGAAAAAGAATAAAAAGAAATATGAAAAATAGAGAAAAATCCTGAAAATCAAAATAAAAGATCCAGAAAATAAAAATTTTAGTTAATTAGTTAGAAACTAAAAAAAACTAAAAAGATAAAAAAAAATTAAAAATAATGATAAAATAAAATAATAATAAAAAACAGAAAAATAAAATATAGGAAAATAAAATAAAGAAAAAAAAAGAAAAGAAAAGGGCCTGAAAATTCAGTTAGGTTTCGGTTAGTTTGTTAGGAATGGGGAGTTTCTGAATTAATGGGAGGTTTGGGCTTTCGGAAGGGGGGTCGAAAAAAAACCTCTGGCGAACATTCTCTGTGGAGGAGGAAGAGGAAACATATGCACCTCCAAAAGCCACATGTGAGGAGAATTCAAGAAGAAGTTATCAAGATCCATTGATAGATACCTCAAGATCTCATATGAACTTACTACATTCAGAGTTATTTCTAGGCTAGAACCATTTTCATTTTGCCATGGACCATAAGAAAATCAGGCTTGAGGTTCAACGCTTGCAGCATCCAGCTTCTTACGAATTTTAGCTCCTCTTCAATTCGCAGATTCACGAAATTTCCTTCATTCGGCGACTGAAGGTTAGACTTGCATTTCCAGTCTCTTTGGTGCTTGTGTTTGTTATTTGGTTTCTTCCTCTCTACATTGTCCCTAAGCTTTAGATGAAGCATATGTCAAAATTTATAATGAATCTTCTCTTAGCTAACTGTGATGTTTGTTTAAATTCTGATTCAGAATTGTTAGCTAGACTGTATGTGTGCTTCTATATTAAAGTAGGATTAAGGTTCGTAAGAAGTTTGTAAAAGCTAGTCTATTCATTCTCCTTTCTATGCAAAAACTCAATCTTGATCAGTAAATGAACATTAGGATCCAAATGATGTGATTTTGTTTGAATCGCTAGAAAGCTACTCATCTCCTTCCTGTTATATTGGCATCCATGACAAGAGCAGATAAGCACCCCAAATCTCAGGATTAGAAGCATTGACTTGAGTTTAATAAGAGTCTAAGCATTAACCTATACTTGTTGATCCAGCCCTTAAATCACGACCCTAGATTCTCAATGAAATGATGTTACAACTCATAACAACCTAAACGTAACTTTGCTAGTGACACGAAATTCTGTAAGAGACCTCACATAGAAAGACCTGGTGACTTAACTCCTTGTCTGAAAAATTCAGTCTCTAGAGAGTGTTAGAGAGTTCCATGTTCCTTCATTTAGAATCAGGCTAAATATGGTGTTATGGTATGTACTGGTTTGGGAAGTTCGTAGATAAGGAAGAGAAGCACAGTTCGTGTTGTACATGCTGAGAATATAGAGGCACACACTGGTGTAACTAAGTAAGTGTCCAACTCGGGTGCAAAAATGGTTTGTTCTGTTTTAACTGTGCGAGCGTAGCAGTTAAGTGGTTCAAATCCTATTAATGTTATAATAGCTTCTGTATAGTTAACTGTCGTAAGGATTCTTCTCCAACTGTACATCAGAATCTGTAAATTTTCATAGCATCGATATCTCCACATTGATGTTATCTTCTTCCCCTGGTTTGGATTTGTCTTAAACATTGAAACTTTGGTTGTTGCTGCTGAGGGAAAAGACCCCTATCTCTACGCCTTTTGCTCTAGCCTCTAATGAATCACCCTGAAATTCCCAAGAAAAGAGTGGAGAACGATGCTTATGGCCGTGCTCGAATCAGCTTGCTGTTCTTGGCCTCGTCGCTATAATTAAAACTAGAATCCACACAAGCTGGGAGGCCAATAGCACTGATACCCGAGAGCTTATGCAACTCAGTTTGAACTAACCTCAATGCTTAGATAACCAGGCTGATGCTGGTTTGGAGGGAACTCGTGCGTTTGTCTTTATAGTGTTGTTTGGCTATGTCATATTCAGCATAGCTAAAGAATTGAAAGAATAATATAGCTAGGCTCTAGAGGCTCAAGCTACTTTTTCTGACATGTATAAAAGTCATTCACCCCATACTTGTGGTGCCATATCAGAGACGTGTGTCATAAAGCCAGTATCGGCTAGCTTTCCCAAATCTCCTATTTCTATTTCTCTGCAGAATATTAGTTCAGTAATGGCTAAAGTGAGTTGATGAGATGGCTTTCATGAGCCCCTGTTTTGTTAATGCCTAGCTGTTTAATACATGTAAAATCTGTTTGATCCCGATTTATGATACTTCAAGTGGTTATGTTTGTCTCGTTGGCCAAAACTAATTCTTGGGCGCTAGCAAAAGTATCCTTTAAGTTTAATTTGGAGCATTAGAAGCGCAACCAGAAGTTTGGTTGGGTGGTCAAGGTTGCTGCCCACAATTTCCACATCATAGATTCGATCCTCCCTGGGGTCAGGTTTTTACAAATGTCAAGTAAATCCTTAACCCTTTATCTAATTAATCTGCACTAAATGATGATCAAATACCACAGATTAGCCTAGTGATTAATGCATGACACACAGCCGCCTCACCCTTAGTTCGATCCACGCGCTTCATTTTTATTTTAAATGCCCTGCCAATTCATGTATATTGGGCTGGGCCCAACAGATTACTTGTCAATGCAATTGGGGCCCAAAAGTTTGCGCGTGGCTGCCTTTCGTAGGCTATGTTTCAAGAAGTGTCCAAAGGGACGTAATTAGGCCAAGTTTGTATCACAGTAAAAAGCCCTTTGCTTCCTGGTTGCATTGGCTATATAAGTCAGGGTACAGGGAACTAACGAAATTAACCAAGCATATTATGCCCTTGCCATCTAATCTGAATTGCAATCTTAAGGCATGTGTCGCCTCGATTCAAGGCTATTTTGATGGTACTAATAGGACCCATCAGGTTTAATTTCATTTCTGGAGCCAAAGAAAAGGCTATTTTGATGGTACTAATAGGACCCATCAGGTTTAATTTCATTTCTGGAGCCAAAGAAATTACGTGCCAAAATTGGAATGGGGTCATTTGATCACCCTTTACAAATGTGCCATGTGTCAAGTGACAATGCTACTCCTTTTCTATAAACTGGAATAGTTTGGTAACCTACCTTCTATCAAAACCAAGCCAATTTTTAAAAATAAAATAAAGTCAAAACTTTAATAATATAAATATTAATAAAATTAATTTTTTAATTTCTTTTTCTAATTTAGAGCAAGCCTAATTCATCTTCAAGTTCAGTATTTATGTGGGTTCAGCCCACTTTTCAATTCTTTTAAATAATCTTTTTTCAATTCTTTTAAATAATCTTTTTTTTCTTATGTGGTGAAGCCCATTTTCAAATTTTCCTCTAAAAATAAAATAAAATGAAATATATATGTATATATATAATCCATCATTTCTAGTAGGGTCAAACTCAACACCCTTGTAAAATCAAGTCCAACTCTCTTTAATTTAAAATTCATTTCTAAAATAATAATAAAAAATAAATAATAAAAAAAATAAATCAAATCATTTTTGTAGAAGTCAAGGTCAAACCCAATTCGTTTAAAATGAAATGCAATTTTATTTATCAAATCAGGTCCGTTTTCACATCTTAACTACTGTCTTCACTAATTTTTTTTTGAAACACTTGTTTCCAAAATGTCTATTTTAACTTTTTAAAATTGGTGCAACGAATTCTAATGCAAACAGGCAACCTTCTCTGCTGTTTCGTGTTTTAATTCGTGCGGATGCATACACGGCTTACGACGGTTTGGATTCCTCAAGCACACGATTTTAGAAAATCACTGTTAACTAACTCCGTAAAAAGTCTTTTTCCAAAATATCGGTTTTTGATTTTCCAATAAATTTGTGCAACGGATTCCAATACGAACAGACAGCCTTCTCTGCTGTTCCGTATTTTAATTCGTGCAAACTCACTCACGACTTACGACGGTTTGAGTTATGCAAGCACATAATTAACTTACTCAAAAATCATTTTTTTCCGGTATCACCCCTCTATTTCTTCGAGAGGTCAAGCCTCTTAACCAGAACTACGTAAGCCTTGAATTTCTCATTGCACCGGGGAATACGTAGGAGCAGGATCAAGTCCTGTCAGGCTAACCTCCATCAACCTATTTATTTTCAAATTAATTAAGGGATCAAACTATTTTCAAATAATCACACACTCAGTTTAAGGGTATTGTTACTTGGAATAGGCGACTGAGGTGCCTAACACCTTCCCTACTCGTAACCGACTCCCGAACTTCGAATCTCATCCTTGAGTCAGGGTTTTTCCAAATCTTTTTCCCTTAAACAAAAATTTGGTGGCGACTCCACAATCAAATCAAATTATTTTCAAATTTTAGCGAGTTCGTCGTCTCATCGGAATTACGGTTGCGACAGTATTGTAAACTTTTTAAAATTGTTAGGTTACTTTATGATAAGATACTTTAAAAATTAACCTTGACTTTTATCAAATAAAACACTTAAAAAAGACCACTTACTTTTAGAACTTCATCTCAATTACTCTAGTCTACCCTCGTTATAAGATGCTTCTTTTAGAGGTATTTCAATTCATAAGAATCTTAACTATACTACATTTTTCCAAATAGAAGCTACTCAAAACTCAAACAAAAATTACACTTAAAATTTGTTAAGGTACAAAACATTTCTTTTAATCTTAATACTTCTATATATTATCAAAACTGTAAGATGTTAACCATCATGACTTTAACAGTTCAAAAGTAGTCCAAAATTGCTAACTCTTTACATTTGTTTGTAACAATATCGACAGGTTAACTGGACAATTTGTGTAATCCAAAAGTAACAATGAACATTATTTAAGTCTTGCTGGTTGGGATAAAGTAACAACCAAAAGAAGCATGGTGGGCTTGGTGTATAGGATGAAAAAACAATCAATATATATCCCTAAGGAAAGCTCACATGGAAGTTATTACATGACAAGGAAAGATTATAGGTTAAGGTCTTGTTTCACAAATATCTTAAAGACCATTCTTCCCCCTCCCAGCGGCAAAAAAGGAAAATTTCATAAGCTGGCATAGTATTGCAAAGGTGTTGAATGGATTAAGGGATGGGATTGGGATGTGACTAAGGGTTGGGGATTTATCATTATATAAAAATTAGATGGGGAGAGGACCATCATATAAATCAGTTCCTTTTAGGCATATTTTTAATTGAGGTGAGAATGAATCAGGCTTCTTTAAAGTTTAGCATAGTCTGATTTATTTATTAAATTGATAGATTCAAATTTTTTGAAAAGTCTATTTTAATAATAAATTAGGTTTATGCTTATAAAAATTTAACCTTTTATATATATATATATATATATATATATATATATATATATATATATACTTTAGATTTATTTAATAATTTTATTGTATTGTAAATTTTTAAATGAACTCGTAAGTTTAGTAAACAAAAGTTTATAAGCCTATGATAGGTATAAAAAAACTTCAGACCTATTTAATGGTCTTATAACAATCGAGCTTTATTAAAAATAAATAAATTATGACATACAAGAGATCATGATTCAAACTAAAATTTTTTAAAACTGGCCAAACCTATTTACATAAACTCTAACATGACGTAAGCTATTCCCACTCAACCTAATTAAAGGTTAGAGATGTATGGGAAGACAATAAGTGGTAATGGAATCTCTTAAACACGAATCTTCCTTTAAGACACAATAACCCTCACAAACTCTTTACTTGGTCCAATAGTTACGACAAGAATAAATGCATGGGTTTGGAAAAGTTCCAATATGGGTGTATAAATTAATGGCATCGAGAGGTTATGAAGGAAAGATGAGATGCAATGCAATCACTGAGCAACGACACTAGAACTAGATTTGGAAATTTCAATTGCCTAAGAAAATTAAATTTTGATTTGGTTGATCATGCATGATGTGGTGGTACCAACAAATGTGTTTTGCCAGATTAATGGGATCACAAACTACTCCCATTGTATCAAGTGTTTTTGGATATGATAAGAGCATTCTATATTGCTTTAAAGATTGTCCACATGCGAGGGAAGTGTGGTTATGGATTGGCTTCAGTGTTGACACTACTCTTTTTTCTTTTAACATAAATGCTCAAATTTGGGTGAATAAACTAAGCAATAACATAGGTGTAGCTCTCAATAGTAGCATACGGTGGTTATGAAAATGGTGAAATAATTGTGTTTTATCAACAAGAAATGGAGACTGGCTTTGGAGGAAGTATTTTGAAATGTCAAATAAACCATCCAATTGGGTTACTCTATATATGGAAACCTGTCATTATTGACAATGATTATGATTTCGTATGGCTTCAGTCATTAGTATAAACAATTAATATTAATGGCAATGAGAATGCACTTTGAACACATTACTTATGGTCTAATTGGTTCTTAATATTTTTTTGTTTGTTTGTAAAGAAAAAGTAATTACTGACAGCTTTAGCAGTTTGTAATTTGACTTTTCATTGTTGACCCATGCCAGGATATTATCTACGTCCATGGCCGAAAATGATGACGATATGGTCGTTGGAAATGATTCATACACATACAAAAAATTTCATATCTCTTATGTGATATTATATACGAATGTAAGAGTTTAGTATCTAGAATATATTTTAAATTGTACTTAAAACTGTTTTACAATTTAGGGTATTGCTTAAATAATACAACATAGGATTATTTAATTTATGGTATAGTTTATGATTTAATTTAAGTATATTTTTAATAAATTTCATGCTAAAATTCGTTAAATATATTTTAAGTTAAATAGAATTATTTTATAATTTAAGTTATATTCTTATACCATGATATTAGATAATCAACATCTTTCTTTATATATTATCTTTCTCTTCCCATTTCATTAGGGATTGGTTAGTTTCATTTTAGTATGTAATTATTTATTGTTAAACTTCATATTAACTAAAATATAATCAACTAAATATATGTATAAATAAAAATAAATTTTATCTTATGAATTAATTTTTAAAATTAAATTAAATATAAAACTAATTTTAATACAGTATCATAACTTATTTTAAATCTTTTATTAAAATATCCGTGTATATTCCTACAATTGATTTACTTAGATTATGTTGATCCACAGTATGAGATAACTATAAGGTTGTGTTAGATAGAGTTTAATTTCTAACATTTATGCTTGTTGCATTAACATCAATTGCTTTTCCTCCACCAATACCATCGATGCCTTCTGGACTATGACAGTGGAAGTTTTCTGTTTCACCGCCGCCATTGCTACATCACGTTAACATATCATCAATGGTCCCATAAACATCAATTACAGGGACTTACTCGTATGTACAAGGATAAGTTTTTTATTCCATTAACATATTATGGGTAAGTTTAATAAATTTAAAATTATTAATCATTTAACTTTTTTTTTATCGTTTTATAAATATACGTGTTACTTATTTTACTAATGGTATCGCAATCGGTGGCGTTAGAAAAGGATGGACCCCTCATACTAGGGATCCATGGCAATAGTTGATCATGCATTTTATATGGTATGTTTAATTTTTTTAAAATATTATTAAATTTAAAAATAAAATAATATTTATCAAACTATTTTTACTTTACAAGTGAGACAACTCAAATAAAATATCTTTCTCAATGAGGTTTTTGCAAACTATTCACATAAAGAAGAGTCAATAAAATTTATTGACTAGAACTCTTGTTGAACTATAATAAGCGAGTTTCAATTTATATATTTAACTTTGTTTAAATTATTTAAATTTTAAATATTTAAATAATATATTTATAATTATTTAAATTATTTAAAATTTAATATATATATATATAATTATAAAAATATTATAATATAATTTAACAATTGAATTAATAAATTTATATTTTATAAAAAATATATTAAATTAATGTAAATATTGAATTTAACATCTAATATTAATAAATTTTAAAAATTAATTATATTTTGAAGGTAAAAAATCATTAAAATATAATGTTTTACTAACATTATAATTTTCTAAACAATCATTAAGACATTGCTTTGTGCTTTTATCCTCTCAAAATCTCAGTTATGTCAGTGAATTACGGCAGGTCTGATAAAATTATTTACGTACTATCCTTTAAATAAATAAATAATAATATTAGAAATAATCCAATACTTTTCTTTTCAAGAAAGCTTCCTATATTAAAAAATAATCCTATTTATTTAAACGACTTTCTCACTTCCCATAAATATCAATAAAGCAATAAATAATTTTAAACTGTAATTTTTCAGCAATCACTGTTAAAGTCACATATACATTATCTTTAGTTTCAATTGGTTCACCATTCACTCTACCAAACAACATTCCAACATCACATATTTTATCTCTAATTTTCAAAGAAAATATTACAATAGTGGAACAATCTTTTGGCTTTTGGCAACACGCAACAACATTGGACGAACTGACGAAGCATAGAAGCAAGCAAATACCAACCATTATTCATTATTTCCGCAAACAACCATTTTGCCAGTGCCAACAATATTTTCTGAACAACTATCTATATTGGGCTGATAGTGTTGACAAGAAAAAATATGACTTTTTCGGTTTTCCTTTTGTCTCTATCTAAATTTTTATATATCTCTTGTTGGCTTGCTTCATTTTGGTTTTATCTCAGTTTGAATAATATATGTTTCAAATTGTAATCTTTTAAATAAAAAATGATTTTGGTGAGAGTTACATCCGGAAGCTAGAAAGTTTTTTTATAAGAAGGATAATCTCCTAGCAATTGGGTTTTATTGTTCTAAATTTTTTTTCCATTCACAATCTTTAAATTTAATTTTTATCTTTTGATATATTGAGATTTTTTTATTAAACTATAGTGTCAACTCAAAAATATAAATTGGATTATTCAGAACTTAAGAAAAAAGGTTAAATTTTTAATTAAATCACAAAACTGAGTTATTGATAAATTTATAAAAACAAATAAGAAGTATCAAATTCACAATGGCGTAGAAAAAATAAATAAAATTAATCTATATATATATATATATATATATATATATATATATGAAGGGAAGGGATTAAGTTATTTTAAGAATAACTTTTTTTATAATTATTTCGCTTAATAATTTTTATATTCAATTATATTTCATCAATTTAATTGTTGAATTAATAAATAATATTATATAAATTATCCTTGCAAAATTTTACAAAATTTAAAATTGTTTGATATTTTATTAAATAAATTTAAATTAACGGATATTATAAGAGATATATTATCCATTAATTTGAATTTATTTTTTAAGATATCAAATATTTTTTAAATTTTATAAAATTTTGTAAAGATGATCTATATGATATAATTTATTTATTTAACAGTTGAATTGATGAAATATAATTATATATAAGAATTATTAAGCGGAGTAACTATTCGCAAAATTACTCTTGGAGTAACTTGATTTCTCCTCATATATATATATATATATATATATAATCTAAATAAATGAACAAATATTGATACAGATTAAAGATTTATTAATAAAAAAATTCTATTAAAGTTATTCATGATATAAATATGAAGATTTGAGATATTTTTGTTAATTATTTTACATTCAAAAGTTTCTTTATCCCAATAAAAAAAGACATGAAAGAAAACGGCTAATTTAATTATTATGGTAAGTTGAAATTATTATGGTAAGTTGAACATGTGTTTTTTTTTTATTGCAAATTGTTTAATACTATTCCTACTATTAGTAAACTAGCAAATGTAGGAAGTAGAAATTGGAGAAATTTTGATGTTAAGTTGAAGAATCATTAGGTAAGTAATGAATATGTTACTTACATGAGTTCAACACGGTTGATTCAGAAGTGAGATTGTTAAAAAGTAAAACATTTGATAAATACATTCAAAAACAAATAAATAGAGATATAGAGAGCATTGGAGAATGTATTGTTGAAAATTATTGCAGTTATTAAAACCTAGAGAAAATAACTTAACCTTTCGTGCAACAAACAAAGATTTACCAATAAGGTAATGAAATTTTTTTAAGTCCAATTGAAACGATTGCAGGATTTAATCCAATAAGGCAAACACATCCATCAAATTAAAGACAATTAAATCCATAATGGTTACCTTGCTCTAATGAAATTAAATAAAAGAATTATTAAAAGTTTGGGACGCAAAATATTTCTCAGTCGTACGTGATTGTACTTCCAGTATAAATCATCAAGAACAATGCCTTCTGCATGGCCGTGTGTAAACATTTCATGAATTTGAATGTAAGTTTGTTTTGACAAAGAATTTATTATTATTTAAATTTGTGTAGATGTTATTGTTTTTTACGTTATTAAGAATCGTCTAAGCAAGAAATTCTGAGATAATACAGAATAAATTTAAAATAAGCATGATTGAAGAATCTAAGTTCTTTATAGCATTGCAAATTAAGTAATAAGAAGACAGAACGTATGTGCATTAACAAAAGTATACAAAAAAAGTTGCTCAACAATTTTAAAATGAAGAATTCAAAATCCATGAGTACGACTATGAATCCTTCAACCATCTTATTCAAAGAGGAATCTGGTAAACTAGTAAAACAATCTATATATAGAAATATGATTGGATATTTTTATATTCCTAATTGCTAGTAGACCGAACATTATGTTCAATGTCTCTCCATGCGTTAAATTTCAGTCCCATCCTAAAGAATCTCATTTTAAAGTTGTTAAAAAAAATTTAAATATTTTGCTCACACAACTAACATTAGTCTAGTGTATAAGCATTCAAACAACTTTAAGTTGATAAAATTTTGCAATGAAAACTATGTGGAAATAGAGTAGATCGAAAAAGTACAAGTGAATGTCACTTTCTTTGGTTAAGTATGATATCTTGGACAAGGAAACAAAAAACTTCATCGCTTTATCAACAATATAAGTTGAATACATGTCTGCCTCAAATAGCTATTCACAACTTTCATGGATAAAGGTATTAACTTAAGACTATATGATATAATTCACGTTCGCACCACTATCTCTCCTAAGGAAGTGAATAAATTCCTCTATGAAACAAAGGCTCCTCATAACTTGAAGGCGTAATAAATGGTTCCTAAGGAAAGAATATTCCAGAGTCTAATGTTGGACACCATCACTCCTAGAAAAGGGTCAAACTATTGTTTATCAAGATCTATCATTTTCTAACTAGAAGACGAGAAAATATCCAAAAGATCATGCTTATCTTCTGTGGTTATTTCAGGAAGGGCAGAAGATTTCTCATGGAGTGTTCTTCACTGAGTTCTTTACCATGCACGACCTTAGCACCTATAGGGAGTAGGAGTTTGGTGCTAGCTAAGAGATTATTGTCTACAACATTTGACAAATATGGATTCTTCCTCTGCATCTCATGCTTAATGTGAAGAGGGAAATTGAGGCTCAAGTCCAAGCTTAGGTGTAGCTTGCGCCAATCAATTAGAGGAAGACATGCAAACACTCCATGACTAGAACATAGTCATCTGAACCTACCAGACCCCATTTCCCTTTGAAGAGAAGATGAGATAAGTCTTTTAGAGAGTTTGAGTTTGCCTAGAAAAGGCAATAAGTGAAAAACCTTCCTTCATCTCCATCTTCTAAGTGTTTAAGAATCTCTTTTGAGGAGTCTTATGATGATTGTGCAAGGAAGTAAGAGGAATCTAATTTAGAGGAATCAAATTTGGCAGAACTTCATTTGATTGCTTAATTGTGGTCTATGAAGGAGCTACTGATGAAGAAGAATCCCAACAACAATAAGATTCCTAGGATTTAACTTAAGATCTTTCTGATACCCTTCCATGGTTGCAGATTTTCTAAATGAAGAGAATAAAAAAAGAATAATAATAATAAATGAGAAAGATAAAAAGAAAGATCTTTTACAATAGATTGAAGGTTTTATGACAAGCTCAAAAATAAAGAAAGTTAAAACAATCTTAAATCAAATAGTTATAATTATGTTTAAGATAATCTAAAATATAAAAGAAAAAAGTATAAAACTAGTCCATTGTGTCTAAAATAAAAAATTAGAAGAAAAAAACCAAGTTTAACTTAACTCAATCCTTGTTTTATTTGTATTTTGGATTAGAACTTTATGTTTACTTTAATAATTAATAACATATGTTTAGTTTATTATGTTAATGAGTTTAGTTATTAAATTTTTTTAGAATTTGTCATTCTTATTTTGTTATGTTAATAGGTCGAACTTTATTCACTACTAAACATTTAAAATTTTAATTTTAGCATAAATATTTATGTAATTCTTCTTAAGGAGACAATCTTAATGATAATAATAATTGAAAATTTTCTTTTTGAGAGAATTTGTGTCCTTTTTAGGATTTTTAAAAATAACTATTTTTTGCATCTTATCAAAAGTTTCTCATACTCTTGTGATGATTTTATCACTATCCTTTCTTCATAGAATTGAGGATGTGATGCTTTTTCTCATTCTTTCTCTTTTTTATATTTTATTCTTACAATTATGGAAATCCTAATTTTTATTTTTTGTTGTAATCTTAATTTTTATTTATTTATATTATAATCTTATTTTTTTATCTAAGTGAACCAACTCAAAAAAAAAATCCGGTTAAATTCACATCACTAACTCAATCCATCCGAAGTTCTCTACTCCTTTTAAACATCTAAATACGTTAGCCATTCAGAAGATGTTGGCTTGAGTAGTTCAGATAAGAGAAGAACTTTGTCTAAGTTCTAGTGGTCCTTATAGAGAAACTCTTCTACAGGAGCAATATCCTCTGCAATAAAAATTGAGCAATGTAGATGAAGGTGTTAAGCACTTGAAGAACATTGGACATCAATGTATGAACATCTTCTATGACTCTCATTTTGATCTTATCATTATGAAGATGGTTACCATTCCTAAGAAGAAAAGTTTGACTCAAGTGGTGTCTAGCCCTTTCACACCAACTTCATTATTTGATATGTGTCCCACAATCCTCATTCTCCTTAAAATTTAATAATGCAAAAGATGAAACCATTAAGACAATGGTTCAAGTCTTAATACCTTACTACGAAACTTTTTCTTCCTCAAGCTCTTCATGGTTTTAATGAACCTTTTTGGTTCATTCTTAGTGGGATTGACATCCCCACTCTTCATGACATCCTGAAGAAAAAAAAAGCATCTTCTTCCAAGAAATAATAAAAAGTTTGATCCAAATCAAATGACTTCGTCATAAACTTCCTAGGTCATGATGGACAAATAAGGATACATCATCAACCCACTTCCTTCTATTTGATGGTAGAAGTAAAGGAATTTTTTGAAGTTGGTTATTGAATCTATCTAAGAAGCATCCTTATTATGCATGATTTGAACATTGTAAAAATTCTAGTATGCATTAAAAGAGTCTCGATGGTTTGATTATGCAACCTTGATACAAGATTCTAATTTCACCTAATCATTTAATATTAATGCTACCGATTTACAACTTCTTCAAAGAGAAGGATAAGTATATCAAGCATAATCCCACGTTGTTTAATCCTCATTTGAAACTTATACTAATCTATCCGTCAGAATACAAACATCTCCTTTCAAAGAAGGATAAGGATGGAGTAGATGCTTGACACTTTTCTACAAGATCACATGACTTTAATGATCCAAGAAGTAGGATTTTCTAAACTCTCAATAGAAAATGAGGAATCCTCTCTTATGATCAAAGGTTTCTTTACCTACTATATTATACAATCTCTTTTCCATAGCTATTGAGATGAGACTTTTTTTTGTTACACCTTCCTATATTAAAATTCATTTAAACATATATGATTATGTTTATGCTAGGATGGTACAATAATATCACAAGTTCATATTACTAAAAGTTTAAATAAAATTTGCTTGTCATTTATAAGTTTCTAACATTAAAATCACATGTAAAATCAAATCAGTAATGTAGACAATAATATTTACTTTCATTTATTAGAAATTAGAAGATACAAAATAAGAAATAAAATAATCAAATTTTAAAGCTATTAAAATTCAAGTAAGATCTAGATTTTACTTTGAATAAATTGGCTTGGAACCAAGTGAAACTTAAGAACTTCAATGGAGATGATGTATAGGCTTTATTTATATAAAAAAAAAAGATTACTCAAAAGCTTGACTAACAACAACATGAGTAAAAAATAGATAATTATGTAATTTTTACCATCTCAAACTAACCTCAAAGATAATTACAAACATATTATGACAATTTGACTAATCAAACCATCCAAGTGTTGTGGTAGAAATATAAATAAATTAAATAATCATGTATTTATGTTTTAAACCATTAATATATTAAAAATTTTGATGTGTTATTGTTTGAAGTGTGTTAAAATATACAGAGATTATTGTAAAATTTATATATTTTAAAATGATTTAAAATTTATCTTTTATTATTATTGATGTTTTAAATGCTTCAAATTAATTATAATTATTATGTAAATTTTAAAATGTGTGGAATTAAGTATTGATTATTAATTAATTAATTAATTAATTTTTTGAAAATTTATTATAATTTATTTTTTAATATTGAAAAATTATTATAATATTATTATTCACATTATGATTTTGATTTCTAACATTTGGTTGAAAAAAAAAATTTATATTATTTCTTTTGTTTTAGATTTATGCATTCAAATTTGTTCCTAATTCATTTTTCTTACTCAACTAAATGATGTTGTTGTATTATATGGATCAACCTATAAACATACAAATCTTTAAGGACATTGTGCATTTTATATTACATGTCTCAATCGATATCAATTAATTATTTTACTATATCTATCTAACAATTATAATATATGTATACAAAAAATATAATCTTTTATATAAAATATTTGGTAAAAAATATTCTTTGCACATATTTTTAAATTCTTCCAAAATAAAAATAATAATTTAATCTTTATAATATATTTTACTATATTGATCTATTTGAATAAATATAAGTCACACTATCTCTTTTAGATTAAAAATAAATTCACTTATAATACTTGGATAATCCAAACTATTATATCTCATACAAATCAAATTTAATTAACAGTTATAATATTATTTTAATATAATAAAAATTTTATTAATATAATAATTTATATAATCTTTAAAAAAATTTTATCATAGATTAACTAAATATATTTGCAGTAAACTCATAATAATCATTGTTAATAATGATTTTTCTAATAATTTAAACATATTCATATAGACAACAATAACACCTATATTTTTATTTTATTGAGTTGAGCGTTATAAATTTTTTTGTATTATTTGATAAATAAGAGAATGTTATTAAAAATTTTCAAATTATTCAAAAAAAAGTCGCTAAATTTCATTATTGCTGCGTGCTGAAGGTTCCTCAAACAATGATACACTGTCATTGAGCTTTTCCTGTTTGACTTTTCTTTTGGGACCAACGTTATAATGAAGCTGGACATGGGGTATAATTATTAAGCCTAGCGAATTTTGATCTTTCAGAGCCCACATCTAGAAAGAATTTACTATATCATTTTAATTCTTCATTTATTTAATTTTTATAAATTTATCTTTAATTTTTTATTTTTAAAAATTCATAAATTAATCATTTTATTTATTTCAAATAATATAAATTAATTTTTAAATAATATCGATAATAAATTTAAAAAATAACAAAACTTAGAGATTAAAACTAGAACTTCTATCTAAATAGAATTAGCACACCTTCTTATGGGGTAGATTACCCTTCACAACCAAAAGCTTCTTTTTCCTCTTCAAATGTTTAGGTAACAAACAAGTATGGGTAAAAATGGAAATGACACTTTTATTTAATTGATTAAAATAAAATATGTAGCTGTTACTTTTTGTTACATATATGTCATTTTTGAAATTATAGAAAATATTTTGTTATTCTTTTATATAATTGTTTACAAGGTATTATTTTTAAATGTATAATTCATTGCATATTAAGTAGCCCATCATTCAAAAGGTCATGAACAGAATTCGCATCCCACACTACTTTTTAACTTTATTCATCGTTTGGTAGGAAAGGAATCGATGCCCTCTCTTTTTTCCATCAATTTTCTCTTTTTCTTTCCTGAAGAGAAGTCAGATACTTTCAGATAACTTTGAGGAAAGTTAGGTGATTGAAAAAGATGAATATTTTTTTAGGTTTACTTTGTGTTAAGAAAGAGTCTGGAATATGTATCATGCAAATATCAAGTAAATTTTTAAATGGATTCAAATGTAAATATTAAAAATTAATGTTGCTCCCAAGGTTAGCACAATTAATGTCTAACCGGAGCATTTGATTTTGTTGTTGTTGTATGTTAGAGCTCTATCACTCTTTTCTATATATAAAGGTTCGAAAGGTTAGCCTAATAATAATAACCGGAATTTGTAATTACTCACCATTAACAAATAATCAATCAAAATCATTAATTGATTGATATTAAATTTAAGGAAAAAATCTTTTAGACAAGTTTACATTTGGATGGTCGTAGATTGTTGAATTTTTTTAATTTTTTTTAAATTTATCAACTGTTAGATAAAAAATGTAGGTAAATAAATAATATTGTTTGTATGTAGAATAAAGATAATTGTTAGTGTAAATATACAATTTAATATATAAATAATAATAATTGATTAAAGAAAAGATACCAAAAATCAATTTTAAAATGGTAATAATACTAAAAAATATAATGGCAACAATATTAATATAACCAATAATGCAGTATAATATCGGTTATTACCAAAATTAATTAATAATAAAATATTTAATTTGATTGTCATTATTTAACATTTTGCTTTACGTTTGTTAAAAAAAATAGTATATTATTAAACTTAAATAATTTTTTATGCCATCCCTTATGATTGAATTAGAATTAAAGGTTTCAGCTATTTCCTTGGCAACCACCACATTGTTTGCAATAAATTTATCCTCCATCCTATTATGTACTTGCCTTTCATATTTTTGCCAAATCTTCAAACAATTCACACATATGCATAGGTTATTCAAATCTTAATGGCTAATAGCATCAAGAATAAAATGTTGAAGTTGAAATTTCAAATTAATCTTCTCTTCTTTTGTTGAAATTTACAGGATAGAATTTGTTGACAAGAGCATATATCATCCATATTAAATGGTTTATAAACATCCTTAGGAACTAAACTAGTACTTAGGATTAAAAGTTTCATTGCTCTCACATTGAACTTGTGATTCAATTCCTACAATTGGTTATCAATTGTAACTAAAGAGATATCCAGTTGAAAATAAGGTTCAATTGTGATGTGATCTTTTGATGATAAAAAGTGCTCTTGACACGCTATAAAAGCATCATTAAAATCAGGAAGAACAATATCATTTTGTTCACAAAATAATGGCATAGCTTTTCAATAAATCATGCCAACTATTAACACTCAACTGTTGAACCAATACTTTAGCAGTGCGACCTAGTTATATGTATTTTGGAACTTTTGTTGTAAAGCTTGAAAAAGGGGAATCTATTATTCCCATAATTTTTTTCATCAAGGTTAAACGAATATGAAATCAAATTAAGTCAAAATATTATAAGAAATATTTGCATCCTCATATGAAGAATAAGTTCATCGCTAGAATCAACTATGCATTTTTGTTAATTTAATATATTTCTATCAATTTATATAACTGTAAAAAAATAAAAAATTATTTTTTTTGGTGTGTGATTTTTTACTTTACTGATATTAAGTTCACCAATCCTTAACAAATATGTTATTTTATCTTATTTGACCGCTTGTAACTCATCATGATGCTCACTAGAGGAACGAATAATATTAAAAATAAAATCAAGTTATAATCTATGTGTAAAGTAATGTATATAATAAACATAAGGATAATCTTTGAGAAATAATGCTTGCAATCCATTCTACTCGTCTCTAATATTACTAGCACCATGGTACCCTTGGCCACAAACCTCTAACACATCAAGATCATATTGAGAAAGAACATTGCATGATTCCATTTTAAAGAGCGATTGCAATGGTGTCCTGAACGCGCACAAGATAAGAAAGTTACTATTGTATATTTGGAAGATTAGATCGACCCAAATATACCTTAAAAAATGTTGGACTTGAGTTGTTAAGATCTAAGCACCAAGGTGATTAATTTTAATCATCACATTGTTGTGACTCATCACTTCTTCAATTATATATATAAGGAATCCTTCATTCATCCAGTACATTTTATTTACTTGTACTTTTTTGGATCTCTCACAAATTTGATGTTAGAGTACTTTAATAAGTGCTCCACCTCATCAATATGCTCCACTTCAAAGAAAGAGTTCAATGTGCTAAACGTGCTCTCACACGAGTTTCGTGCTCATGTCAAAATAAAAATAAGCTCTCAATTGCTTACAATAGGTTATTATTCCATGGATCAATATGATGTTGTCGATCAAGTTATGAGAGTTAGGAAACGGGTCTCAATCATGACTTCATCAAGTATAACAATAAAAAATTGAGTAAAAACACAGTGATCAGCAGTATCAATCCAAAAATTTAAGTATGTATGCAAGAATTTATCGTAGATGTTAAATGATCTAGTTATGAATGTTCTTTTCTATTACACCTAAATTTTAGCTAGGTCATCACTATAATTCAACCAACAATAGACCACACAAATTCTTAATCACAAACCTATGTTTACATCTTGATTTTGTTTAATTTTATTAATTTACATTGTAAAATCTATTAATCTAATTTTAAGTAAATATTTTGGATAAAATTCATATTTATCAACCTTAATTTTTATTATTATAACTATGAAATTAAGATTTATATTTAATAAAATTTAGATCAACTTAATATAAATTATATCAAATTAAATAGAGATAAAAATAGTCAAACTGTTTAAAAAGTTTAAGATTTACTTTTAAAAGTTTCTAATTATATATATATATAGATTTATTATAACTTTTTAATTTATTTTAATATATATATATATATATCTTAAACATAATATATTATATATTATATATCTTAATAAATATTATAATAAATTTATGTTAATTAATATTATATAAGATTAAGATATAATATATATTATATTTATGTTAATATATTAAATTTATGGATCTTTTAATCATTTATTTATAAAGAATTTAAATTTACTGATTAATATTTTTATATGGTAGATTTATATAGATTTTATATTTATTTATCAATCTTTATATATATAGTAAAATTTTAAGTAAACTTATAAATTTAATAGATCTTATATAATATAAATTTTTAAAAAATTATAATAGATCGAACTTAAATTTAAAATATTTTAAACAAATTAAACTTAAACGTTTAAAATATAATTTAATTTAACCTATTTTTTTATAACCTAAAAAAAAGATAAATAATTAAATTTTGTTTGTGATAAAAATAAAAAATTAAGTTAAATAAAAATTTAATTAAAACAATTAGATAAATTAGATAAAATTAATATTTAATCTAATCATAATATTTTAATAAGCGTAACTAAACTCACTTAATTAAATTAAACTATTTTAAATTGGTAGAAATACATAATCATGTTTGTAAGAAGAACTCAAATTTAGAAAAAAAAAAATATGCACTTAAAATATACATAGATTTCATAATTCAAATTATATTCTTAAATTTTTTAGAGTATACATAGAATCTTATAATTAAAATTATATTTTTAATTTTTTTAAATTTATTAAGTTTTGTTTAGAATAGTTATGAGTTTTTAATTTTTATCATTTAAATTAATTTTGAAAACAAAAATATTTGGTAAAAATAGTTTTGAATGAATTTTTAACATATTTTTAAAATAATTTTAACTTAAATTTTAAAACTAAAAAAATTATTATTATTATTTTTAGTTTTAAAATATTTTATTTTAAATCTACCAAACTCTATTACTATCATAATCACTACCACCATGTTAAATCATAATTATTACCACTATAATCATTATAGTTATCAAATTATTGTCTCCATTGCTATAAGTACCAATATCACTATCATTGTTATAATTATTATTATATTAGAACCATTTTTATCATCATTACTATAATTACTATTATTCTCATATTTACTATTGGCACAATAATAATAATTTTTATTTTTATCATTTTAAAATAATTAATTATTTATCTATATTTTATATATTTACAAATAAGTTATATTATTTGATATATAAAAATTATATTTAATTTATTATATTGTTATATAAATTTTTATAATATAATATATATTATTTGATATAAAATATTATAATAATAATAATATAAAATTATTTACCTTATATATTAATTATCAAATAATATATAAAACATAAAATTGTATTATTATATAATATTTTTATATTATAATTATTATTATTATCACAACCTGTACCATCATTATAATAATAATAATTTATTTTTATTATTTGAAAAAATTAAATTTTTTATTTTTATTTAATTTTTATCAATTTAAAAATAAATAATATTTATTTATATATAAATTATATTAAATTTATAATATTATAATATTTATATATATATAGTATATAATTAATTATAATATAATATTATAGTATATTATTTTTATATATAAAATAAATATTAAATATCAAAATATTATAATAATAACATATATAATTATTTATTTTTAATAATAAAATAAAAATTTATAAAATTATATAATAATCTTTATATTATAACCACCATATAACTACCATTATCTCATAAACACTACTCTTATTCTTATCACTATTATATCGTTACTATCATAATTATCACTACTATTACCATCGTCATAATAATAATAATAATAATAATAATAATAATTTTTAATTTTAATATTTTTAAAATTTAAAACTTATATTATTTTAATATAATATAATTTATTAAATTAATGTATTTATTAATTTTTATAATAAAATAATTTGATTTACTTTAATAATTTTTTTAAAATTAAAATCTAATTTTAACGATTATAATTTTTAAAATTAAAAACTAAAAATCATTTCATACATAACTTTAGCAATTTAGCTTCCATTACAAATTACCATTAAAAATTGACAGCTTCCATTACAAATTTCCATTAAAAATTGACTGCAAAAAATACAAAAGTTAGCGAGAGATAGAAATAAAAAAAAAATCCTTAAGTTCAAAATATCAAAATTAAATAAATATTAGTTGAAAAAGGTTCTTTTTCATTCTATATTTCTCTTTTATATAACTGTTATTTTTTCTTAATTTCAAGTCAACACTTAGCTAGATAGCTAAACTATCAAGTAAGCTTTCTATAGACATCTCATTGACCTGATTTGTGCTTTAAGTTAAGTAAGTTAAGTTTAATTTACTAAGATTATATGAAAATTCAAGTTGAGCACCTCTGATCGTACTTTAAGGCCAGTTTTTGCCTCTACCCTAGCTTCCTTTCACGAGAGTTATAAATCCCTTTCCTGGCATTTGTAACACATAAAATAAATAATAATGTAATTGAAGTTATGGTGAAAATAACGAAAAAATGTAAAAATGCTGTTAAAATATCTTATTTTAATTTGTCTCATTAATGTAAATAAATGCTAAGACTGATCAATTAAGATTAAAACAAATCATTAGGATTTGTCCAATAATAAAAGGTTTGAAATTAGAATATAAAATTTTAAATTCTAATCCATCAATTTTTTTTATTGTACAGAAAAATTAAGATTAAAACCTCCTTAAAAAGGTAATTATAGAGATAGTTAAATATGTTAAAAATGGTATCCATTCAAACCAATTGAAGGGCACTGGCACACACATGCACAACTTATTAAATATAAACTTATTAGAAACAGTTCATCATTTGATAATGTTGTTATGCATGTTATGATACTCAATTAATTAGGTTCAATATAATTTCTAGAACGTTAACTGTTACATGGACCAACATCTAATCATGCATAAATTATGATCTTCAAAGGTTTTCTTTCAAGTTATAAAAGTCATATATTGGCTCTTTGAAGTTATTCAATTATTAGGTTAGTATACTGATCCAAATTTTGTTGACTTTGGTCTAATGGGGTACAATGCAATTAATAAGTTGTTGATATGACAAGCTGACATTTCAAAAATGTTGGAGATAACTGAAATTTGAAATTGATTTACTTGGACATGAACTAATAAATAGGACTTTTAAAACCTGCCCCATACAACCCTTAATAAATGGGTTAGGGTAGGATTAGCCCACACAGTGAATCTAACTGAATGGTCAGTAATTCCTAAAATAAAAAATAATCATTTTCAAAATTAGAAAATCCATGCATTTCTTTTGAGTTTTTCATTCAAGATTCAACGTGTAATTTTTTTTTCCTGAGTTTCTCATCAAAATTCAGCATCAGTGTTTATGTTTCTCTTCTCTTAACTTAGTCTCCTTTTTCTTATTTTATTTTGATGTATTCTGTGTTATCCATTCTGCATTCAGGATTATATGTGATTACTGGATATTGGTTTCTATTGATTGATTGATAATGTGCATATCTGTTGCATCATTTGAGTGTGTTGTGGGTTTACGAACAATTTTATGGTTGTTTTGCTACAGCCACAGGTTCTGTTTGTTGTGAATACGGTTCTCGAAAGACTTTTCTTATTCAAAGACATTCACCTACGAAATTAGTTAACACACACAAAGAGAGGTAAAAAATATATATAGGGATAGACACAGAGAGAGAAAGCAGAGAGGGTTAATCATTTGATCAATCTTAGGGGAGAAAAACACATCATGATGGGATTCTTCTTTTGGGTTTGTTTTCAATAATTAAGGAGTTAATTAACAATCTATTGGTTGATATGTTTCAGTTTCATGGGCACTTCTCTGAAGAATTTGGATAGTTTGTTCACATGGGGGCATTGATGGAATCACAATCAAATGTGTATGTAATCTCATCAACACTAATTTCTGGTCATTGGCCAAGTTGTTAAATTTTATATATATGAACTCTTGTCTCTTGATTTCAGTGAATTTTACAACCCATTGAATTCGTTGTTGAAATGATACTAACTTTAATATTATATCTCACAGAAAAAAACACACACTCATGATTCGTCAATATACGGCAAACGTGACATTAATCAGATATATAGCAGTAATTAAATATATAGGAAACCATTATTTGGCACGTGTTATGACTTAATCATTGTTGTGGTACCTTTAAGCTGGTTTAAATTGCGCACTTCCAAAAGCTATCATTCTAATTTGTAAGTTTGAACAAGGCGCAGCAAGTTTTCATTTGGTAACATATAGCACGTCTAGAAATCATTACTTCTTTTTTTAGTACAGAAAAATTAGGTAAATAATATATATGTTAGTGGTTCAAGATTGATGTTAGTGGTTCAAGATTGTAAGATGCCTATATATATATATATATATATATATATATATATATATATATATGCCTATATATATATATATATATATATCCAAACCTTGATATAATGAACTAAGCAATTAATTTATACAATAATTTTATTTATTAATTCTTTTTTAATTTTTATTTTGGTTGTTATAGCTCTCTAGCTTTTATGGGTAGGATGAAGTTAAGTTAGATGACCAAATTGACAATTCTATTTTAAAGCTTCAAGTATTCTATTGAAAAGAAAAGGGAAATGAGACATTCACGCGTATTTTAATACTCTTATAGATGGGTTTGAAACTTGGTTGCCATGTATGAATCATTGATTTAAAGACTCGGAAAAGGATATGACCTAATATTTAAACTATAGTATTCTTTTATTTAGCATTTTTCCTTCTAAACGTGATCTTGGATTTCAAGTTGCTGGAACTTCTTTTTAGAAAAAATTTGTTGTTGCTATCCGTGTATAAAGAAGGAAAAGAAAAATTTTATTATTATTTCAATTGTTTAACAACCAAATTAAATAAACTTCATTCTTAATTATCATCTTTAAAAATAAAATGGAATAATAATGTTTTTTTTTCTTCTTCTTCAATAATCACCATGTGAGGTGAAAGGGATTAAGTAGAAAAAAATAGAATAGTGCATAGAAAAACATGAATAACAAAAATTTGAAAAGAATAAATAAAAAGAACTTTGTTTGTTTTCTATTTTAAAAATATTTTTATTTTTTAAATTAAAAAAAAGAAAAAAATGAGTGAAATATTTTACAACTATTTTAAAATTTCTATTTTTAAAGTTAAAAATAAAAATTCTAAGTTGTTTTAATTTTGAAATTTTTAATATTAATATTCTTTGATATACTATTTTATTTTCTTCACTTATTCCTATTTACTTTACGTTTAAAATAATTTTAAAAATCAAAATCAAAAGAAAATAGAGAATCACATTCATTTTAAAATTAATTTTCAAAATTTTAGTTATTAAAAAGATTTTAATACCTAAAAAAACATCTTGGTGCTAAAAACAAACGATTCACGATTCTCACGTCCTTTTGTTGCCAAGACACACATGCATGGGAGGGGTACCTTTGAGAGGAGAGATTAAATCTACAATCTCAACAAAAAAAATCCCAAGATATTTAAATCTGTTGTCTTAAGGGTGATATTTAGCACTTCACAAGAAAATATAGATTTGAAAATGGAAATGAACTTTTCTTCGGAGGTATTCATTCATCATCATATTCTCATATTCAAACAAGGAATACATGGAAAGTGCCATCATAATCTAATATAAATGATTCTTTACTTAAATGATTCTTCCGTTTAACATTTTCCCTTATAAATGTGGCCTTGTATTTCAAGTCGTTGGAACTAGCTTTTCTTTAAATTTTGTTGTTAATAAAGAAAACAAAGAAAAGTGTTATTATTATTGCTATTATTGAATAACCAAAATAAAGTTTTTTTATTTTTATCATCCTTAAAAGTAAAATGTAATAATAAGATTATTTCCTTTTCTTCCTCAATAGTGCAATGCGACAATGGTACAATAATGTTATTCATGTTCTTGTACATGTTGTGTTGTTATTCTATTTATAGGTATGGCATGAAGTTGTATATCCTTTATAGCTATACCTTGGCTACAAGAATCCAGAAGTACGAGTCTCAGTTTCTGTATACTATTTTTGGTATTTACAACTGCATGATGTACTGTGTTTTATAGCAACAATATACTCTATTCTTTGCTGTCACAACATGCTCATGCTCATGCTCTATTTTCTAATCACAAGTATTCTGTTCTTGCATCTTCAGGTTGCAACAAGTGACCCACATAATCCACACTTAACCGTTCAAATTTACCTGTGAAATCTGAATTCCCTCCGTTCTTGCCGATAATGCTTCGGTTAATGGTGGTTTCGAACGGTGGTAGCTACTTCCCTACCCCTACCCCTACGTGTAATCATATATCAATTTTAAGATTATTTTTTTTTTAAAAAAATTATTTACTTAAAAAAATATGTTTTTTTTATTTACGTAATAAATATATTTTAATATTAATTATTTACAGTAAAATTTAATAATCAATATTTATTTTTTTATTCTAAAAAAAATAAATCATTTTATTTAATATATCATCAATAAATAATAATAATAATAAATTTTAAAATTATTAAAATAACAATTTGGATCATATCATCAATTTAATCATTAAAATTAAACTTTTTATATAAAAAATGAAGATAGTAAAAATTTACACAATTTAAAAGTTAATTAATGTTTCATTGTTCCTATTTTATTATAACATAAGATATGTTATTGAAAATATAAATAAATAATTATTATTTAATCATATATTTATAAATTTTAAATTTTATAAAATTATACATATAACTATTATTATAATAATAATTTAATTAATAATTAAATAAATAAAATTTATTTGTAATAAAAAATATTAAAATATATTATTTTATTAAATTTAAATTTTATCTTTATCTTTATTCATACGTTTGTAAATTAGAGTATACATGTCAAATTATTTTAGATATATATATATATGATTTAATTAATTTTACAAGTGATTTATTGATTAAACAAGTAATTTAATAATTCAATATCTTTATTAAATTAATACCTAGACTATATTTTATGACAATAAGTAAATTTAATAAAATTTATATTAAAATTTAAAATATTTAAAATAATAAAAATTATGCCATTTTTAAAAATATTTTAAAAACGTCTAAATATGTAAGCTAAATAAATATATAATTTTTATTTTTACAGTTTTTATTTTGATGAAATCATCAATTACTAGAGTATGTATAAGGATGAATGAGAATTTTTATATATAGTATATGTAATTTAATTTTTCTCCATTATGTATATTAGATTTATTTGATCCTAAAAAAATTTAATAAATATATATACATGATATTTTTTAAAAATTATAAATTACTTTAATTATAAGAGATTACAAAAAATATATCATATTATTTATTTAATCTATTTTAAAAAAACAAAATTATTAATTAATAAAATTTTTTAATATTATAAGCACCAAATATTCAAATTAAATGAAATAAATATTTAAGATAATTTATTTTTTGTTGTTCCTATTCGTCTTAAATTTATTAAAAAACTTCAATAAAATGAATATTTTAAATTCATCCTTAAACATGAATTTTGTAAGTGATACTTCGGCATTCTTGGACACCTATAAAAAAGGCTCAAATACTGGATTTTGGAATTGGTTTTGCTTATTTACGAGTCTATCACAAACAAATCCGCATGAATTGTCTACCATTGTATTATAAATAATGTCTAATTTCTATTTTTCTATTTTTTCTTATAACACTAAGGTTTGTATATTTTAATTTTAAAAATAAATTTATTTTTTAAAATTAAAAAAAGAACTTTTTCAATGAATAAAATTTTTAAAATATATATTTTTTATTTTTAAAATTAAAAAATCAAAACAACTTATTATTAGTTTTGTTTTTTATATATTGCTTTATCTTTTCTACTTATTCTATTTTATTTTATTTTTTTAAAACAGTTCCCAAAAATTATTTTATAAAATAAATTCTATAATATAATCAAATATTTTCTTAATTTTTTTGTTTTCTTTTTTATTCTTTTATTTTTTATTGGACAATAGAAAAATAACACTAACCAACAAAATTGAGATGAGAACTAGATGAAAGTGAATAAGATGTTTCAAAAGAAGTCCAAAAGACTTATTTAAAGCTTAATTTAACTTAACTTAATTAATAAATAGATAGATTGAGATGTGTTAAAAAAAATTTAGATAAACAAATCAAATCTAAACTTAAAAAAAATTTGTTTAGTATATTTAGAGACCTATTTATCTTTAAATATTATATATTTATATATTTTTTAATATATTATATTTATATAATATTTATTTTAATATTATTTTATTTATATAATATATATATATATATTAGATCTATTTAATGATCATTTTATCTTATAGATTTTAAATTTACATACTTTTTATTTAATCATTTATATAGATTATTTATCTTTTTTGAAATGTAGATTTTTAAATCAGCTCATAAATTTTATAAATTTTAAATTAGGTTAAACCTTTAATAAATAATAGATACAAATTCAAATTTCAAAAATTTTAATCTAACTTAACTTATTTTAATCTCTAATAAAAACAAAAGATTGCATAACTTTTATTTTAATTTGAATTCTAATAATATTATTAAAGAATAATTTTTTTTAATAAATTTTAATATACTTATATATGAGTTTAGTTTAATTTCATGTTATCCTAAGATTAGACACACATGTCAAGAAATGATATAGACATAATTTCTCTATTATATGCACATTTGAAAGAATTCATGTAGCCTAAACTCAGCATTCTCACTTGAGAAATCTTTTACCACAATTAAATTTTTTTTTTGGTCATGGTTAACTTGAGAATTGACAGTAGTATAAAAATATAAAGGGTTTTACTTTTTGCATCCTTCGTTTTTTCTTTTTACACCCTCCGCTTTTTTTTGGACATTTAGATATTTCCATTTTATCCTTTACGTTTTTTAATATACATTCCGTAAATTAGTTTACGGAATGTATTTTTACATTCCGCAAATTAATTTATGAAATATATTTTACGAAATGTATTTTTACATAGTGCGAAAAGAAAAAACGGGATGAAAAAGCAATCCCCAAATATGAATTAAAAAACAAACAATGAGATAAATAATTAAGCCCAGCTCAATCCTTCTTTATAGGTCTGTTTCTAGAGCCCAAATAAATGCATAGGCCCAATTATAAAAAAGAAAGAATGTGCCAAAATAAAATTTAAGTGCAAATGTCTTATAACCCATGCCCGAGACTCTTTACCTTAACACTTCCCTTCTCTACAGTTTAATTTAACAGTAGGAGTTGAAGCCGGAAAGCTTAAACGTTTCCGCCGTATTCGTTCTCAGCTGCAAGATTCATAAGTGCTTGACTCCGAAATCCGAATCAATGGCTGGCCTTATTCGAACGGTTCAAAGAGCTCATAGGTGGAAACGAAACTGTTCTTCATCTTGGTCGCTTCTTAAATCCCCGAGAGTGAGAAACGCACTCTCTGGTACCTCTGGTATCGGAATCAGAACTTACTTCTCAGAAGCAGTGATCAAATCGCCTTTTGATTCTAACATTCTACGAATACTCCGAAACGAAATCGAGTACCAATCCGAATACGCTCCTCCACACCAGGTTCCTAACTGCTCCATAATAAATATATCTGAATAATAACATGATAATTGAGTTTAATTTTAATATACCAAAGCCGAAAATATATTTTAATTAAATTCTATTTTTATTTCATTCCATTTCAGTTATCATTCCAGGAGTGATTCATCAAAATTAGTTCGTAAAATTGTGAGACGCGGTAAATTTAGTTCTTTAAATTTTAAAAAATGTTATTTAGTTTATGAAATTATCATACAATGATCATTCTAGTCGTTGAAGGTATTGGACGACAGTCATTTTAGTTTTAAAAATTTCAATAATAAAGATTAAAAAACGAGTTATATTTGATAATATTAGGTATTAAAATGATATTTTTGTAATCTCAGTCTAAATTAAACGATGCATATAATTTTCTGGGACTAATTTGGTATATTAATCTTGTACTTAAACATTCTGCTTGCAATATTAAATTATTAAGGCATATTTTCTTTATAATCAATGTTTTTTTTTTCTTTTTGCTGTTTTCTGCAGCCAGTGACCAAATTCAATTCATTTACTGTTGAAGAGCGACGTGGTGAGCAAGTGGTTATGATTAAGGGGAAGTTTGGGGAATGTGAAGATATTAAAATTGAGGCTACCATGTTTGATGGCTGTGAACATGTTCCTGTGCCAGGTGATGACAGTTCTGGGGTGAATGTTCGTCTTCACCTGAGTTTAATTGTCGATATATCAAAAGGGGAAGGTGGCAATGAATTAGAATTTGTGTGCTCAGCATGGCCAGAGTGTTTAGATATTGAGAAAGTTTACATATTAAGGCGCAGTCAAATGCCGGCTAGGCCATATCTTGGTCCAGATTTCAGGTTTGAAATATGGCTTTAACTGTTTCAGTTTTGTTCATTGGTTCATGGGTCAATTGGACAAAGATTTTGTGTTCAATTTTCAATTATGCGAGTCTGGATTTAAGGATGGGAGCTAGAGGGAAAGCCCTGGCTGTTTTGAAGTTATTCAGTTATTTGAAGTTGTTGGTTTGTAATGATTCTTATCTGTGTTGACATTTTATTTCAGGGAGCTGAATGCTAAGGTTCAGGAGAAGTTTTATGAGTACTTGGATGCAAGAGGAATAAATAATGAGCTTGCTGTTTTCTTGCATGAATATATGATGAACAAGGATAGAATTGAACTTCTGCAGTGGATGGATGGCCTCAAGTCTTTTATGGAAAGATAGATGGGTAAGCCTAGCTTTTGGCAACTAAAAATTGATGTGAACAATAAGTTTTGACATTGTAGGAATTAGCTTTTTGAGCAAAAACCCGTTTGATTTGTAGTATTCGGTATCAATTTTTGTTTGATTGGATGCACCTTAAGAAGGTTGAGCATTAGGAGGCAAGGGCAGTAAATAATGAAACCCTCTGTTTCTTTTCATGGTTATTTGATGATTGAATGATTAACAAGGATAGAGTTGAACTTCTAATTTTGATGGATAGTTTCAACTCTTCCAAAAAATAGACGTGTGATCTTGGACTGAGAATTGATGTAAACAAATCCAAGTTTTGCCATGATAGGAATTAATTTCTCCTGTAAAAAAGTTTGACTTGAATTATTTGCATCATTTTCTTTATTTGTTACAATCATGCAAAAATACTGAAGA
Source organism: Canavalia gladiata (assembly GCA_037954105.1). Classification (NCBI taxonomy): domain Eukaryota; kingdom Viridiplantae; phylum Streptophyta; class Magnoliopsida; order Fabales; family Fabaceae; genus Canavalia; species Canavalia gladiata. The sequence continues at coordinate 7,382,704 of CM075664.1, read as the reverse complement.
ATATTGAGCTATAGGAGTCCTATATGTGCCTTGTGGTTTTCTGTACTTTTTGTTTTGGAACTTTTAGTAAAAGAAATTTGAAAATTATCTGAAATTTTAGTTACAAGTAAAATGATATTGCCTTTTAGGTTGTGAAGTCATCGCATTAGCGAGGCATAATTCTTGACACCCATAGAACTTTCATTTGACGTGATGTTACGAGTAAATTAAGTCCTAAGTTAGCTCCATTGCTCCTATCCTCGTGAATTGTTTTGTCTATTTTTTTATGAGTTGTTTTATCTATTTTCTGATGCCCTTGTATTTATGTTCTGTGTTCACTGTTTATCATTCTTAGTGCTTTGTTTGGTGATACACAGGCTCGGGCATGGGCATAATATGTTTTTATTGGTCATAACATGACATATCTTTTAGGTTTTTGCACCATATGTTTGTACACATGGGACCTAAATAAGCGATACTTCATCTATGATTGCTAATTTGTCTGAATGAATGATGATTTATCTGTAGAAGTAGCTGCTGACTGCAGATTGGGCTCTATTTTCCACCTTCATAATATTTGTATTCTTACCGTGGCAACTTTTGCATCTTGTTGCATCCATCTCAGTAGGATTTGAATTGGTTAAATAACATTTACATTTATTGAGATCTGAAAAAAATTCATTTGATACCCCTCTTGGTTTTTACATTCCTTTAATCTTCCTTATTCCTACAATTGTATAAGAAATCATAGGTAGTTTGTGTAATTGAGAAAGGTATGAAATGTTATGTTGTTAAATAGATTAAAAGAGGTTTGTGCATGGTAGAAAAAAAAGGAAAAGTATCAGCCATAATTTCGTTAAGTATCAGGCCATTGTATTTGCTACTTGTCTTAGGTTGTTATTTTTTTAAGTAAAATAGTACCAGTATGAGAACATTTATTTTTTTAAGTAAATTATAGTCTGAACTCTGAAGCTGAATCCTGTGATATGATTGGGGTATGGTTTAATGTGAGTTTTCAACTTTTCATGAGATGAGTGGGGAATAGGACTTATGTGCTGAGCATTTCATGGTACGCATCTTTCGCCATAGTAGTGCGATCCGTTCTAAGCAATATAGACAAACTATGTTGCATGTAACAACATATGGTGAAACACCAATGGACTTCATAGACTGAAAAAACATCAGACTCTTTGAAAACCTGAGCTTCACCATAACTCCTAATTAAGCTATTGAAGAACTAGTTGTCAAGCTTCATTGCTCTATTGGACCTTTTTTCAAAGGAAAATTGGAAATAGGAAATTTCTAGCTAAAATTTAGATTTTTCACCTGAACAAGAATTTCTAACATGATGAAGATTGGCTATTGTGAGGGGAACCCATTCCTGTTCCCACTTGAAGATCAGAAAGGCCTCTGATGGGTGCTTGGTAAGGCAGAGTTTGTAGTGCAGTGGTTTTGTTGGAGAGGGTGGTGATGAAAAAAAGACAGCAACCCATTTGACCAATGTTTAAAATTGATGAGACTAGCTGTTTTATTTATGTACTTCTTTTAATCTGTTTTTCATATTAGTGTTCTTAAACCCCATTATGTTTTTCTGTGATAAAAGGCAAAAGTGCCTGATTGAGTTTCCAAATTCCGTTATGAGAAGAACCAACAAAGTGAGACATAAGAATGAAAGGAAGAGAGACCAAAGTGCAAGTAAAGTGGGAATTGAAGTTGAAGAAAGCTGATTGGCAATCGGTTGAAGCAGTGACCTCGTTTCGTATAGTGCTTACAGTAAATACCAAATTAAAATAGTACATTTATGGCAATAGGTATGAGACGACGTCGTAGTGGATGTCATTGGTTCCAAAACGAATCTCTTCTCTCACTTTCTATGAAGGTTAGCAATGTCTTCGGCATCTAAAGCAACGCCAGCATTATTTTCTCCACAGGTTAAGTGTCGAATCAAGTTAAATCAAGTTTATATATATATATATATATAGATCACTGTATTTTTCATGACAGGTAATCCAGCATGAGCTGGATACAAGCATCTTGAACGACAAAATTCTTTTTTCGAATTTTTAACATAATTGCGCATCTAAGATTTGAACTCAGACTTTTACATTGAGTTTATTTAAAAAGTATTTAGTGATAAAAAATATAAATGGGTTTGTTTGGTTTTGAACAAGTAACGATGCATGGTTAAATCAAAGCACATCCGTGTAGGATGCATGCTAACAAGAACACTACCAAGCTGAACAAGTGCATCCACCAAGCATGAGTTTGCTACAGGGGCACGTTTGTGCTAAAAGCCGTGGAATAAAGTACTTTTCAATGGCACAATCGAGTTGATGAGAACACACCCGTGCAGAATAAAACAAATTATAGACATGCATGGTTGTGCTCACCTGCAAATATGTCTCATGGTATGAACATATCCGATCGTATAGATAGGGGCATTGTTGTGTTCAAGTAAAAATGATATGAACACGATGCGTGGCATGAGTATCTATCCTAAGGTTTTTAATGAAGTTTATCCTATGCACAAGCATAGGCATATGTCTATGCTAAGAATTAGGAAAAAGAAAACAAAATAAATGTTAGGAATTTTATTTGAAAGTAGGCCAAAAGAAATATTGGTATTAGATAAAGAAGAGAGGAGTTTTGTAAATTTCAGGCAATAAAAGTAAATGTTTATTTCACTTTTTTTTTTCTTTTTACTTTTCATCCCATAACAGAGCATGACCATATTAATAATAAGGATGATCATGTAAAAATTTTAGGATTAAATTTTAATTTTTTAATATATATAAAGAGGAATTAAATTATTTTAAAAGTAATTTTATTGAGAGTTATTTTATTTAATAATTCTTATAAATGGTTGAATTTTATCAATTCAATCATTGAATTGACATATTTTATTATGTTAATTATGCTTAAATCTTTTTTATAAAATTTAAAAAATATTTAATATTTTATTAAATAAATTCAAATTAACAGATCTTAAAAATAAATTAATCTGTTCTCTCTTTTTCTATATATATATATATATATATATATATATATATATATATATATATATATATATATATATACACGAGTGTGCTAATAAGAAGTATGACTGTGCTTGAAGAAACCTATAGGGAAGGGCACAAGTGACTTTTAGCAATCGTTTGTTTAATGTTTCAAGCCTAACAGAACTTCATTCATTGGTCAAGATAACCATGAACAACATGTTTGGGATCTTGCAAAAGTCAAATACTATGCACTTGAGTTGCTTTTTACTCTTATGTTTTACCCTTTAATCATCGATCTTGATGGATTTTTCATTATCTTTTATGACTTCAACACTCTTCAAAGGAATACCTTTATCAAAGCATAGGAACCAATCTATCTAAACTTGAGTCTTTCTTATAAACAATTGAAGATGTGAGTTGTAAATAAGAACCCTTTCACCTACAAGAAATTCACACTTCAAGATATGTTTGTCGTGCCTTCTTTTGGTACATTCCTTGTATAACTTGGCATTCTATTATGCTTTCAATTTTTGCTCATTTAACTTAAGCTATCTTAGGCATTTTTCACTACACATTGTGTCAAAGTTAAGAAATTTCAAAGTTTAATAGTCTTATGTTCTAACTTAATAAATGAAAAAATTTACCAAAAATATGTATATAAGGCTATATGTCAATAAAAGTTTTAATATGCTCTGCATGCCCAAATGACATCATCTAAATTTAATGTTCAATCCTTCCAAAAATTATTAACTATTCTTTCAATATTCATTTGAACTTCTTAATCTAATGTCTATTTAACTATTAGTTTGAGAATGGTAAGATATGATAATTTTATGGGTGAGATCAAACTTGGTCAAAATATATTTAAATTTCCTTAATCAAAATATATACATTATTTATTGATTTAGAAAATGATCCTATGAAATGTATATTTTACACAGCAAATTATTCACACACAAATATTATTTAGGGGCATGTCATGCTTCTCTAAAATATTTTCATTCCTTTGATATTGACTATAAAACTAAATAAAATTAAAAATCTCCTTGAAGAGAGTGGGTTAATAAAAATTGTATTGTAAAATTTTTTAAACAATTCTATTAGATTGAAAATGGTCACTAATATTCCTTGAACTTCCAAAATAGTACAAGTTTTCATCTCATAAATATATTTTCTAATTCTTTTATCCTTACATATCTTAAATAAATAATGTTTCTTCAACAAATAATGTCTAGTGACACAAAAATTTCTTCTACTATGTGTATGGAAGATTAAAAGGGTGGATGTTATGTGTTAGATAGTTAAATAAATTTGTATGCCATATAATTCAAGAGATAAATAGTAGATGATGATCAAAGAATGTTTTTTTTTATTCTATTGTTGATAGATTGTTTAATTAAGAGATCTATTCTTGATATGTGATTTACAATTAATTTTTTTTCTCTTTCTTATCTTTTTATCTTCTAATCAAACTCTTTGAAGAAGAAGTATCTATTTGGTCAATCTTTTGACTTAGCATCTTGTTCAAAAATAGAATACTTGATAGTAGAATGATGAATATAAACAATTACTTTAAATATTATTAAATAAGAACTAAATTTTTTAAATGCATAGTCTATGACCAATAATTGCTTTTTTGTGGTAGTATAATTCTTTTGACTCATGAAGGATTTTGTTCGTATAATAAATGGTTTGAAAATCATATCCTTTTGTTGTCCTAAAATTGCTCCTCTAGCTGTGTCATTTGCACTACACGTTGGTTTAAAGAGTAAGATAACAAGAGCACTAATTAATTTATCTTTTAGAGTTTCAAAGGCTAAGAGGCATGCATCATTAAAATATTTTAGTTGATAAATTAGAAATGAGCTTAATTATCTTGAAAAAGTTCCATATAAATTTCCTGTAAAAATTTGCGTATCTCAGTAAACTTCTAACAATTTTAACATTATTGGGGAAAAGTTTAGATAATTATCTCAAATTTTTCAAATTTTACACCTCAATGCATTTTTGGAATATTATGTAATAAGATAATATATTCATTTACCATAAATTAACACTTCTCCCGATCGAGGGTCAAATTGGTCTCAAATTGGTCTCCATGTACCTCTTTAAGACTAGCTTTAAACTTTGTAAACATCTATCAAAATAGTAATCATACACAAAAGAATAATTCATGAAGACTTATAACAAATTATCTAATAAATAAAAAAGATATATATCAAGGATTTTTAGAAAGTAGCAAGTGCATTATATAATCCAAAAGACATGTTTCTACATACAAAAATGTTAAAAAGACATGTAAAAGTAATTTTATCTTAATCCTTACAAGTCACTAATATTTGCATATAGTTCAAATATCCATCAAAACAAAGTAGAAAGTATGACCAAAATTTTTTAAAGCATTTTATCAATAAAGGAAACATAAAAATAACATTTCTTAATAGTTTCATTTAATTTCTTATAGTCTATGTAAAATTGTCATCCTTTAAATGTTTTTATCGTAATGAGTTTCTCTCAATCATTCTTGATTATTTTGCTATCTTTTTTTTATGAATAACCAACATAGAGATTACCTAAGGGCTATCAAAAATAGGCTGAATAATACCTGCTCAAAAAATTTAATTATCTCCTTCTCCGCTATTTCTTTAGGATAAAATTGAGACTCCTTTAGAATTATACCCTTGATTTGAACTCTTCCTATATGTGAATCTTGTGAGTACAAATAAAAGGACTAATTTTCTTAATATTATGAATAGTTCATTTAAAGACTTTCTTGATATTGTGAATCCTAAAATCTCAATAGGTTCTCTTCCTTTGTTTTTGTTAAAGAAAAGGAAACAATAATTGAAAGATGAATAGGAGAAAATAAGAAAACAAACTTGAGATTGGAAAACAAAAGTTTAAGATCAATCTCTACAAATTCATAAATGAATTACACCTGCTTCTGATGTCATAAAGTTCCTCTATCTACTCATCAAAGTTATAAAATATTTTCTTACCAAGGATTATAAGTTTTTCCAAGATCTTCTATAAGTCTTCCATATTTTCATTCTTTAAAGAGCAAAGGTTGTTTAAAGAATTATTAACATGACAAAAACCAAAGATAGGAAAATGTTTTAAGAAATTAAACATTTTAAAAGTCATTCCATTACACATTAGTAATAGTCTTTCTTATATTTAGAAAGGGTCAACTTAAGATGATCATAACTTTATCATCTTCTTTCATGTCTAACACAACAAAATCAATAAAAAAAAATAAAAGTATCCACATTAACAAGGACATCCTCTCCTATGCTTTTAGGATATGTGATGGACCCTTCTATATATTACAAAGAAATAGTTGTAGTTTTAGAAGAAAGTGTACACCAAACAACCACTTGAACTTGTTATTTAGGAGAGGTCTAGAAATATGTTTTAATTGGAGAAATCACTGTATGGCCTAAACCATAATCTTGGTGGGAGATTTAGTGAGATGGTTAGAGTTTGGACTAAGAAAAAGCCAATGTGATCATACAATGTTTTTTATGAAATTTAATGTTAGTTGCATTTTACTAGTTGAATATGTTAATGATATTATCATTATAGACAATGATGGTGCATAAATTGATAAATTGAGACTTTTTTCCAAAAATTAAGTTTCTGACCAGAGACTTAGGTGACTTGAAAATCTTCTTAGGCATTAAAGTTATGTATTCAAAAAATATAACATTTCTATCATGGAGGAAGTATGTTTTGAATTTGCTAGGTAAGGCAGACCTTATGGGAACCAAACAATGTGATACTCCTATAAAACTAGGTATTAAATTTATAGTAGATGAAGGTTCTTTTTCTAATCCATAGAGATATAGAAGATTGGTCCATATGCTAAGTTATCTAACTCTCGTCAGGCTAGCTATTGCATTTCCAATAAGTGTTATAAGTCAATTTATACATTTTGTTACTTACACACTACTTGTGAAGTACTTATTTGCATTGTTAAATACATGAAGAAAGCTCTGGAAAAAAGTATGGTGTATAAAGATCATGGATACATATGAGTGAAGACCTTTTTGTATGCAAATTAGGTAGGATTCTTTCCATACGGACCAAAAATCTTCTATAAGATACTATGTATTCTTAGGAGAGAATATAATATCATGAAAAACAAGAAGTAGAATGTGATGGTGAGCTCTAGTGCAAAAGCATAATATCAAGTTATATTTTAAACTACTTGTGAACTTATATGGATACATATTTTGGATGGAATGAGATTTGATAGTAGATCTTTTATGAAGTTTTGGTATGGTTCACTTTACATATAACATCAAATCTATAAATTTTTGTTTCTTTACTTTATTTTTTTAATAAAATAGTATCTTCATTATTAATATAAAAAATATTTGATTCATTTTTAGCAAAATCTTAAATTTTGTTTCTTTAAATTTAACGTTAGGAACCTCTTTCCATTAAAACATGTCTTAATTTATTATAAATATTTTTAGTTGAATAAAATAATTTTAAAAAATACTTATTCTAAAAAAAATGATAATATATTTTATCTACTATATATATTTTTATTTTTTATTTTTCTTCAGTTAAAAAATATGTATTTAATGCAACGGAACATATTGATTACTTATAAGTGCACTTGAAAATGTGTATTAGCATTAGATGAAAAAATAGATTATTTTAATAATTAATTATTATTATTTATTATATAAAATAATTTTTATTTTCATATATTAAATAAAAAATATTTTAAGATAATCTATCTTATTTAGATTGTATAAAATTGCTTTTTTACAATAAAATTACAAAAATTGATATAATTTATTTGTAATGGCTAATTTTTATAATTAAATAATAAACTATTAAGAATAAAATAAAAATAAAATCTAATTAAATAAACTTTAAATTTTACTTATTTAAAAAATTTATAAAAAATAATGATATATAATTTTTATATATAATAATAAAATAATAAAATTTAAACAATAATGTTATATAAACTACTTCAACCATTTATTATTAGATGAATCTTAATAATTTAAATTAAAACTTTTTTATATTACATACCCCCTAACATATACATAACAACTGTTTAACTTAATTTATTAAAAATAATCCCACACAAAATCTGACTAAAAGATGGAAAAGATAAGTTTGATGTGAGGACAGAAACAGATAAAATAAGATATAATATATAAATGGTAGGAAATGAAGCATGTGAGAATAAAGTTTGTAGTAGTTGTACTATCTTGTTCTTGTTTGGCTGCAACAGTGGGAATTGGACGGCAGGTTTTGATGACTAACAGCCACGTTTGCTAATTATTATTTATAAGCGAACCTCTTTGTCCTTTCTTCATTCCAGTTGCAATGTTGCTATACAACACCTGTTATTATACTTTAAGACACAAACACTCGAATCTCTCCTAGATTCGAGGCCACTGCATGATTGTGACCTAGTATACATCAACCCCAGAGAGGACAAAAATCCCTTCCTATGCTAAAACCAATATAATACATCAAATATTTTATGTTCATAATGTTATCCGTTTCCTCACCCATCAGTTAGGTCTTTGTTATAATGACAATTTAATTTTTTATTAATTTACTCTCTTGCCATTGGCTCTTCCACTTTGTATACATTGTATCGGAATCTTATTGTACCTGAAGAGGAATATAACCCTTAGTATAAATTTTTAATGGATTGTTAGATTTTTCATTTTTTTTAATTGATTATAGTACCCATTTGAAATGCATTATGAGGTATGTGGAACATGGATTGTTTTAGAAATTAATTACCATAAATGGTTTTATTTGTTGGATCAGAAACATATTTTGAAAGCAACTTTACAGTGGAACTTATTTCCATACATAATAAGCATGGGGTGTGAAATATTCCTCTTGTATTTTTAATTCTTAACTTCTTATGAGAGTATGAATTCATTCTATGTTTCAATGATTTAGAGATTAAATTTCAAATGACAAATTTGGTTTATGAAAATGAAATGGATGTGGCAGATTCTTATTCAGTCTTGAGACTCTGATCAAGAGTTTATAGGAATTAAAAAAAAAAAAAACCTTCATTAGATTTACTTATTGACAGAGTAGGAGAAAAAAAAAATCTCTGGGAAGAAAAGGACTCAACAAACTTTAAAATTTCAACTCAATAGCTGGAGTTGAATGATTCTGAAGTCATTTACAAGAAAAGGACCTTGATCCTCCCAAAAACAAATTTACACAAATGTTATTTCACACAAAAATATATAAGTTTGGCAAAATCTTAACTACACTGATCTAGAATTACTCATCATCAATGCAAAAGACTATATAAAAATCAAACCAAGCTCACAATGTTTAGAGCTTGAGGGATAAATCAAGATGCTTCATTTCTTCTTGATTATTACTCTTCAAACGAGTTCCACCACTAACCACATATCCACTGAGATCTTTATTGGCTGCAGAATTCATCAAAGTACGAACCACTTCAAACCTACCAACACTGCTTTGTGATGATGATGATAATGTTGTTGATTTTGTTCTGTGAAAATCTGCCACACCTAGTTTTGCTATTCCTGGTTGTTGATCGATAATGGGTCTTGACCAACCATGATGGTGTGTGTAAGAGCTTCCAAACCCATTAACATGAGAAGGCTTTTGGATCATGGAGTGTGCTTGAATCCCAAGAGATCTATTGCTGCTACAAGCACCATAAAGGGGTAGAGAAGCCAAACTTGCATAGTGATGATTATGCAAAAGGGGAAGGCCAAAAGCTGATGCTGAGGCCATTATTTGTGTTCCAAATCTATGCCCTCTTTTTGCTATGGACCTTTCCCTCTTGTGTGCATTTTGGTGACCCCCTAGTGCTTGTGAACTGTAGAACTTTCTATGGCAATAGTTGCAAGAGAATACTCTTGGTTCTGCATCAGAACCAAGAGGGTGGTTCTCTGATGAATTAGCATTTGATGATGACCCTATATCCAAACAAGTGATGAGGTTTAGTTCTGGTCCTTCTGAGCTGCAACCAAAAGTAGAATCATCACCTGAGACATTCAGATCCAATAGGGTAATGTGCTTTTCTTCCTCTTCTTCCTCAAGAGATTGCTGTTTCTTTTCCTGTGGATTCTGAAGTGGGGTACATGGACTTGGAGGAGCCTCTGGAGCAGAAGAAAAGATGCTTGATCTGTCACACAGGTATGGCTCCTTGCTTAGTCCTTCCATTGCAGAGAGTACTTCCTCGTCCACTTGTTGGTAGGTTAAGGAATTTTATTTTGTTGATTCTTGACATGTTAAATGGATAAAAGTATATATTGGAGAGAGACAAATGCTCTATTCCTATTATTAATTATTAATTATCTTATATATGGACATGGAATAAACAGTACACAGGTAGATTTAAGTGATATATGCTTGGTTTTTTTTTTTGGATAAAGTCTTTGTTCAAATCTTACATATAAAAAAAATTCATTAAAAAATCTAATTATACCATATTGTCAATATTTTCGATTTAAATAGAATTACCTCTTGTAAAAGATATTTGTGTTCTTGTGTTGTTGAAATAGTAAATGAAAAATGCTATTAACATATTCTCAAATGCTCTTTTTATTATTGAATTTTAGTTAAATCTACAAAGTTAGTTAAACAGAGAGTGATCCACATTATTTTGTGATTCTTAATAAATTTTAGCATACTAACATTTCTTAAGAATAACTATAGCATAGTTTTCATGAGGAAAAATGATGGGGTATGTTTATGCAATTTTGACTTTGATTGGAAGTCCTGTGCACAACCCATGTGGCTGTGTAGACTCATATGCAATTGTATTGTACTTTAACATAGTGGGCCATAGGTGTGTGAGTGAATGAATTATATCTGCATGAAGTGTAAGGTTTCTAGTGAGGCCTTGTCTCTATAATATGCTCATGCATATACACATTGTGGGAACATTGCTTTGTTAGTATTGGAAACAAGCAATAAGGTACCGTTTGGAGATGGCCTTTGGGCACAACAAAGATCAAAGGAAAATTAAGTGATACCATCACGCGCGCCTTAAAAGTACCTTAATCATATCATATTATACTCATATAGGAGACAAAGCCAAACATTGTCCATGTATACCAAAGTCACCAAACAAACTTTCCTTAGTACTTGAAAGTCCATCAACAAGGCCAACTTGTCCCCAGTTGTTGTAAGATTGTCCCTTTGCATCTCTCTGATTTGGAAGACTTTTGCTTCCTTCTTTTCTTTCCCCAACTTTGTTCTTAGGTGCTGCTAGCTTCATTTCTAGGTACAAAATATAAAGTAACGCTTATGTATGTATCTTTGTACCTTTTTTTTTTTGGTTCAAAACAGAAAATTAGATAAAGTCATAGCTGGTAAATATGTTGTGTAATTCTTTTTTTTATCAGTTCTAGCATGCTTTATTTTTTATCCTTGTGATATATTGACTCCTATGAGAGAACAAGCATTCAATGATTCTAATACTTCTAAAGGAGTAAATAATAAACATTAACATACTAAAAAATTTTGTTTTCCTTCTTTCTTATTAACATACTTCTGAGGTATACTTTAATTTTGGTGGATCCTTCAAATTCTACTCATCCAAGTTTCTTTTTTAAACATATTTTAAAATTTGAAACATACTCAAGCCTTTTGTTTTCCCTTTTCCATGTTATGGTTTCTTTTCAACATTCTAGTTCTGTTTACAACCAATATTATCTTCTTTATCATTATTTATCAAATTACTTATTTTATTAATATGTTTTTTTATCTTATCCTTCTATGTTTATTTATAAAAATAATATAAAAAATATAGTAAAAATATAATTTACCAACTAAAAATGGTCAACAAGCAATGAAATAATCTAAAGAGGTGAAAAAGAAAGTAAAGAGGGGAAAATATGGTATGTGATGTGTCGTATAGTGGCAGAAAGGACAAATGGCCGACAATTAAAAGAGGAAACTGATGTGGAGTCCCTCTAATGCCCTTGATAGTGGTTTTTGATATCAAGTTACATTATTATTATTATTATTAATTAAGAGGATCAAATCTCCAAGTTAAAGTATTGGATTAGGTATATAACTTTGGCTTTTGCGTATATATAATACTAATAATTGTTACCATATTCTCAAGTCATTTTTGGCAACTTTGATTAGCAAAAGTCCTAACCCCACCTTAAAGGGGCATGAGTGAGTTTAGGAATTTTAAATTGATTAATCCCATTGGGCAAACAACACAATGACTCCATGTTAGTATATTGTTAGTTGTCTAATCAATACATAAAACCAAATCTCTTTAAGAGATCTCTCTGTCTCTCTAAACAGGTCCACATTTGAAAGTCCCTCGAAAAAGAAAATCACAAAGCTCCAATACATCAATAAAAAATATCTTTAAGATCCACATGAAAGTACTGGATACAAGACAACTATAATGCTTTTTACTTTCCTTTGATCGTCTCTTTTTATTAATTTCTTCAATTTGATTCCCCATCCATTTTTAAGACAAAACTTAATTAGTTCATTAAATTTAATCAATTTTTATGTTTTATCATTAATTTATTCTTTTCTTTTTCTTTGTTTTATATTTAAAAAAAAGTAAATCAACCTTAAAATTTAATATAAACATGCTAAAAAAGCTATTTAAAGTATTCAATCACATAACATAAATTAACTGTTGAAACCTGAAATAAATATGATTCATTTATTTCATATTCACACTTCTAAAAGAGGACCTGCTCAACTTCATAACTAGCATAATTCAAGTCATATATAAATTAGTTTGCTTTGCTGTAATTTATTCATCTTTTTTTTTTAAAAAAATTATGTCTATGAACGTAAGTTAAGTATCTAAAAATAAAAATATTTATTATATCAAATAAAAAACAAATATTCCTTGATATATGTCAATAAAAATTAAATATTCCTTAAACATACTTTATTATTTAATATAAAACAAAAATTATCACAAAGAGAACCTAATGAACAAAAACAAATTTCAAATTAATTTAAACTTAATAAACTTGTGATATGAAATTTAGAAAATAAAACCTTAGAAACAATACAATAATATGAAAATTCCATACATATATGTTTACACAAGTAAAAATTATATAAAAAAATTCATAAATAAAATTTTATATATACATATAAGCTTAATTTAAATTAATTTTCAAAAATAAATCCAAAACTTATCCAACGTAATAAAAAATTTCAATTTTAATAGTTTATATTAAATTAAATTGATTTATGAACATTTATATTCCTTCCATGTACGTAATAAAATCAAATAATGGATGATGTTCAAAACTCTCTCTCTCGACACAAACATAATGCTGATAATGACAAATCAAAACATGGTTGGCTGGGCCTTAATTGTCACGTACACGAGTTGTAGATAACCCTAAGATCGTGTTCACTTTACCACTATGATGTGCTTTTTCTTTCTTTCAATATGTGCCTTCAAAACCTTAATTTCTTTAATTTTGTGCATCATCTCATACTAAGCTCCCTTTCACACGCATCCAAAAAGTCGTTTTCCAAAAGCCCAGTTTACTTTTTTTAAGCATGCAAGTTGTGTGCTACTTATGACCATATAAATGGATCTAAAGCAAGTTTTCTAAATAGTGTCACGCATGGAGGCAGTTAGGAAAATTCTGGATTTAATTTTAATTTTTAAAATAATATTTAAAACTAACAAAAAATTTTATTTTTGAAAATTTTAAGAATTTATGTAGGTTATGCTCACATCGAAATTAATTGGATGGGGTTAAATAAAAAATCAAAATTTAATTTGGGTTTAAAATTTAAAATCCAAACCATACATATAAATAAATCTGGGTCATCTTATTTTGCTAATTTTAGTTTAAACACAGGTAAAAGGTATATAATGAGGTTCAAAAATACACTAAGATGGTAACTAAAACTAGTTTAACAGGCTTCACAATTAAAATATGCTAAAATGTAGATTTTTAATTTTTAATTTAGAATTAAATTAATTTTGAATTTTTTAGTTTGATCTATTCAGATTTTATTTTAATTGTATTTATCTTATTCATTTTATTTAACTGTAAAATGTAGATTAGGTTACACTTAAACTTCAATTTTATGGTTTAAATAAAATATTAATTTTTTTTCTTGATCATATGAAATTTCAAGTCTAAATTAAGTTAACATGATTCAAGTTGGATGACCTATTTTCAGAGCTTTAATTGTAACCACTTTGATTAGAAATTTTCCCTTATTTCCCTGCATATGGACCACGTTGTCCTTGACATTTAGTTATATCAGCTCATGACAACTACACATATGGTTTGAGTTCAATTTCAAAGATGTCTTGTTAGTGGGTTATCTTTGTACGTAAATATATTTATTGATAAAGTCTCAAATCTCAATATATACATAACATACATCTCAATATATTTAATATTCAATAATCACAAATTTTTTAAATACTTTTATAAACAAAGTATGACGATAAAAAAAATCATCACAGCTTCAAAATGTATTGGAATGGACACACAATGAGAATATGTGCCCATCATTTTCCTTGTTGATGTAGCACGCTCTAACATGGAGTGTGACAACCATCCTTTCACCCTAAATATTTTGTAACCTAAAATTTTTTATAAAAAAATAAAATAAAATAAAAAATGGTCCATTATCTTTGAGTATACGACAGCGAGTGCCACTGTTCATGGAAACTTGAAACGACAATTTTATGTTGTTGGTTGATGATGTCAATGAATATGATGAACTAAGGCATATATAGTCAACTGGTTGACACCCTCAAACCAAACTCAGCTCATGTTAGTCGGTGCCATACACTTGCTTTTATTTAATTATGGGATATTATTGATGTCTTAGTTCATTTTCATTTTCTTTTTCTTCCTTTCATGTTGACGAATGACTACGATTAATTTATAATAAAAAAATGGGAATTCAACCTGAACGATTTTAATGGACCCGTGCCATCAAAATCCTAGGTTTAATCCTAGTGAAAATTTTAATGAAAGAAAAATGTGCTTAAAGCAATAATTTTCTTGTGACAATGTCATGAGCAACAAGAAAGTGTTTACTTAATTTTATTTATTACATTTATAAATTCCATTTAAATGGTGAAGGGAAAAATAAAATTATTTTTAATTGATAATTTTAAAATATAAATAGTGATAATTTTAACTTTTTATTAAATTTTTTTAATAAATTTATAATCATAAAAAATTATTTATGGAAAATATTTTGGTAAGTTATTATTATGTTAATTAGAATAATGAACAAACTATTCTAATATCTATTTATCTATATTTATTTACTATTATATATAATATATATGGAACAAAATTAAATAATACAATTGGTAAATTTAGTAAAAAAAAATCATATTTTAATAATTTATAAAAGATAAATTTTATCAAACTAATTATTAAATTTAAAATTATCATAAAAAAGATTGGTTTTGTAAAATTTTAATAATTTAAAATTAATAATATCTAAGGCCATTATTTTATACAAATATCGCCTGTTATCATGAGGTAGTAATCTGGCCTAGCTTTTTTATAAAGATTATATCCTACTCGTGTAATTCATGAGTAAAGCTTTTAATTTGGATTATCCGGTTTAATACAGATTGTGGATTTATGCACGTCGAGTAAAAAAAAATGAATTTATTTAAATTTATAGAATTGTAACTCAAATTTGATCTTATCAATTTTAACTTCTTTTTTAAAAAAAATAAAAATCAAACTCACTAGATATCAAAATTACCAATATTTTTTTAATTAGAATAACGTGAGGATGCTTATCAATCATTATTAATTGCTCAAATCTAACACATTAAAATTTTAAACTAAAAACTTAAGAATTATTTATTAAATTGTAAACTAATTTAAAATATATGAAAGGATAGTTCATAACTTTATATTAATTGCACTCATGTCAAATTTAAATATAATTATCCAATCTAAAATCCCAACAATTTCAACCTCCTTAAGAAGGTTTGGTATCTTTAATTGCAATGCCTTCTCTTTCATCAACTTCATTCTCATTATCATAATATAGAAAATCAAAAATAAAAGTATAAGTAACCCAAACAGGCCATGTGGGGTTTTTTACCCGATTCAATACAAATAGTAAGCTCATCAGGGTAGGATAAATCTTTTTTGGATTTATGTAGACCTAAAATTTTCAATGTCCAAATCCTATATTTTAACATATTTTTTTGAGTAACTTATTTTATTGACTGATGAGAAATTTTATGATGCAACTCAGTTTTTATTTTATTGTTTATCTAAGAAGTAAGCTTCTTCATTGAGAAAAATCAATATAATGTGAAAGTTTGGTATCCATAAATATTACACAAAACTAGTATTTTCATATTCTTAGTTTATGGGTAATTTTGACTTTGTCTTGTAACTTTCATTTTTAATTTATCCTTCTAAATTTTATTTTTACATGAAGTTATTCTTTTGATTATAAAAGTGTTAAATCTCTCCATAAGTATATTAAAAAAGATTTTATTGAAAAAATAAATTAGGATCATCTTGACCCCTTTATTTATTTATTTGTAGGTCATAAAATATTAAAAAATTAAAATAAAAGTCACATATTACTCACAAGAAAAAAACTTTAAGAAAATTTTATTAATTATTTTCAAAATATATAAATTTCATATTTAATTAAAAAATGGATCACAAAGAAAAACATAATTCAATATTTCTAGTCCATAAATTCAGACAAAATTTTGATATACTGTCATAATCTAAAATTTAGAAGAATACTTCAATCACATAAATAATTATTGGAAAATTTTGGATATTCAAAATCAGGATTTGATAATATCAATTTTTTTTATACATTTCTCATTCAAACTAATAAAATCATACGAAGCTTTAATATATTGATCGAAATTAAAAATAAAAAATTCTTTAATTAAGTTGATATCTCCTTATATATATATATATATATATATATATATATATATATATATAAAAGAGTATTAACATCCTTATATCAAATTTTAAATTAAATATTTAAAAAAATTTAATAATTTTTTTATAAAATATAAAATTTACCAATTTAGCTATTAATTTAAAAATTCGTAATAAGTAAATTATGTTTATAAAACTTCATACAAAATAAAAATTAATAAATACTTTATTGTATGACTTGATTTTAGCATCTAATATATTATATAAATATATATAAATATTAATAATTAAATAAAATTTTTATAAATATTTATTTTTTTAAAATATTTTTTGAAAGATCTTTTAATAAAGGTTAAAATGGTATAATCATTAAAATCAAATATAAATTTTGGTTAATTTAATATATTTTTGTCAATTCATATAACTTATAGAAAACTATTTTTTTTTGTGTATATAAAAGAAAATTACATCTATGACAAAGTTAAAAGTGCAAGTGTATTAAACTGATTAAAAATTATCACAAATAATTTTTATAAAATGAACTCATTCAATTTAAATTGAAATAATCAATCTTTATAAGCAAGTTTTTGATTCATATATCTCATGGTTAAAGAAACGGTCGAAAAATATTTCCTTTGCTTAAGCTCCAAAGTTCTATCCACTACCACATTATCCTCACAAAAATAGTTGTGGATGCCACCGCAATTTTAAATTTTTAAAGAAAAATAAAAGGTTACTTTTATCTTTCATTTTTTTTTTTACTATTTTGAGACAATTTTTTAGTTACAAATATTATTAAATAATATAAATATCATGAATATGTTATTGTATATACACTTTTCTATTGAAAGCCTACTTATATCCTTTTTTCTATACAGATTTAAGGGTATAAAAGAAACAGTACATTTCAAAAACTATAAGGCCCACGATGCATGTAAAGGATTAATGGGTACATTGATTTTTTCTTCTTTCTGCACATCATCTCAAATTACTAATAACTACCCTGCAACTGGCCCACAATGGGTAGCCCCATTATTATCTCCAACAAAGAAGAACAGATAAACCAAAAGAAAGAATTGGTTTAAATATTTCAAAGCTCTTTTTATTTTATTTTTTTTGTTAACCTTTTTCTTGGTTTGATTCTTATAAAAAAAAATTATGCACGAAATCTTGATAAAAATTCAATTTTAATACGGTCTTGATCCTAACTTTACATATTATGACAGCCTGAGAGCTAATTTTAAGAATATATTTGAAAAATATATATTAAAGAAGGGAGGAAAAGAATTTTTTATTTTTTAAAATTAATAGTTAAATAACGTTTATATAAATTTGATATTATTTTTATGTTAATTTAATTTATTTTTTATTTTAATTTATTATCTAATTAAAGAAATTTATTAAAAATGTTATGCTCTCGTCCTTTTTTCTTTGTGTAATGAACTTTTTACGTGACCTTCGATACGCGATTTGATTTTATACTCGTTTTTCTTATATGAAACATTCATTTAAAAAATATCCTTATCTCAAAATTAAATTTCAGCAATAGAATTGACAATAACGATGGAAGTGACATATATGGAGAATTTTTGCGGTGAATTTTAGTTTTCTATTCAAATAAAAATTATGTTTAAGATAATGTAAATATTCATTATTAAATAAATATTTATAAATATTTAATTATTTATAATTTTATATATAGATATTGTTAGATAATTTTGTAATTGAATTATAAATATTTTATTATATAAAAATTTATTAAATTAATATAAATATTAATTAACATATAATATGAATAATTTTATGTTATATATATATATTATATCTTTTCTTTCATAATATGTATAGTAGCTTTTTAATAAGTAACCAAATACATCCTAATTTAATTATTTACAATGTTATATATACAATTATAAAAAATATTATTATATAATTATAAATATTTTATTATATAAAAAATTATTAAATTAATATAAATATTAAATTTAATATATAATATTAATAAATTTTATTTTATATATTTATATTATATTTTTTTTCATAATATGTATAATGATTTTTTAATAAGTATGTTGTTAATTAATTTTATTATCACAATAAAATTGAAAATATAAATATAAAATAAATGAAACTTTATTGATATGAATTTTTTTTTTTCAATAATTTATTACAGGAATTGGTTTATATTTATAATGAAGATGAAGTTTATGATAGACTCAAATGTATATGATAAAATAAATGGTAATAATTTTTAATATTTTCACATAATTGTATGTGCTATATTCCATCATGTATGTTTTCATTTGTTACATTATTGTTGGTCAAAGGTATATTTTTTGCTACGTCATGTTTATAACGAGTCTTATGTAATACCCCTAGTAGAGTAATGGGTGATATATATATTCTCAATTCTTAACTTGTACATAAGGACATCAAAGACAAGAAAAACTAAGTCTTTAGTAAATAGATTAGCGAGTTATTGGACGATACAATTGGAAAGAATTTCATAACTCTTTATAATTTCTCTTAGATCACATGACAATCTATATCTAAATGTTTAATTTGTTCATGAAACAAGTCACTGCAATTAGCCACAATGTAAAAAAAACCTTTTGTTATCATAATATAGAATACTTGTTGTGGTAGGAGAAACCTATAGGTGAGGAGGAAAACAAATCACTGTAACTCACAAGTAACTTTTGTAAGAGATCGATACTTTATTTCAAAGGATGATCAGACTACGATTTGCTTCTTGGACCTCCATGATACTAATGAGCTTCCAAGAAAGAAGGAATATCTAGATATGGAGCACTAGTGTCCAGACAAATGACCTACTCTACAT
The DNA here is from genome assembly GCA_037954105.1 of Canavalia gladiata. Taxonomy (NCBI): domain Eukaryota; kingdom Viridiplantae; phylum Streptophyta; class Magnoliopsida; order Fabales; family Fabaceae; genus Canavalia; species Canavalia gladiata. The sequence goes on along the minus strand of CM075664.1, from coordinate 7,362,977 downwards.
CATTAAATCTCTTTAGTTGGATTGGGGAGGAAGAGGAGAACAAGATCCTTCAATATACGGATGGTTATACTTGAATATGGATAAATTCAACTTATTTACTAATTGAACACTTTCCACCTTTCTAAAACTTCCACTATCAACGATTACACTATATACCATGTTTTGGATCAGGCAGCATGTGTGGAATATGTTCTTTCTCTATTTTTTTCTCTTTCTCCATTATTTGAATGTTGAATTCACTTCTAATTACTAAAAGTTTTTCTTCTTTAGCACCCCACCATTAACACTAGACGATCCTTGTTCCTCTTCTAACACTTCCTCTTTAACCTTTCAATCTCCCCTATTGTTAATAAGCATAATATGTTTATTTAGACACCCACTGAAAATGTACATTTTCCTTAACATTTAAAATAATTTATATCCTAATTCATAAAAGTATTATACTCAAGTTGAGTTTTTTTAAATGAATATCAAATTTATCTTTTTTTTATCAGTCTATTTAGAACATGAAGTTGAAATGACATTATGCTTTGAATGACTTTTTCATGAGTTAAAGGAATTTGAATTGGAACTCATTCTCATTTTATTTTTTCTTTTGAGTTATTATTCTACCTTGGTGGCTTAATGTAACATTTTTTAAAGTTCGACATAATGATATATCTTCATAACGCCAATTATATCACGATTGACTCTATGCAAGAAATGAGTCATGGTTGCTTCTTAGTCCTACACTATATTGGATCTAATCATGAAAATCTTCATCTTCTAATGATAGTCATCTACACATCATCCTTGAGTGAGATATTCCAACTTGTGAAGTTCTCAATGATAATAGAATAGAACGAATAATTATTACTTTCATCTCTTTCAAAGTAGCAATAAATCGTTTTTCATATCAATTTCTTTCTTTTTACATCTGAGCATAATTAGTAAATCAAGAACTGCAATTTTATCTTTATATCTGTAGAGTAGTTATGATAAGAGAAAATTTGTTTTACTCGCATCTTTCATTGCAAATATGTCTCTAAATCATTTTTTACTTAAAATAAAAAAACTTTAATTTAATTTCACCAATACCATCTCTTTTATGTTTCCTTATATTATTGCACTTAAATATATATTTTTTATTAATCTTCATTTTTATCATTTTGATATTCTAAATTAACATCAAATTGATCATCTTAATATCGATAGAATTGATTACCTTGTATAGTCTAATCCTCAACATAATTAATTTTTAAACTTATAAATACATTATATAAATATAAGAACTTTTTTTTAAAAAAAGAACGCCTCTATTTTTAATTCCAACTCCAACCATAATCTATCCATCCTCTGATTGCAGCTAAGGATCATCTTTATTCTATTAGATGAAAAATTACTTGTTATCTCCACTCATACGAGTATCTCGTCAAAAGGAAATGGATTCCTAAATATCATCAACCTTTTTATGGGTCTAATGAGAAAATTAAGTTGGGAGTGGGAGCACTACAACAAGAATCTAGCTTTATGATATCCCACCACCATAATGAATTGTGAGTAAAGGCATACCTTAGAGTCCTCCCAAATTAGAAACTAGAACACCATTTATATTTTGACGATAAGACGTTTTTCCATGGCATGGATCGCCACTTACCAAGAAAAGCTATGTTGAACAATTCCCAATTAATCTTTAACACCAAGGCCTCCTACATGTTTTTGTTTGCATTAATGCAAATGATATTACTCTTATGGAAGTTAACCCTTTAAGCACAAAACCTTCTCAAAAGTCCAAATTTTTTAAAGTTCCTTAACTTGTATACCACAGATTTTGATTAAAAGGTTGTCTAATAAATAGTGTCATCTGTGTATTTTAGTAATACCACTTCAACATTTTATGCATCAAAACAAAAATCCTTTGAATATTTTAAGAGAAACTAGCCTGTGAGTAAGGCTATAAATAAACCTTTCGCTTCTACCAAAAAGAGAAAAGGGACTAAGGGATCCCCTTACCTAATTTATTCGCAGATTAAAAACGTATTAATTGGACTATCATTGACAAGAACAAATATATCGCTCGAAAAGATGCAAGCTTTCATCCAATCATTCCACTTTATAAATAATGAATTAAGTGACTCCTAGTTTAAATTTCATACATAGGTGTGCTAGGCTTTTATTTTATTTTTTCCTCGTTGCTTTGTCTTTTTGTTTCTTCTTTGTGTTATTATTCTTCATTGTTTTTCTTACTGGTGTACGTTAATGTATGTTTGTTCCTAACTCTTGCCCATATTGAACTAATAGTTTTAAAAATGTTGCCTATTCTTTTGTCAATATACTATACTCATTGCTTATATTTTTTTTACCAAAGATTAAATAATCATATTTAAAATATATGGTAATAGTTATGTTATTATTATCTAAAACCAAATGGAATAAATTATTATTTATTTTCGATCTAAAAAATTATTGTTTTTTCTTTCTCTATTCAAGCGACCTTTTATTATTTATGATGTAAATACAATTGTCAAAAAATAAGCAACATTCACTTAAATAACTATTTACTAAGAGCTTAAAAACTATTATCTAAATTTTTTACAACAATTTGTTCTCATTTTTAAATATAATTTTTTATTGTTGCTTAAACTGAAAAATGTTATAATAATTGTGCTTATTTAATAAAAGTGTAGGGTAAATTTATTTAATATACTATTATTTTATTTAATAGATAAATATTTTCTCTATTTATTTATTTATTTATTTATTCTTTCTCCATTAAGCACATATCAGATCTCACGCACATCCTTTATGTCATTTTCTCTTTCTCACCATCCCTGGCCTTATTTAATTCGGTAAATGTACTATAGTCGCGTGGCTTCTTCCATTTGACGAATTCCGCTGAAGAAAAAAAATATCTATTTAAGATATTTAGATATCATGAATCTGCCTCTGGATTGAAGCATCAGTGGTCATACAACGAATGCACTAACTGCAGTCTATCCACCACCAAAAAGATAATGCTTCAAGTCTGAATCAATTTCTGTCCTTTGCTCCAATAGTTAAGTAGGGTTCACATTTCTTACATAGTGAAAAGTTTTGGTACTATGTACACGGACAACTGTTACAAAATATTGTTAATATTATTTTTCAATTAAATTAATATTTTATGATTTTATCTAGATTTTGATATCTGAAACTAATAATATTATTTATATAAAATATTATTTTAAAAATAAAATAAAATTAATAATATATCACATCATATTATGTCATTTTTTTCTAATTCTTTCTTTTTTCTATTGATGTATATGTAAATTTAAAAAATAATCACACACCTACTATTTTAACGACTTTCACAGCATTGATATTATCAATGCAGAAGCTGGTGCTGTGTTGCACAGCTTTGTGATTCTAGACGCTTTGACTTGTATTATATTGGTTACCTTGTCAACTTTTGTCTCCTTATGTTTTGATTTATTCCCGCATTAAATATGCCCATTGCCCAGCGTAAGATTCAAACTTCAAGCCCACTTCTCATAAGAGTTCAAACGCAAAATTCCAACACCACCCAAATTATAAATATCCATGCCCACATCACATATATATATAGATAGATACAGATCCAATTAATTAAGCACCTTTAAGATATAACAAACATGGCCTTCAACATACATATTATGACGCCTCTTTTGATTCTATTGATGAGCCTCCGCTCCCACGCAACGCTTGAATCTTCTAATTGGCGATATGCACCAAACAAAGGTAGTGTTAGAGCTGCGTATTGGCCTTCAGGCGATGACCTTTCACCTTCTTCCATCGATACGAAGTACTTCACTCACATTTACTACGCCTTCATCGAACCTCACCCTCAACTTTTCACTCTCAATGTCACCGACTCTGACAAAATACAAATTCCACGGTTTATCAACGGGCTTCGCTACCGTTACCCGCCTGTGAAAACTCTTCTGTCAATTGGAGGAGGTGGCAGCAATTCAACCGCGTTCTCTCTTATGGCTAGCACCAGGCAAAACCGCCAAACTTTCATAAAATCCACCATCCACGTGGCACGCCAATACGGTTTCAACGGTCTTGATTTGGATTGGGAGTTTCCAAAAGATGAAGTGGATATGTCTAACCTTGCTCTGTTGTTCCAAGAATGGCATCAAGCTTTGGTTGCGGAAGCTCAGATTCGTAGAAACTCGCGTTTGCTTTTAACTGCCGCGGTGTACTATGCACACACAATAAAGCTTATTGGTAATGGGCCTAGATCATACCCGGCCCAAGCCATTCGCGATTATTTGGATTGGGTTAGCCCAATGTGTTTCGATTACCATGGAGCATGGGCAAATTTTACGGGCTTTAATGCTGCTTTATATGATCCAAAATCTAATATAAGTACCCGGTATGGGATCGGGTCGTGGATTGGATCAGGTGTACCGTCCGAAAAGTTAGTTATGGGTTTGCCATTATACGGGCGGGCATGGGAGCTCCGAGATCCGAATAGACACGGGGTTGGGGCAGAAGCGGTTGGTGCAGCCACTAATACGGATGGGACTATGAACTATGATAAAATCTTGGTGTTTAATAAAGAGAATGGTGCCACTGTTGTGTATGATGACGTGGCTGTGTCCTTCTACACTTATGCGGGCACTACTTGGATCGGGTATGATGATGGACCCTCCATAACGACCAAGGTTCGGTTTGCTAGGTCATTGGGCTTGAAAGGCTATTTCTTTTGGGCTGTTGGCACCGATAAGGATTGGACCATCTCAAGACAAGGTAATTCCCCGGGACTTGTTGACTTTTTTAGTTGTTCTGTAAATAGTTCCCAAAATGAATAACACTGTGTCATATTACATTTTGAATTTAATTAAAATATACTAATACCATAAATATTTTTTACATTATCATTTAATCATAGATTATAATATCATTTCAATTTGTTTATTTTTTATAGTAATTATTGAAAAATTATACCTACCTAATTTTTAATTGGTTGATGGTATCAAAATTTTTATCCTAAAATATATAAAAATTACAATACTAATTTTTAAGATAAAATATAATTTTAATATTAAAAAACATGGTTTAATACGGTTATACTTTTAAATTCTTTTATTAATTTTCATCTTGTTAGTATAAATTTTTTCCAAAATAATTTTTATTACTAGTTGACGATTGATATGATATATCATCCCAAAATAGTTATTAAGGTAGTATAATTATATGTATGTCACTAAGGGATGTTAAAGACTGTTTTTTAAAAAAATATATATAAAATTTAAGAGAATAAAATTAACAAAAAATATTTTTAATGAACTAAAAGTGAAATTATTTATAAATTATAAAAATATATTGAAACCTAATTTATAAATAATGAAGTGGGACTACTTTGATACAAGTGCACGATAAGTCTTGAGTACAATTTTATCATTTAAAAAACTAATCCGATCCTTATCTTATATGAATAAAATTTAACTATTTATTCCTAGTTCTTGTTCCCTTATCTTTTCAGCTTCTTTTGTTTTTTTAATTCTTGTTCATATTTTAATTTTCTTAGCTTTGTTTCATTATGTATGACTATCACTTTAGATTTTATGCATAACGTCTGATTTTATTTTATTTTTCAGCTTCGAATGCATGGGGACACTGACGGCTTTACCGAGTTAATTTTTATTATTGTTTGACTAATTAGAATTTTACACACAAGTCAGAATTTCATGTAATCCTCAACCTTGATAGTTGATACAGAATCCTCATATTCGGATTTATGAATTATGATGTCTCCATATTCTTGAATAATATCAGTGTCACATTACATTTCGGTCCAGCAGTGTCACATACTTGAAAACTCTGATTATGTACCAACAATGAACAAAAATACTCATTATGAATGGAGAGATGTTATTATTTATCATATTAAATATTTATAAATAAAAATAAAATAAGTTATGCATTAAAAATTTATAATCTAGTTTGCATAAGGTCAACAATTAATTTATTAAATAGGTCAATGTTGAAATCAAAATTGTGAGTTGTAACAGAATGGTAAAAAAAAAATTAAAATAGAGTTATCACTAAAATTTAATTGTTAAAACAATATTGAAAAAATTATTATGGAACATTGACCTTTAAAAAATTAAATTTAGAATTTAATTTCAACTAAACAAGATGTTAACATTATACATTGTCAATTATAAAATGGTTATCATAAATTAATTGTATAAATCTTAAACTAACTATAAAGTAGTTATTTCATCTTTGAAATGAAAAAATAGCGTAATAGAATTTTATTAAATGGATAATTTTCATAATGAAAACTAAATTATGAAAATAAATAATTTTAACTCATCAAAACATTCATTTTATTTCTATATATTTTTTATATTATAATATATATATATATATATATAATCAAGTTATTGAAGAAGTAATTTTAGTTAAAATTACATTATTTAATAATTTTTATAAATAATTAAATTTTATTAATCTAACCGTTAAATTAATAAATTATATTATATAGATATTTTTATAATTTTTTTTTAAAAAATTAATATTTTATTAATATTATATATATATATATATATATATATATATATATATATATATATATATATATATATATATATATACACGTTTTCATGAAATTGTTTATGAAGTTGGTTAGTTAGATCAGTCAAAATAATAACTTTTTTCATTCAGTAATTATCAACTCATAATATTTTCATGCAAAATCATCATCTTTATTTCATCTTGTGTACATGGATAAAGACTTGCATAATCAAACCTTTTTGTATTTCATTACAAAATAAACCACAGAAGACTCAAATCAAGTCATTCAATGAAGTTAACATAGAGAACTTCATTCGTTAAGAAGATTTCAAGTGCCAATCAAAAAGATAGTTTAGAATCACAAGTAAAAGTTAAAGAGAATGCAAAAGAAAAATGCATGAAAAAAAAACTTATGAAATAGAAAAAATATTAAGAGTTGATAACAATTGAATAAGAAAGAAGTGAGTTATCAAATAAAAGTACAGCACCTTTCATAACTAACAAAGATTGAACGATATTAATTATGAATAATTTAATTATAAAATTCTAAAATAAAAAGATTTAATTAAAATTTTTAAATTATAAAAACTTAATTAAAAGTTATTTAAAATTATATAAATTAACAGATTAATTTAACCTAAATAAATAAATAAAGAAAATAAACTAATAGCAATTAAAACTTAAAATTGTACAAGATAGGATAAGATAAAATTTTAAAATAAATTATAAATAACAAACAAAAAGGAAAATTAAAAGTGACATTGTCATACTAAACCAGAGAGGATAAAATTAAAAAAGGAAATTATTATTAAAAATAATTTCTGTTTGATTTGTAAATTTTTGAGTTTTGAAAATTTAAATTTAATTTTTGAAAAGAAAAAAATTTGAAATGTTTTGAAAAGATTAATTTTTATTTTGAAAAGTGAGACTTTTTTTTTTACTTTCAAGGAAATATTGATTTAAATTTTAAAAAAGGATATCTTTGAAAAAATAGATAATTTTTATTTTTATTAAAAAAGTTCAATTTTTAAACTTGGAAAGAGACACTTTTTAAGAAAGATTAAATTAAAATTTAAAGAGGCAATGCTTTTTATATCTTGAAAAATTACTTTATATTTAAAAAAAGATATACTTTTATAGATTTTTAAAAAATTAATTTAAAATTTAGATATATAAATATTTTAATTTTTGAAAAAAATTATGTACACAAAATGTTTTCTAGCCATCAATTGGCTTCCTCACCCTTTTTATGTGCATAGCTTATTTCTATCTTATGTGCATAGCTTATTTCTATCTTTAAACATAATTGATGGTATAATATAAAAATATATTTTTTATGAATTATTGTATATTTTATATGAACACGTAGTTTTGTTGAAATGATAAATAAATTTATCAAAATTAAAAAAATAGCTAAATTAATAATTTTAAAAAATTATAAAAATCATTAATAAATAAATGTGTGAATAATTTTATCCTTTTATTTTGTATTTGAAGGGATCCTTTTTTAATTTTATTCTTTAAATGTAAAAAAATATTTATCCTCATTCTAAAAATATGATATGATAATATTATCATATTTTTTAAATAAATTAAATAAAAATAAAATATGATATAAAATATATTTAAATGATAAAATTATATTTATTAAAATTATATAATTTATTAAAATTAAATATTGATTTAATAATTTTTTAATAAAAAATATTAAATGATATTATAAATAGTAATAGAAGTATTATTAATATATGAATACTATTATTAATATTATTATTATTATTGTTGTTTTTAATAATATTATTATAATTAATATTAATGTTATTTTAATACTCAATATTATAAATAATATTATATTATATTATATCATTATTGTTAATAATATTATAGTGATTTAGAAGAATAAAAGAAGATAAATATATTATCATATCATTTCTTAAGAAACTCTATCATTTTATCTTACCTTGACATACAAACGAATTTTAAGTTTTGCAGCATATATATAGTTTAAAATAGGTGCATTCAACGAACACTTCGAATTTAAAGGACATTGTCTTCCCATTAGATTTTTGACATGATATTAATGTCCTTCCGCATTATGTTTATATTAATTTACGATGATGATATTTAAAATTTTAAAATTTTAAATGGATTTTTTAAATAAAATTTTAAGCTCAAGTTAAACATAATGTATCTTCTCTATTTATCCTTTTCTTATTAGCTGGTTTGACCTTCTTACAATAATTTTAACTTAATTATAATTTAGTATAGATTATTAATGTAAAAATATGATGAAAGTGATGATATTTTAAAATTTTCATTAATTTATAAGATTATTAGCTCATTATTTATTACATGTATTTCATTTTAAATTTTTTATTTAGAAAAAAATTTAGATTTAAGATTATAGATTTATTTTATTTTATTTTTTAATTAAAATTAAAAATTCATTTTGACAATTGATGTCAAACTTAATGTTTATTAATTATTAAGATGAATATATGTAAAATTTTTAATAAAAAATAAAATAAATAAAATTAGAATACTAGATCAGAACTTTGTCATTCACTTGCTAGGATCCAATTGTTCTCCATTACCACAGTGGGTTAACTCAATTAAATCTAAAAGAAAACAATTATCAAGTCTCAACTTTATAAAAAATAACTATAAATTATATATTAAAAAGATAAAATCATCAAACTCCATGGATGTAAAAAAATAAAAAAAGTTTATAGATTTAATATTTTTATTCAATTGTTAATTAGTTATCAAATTACATTGTGATCCTTAATTTAAAATAGTGATTTTTTTTTAAGATACATTTTATATCAACATGGTGACAACATTAAATAAGTTCAAGCATTCAGAAACATTTAAGCAAGCAAAGTTGCACTGTTCTACTCAAACAGTCCCCAAAACGCTAAAATGAAAATATGAAATAATTAAATTCGAAAAAGGTTATGCGATATGCCTTTAAAACGCAATGAACCCCAATATTTTGTACCAAGAATGAATCTTTTTATGATATGCTTATTATATAAGTCAGATCCTCATAGAGTTATTGGAATATTAGGAGAGGGCCAATGCTAGTGGCTAGGATAATCATAAACGAGCTCATTGGATCCTTGTTTGGATGCATCTAATGCTTGAGGATCTTCCAAGAACTTGTCATTTAAGGAACCAATTCCAAGTAATTAATAGCTTTCTCTTGACTTTTTTAATGAATATTCTTGTCTTCATTTCTTTATCATGTTTGTTAGTTTCGGCTAGGAAATCTCAAGTATATGTGTGAAGCTCTACATTTCAAGTTTTATTTCTTGTATGTAGATTATTTTCTGAGGATTTAAAATATAGGATTAATGGGATTCTCGTTCTAGACCAGTATGATAGCAACCCTTTCATAAAATAAGGGAAACATCAACATCATCTGATCATCCACTAATACAATTTTAAATAGAGACTTCATCTCATTACATTATTATCAAAAAATAAATAAAAATTATTGGATACAAAATTTATTACTGTATTAATATCTTAAAATCACTGTGTGTTGGCCTTTTGGGGACTATATATCTTAAATACAAGGCTATTTTTTACTGTATTAATATCTTAAAATCACTGTGTGTGGGCCTTTTGGGGACTATATATCTTAAATACAAGGCTATTTTTAATCTTGTGAACTGTGAAGTACAGTCTTTTAGTAATTTTATTTAAAATTTTGGATAACATATGTTACTTTTTTTTATATATTTACTGGTTCTCATCGAGTTTATTTATAGTAATTTAATTGTATTGAATTTTAGTTTTTAAAAGTGAAGATTGATTTTTATTAATTGGATTAATTAAAATTTTTTATTATTAAGTGATGATGATCATTATATCACATAATAATAATAAATTTAAAAAATTAAATAAAAATATACTTAAAGGAATAAAGTGTTTTTATTTTATATCAACTTAAAACAATAATATATTTTTTATAAAATTTAAAATAGCAATTTTAACATAAAAAACTTTAAATAATAAAAAAAATTGATAATAAAAAATAATAAAATTTAAATCAAATGATTCGTATAAACTAACTTAATATTTAATGTTTCACTATGTTATCTATCTTAATAACTTAAAATAATAAAATTTGAATTGACGAAAAAATAAATAGATAAAAAAATAATTTATATTTAATTCATGATATTTTCGACTTATTTCACTAATTCGTAAATATATTTATAAATACTTAAACATATTTATCGTAATATACTGCGATGATGTATCATTATAAGTTGAATTTTAATATTTTAAATTAGTTCAGATCTTTTGAAATATCATATTTTTTAATAAAACTATATTTATTTTCAGTTTTTTTTAAACAAAAAAAAATGCATTAAAGTGAGAGAATATTTATTTCTTCATGGTATAATTTCCTTCATATCTCAAATAAATTATAAATGCGTAAATTTTAAAAAAGTTAACAATCTGCATTTAAGAAAATAAAAAATAAATAATAAATTACAATAATAACAAAGATTAAAAATACATATTTTTATTTATTATATTTAAGTTAATTACTTATTAATTGACAATTAAAACCACATAAAATGATAGTTAAAATGATAAAAAAAAACTTGTGCAAAAATCAAGTTATTTTAAAAGTAATTTTGCTTAAATTTATTTCATTTAATAACTTTCGTATACAATTATATTTCATCAATCCAACCGTTGAACTAATAAATTATATTATATAAATTATTTTTACAAATTTGATAATTTTTTAATATTTTATTAAATAAATTCAAATTAACAGATATTATAAAAGGTATATTATTCGTTAATTTGAATTTATTTTTTTAAGGTATTAAATATTTTTTAAATTTTATAAAAGTTTATAAGGATAACTTATATAATAAAATTTATTAATTCAACAATTGGATTAATGAAATATAATTGTATATGAGAATTATTAAGTGAAATAACTCTAAGTAAAGTTACTTTTAAAATAACTTAATTTCTTCTATATATATAATTAGTAAAAATTAATTTTACTAAAATATAAATATTAACAATATTATTTTTTATAGAAAATATGTATTTTAAAAAATATAAAAATATTTTTCTATTATTAATGAATTCAAAGATATGATAAATACTTGTTATAGAAAGTATATTTTTTATACGATTAATATATTTTAATTAGACTCAAATAAATAATGTAAATTAATTATCATACTATTTTTTTAAATTTAGTTAAACATAACAATTTTTTTAAGAAAAATATTTTGAACATCAAAAAAATATGTTTTAATAATTTTAATTTTAAAAAGGAATTAATTTTTAATTGTTGAATGAAGAATACCTTAATATATTTAATATATTAAAGAATTGATTCTAAAGTAAATAAGTCGACTTTAAATCCTAAACAAATTGGAGAAAGAAAGTGAAATTGTAACTATGAAAACAACATATATGCTTTAAGGGAGGTAGATTTGTTCAAGATGTATGCAAGCACAAAACATTAATTTATCATGATAAAAGACTGGAGCACACATATCGAGTGATTAATTGATATTTATATATTAGGTTTTTAAATAGCAAATATTTTCTCTCATACATTTTCATTTCTAGGTTTGGTAATATGATAGAGATTTTAAATTTTACATGATATATTCCTTGCTGCTTTCTTTCTCTTATAAATTTTTGTATACAAAATATATAGTAATTAATAATAATATTAGAATTGATTTAATAATTATAATAATTAATTAACAATATTATTATTAAATTAATTTTATAATTATCTTATATATATATATATATTAAAAATATGCTAGGATATGTTTTAATAATAAAATATAATTTTATCAATCGTTAAACTAATCAATCTTGCAGGAGTTTATAAGTATATGTGAAATGTTAAAACTATGGATTTTAAAATGTTTTGAAAGAATCATTTTTCTGAAAATAAAAAAATTATTTTAATAATGCTTTATAAATATATTATATTTAATATTAATTGAAGAAATTTAAATATTAATTAGTTAAGAAAATAAAAAAAATTAATTTAATAATTATTTAAATACAAATTAAACAGATATTAAAATATAAATAAATCAACAACAACCATAAAAATACTGTAAATAATAACGCTAAAGTATTGCAAGTTTTTCTTTTGTGCACAAACATTCCTCTTTCCTGTTCTCCCTCTTCTTGATCTTTGTTGCATCACCTTTCCGCCTTTATATTCTGTATTAACACACCACATCATAAAACATTATTTATTAATTTGTTCTTTAATGGTATATACTTATATATATCTATATCTATATATATTATCATGTTTATAATTAATATATAAATAAAAATAAATAATCATTTTAATTTTAAAAAATTAACAATTGAATATATATATATATATATTTTTAAAATAATAAATTATTATTATCATTTTAAAATATTAAAAAGTGATATTTTAATCCTGTATAGGAATTGAAATGAATAATTTTTTACCTTTTAGAGATTAAATAAATAATTATTTTTTAAAAATAATATTTTTATTTTTAAAAATTAAAATAATCAACTTCCAATTTTTATGAACTATAATAATTATTTACTTTACAAATAAAATTATAATTATATTTTTTAAAATATAAAAAAATAACACTAATATTAAACTACTCTAATTTTTAATTTTTTACTGTTAAATTTGGACAATCCAATAACTTATTTTAATTATCTAAATATACATACATAAACGCTACCAACTATTAATATCAAATTAAAACTTAAATTTAAATCAATTATTATATTATTTAAGTATAAACAAACATTTAACTATTAACTCAAATATTTCATAATAATTCAGTTTATTTACATCCCTACACATGATATATATTTTTTATCTGGCTGATATGTTCATTTGGAACCGCCGCTAAGAATTTATTTCAACTAAATAAAACTTGACCAAATATTACTGCACTCATGGTGATTCAGCAAAGGAAGAGAATATCGTGAATATCAATCATCTGTTGTTGAAGTTAAATTTTCATTTACTCCAGTCCCTTACGTGTTGTGGGTGGTAGCATGGGATATCTGTGTTTGACCGTAAGATATAATTGTATATTTTACTCTCTGTTCTAGTTAAAATCCGAAAACAAGGAAACAACAATTATAGATTTTACTTTCGTTAAAAACCAAAAACAAGGAAACAACAATTACCCACTAAAAACTTTTGAAGCTGCAACTACAGACGTTTAGAAGATAAATTTGTAATACTTTACTGTTGTTATTTATGCATGCTAAGGACACGAAGGCATAGCTACTTGTGTTACCTGTGACTTTATTTGATATGAAATTTTTTTTTTATAACCAAGTTCTGTTATGATATTTTTGGTCTTTATTTATTTATTTATTTATAATTTTGTCTAATAATTTACAGTATTTAAAAAAAAATAATAAAAAAACACCAACTATCTATATCTAAATATAAACAAATATATATTTATATGTAACAATTTTTTCCTTCATAGCATCAACAAGCAACATATTACCATTCTGATTATCGTATTCTGATTACCACGAACATTGGAACTTAAGTGGATCATTTATGGAATAGTTTAAACCTTGTTCATGACAACACTGAAGAGTTTCTTAGAGAGGAAACCCATGCTCAGGATCTGAAAACTGAAATTAAACATTTAATAATGTCAAAAGTTCATCAAACAACCAAATGAAGTATCAACACATAGTGTTTAAAGAAAATTTTCCTAAGTTTACTTTACATTTGTAAACCAAAATTTTATATTTATCAATCAACTATAAAGATAGTTAGAATTGGACAATTCAGTAGGCTAAAGATTTGTAACAAGTGATCAAGTGTAATCATTTATTTTAATATCTTATCTAAATTAAAAAATGTTTTTAGTGTCAGTTTTGAATTAACAATTTTCAAAATAGTAAAAATGTAATTAAGTTTACCGACAGTTCAATTAATTAATATTTATTTAGTTGTGGAGGTTAAAATGAGAAATTAAATATTGAATATAAAATAAAAAGTTTTTTGTGTGTAATTTTGCAGGATTTTATAAAATACATGTGGAATATTAAAAAAAATTAGAATATTTTAAAAATAATTTTACTGAGAAAAGTATAAAATATTATTTTAATAATAATTTATAAATATTTCATATTAAATAAAGAAATTTAAGTATTGATAAAATAGTAAAAAAAAATTAGAAAACCTCATTTAATTAAATAATTAATTAAAATAAAAAAATTTTGTAAGACATATATAATAATAACATGAGAAAAATACATAACTACATACTTTTAAAATTTACACTATAAAAAGCTTGACATATGGATGAGTACTTACTTATCCTTATAATAAAAAAAATTAAATACTTTATGACCTTATTTATGGGCGAGAATCATGAAACATAATTAAACAGATGATAAAAAAATAATCCTTAATATTTATAAATAAAAGGTGTGACAAATTTCTCTTTTGAAATTTTGCTAAAATTTAACTAGAAAGGAAAGTCCATCACCATCTTCCATAATTATTTGTTATGGTCAAACATCACATTCCATGCTACCACAACACCACATGGATATAGTTCAAGATTCTGTATCTTTGGTTCTCATTCAACTCTTAGTCATCCCTTAGTCACTTACCTCACAAACAAGCACACTAACTTTTCTATTATTCTTTCTTGAAATTTTCTCTCTCTCTCTCTATTTGTTTCATAGATTTTGTTTTCAGCCATAACATATAAGAGATAGATTCTGATAGGTGCAACATGTTGGCGAAGGATCATATTATGGACGAATACAATCTCAACGATCAATTTCCTATTGGAATGCGCATTCTCGCTGTTGACGATGATTCAACATGTCTCATGATTTTGGAGACTCTGCTCCGAAGATGTCAATACAATGGTGCGTTTCTTATACTCTTTCTTTATTGTTAACACCTAACACTTTCATTCTGTTTTGTTTTGTGCATTCTTTTGCGGGGTTCACATTCTTATTGGAATAATAAAGGGTTTTGTAAACTTGAATTTGTCAATTTGAGTGTGGTAGTTTTCTTGGTTTGGTTTTGCTTGTAACAAATTTTATTGTATTACATTCCTTGAGTTCTGGAGAGAGATATATCTCTGTGTATCTTTTTGTGTAAATATATATTCCATCGGATATCCATTCTTCTACTTAATGTCTCGTCAATTGAATTAATCAATTAAATTAGGTTTTTTTTTTTTTAAAAAATTCTGTGATGTTTTTTTGTTATTTTTCATGTTCCTTAGTGTCTGGGCAGAATTTGCATCTTGAAGTTCAACATTTTCTATTTCGCTCTGTGTGTTTGGTATTTTGCTGTTTCTTCGGCTTCAAATATTTACATGTATCTAAATTACTGATTTCATTGGAAGCAGGATGTTACACTCTTCCCTGTCATCGGATTCTGTTTTTTTAATTTAACGAATGTTTCATAGATTTTGTGTTCTGGTTGGATATGTAGTACGCGGTTCTACTCTTTCAGAATGATATATATTTTAGTTATTGATTTTGCAGTAACTACGGCTAAAAGTGCAGTATCTGCATTGGAGTTGTTGAGACAAAGTAAAAACAAGTTTGACCTTGTAATCAGTGATGTGCACATGCCAGACATGGATGGATTTAAGTTGCTTGAGCTTGTGGGGCTTGAGTTGGACCTACCTGTCATAAGTAAGCAAAAATCTTATATTCAATCTTCAACGCTTAGTCTTTTTCAGCATTGTCCACATACTGATCAATCATGTAATAATTAATCATACACTGACATACACAGAAAAAATTAATCATATATTGATTTACATCTTGTTGGATGCTCTTCTTATATATTTTAACTGTGTTCTGTTTACTTCGTCACTGTCACAATTGATTAATAATCATGAATCTTTGGTTTACAAATCTGAATAAACTTGGGAAGGTTTTCTTTAGATATTATGTCTTGATGTTTCTTTTGATTGTTCGATGAACCTATGACATTATTAAATGTTTGATTTCAGTGCTGTCCGTCAATGATGACCCAAAGATGGTGATGAAGGGAGTTACTCATGGAGCTTGTGATTATCTGCTGAAACCGGTTAGAATTGAGGAGTTACGGAACATTTGGCAGCATGTAATCAGGAAGAAGAAGAGCAACAAAACCAGCGACCAAGACAAATCCAATGCTGATAGCTCCATTGAAAGAGGGTCTGTATCAACTGAAAATTCAGATCAAAATGGAAAGTCTTCCAAGAAAAGGAAGGATCAAGATGAAGATGACGGGGAGGAACATGAGAGTTCTCATGACAATGTGGATTCATCAACTAACAAGAAGCTTAGAATTGTTTGGAATGCTCAGCTGCACCGCAAGTTTGTTGCTGCTGTTAGTCAATTAGGCATTGACAGTATGTTCTTCCATCTATCTGTATCAATGTCAAACAATTGTTATCATAATTTTTATCGGTTGCTACAAGATCTTACTAAATTTTGTTTCCTTTTTCTTGTTTTAACAAGCTTTTTTATGGATATTTGGGTAGACGATTGCAATCCAACATTGAGAATACTGTTATATGAAAATTCTGTTTAGCGTTAATTTGAATTCTTCCTTATCATAAGTGACCTCGGGGGAAAATATCATGCCATGATCATTGCTCTTGCTTTAGACTATTCTATGAAGTGTTGGACTACTGAAGTGTGTGTCTCACGATTTTGTTATTATGGTTGCAGAGGCTGTACCTAAAAAGATTCTTGATTTGATGAATGAGGAAAGGCTTACAAGAGAGAATGTGGCTAGCCACCTCCAGGCATTTTTTCTTATTCTGTGTTCTAGCTTAATATAACATAAGGCCTTCTTTCAGGGAACCTGACAGTTCTTTTTCTTGGCAATGGCTGCAGAAATATAGACTTTATCTGAAAAGAATTAGGCAACAGACTAATACGATGTCAGCTGTAGCTGTAAGTAGTGCAGACACATCCTATTTGAGAATGGGTTCTCTGAGTAGACATTTGCCAACACTGAGTGGTCCTCAAGATTTTTGTAACAATGCTTTCAGATCCTGTCCACCTTATGGGATATCTAGTAGATCTAACACTTCTGTTGCCCTGAATGTGCATGGGTTGCCTCCTTCAGAAACTCCTCAATTTGGTGGCGCTAGTCAGAATGGTATTCAGGGACTGCCAATTCCTATAGGGCAACACAATACGGATGTTGGTGCTAGTCCTATTCAAAACCTCACCCCTCTTCTTGATGTTAAATCAACTTTTTACATGTCCAATAAACTCCCAAAACTCCCAGATCAAATACCAGAAGTAACCATGGCTTGCTCACCATCTCAACTTCTAGATATCTCAACCAATTCCTTAATCTTGAAAAAGAATCCTCAAGACACCCAAGGGAGTCGAGTGTATGAAAATTTAACTTCAGTCACCTCTTCAAATTCACAATTTTCTCTACCTTTGCTGGATCATGGTAGATGCAGTGATAGTTGGTCAAGTTCCATGCAGTCATTTGGGACAAGTGCTTACCACACTCCAAGTAAACATTTTAGAGAGGCTATCATGCATCCTACAGATAACATGTCTTCTGCAAACTTGCAAGGAGGGGATCTAAGCGCTGCTTCATCTGTTACTTCGCTATCAAGCCAATCCTATGGTTCACTGACAGATATGCACTCGCACGGAGTCATTTTTACAAACAATACAGGACAAATAAGCAATAATGTGCCATTTCAAGGGTGGGATCACCATAATCAGGGTGGTAGTTACCATTCACATGTTATCGGTAACTCTTTGATTTCAGCGGATTGTAATGTTGATCCAGAAGGCCATACCTCTATGAACTCCACCTTCAATAGAAACTTGGACTTCAGTTTTTGTGACCCCTTACAAATGAAGCATAATGGAGTTATGGGATTGAGTGAAGAAACCTCATTGAAATCGCAAGAGGGGTACAACACGAACCTGCAGAAGTCTGAAAACAGTTGCATCACTGATAATAATCTTGGTTCACTGGAAGACTTGGTCAGTGCAATGATGAAACAGGTAATGATATTTTTGCAATCTAATAAGGTTTCACAGGAGATTTTTCTGTTCGATTGTTGTTTTTGACACAAACTACAATCAATAATTATGTTTACAGAGTTTTTTTTCTTCTTTTTTTGGTGTGTCCATTGATTAAAACTTGCATAGATCTTTTGAATTAGGTTGATACCAACGTGGCATAGCTAATAGAAAATTATTTACTTGACCTTATTATTATCTAACATCATTAGAGTGTTAAAACTTAATACATGTTTTTATATCATGTCAATTTATGCATTACTGTGTTGACATGGGTAACACCTACTAAACTCAATTGATATTTAGTAATTGAATATTAATTACTGAAATTAAAGCAAAGTCAATGCCTTCATGATTGTTTGCTGGCAATTTAGGATTTTATGCGGTAGAAATTGATGGGATGGACTTGGATATACTGGTCTGTTTAATTTCTTCTAAGCCCTTAACTTTTGTGAATTCTTTATGATAGGCACCATTATAAGTTTGAGGGAACTGACATTGCTATATTGGGATGTTTTGACGATAAGCTAACTTGAAGAATGATTCATATTTCCATTGCCTCATTATATATTTGATGATGAGGTTGACTGATTTCTTTCTACAAGTATTCCTGGTGTGCATATACGGGTAATTGAGTTGATACACATCTATGTTGAAATTTAATGTTGTTTTGTTGAATCATTGCTTGTTGGTGATAATATAGCACTTCTGGATATTAGATCGGTAAGTTTGTTCACGTTTCCCCAACGCTAGGAGATGATAGACAAACCTGGCTGTTCAATTTGGCCTTCTAGCTACCTGAGAACCAGATATTAGGGGAAAATTGGGTTCAAGGTCAGGGAGACGATAGATATTTGTTATAAGTACTTCATAGAAACTATGCTTAATGAACTTGCTCATGAGTTGCTACTATAAACTGAAGATTGGTTCAACACTCAACATTAACTGGTTACATTTTATAAGTTTTCATGCTAAAGATGTGGGTATTTTAAGACTATCATCACATTTTGACATGAATATTTTGATTTAATCGATAACAATTGGAAGGCAGGGCCATATACTCTCTAATTCCTCCCCTTTTTGTTTTGAATCTTATGATGTTACATGTTAATCCTTTGGGTGATGTATTTTGTACCTTACCTTTACCCTTCTGTCCATGCCCATCTAGTAATAACATTGGCCATGTGATGCAGAAACAAGACAAGGTGAAATGATTGGATGGATCCGTAGGCGACAATAATTATTCTGGCGGGGCCAGCAAGTTCGGCATTACTTTTATGCATCATGTCATATCCTGCTTGTTGATGAATTTTGTAGAGTGACTAGTCTTCTGGGTAGTTTTCAGTAGGGTGCAGTTTCCTCTAGATTATTACTTTAAACAATGGCTTTCCCATTCTGCGAAAATGCCTGTTGTTTATGTATTATATGGAGTTAACCATGTTTAGTTTTGTGCAGGCATGCTTTTTAAAAAAATTGTTGATAGTCCATTACCAAGAATAAGATAGTTGTAGTGACGATAAACATGGGTTTTCCTCGTTATGGATGCAAATAACGGTCCACAAAATAACATTCATTCATTATTTCTGCTATATACGCATTCTTGCATGATGTACCATGGAATGACTTTCGCTTACAAAGTTTGCATGCTCCAACAACACTACGTCACAAATCTAAGAATAATATATGCATTGGTTATTTTCGTAATTTATTTTACTAAAGTTTTATTTTAATTTTTAATTTTAAACATATGTTACATTCTTTATTAATTTTAAGAATTATATCTTCAATGACATCAACTATTATAGTATAAATTTGAAAAAAAATATCATTCATATTAATCTTTAACATCATTAACAGAAAAGAAAATAATTTTTTTTCAATAATATATACTAAGGAAAGCTTTTAATAAAATTAAGGATTTTTTTAATATATTTATTTTAAATAGAATGTTAACAACAATTTTTTAACATATTTCTCAAAACACTTCATGATAAAAATATTTTATAAAAATTATTTTAACTTTTAAAAAATTGATCAATTTGAAAGAGTGAATTGAGAAAAATACCACTAACATCCTTTCTGATTCTAGAAATAATATATTGTATATACCAAGTATTATTTATCTTTTCAATACACAACTTAAGTGTTGGTCCTGAACTCTCAACAACACCAATATTATGAAAAGACATTTTGATCATCCTCTACATAAAAAGTATTAAGTAATACATTTATGATTTCAGGTTGAAAACCAGTTCTCACATCAACGCCCTTATTATCATATTAGAACTCTGCATGAAGTAGGAATAGGAGTGGCTAGAGAGCAAGCATATATAGATTGCATTTCCGTGAAAGAGTTGAATGTTTCGAAAGGACATTCTTGTCCAATTAGAAACCTCTTTCAGTGGGGGGAGAAGAAGAAGCTTGTGGTCCTCGTAGTGCCTCAATATAGGCTTTGACATAGTCATGATTCACTTTGTTCTTGCACTAATTCTCTTATTTTCTCAATGATAACTTCATGGCTTGCATGTTCCAATTTTCCCACTGACATTATAATGGAGGCGAAGAAATAAATGTTTCCACTGAAACCTTCCGACAATGGGGTTATCATCTTGTTCCTTATGTCCACTATGAATTTGCATGCAAACCATTTTCTCTCCTCACTCAATGAAACTATAGTTTGTCATCGTTAAATTATGTGAAAAAGTACTAATATCCTTACATTCAAATATAGTATCGTCCACTCTAACATGTTTTAATTTAATGATTATAATTTTTTTTAAAAAAATTAACAATTAAAAAGTTGGATGTACATGAATAAACGTATTGTACATATATACGTTAACTACAATATGAATTTATTATGTCATGTTATAATTTTTCTGAGAATTATTTAAACTATATATTTTTTTAAAGAATAGTATCCGTTACTATTTAATCTATTTTAATTTGAATATACATTTATTAACTAAGCTTCATGAAAGACACCCGATAAAATTTAAACGATACGAAGTCTATTAATTAATAGTGATAAATAAATATAAATGAACCTTCGATCTAGTTATAACTTTTTTTGTTATTTTTTTGACAATTTATCGAATTATTGTTGAGAGTGAATATTAAGTATCACAGTATCAATTTAGGAAGTTTAGTGGACAAGATGAAGTTTCAAATATTTATATTATTTAGTTTTTAAAAATACACTTAAAATTTTTGTTTTATCTTTTAGAATTTCAAAGTTCAAATTAATTATTTATAATGCTAAGAGTAAAAAAAATAAAGAAAATAAAATGTATAATATATTGATATCTCGTGCTAATGGAAGGTGATAATTTAAATATTTTAAAAAAAAATTATAATTCATCTTATAATTAAACTCTTCTAGTGATGAAATAGTGTGTATGATATAATGTTTTTTAAAACTTTGAAATAGTGCAGGCAATAGTTGATACATTCATGATTAAAAGATATGAGATTCCTATTTGAAATCCTTTTGTCACTGGCTGCTTCCATTATAAGTTAATATAAGTGATCTATTGCAGTTATCTTTCTTTGGTTAACCTTTAATGAGTTTGAAGAAAATTTATAATTTTTTTGGATTTAAAAATTATTATATAATAGTATCCTCTCTCATAAATTGATTTTAAATAGAGTTGTTAAATTATTAATTTTAACCTATTTAATTTTAATCTTGTCAGTTAGGGTTAAAAAAGATTTTAAAATTAAAAAATTTTAAATATAAAAAACTTTTAGGATAAAGTGGGTTAGGATTAGTTTATGGATCGATCCTTGCATAAAAAAATATTATTATCTTAAATTATTAACTGCAAATTTTGGTTTAGAAATAAAAATGTTACCAAATGTAATTATGAACACTTATACTTTTGAATATGGTTTTAATTAGGGCTAGTAATGAACCGAATCAATTCGAAATTAGTTCGAAATTTAATTCAATAATTAATTCGTTGAACTTGATTCATGAACCAAATAAGTTGAATTTGAATTAAAAATTAAACTCGTTAACTAAATGAACTAAATCTAGGTAATGTATAACTCTACTTGTTTGATTCATAAATAAGTTTGTTGCATATATAAATTAAATTCATATAATTTTTTTTCTATATAAAGTAAATAAAATATGTAATGTAATCATAATATATACTATTATAAGTTATATGTTTAGTAAATTTTTTAATTTTAATATTGGTAATAAAATATAAATTTAAAATATCCATTATAGAAAGTATTTATTTGATTTATTAATTATTATTCATAATTTAAATATAAATATTTATTTATTTTATATAGACTATATTTATATTTATAATTTTTAATTAGACAATCATTTTATCAAAAATATATTAGTAAATTATAAATTTTAAATGTTTTGCATTTAATTTATTTTAACTTTTAGTTTATGTGACTTGAGTTAACGAGCTAGCGAGCCGAATTGAATTGTTTACAATCTTGAATCAAGTCAAGTTAAAAAAAATTTATATCAAACTCGAGTTTTCGAACTGGATAAATTCTTATCTAGTTAAGTTGAGTTGAACCTAATTCGACTCGACTCATTTTCCACTTTAGTTCTAATAATGAAAAAATTTTAAGTAAAATAAAATAATTTTTATTAAGTGAAAAAATATAGTTGATATCATATCTTTCATTTCATGAAGATTCATAAAAGTAAACCTCAACAAACTATAACAATAAGTAATGTACGAGAAGTTAAAAAATAATCTACAATTTTAAAAGAGTATTACTTAGATAATTATATATGAATGATCGAAAAAAGTTTGTCACACAGAAATAATAACTAATGTTATAAGATCAATTCATTTTTAATAGTTTCTTCTAACTAAGACGTTATATCTAATATAAGTGGACATTTACTTAAATTCTCTTTAATAATAATAACAAGTTTGACTCTATCAGCAAGGTTAGATAAAGTTTGTTTAAATTTGTAAACTTATATGATTATATTTTCTATTCTATCTTCTTGCTCATTTAGAAATTTTGGCCCTTGAAAGTTTTAACTAAGGATTGTTTTAGTTTCAAGTTGTTTTTTCTTTACTACTTTCATGAAAATTGTTCCTGTTGATAGAGGTGTTAATTTGACTCATCTAATCCAATTTAACTCTAACCTACATAGATTAAGGTCAAATTAGTTCACAAGTCCACAAATCCCAAACTATAAAGCTCATAAGCTAAAAGCCTATTAAATCTTATTGGTCAGGATTATCTGTGGGCTTCATTTTTTCTCTTTAATTTTTAATATTTTTTTCTATAATTTTTTTCTCTTTAGTTTATTTTTTTCTCTTAAAATAAAATAGTAATAAAAATTTTAAATAAATAAAAAAATTTAAAGATAGGAGAAAAAAAATATGAAGAAAATATAATTTTTGAGATAGAGAGATAAATATATTAGAAAAAGTAAATAAAAAAGATAAAAATATAAAAAAAGTTGAGAAAATTTTGAGAAAGAAAGAGAAAAAATTAAAGAGAAATTTTTTTTATAGACAAATAAAAAATATTTGGAAAAAAATAAAAAATTTAAAAATAAAGATAAATAAATTAAAAAATATTTTTTAAATATTATTTTGAGACGAATTATACTTTGAAATAAATTATAAAATAGAAAAAAAAATAGGGTTAAGTCTAACCCTAGAGCTATCCATAACTATATCCTTTAAAAAAGCTGTGTAGGTTAGAATTTTAAAAAAAATTCTACTTCTAAATGAGTTATAAATATAGAACAAAATTTTAAGGTCAAATGGATTAGTAATAGGACTATGATTCAATTTGACAGTTGTATTTTTTTTTTCTTTCTTTCATGATTTTAGAATTTAAAATGTATGTAAAGCTGTTTAATTTTTATTTAAAAATTATTAATTTATAATATTTTTTTATATATTTTTTAAATTTCAAAAATTTTATTTTACATACAATTTATTGGTAAAAAATGTTAAAAAACAAAAATTATTATCCTTATTTCATTATGTGTATATGAATAAAGATCTTGCATAAACAATTTTTTTTATTCCATTATAAAATCAATCACAGGAGATTAAAATCAAGTCATTTAATGTAGTTAATTAATATAGAAATTATTTATTAAAAAATTTAACTATCAATCTAAAATTTAATATAAAATCTCAAGTAAAAGTTGAATTTTAAAATTTGAAAAGAATTATATATATGAGAGAAAAAAACTTATATAATAGGAAACAATATTAGAAATTAGTAATTATTAGATAAAAAGGTAAACTATTAAATGAAAACTATCACATCATTTATATCTAATGGAGGTTTAACGGTCTTAAATATTAATAATCTAATTTCAACATTATAAAGTATAAAAATTTAATTAAAATGTTTTAAATTGCAAGAACTAAATTAAAAATTTAGTAAAATTATAGAGACTAAAAAATTAATTTAATATATATATATATATATATATATATATATATATATAAACTTACTGCAATCAAAATCTAAAATTGCACAAGATAAAATTGAAAAGAAAATTATACATAATCAAACAAAACTAAAAACTATAAGGGAACTTATCATACTAAATGAGAGCGGATAAAATTAAAAAGGAAATTACTATTGAAAATAATTTCTGTTTGATTCTTTAAAAAATTGAAGTTTTATAAATATTTTAATTTTTGGAAAGAAAAATTTTAAATGTTTTGAAAAGATTAATTTAATTAAATTTTGAAAAGTGAGACATTTTTTTATTTGTATGAATGATTGATTTAAATTTTTAAAAATATATATTTTTTTTGAAAAGTTTAATTTTTAAATTCGAAAAGACATATACTTTTGTTTTTAAGAAAGATTAATTTAAATTTTGAAGAAAGAAACTTTTTATATTTTAAAAAGGTCATACTTTTATGGATTTTCGAAAAAAAAAATTTTAAATTGGATATAGAAATATTTTAACTTAAACAAAATGTAACAATGGACACAAATTGTTTTTTGGCCATTAATTGACTTCCTCAAGCTTTGGGTCGATAGCTTGTTTCTATTCTTAAGTATAAAATATAATTGATGATATAATATATAAAATAGAAAAAATATTTTGTGTGAATTATTGTATATTTTGTATGAACAGGTAATTTTTTTGAAATGATAAATTAATTCATCAAAAAATTAAAAAAAAATTGTTAACAAGTAGATGTATTAATATCTTTATATCCGTTTCTTTTATATTTTGAAGGGTTTCTTTTATTTTTGATTTTTTAAGTGTGAAAAACATTTGTCCTCATTTTAAATATGATATGATAATATAATATTATCATATTATATGTTTGGCATAAATTAAACTAATAATAAATATAATATAAATTGTCTCTAAATGATAAAATTAATCTTGTATCGAATTATATATAATTTTATTAAAAATTTATTTTTAATTTAATATTTATGACTTTTAATAAAATAAATATATTAAATATTATTATTATTACTAGTAGTATTAATATATAAATACTATTATTAATATTATTATAATGATTTTTATTAATATTAGTATTTTTATAATTAATATATTATTATTATAATTATTATTTTAATATTAATAATATTATTAATTATATTATTATTATTATTATTAGAATAAATAAAAGTGTTATCTTGTCCTATCATTCTTTAACTTTAACAAACTATATATATGTTATGATCATGATATAACTTTGTAGTATATAATATTTCTATGATGCCTTCAAGATTGAGAGATATTGTTGTCCTTCTGGTAGATTTTTAACATGTGTATGATTGATTCTGCACGTAATTTATGATTATGATGTTAAAAATTTATATTTATTAAATTCTTTTAAGATCAATTTAAAGTTTTAAAACTCTGAATAACTTTCTAGTAAACAAAAGTTTTAAACTCAAGTTAAAAAAATCTCAATAAAATATCTTCTCTATTCACTCTATCTTTGGTTGTCTCACAATCGGTGGTTTTGTATATGCGTTTCTAACATATCCTTCTCCGACCCTTATATATAGATTTTCGTCCACCTCTGTGTATCTGTCGCATCTCCTCTTTTGTTAGGGAATAAGTTGTCAACCCTAGTCCTTATCTTATCATGTCTATCATTTTTGCAACTTGATGTAAATTAAATTAAATTTAAATTACATTATAATATATTATGTTATACTGATACGAAGTTAAATGGATCACATTTTAAAATTTAAAAAAAAATAATTACTAAAATTTTAACATGATTTTTTTATTAATTTATATATTAAAATTTTAATAATTATAAATTTAGGTTATATAAAAAATAAAGATACCTTTAAAATTTATTATAATTTATTAATATTTAAAAATTAAATTTAATTAATATTTGGAAGAAAAAATTTAAAAGAATTCTATAAATTATATTATATTATATTGATAGGAAGTTAAATGGATAGTATTTTAAAATTAAATAAAATAATTACTAAAATTATAAAATATTTTTTATTAAATTTATATATTAAAATTTAATAATTTTAAATTTATTTTATTTAAAAAATAAAGATATATTTAAATTAATTATAATGTGTTAATATTTAAAATTTAAACTGAATTAATATTTGGAAGATGAAAATTAAAATAATTCTATATAAAAAATTGTATGATTTAATTAAAAATAAAATTCAAAAATACTTTCATTCCATAAGAAAAAGAGAGTTTAACTAATAAAAATTTAGCGTGAAACTTTAACATGAATTTTCACCACCATGGAAATCTAGTTTAGAAACCCAATGGATTATTATACGAATTCATATTGCAAAAGATGCACAAAAGGGGTTGAAGGAGATGGAATTTATTTAACCTAAGTTAAAAGTTCTCTTTTAATTGTAAGATTATTCAGAATTTTAAATTATTAAATTAATTCCAAATGATCAGTTTGAAAACTTTAACGGAAAGACATCAATTAATGTTTCCTAAAATTCAATGGACAGCATAGCATTCACCAATAGAATAATTCATTATGTTGATTTCAAAAAAATTGTCTCAAATATTATCTTTCGTTAAAATTGTATCTAAATTTTATTACATATTGTATAAATAGTAAATTAAAAGTAAGTTAAGTATTGGAAATTAATTCATGTTTCTTATTAGAATCAATTAATAACATAGATGATACACCTATTAAATTTAATAAAAAAAATAAATGAGAGCATCATAAATCTCAAAAACAAATGTATGGAGAGAAGTGCAATACATATAAAAGCCTTGTTGAAAAGTATTATGATCTTTTCATAAAATATTTTTTAACAATGCAAATAACAATTTGACCTTTTTACAGCAATTTCAATTTGATTATAATTTAGTATAGGTTTTTAATGTAAAAATGATGATGAAAGTGAATATATGTTAAAAATGTTATTAATATGTAAGATTATTAATATATATAAAATTATCAGGGCATTATTTATTATATGTATAATTTATTTGAGATTATCTGTTTTAAAGAAAAATTAAGTTTAGAATTATAGATTTATGTTATCGTGTTTGTTAAATAAAATTAAAAATTTATCTTGATAATTAATGTCAAATTTTAATATCCATCAATTATTAATTTTTATTTAAAAATAAAATAAAACTATAAAACTAGATCAAAATTTCTCGTTACTTATGAGGATTCAATTGTTCTTATTTACAACTCAATTGAATCCGAAGAAGAACAATTATCAGGTCTCAACTTTATAAAATATATATTAAAAACACAACATCATCTAGATGGACGAAAAAACAAAAAAAATATATTTATAGATTCAAAATTTTTATTCAATTGTTAATTAGTTATCAAATTACAATTGTGGTCCTTAATTTATATAGTGATTTTATATTAATTATCATAAATTTTCAAATTCTTTCACAAACATTTATTCTCGAAGGGTTAATTACGGCTTTATAAATTGTACTAATCAAACATACTAACAACATATATAATAGATATGGTTACATGGCACAAGATGCATTTTATATCAACATGGAGACAGCATTGAGTTTGAGCATGCATGAACATTTAAGCAAGCTAGCACTGTTGCTCAAACAGTCTCCAAAACCCAAAAATCAAAATATGAAATAATTAACTTCCAAGGAGGTTATGTGATTTGCCTTTAAAACGCAACGAAATCCCAAGATTTTGTACCAAGAATGAATCTTTTATGATATGCTTATTATATAAGCCAGATCCTTATAGACTTATTTGAATATTAAAAGAGGGACAGCTAGGATAATCATAAATGAGCTCGTTGGATCCTTGTTTGGATACATATAATGCTTGAGGATCTTCCAACAAAGTATGATTTGAGGAACCTAACTCCAAATAGGTAGCTTTCTCTTGGACCTTTTATTTAATGAATATTTTTGTCTTAATTTCTTTATTATATGTTTGCTAATCCACCTAAGAAATTTCAAGTGTATTGTTCAAATCTAACGTGGATATATAAAGTTAGAATTTATTGATATTAATTATAAAATTTTAATATTTATATTAATTTAATAATTTTATATAAAATATAAATTTTATTAATATAATAGTTGATTTAAAAATTATTATTAAATAAATTATGTATATAAATTTTTTAAAAAAATTTGATAAATATCTTATGTTATACTGTTCATATATTATTTAAATTTATATAAATATTAATAGTTAAATAATATATTTATAAATTTTTAAATTTTATAAAATTTGATATATATAATTATAAAGATATCATAACATAATTTAACGGTTAAACTAATAAATCTTATATTTTATATAAAAATATTAAATTAATGTGAGTATTAAAATTTAACACACGATATTAATGTATTTTGATTTATATATATATATAATAATATAAAATAAAGAGTTAAACATAGTTTTACTAATGAATTTTTGTGAGCAATCAAAAGTAGGTTGAAGCCAATTATATTATGAGTGTTTAAATGTTTTTAAAATCTCGAGGCTTTAGTCTGCGTCTATTATGTGTTAGAAACTTTTGTTTTTTTTTTTTTTTGTTTTCTGCAAATATGTTTAAAATTTATGTTTTAACAAATGTCAATAAATAGACTTAAAATTTATATAAATAATTAATTAAAAAAGTTAATATATATATATATTATGTAAATAAAATATGTTAAAATAAATATTAAACAAATATAATATATTAAAATAAATATAAATATATAATATATAAATATAAATAGATCTTAGAATAGATTATATATAACTTTTTTATAAGTTTAAATTTAATTTATTTATCTAAAATTTTTTTAATAAACTTAAATCTATCTATTTATTAAATAAATTGAATTGTAGATTTCTATCGGATGACTTTATTTATTTCTATTTTTAATTAAAAAAAAAGAAATTTTTAAATATTGTAATTGAAATCTTTTAATTGAACGAGATAAATCAATGGGATATGTTTGAGAAAAAAAATGCTTAGCGTTCAAAAGGACAGTTTCATAAAATAAAGAAACATCTTTATAAATTTAAATTGATATTTCACTTTGTTTTAAAAAAATTCGATCATTATATAGCATATGTTACTGGTTCTCATAAAGTCTCTTTGTGGTAATTTAATTGTTTTGAATTTTAGTTTTCGATTGATTTTATTAATTGGATTACTCAAAAGATTTATTATTAAGTAATAATAATAATAATAATAATAATAATAATAATAATAATAATAATAATAAAAGCATTTAAAATAAACTAAAGTATACTTTAAGAAGTAAAATGTTTTCATTACAAACGAACTTAAAATATTAATATATTTTTTACGAAGTTACAATAATTAGTTAAAAGAAGAGTTTGAAATAATAAAAATGAAATATATGATGAAATAACATTTATATTCAATTTACTTTTTCAAGCCCATTTTACCCACTTGTAAAATATATTTATGATTATATTTGTGAAGATTTAAACATATTTATCGTAATATAGAGTTGTGATTTTTCATTATAAATTGAATTTTAATATTTTAAATTAATTCGGATCCTTTAAAATATCATATTCCTTAATCAAAATTGTATCCATTTTTTATTTGTTTTAAACGAAAGAAAAGGAAATGCATTAAGCTGAAAGAATATTTATTTTCTTCACGGGAATGACTTCCTTCGCATCTCAAATAAATTTATAGATGTAATTTAATAAAGGTAAATTTTGGCATTTAAGAAAACAAAAAATTACAAAAATTTCACTAACAATAAAGATTGCAAATACATATGTTTACCGCATTATATTTAGGTTAATTATCTATTATTTGAGAATCAAAACCGCATAAAACGATAGCTAAAAGAATAATAATAAAAATTTCTTGTATATGACAAATAGAAACTTATCACTTACAACAGTGGTTACAAAATAAATATATATATATATATATATATATATATATATATATATATGAAAATAAGATGAAAAATATTATTTCTAAATGATATAAAAAATTTAATTTGAATATATTATCATATTTTAAAGATTCTATATTAATATAAATTAGTTCGACTGATATATATTTGATTCATTTTAAGTAAATTTTAGATTTAAATTATATATATATATATATATATATATAAATATTGATAAAAGAGTTAATTTCACTAAAATATAAATGTTCTTGACTTGAACAAATTTATTTTTTCATAGAAAATATATGTTTTAGAAAAAAATATAAATACCTTTTTATATTATTAAATATTAACCAATTCAAAAACATGACAGGTAACGTAGCTTTAAGAGAATGATGGATAAAAACTTGCTAACCATAAAAAAAACTCATAATTGACGAACTTATTCATGGCGAGAATCATGAAACATAAATAAATAGATATCGAAGATATCAAACGTAAACCAGGTAAGAACGAGCATAAAAAGGAAAGTGTATGACCATTTTCTATAATTCTATAAATATATTAATTTCATAAATTTTCATGATTGAAAATAGAAAATTATATATTATTTTAAAAATTTTAAATTTAAGTTATATATATAATTAAATAAAATAAAATATTATTTTTTAAAATATTAAAATAATATTATTTTATATAAAAATAAAATTTTCACTTATTATGTTAATTTGTCTGTTTATCGATTTTACCAACTAATTAGTAATTTTTTATTAAAATAATTTTATAATTTAAATAATTAGAAAAGATAATCGAACCAATCGGTTGATTTTTAAAAATCATGTTTAAATGATATCAAAGATAAAAAGGTAAGTGAAATAAAAAAGAAACTCTTATCATCTTCTATAATTTTATTTTAGATAAATTACACTTTTTAAGATATATCAAAAAAATATTTGATATATTTTTTTAGAAAATATTTTTATATAATATCATAAAAAATTAAAAAAATTTATATACAATTATATAATTGAAAAAAATATATTATATTATATTTTTATATAAATTAAATAAAAATTATGTAAAAATAAAAAATAAGAGATATTAGATATTTTTTTAATAAAATTTTAAAAATATCAATATAATTTATCCTATGATCAAACTTAAAAATCATATATTATTCACTATACATAACTTTATATATATATATATATATATATATATATATATATATAAATAAAGAATGATCAACTTATTTTATAAATAAGTTTATCATGAATTATATTATTAAATATATTTTTGAAAATATTAAATTTTATTAATTTAACTGTTAAATTAATAAATTTTATTATATAAATTATATTTACAAATTTTTTTATAAAATTTTAAAAACTTTAATACTTTATTATATTATATTATTTTAATGAATAATATATAATTTTTTTATATATATTAATTTAAATTAATAAAATAATAAAATTTTTAAAAATTTTATAAAAATAATTTTTTTAATATATGTTAATTTAATAATTAAATTAATAAAATTTAACTTTTTAAAATAGATATTTAACCCAATAAATTATATATATATTTATTGTTCAAGGTTGTGTATCTTTCTTTCTCATTGAAGGCTTAGTGATTACATCACTCTTTTGTTAAGGATATTATTCCTTAAAGTCTTCTCTCTTTTCCGGTGTTATATATTGTTTTCTGCCATGACAGAAAAAGACTGTAAAAGTTGCAAGAACATGACAGTGGGGAAGGATCATACAACGGATGAATATAATCTCAGCGATCAATTTCCTATTGGAATGCGTGTTCTAGCTGTTGACGATAATTCTACATGTCTTATGCTTTTGGAAACTGTACTCCGAAAGTGTCAATACAATGGTGTGTCTTCCGCTCTTCTTTTCTTTGTTACTGTTTATTAACCATCAACAATGTCGGAATTCTATTTTGCACACATTATTATTGGAATAAATTAGGGTTTATTTTTTTTTGTAAACTTAAATTTGTCAAATTATTGTGTTAGTTTTTTTGGTTTGGTTTTTTCTGTAATCAAATTTTATTGTACGATATTTCTTAAGTTTTGGATATATATATATATATATATATATTATATTTATGTGTATCTTTTCGTGTATAGATATGTAAAATTATCAGTCAACGAAGTTGACTCCTTTTTTCCGGAGGATATATCTATTCTTCAACTTTATGTCCTGTCAATGATTGAATTAATCGATTAAATTAGTTTTTTTAAAAAAAATTCTGTGATATTTTTTTCACGTTCTTTAGAGTGACCGATCAGAATTTGCCCTCTGAAGTTTAATATTTTCTATTTCACTGTGTTTGGATTTTTATTGATTTTTTTTTGTTTCTTCGATTTCAAAGATTTATTCCATCTAAATTACTGATTTTATTGGATACACTTTCCTTATTGGTTTCTATTATTATTATTATTATTATTATTATTATTATTATTATTATTATTATTATTATTATTATTATTATTATTATTATTATTATTATTATTATATTGTGTTCTGGACTTATCTGTGGTATGCCGCTCTGCTCTTTCAGAATGATATATATTTTAGTTATGGATTTTGCAGTAACAACAGCTAAAAGTGCCGTAGCTGCATTGGAGTTGTTGAGACAAAGCAAAAACAAATTTGACCTTGTAATCAGTGATGTGCACATGCCAGACATGGATGGATTCAAGCTGCTTGAAGTTTTGGGGCTTGAGATGGACCTACCTGTCATAAGTAAGTTATGATCTTATATTCAATCTTCACAACTTCATCTTTTTCTGCATTGTCCACATGGTTGATTAATCATATGATTATGAATCATATATTGAGGTACAGAAAAAAATTAATCATATATTGATTTGGATCATTCTGGATGCTCTTTGTATACATTTTAACTATTTTTTGTTTACCTCATGGCTGCCAAAGATTTGTTATTATTTATGAATTCCCTAGTTTTTGCCTTTGGTTTCCAATTGGGTGTTCCTCAATTTTGGACAAAATTTGATCAGTGCAATTTCACGATGAACGGTACAACTTGAACCAAGTTTGAAGCAGCCTGTCATGTGGGTTTCTATGTATAAAGCATTTGTGTTGGTGATTTGGAAGAGGAAGAATTTAGGGTTGAGTTTCTCTGTTAAGGGTGGGTCTGGGCAAGTTACCACTAAATAAGGATGGTTTCTGATTAATTTGGGAATGATTATTTCTTCTCAATATACCAAAAAAAAAAATGCAATATGTCGCTTAATTTTGTTGAGTAATTATTAAAAATTAGTTTAATTTTTATATTATTTTTATAAAAATAACTTTTTTAAAACAAAATTTTATATTCTATGCATTAACTGCACAAATTAAAAGATTAAAAATAAAAAATTTGTTAAAAAGATTATTGCATCAGTAACCAAAGTTTTGTTTAAAAATGAAGAATAAATTTTATTGATAAAAGAAAGATTTTTATATTTAGTCTTTTAATGTACTCACCGGGTGCACACAATAGAAAAATCAGTATAAAGTAAATTAGATTTGAAAGTTTATAATTATTAATAACATTACTGATTAATCATATAATTATTCCAGTGCTGTCAGTGAATGATGACCCAAAGATGGTATTGAAGGGAATTACTCATGGAGCTTGTGATTATCTGCTTAAACCTGTTAGAATGGAGGAGTTAGGAAACATCTGGCAGCATGTAATAAGGAAGAAGAGGAGTAACAAAACTAGCAACCAAGACAAACCCAATTCTGATAGCTGCAATGAAAGGTCTGCATCAACTGGAACTTCAGATCAAAATGGAAAGTCTTCCAAGAAAAGGAAGGATGAAGATGAAGAGGATGACGAGGAACAGGAGAGTTTTCACGACAATGAGGAATCAACCCAGAAGAAGCGACGAATTGTTTGGAATCCCCAACTGCACTGCAAGTTTGTTGCCGCTGTTAATCAATTAGGCGTTGATAGTATGTTCTTCAATCTATCTATATTAATGCCAAACAATTTTTATCATAATTTTCATCAATTGCTATTAGGTCTTAATCAATTTTTGTTTCCTTCTTCTTATTTTAAAAGTTATTTATGTTGTTTGTGTAGATGATTGCAATTCAATGTTTTGAAGATTCTGTTTAGCATTAATTTGAATTCTTCCTTATTATAAGTGGCCTCGGGAGTATCGTGCCATGATAGTGTTCCATTACTGAATCGTGTATCATGTGATTTTGTTATTTTGGTTGCAGAGGCTGTACCTAAAAAGATTCTTGATTTGATGAATGAGGAAAAGCTTACAAGGGAGAATGTGGCAAGCCACCTCCAGGCATTTTTCTTTGTCTTTCTGCTTTAGTTTAATGTAACATTAGCCCTTTCATTTAGAGAATCTCAGTTTTTTTTCCTATGACTGCAGAAATATAGACTCTATCTGAAAAAAATTAGCCAACAGGGTAATTTGATGGTAGCCGTAGGTAGTGCAGACACATCTTATTTGAGAATGGGTTCTCTGAATGGACATTTGCCGACACCGAGTGGTCCTCAACATTTCTGTAACAATGTTTTGAGATCTTATCCACTTGATGGGATCACTATGCCTCTTTCGGAAACTCTTAGACAGGGTACAATCCCTCCTACAGATAACCTATCTTTTGCAAACTTGCAAGGAGGGAATCTGAGTGCTGCTTCATCTATTACTTCACTGTCAAGTCAATCCCACGATTTACTCACAGATATGCACTCCCAAGGAGTCATTTTTACAAACAATCCAGGACAAATAAGCAATAATGTGCCCTTTCAAGGGTGGGATTACCATAATCAGAGTGGCAGTTACCATTCACATGTTATTGGTAACTCTTTGATTTCAGTGAATGGTGATGTTGATCCAGAAGGTTATGCCTCTATGAACTCTACCTTCAATAGAAACTTGGAACTCAGTTTTTGTGATCCTTTACAGATGAAGCATGATGGAGGTATGCGATTGAATGAACAAACCTCATCGAAATTGCAAGAGGGGTACATCATGAACCAGCATAAGTCTCATAACAGTTGCGTCACTAACAAAAATCTTGGTTCACTGGAAGACTTGGTCAATGCAATGATTAACAGGTAATAATATTTTTACAATTTGATAAGGTATCACCAGAGTTTTTCCTGTATGATTGTTGTTTTTGACATAATAGCTACAATCGACTGTGACATAGTGGCTTAAAATCTTTTCAAGTTCTGATTAGTTTACCTATTTAAGCATCTGTTTTCTTGTTTCTGTTTATATATATTTACAGAGTTTATTTTCTTCTGTTTTTTTTTTGGTATGCCCATTGATACCAAAATGGCATAGAAAATAGAAAATTATTTATATGACCTTATTGTTATCTAACATCTTTAGATTCTTAAAACTTTATACATGTTTTATATCATATCAATGGATGCATTACTGTCATAACATTGGTAACAGTCTGTGTGGAGGCCCTACTAAACTCTGTTGTTATTTACTATTTGAATATTAAGTAATTGGTGGAATTAGAGCAAAGGAAATGCCTGCATGATTTTTTGCTGGAAATTTAGGATTTTATGCTCTAGAAATTGATGATGGTATAAACATCGAATTTTCTTATCCACTGGATAAGAAAACTTGTGGACATTAGATATGTTTGTTCACATTTCCCTTACGCTGTAAGATATCAGGGCGATGATAGGCACAAATCTGGCTGTTCAATTGGGCCTTCTAACTACCTCAGAACCAGACAGAAGTATGAGAAAGTTGTATTCAGTGTCAGGGATGTTAGACATTTGTTATTCGTACTTCTTAGAAACTATGCTTAATTAACTTGCTCATGAGTTGCTATTTAAAACTGAAGGTTGGTTCAACATTCAACATTAAGTGACCATGTCTTAAAAGTTTTCATGCTAAAAATGTGAGTATGTTAAGACTATCGTCACCTTCTGACATGAATATTTGTGATTTAATTGATAACAATTAGAAGGCAAGGCCATATACTCTATTTCCTCCCCCATCTTTGTTTTGAATCTTACAATGTTAAATGCTATTCTTTTGGGTGTTGTATTTTGTATGTGACCTTCAACTTTCCGTCCATGCCCATCTAATAATATTTGTCATGTTATGCAGAAACAAGACAAGGTGAAAATATCGGATGGATCCTTAGGCGACAATAATTACTCTGGTGGTGCATCCATGTGACAGCAAGTTTGGCATTACATTTATGCATCGTGTCGTATCTTGCTTGTTGATGAATTTTGTAGAGGGACTAGTCTTCATTATTTCTCAGTTTAGTGTTGTGGATATTTTTCAGTAGGGGCAGTTTCTTCTAGATTATTACTTTAAGCATGGCTTTCCCAATTTGCAAAGTGTATTGTTGTTTGTGATCATTATGAGTTAGCCATGTTTAGTTTTGTGCATATATGCTTTTTTAGGAAATTTGTTAGTGGTCCATTACCAAGAATAAGACAATTGTAATGACACTAAACATGGGCTTTCCACTTTATGGATGCAAAGAATGGCCACTAAATAACGTTCATTTATTGTTTTATTATTTCTGCTATAAACGCATTCTTACATGGTGTACAATGGAATGGCATTTTTCCTTACCAAATTCGTATACTCGAACAACCCTATACTACAAATCTAAGAATAATATATGCATCGGATATTTTAATAATTTATTTTACTAAGTTTTACTTTATATTTTAACTTAGAAAGTATTCTTATTAATGTTAAGAATTATACTGTGAACGACATTAACAATGAAAGTAAAAATTTTGAAAAAAATATCATTCATATTAAGAAAAACTAGACTAATCCCTATATTTTAACAAAATTACATATAATATTTTTTTTTTAGACTACACAAACCATCCTTAAATATATAGAAGGAACTTCACCGCCTATTCTATGATATTCATGCTATTAACAAGGTTAGAAAAATCGAAGATAAATGACTGA
The DNA here is from genome assembly GCA_037954105.1 of Canavalia gladiata. Lineage (NCBI taxonomy): Eukaryota > Viridiplantae > Streptophyta > Magnoliopsida > Fabales > Fabaceae > Canavalia > Canavalia gladiata. Next base: position 7,325,058 of record CM075664.1, on the reverse strand, counting down.
CACATAAAATTTAAGGAAGATACATTTTCAAAATGTGAAATTTAAATCATATTTTATATTTATGTTTGATATATTGATAATAAATATTAATATTTTATATTAATTTTTAAGTATAATATATCTTCCTATTAATATCAATTTATAATATTTATATAAAATTAATTTTTATTAAAAATAAAAAATTAATTTAATATAAAATTATTAGTAAATAATATTTTTTAAATAAAGTAATAAAATAGACCCTCATCGATAATGAATGTAAAATGATTAAATCTAATATGTTTTTTAAAATTGAAAAATAAAATTATTTTATAAATATTATATTTTTGACTTAAATTTTTTTAATTTTATTTAAAAAGCTATTGTTATGATAATTAACTAACATTAAACGCTACGATGAAAATAAATATAAAATTCTAAATACATTATAATTAAATTTTAAAAAATAAAACCATTAAATATTTTAAAAATAAAAACATTAATATAAAAATAAATAATAACATATATTATAGTTTAAATATTTAAAATAATAAAAATTAATTTAAATAATAGAAAATAAATTAAATAAAAAATAACCACTTGAATTATTAGATAAAAATAATTTTTTTAAAATTCAATGAATAAAAAAGAAAATAAAAATGATGCAATCATGTTTAAAACATTAATAACAGTTTCTGTGATAATATTTTTTTGGAATTTTTCATCATAATGAAATTAGGATAATCCTTTTCATTTTGAATATATGAAAGTATAATTTCATTTATTAGTAATTTTATTATATTATTTTAAAATTATTATTTAAATATTTACAAATTTTTAAGTTTTTTTTAAATTATAATATATTTAAAAATAAAATAAATTTTATAATGTGGCAATAAAGAGAAAAATTAAATCGTGTGGTAATAATTTAATGTAATACACTTTATTCTTTTTAATGTTTTGGTTTAAAACGAAAGGTAATAATTTAAATATTTTAAGAGAAAAAGTATAATTTATCCTATAATTAAATTTAAATGTTTTAAGAAAGAAAAGTATAATTTATACTATAATTAGATTCTTTCAATGATAGGATAAAGTGTACCATCTAATGTTATGATAAATTTATGAATTTACTTTTTTTATATATGTAAGAATAAAATCAATTGAAATAAAATATTAAACTTAGTCAAGTAAATATTTATTAACCTTAAATTATCCTTTTTCCAATACAATTATTGCACTGAAACTCATTAAATAAATCAGTTTAAAAATTATACATTTAGAAACTAAATTACTCGTAATTTTACTATTTTATTTCAATAATAATATGATATTTAAATTATAAATAAATTTTTACTGTAAATCATATATTTATAAATATTTAAATTATTTTTATATTTTTTATTTTTGAAATTTGACACATAAAAGTAACAAAATAATTCAACGTTGTAATATTATCCTATATATTTATTTCTTTAGTTATTATAACTATTAAATTTCAAATTTTAACTAATAAAAATCAAGTTAGTTTATTACACTTTAAAAGTATAAAATTGTTTAGTTTTTTATTCAATCCACGTAAGTTAAATTTACTTACAAATAAAGAGGGGAAATAAAAAGACATGTCTAATGTTGTCAAATATTTGTCATATAGTACTGAACTCAAAAATAAACACACATCACACATAAAAAAACATTGAGAAAATAACTTAACTCAGCGGTAAGAATCTCTAAGGTTGAAAAGGGAAAAGAATTTTTAAATCATGATGGGATAACACACTTCTTTTTTTATTTTTTGATTAGGGTCCTCCTCCAATTTGCAAAGAAAACTCCTTTTGTTCACTAGCTATTTGCATTATAAGTCGACAAAAGTGATTTATTGCATGCCCTATCCTTAAACACTTAAATTTGAGTCTGAAGGAAAATTAATAATCCCTATTGAGGCGTGAATATTACTACACAGTGATATCCCTCTCTCATTGATTGGTTTCGGAAGCTCATAAGATCTCTTCCTTCCTTCCACAATTTCAGAATCTGAAGCCCATGCATTCAAGAACTCGTGGGCTGCTGGCCCGTCAAATAACGGTGCTATGTATGTCGTACTATTATGGCAAGCATAATTTTACCTTTTTTTTATAAGGGTCTCGTCTATATTTGTGTATGATTTTTTTTTTAGCCTAAAACTTTAATATAAATCTGAACTTTTCAATGTTTATATAAATTAACTCATCTTTTTAATTTAGCTATACATGTATGACTGCCTTTTGCTTTTCAGTACTCAAGTTTTTCAAATCATCTAAAAAACAAATTAACCACAGAAACAAATTCTTCTAGACACCAACAATATAATGTCATACTAAATTTAAACACAAAAGTTCATTACTTCAGTAATTCTTTGAATCATATTGTTCTTGACATCATCTACCCCTTTTACATAAAATATCTGTGATATTGTTGAGAAAATATAAAAAAAGTCAATATTTATAGTTACATTAAATTTTTAATTAAGTTCTTATAATTTAAATTTCTTTAATTAAATCTATATAGTTTTAAATATGATTAAACTTCTATTAAATATATGTCATGTGATATTTTTTATAAATTTTTTTTACTCAATAATTATCAATTTCTAATAATTTTTTCCTATATATTTATTTCAAACCCAAAAAAAATTTACCTATAATTTATTGGAAGGCAATGTCAAAAATTTATCATTTTCAGTTGTTGATTAAGTGCAAACAAAAATCATTATCTTTATTTCATCATGTATACGTGGATAAAGATGTTGCACAATCAATTTTGTTTTGGCATTCCATTACAAAATCAACCATAGCATATCGAAATCAAGTCATTCAACGTAGTTAAAGAAAATTTCATTTATTAAAAAGATTTTAACTGTCAATATAACAGTTAATGTAAAATCACAAGTAAAAGTTAAATTTAAAGATTTAAAAAGAAATATGCATCAGGAAAAATTTATAAAAAAATATTAAAAATTAATACTTATTAGATAAAAAATAAGTTATCAAATAAAAAATATCACATCGTTCATATCTAATGGAAATTTAATAGTTTTAATTATTAATAATTTAAGTTGAAATTTCTAAAAATAAATATTTAATTTAAATTATTTAAAGTATAAGAACTTAATTAAACATAAGGTAAAAATAGAAACTATTGTTTCAGAGAGTCATCGCGTTTAACTATTGTTGATGAGTATGAAAAGGCAGGTTTTCTCGTGGTAAAAACATTACGTAGCAAATAAGAATTGAGAAAATCTCAAATGGAAGGAAATACTCTTAGATGCAGGTTGTAAATTTTGATGATAGGTATTATGATGATCCAAATAGGTAGTTTGAAGGATTATTTGGAGTCTTTTGATAAATTGTTAGCAAGAGCAGGAGTAGAAGACTTGATGGCTTTGAGTATATTCTTGGGTAGATTGAAAGTTCTTTAGAAAAATCAATGGGGATACACAAACCCCAATTAGTGCAAAAGGTAATAAGGATGGTACAATTGCAAGAAGAGTTATTGCTAGAATTAAAAGAGGAACAGTCAAACATTCGACTGGTGAGATCATCAGAGATAAGAAGTGCCTAGAAATCTGGGACAACTACAATAAACAATGGTAGATAGATCAACAACAAATCAGAAGGGAGCTTTGTAAGAAGCTCAATAGCGAAGAATTTCAATGGTAAACCAACAGAAACCACTCGGATTAATAACAAATATAAAGAGGTAAGAATGCTGCCAGACGCTGAATATGGAGAAAAAAAAGGAGGAAAGACTTAAGTTTTACTTGTGAGGAAAAATATACCCTAGAATATGTATGCAAAAATAAGCAATTCAAGATGATGATATTAGAAGATACAACTGAAAAGGATGATGAGATCATGGAGAAAGGGGATAAGGAAAAAGAAGGATCAGCTCAACTGAATTTCTACTCTATGGCAAGATTGACATTTAAACTTAAACTGTGGGGAAGCATACAAGACAAGAAGGCTATCATCCTCATAGATAGCAGAGCCTCTCATAATATTATGTCTGAAATATTGGTAAAGGAGTTTGGACTTGAAATACATAATACACCATATTACATGGTTAAGGTGGGGGATGACTATATCGTGAGAACGCAAAAGGTTTGTAGAGCATTGAAAGTGATGATAAGGGTTGCAGATACAACAAGATTTATAATTGTTCCCATTAGATGGGGTTGATTTGGTTCTTGGATTGGAATGGCTTGAGGAACTTGGGGAGATTAAGACAAACTTTAAAGACTTTATATTGAAGATAAAGAAAGAAGGGAAGGAATATGTCATTACAGGAGATCCATCCCTTTCTACATTAATGGCTTTCTTAGAATCTTTGATGAAAGAGGGCAAGGGAGAGAAGGAACACTTTCTGGTGGACTATAGAATAACTGAGGAAGAGGAGAAACAACCAACAAAACAAATACCAAAAGCGATTCAAGAGTTATCAATTGGATTCAAAGATATTTTTCAACAACCACAAAGGCTGCCCACTCCCAAGGAATAAGATCATATAATAACCTTGAAAGAGGGAGCAACAATACCTAACTTAAGACCTTATCGTGACCTGCGCAACCAGAAATCAAAAATAGAAAAAATAGTGAAGGAAATACTCCAATCTGAGATAATCAGACCTAACGTTAGTCTTTATTGTTTTGTATTTGTATTGTGGTCATTATGTTATAAATAGTGGGATCCTGGTCGGGTTTTACCTTCAGAATTTATAGAACCATCACCTTGAGGACAATGTGAATGTTTAAGGGGAGAGTATTGATAGATATATATAGTTAAGTTTGTTAATTAGCAGTTAGTTTGTTAATTGTTAATTTTTGTTAGATGAGTGGGCTAAGATAGAAAAGAATCAAGACAGATTGCCTATAAATAATAGGAGAGGTTAAGAGAGATGGAGGCTTGTCATTTGAGAGGAATTCAGAACCTTTTAACATTAGAAGATGCAGACCCTTAAAGTTCTATAGTATATTTTATAATTTAGAAGTTACTCCCTATCTTTTCATAATAAAAATACCAAGTTCCTATTAGATATGTAGGAAGAATCTGTTTATGTTAACTACTGTGGATTTTAGACATATGCTTGTAGGATATGGATCCAATAGGAATTGGATCATTTTATTTTAAGACAAAAATCAAATTTCTAACATCTTTATCATCCAAATTTTCAAACTAAATGATAGTATATGAAATAATTTTTTCATAATAAAAAATCTTTATTAAATATAAGTTACAATATTATAAATAAATATTTACGTGTTATTATTTGATTAGAAAACTTGATAGAAGGGAGGATTATAAGAAACTTGATATAAATTTTTTTAGCATGATGCTACACATTACAGGGTAGATATGATGGGATCAATCCTTAGGTTGGTTTTGGTTTCAAAGCCTGCGATGTAACTCACTTGCAAATCCATCTATAAACAAATTAAATAAGTTTCAATCTAACCTTTTATTTTATTATGGAGTAGTTTAAAAAAAAATCATAGTTACATATGCATAATTTCCCCTCTATTGATCCTGAAAAATAAAGCAAGTACTAATCAACCTATTTTGCTTCTTGTTAATTTTTTTATTGATATTTAGACGGTCTCAATCTCTCTCAGTAGGAGAAAACTCTCACAATCCAACAAAATCACTCCCTAGCTCTTTCTCTCACACACAAACACATATATGCATTTCAGCAATCATTATTATGAAAACACATTTATCAATTTTTTAGCTACCCAATAAAAATGACATAATTCAGCACCTAATGATTTCATCAAATATTCTTACCTCAATGGTATACGAAAGGATGATTTGGAGATGGTGAAGGCAATGCCTAGAATGATTCTGAAAATGAGAATTGAATGCTGCACAAATATTAAAGAAGCCGGATCAGAATCTGGAGAAGATATGAATCCTATGAATAGAAAACAACACAAATTATTCCCAAAACTTTTGAATGTCCTAGAAGCTCCCACACAATCTGAATTTCCTTTCCAATCACAAGACAAAATCTCCTGCTCAACCCCTTTTTCTTATTTATAAGCAACATGCCATCTCTCTCTAATTATCCCACCCTTGCAACTAACTAACCTATTCTCTAACTAACTAATCATTCAACTAACTGTGGGGTTTATCTATCAAAATCAAAGCTATTACAAACAAATATCTACTTCATCCATATATGAATTTAAAAAAGGGATCCAAATTCAATTTATTTATGAAACAGGAAACGTTTATTTGTGTATGTGAAAAAGTGCTTCCTCTGTGATTTGAATATAATGCTGACCATACATCATGCCACACCAATGGACCAAATACCTCAGCAAATGTCTACTCCAAAGCTAGGCGCATACGGGTCCACTCAGATAATGTAGCTAGAATTGGAAGCTAACCCATGGACCTGCACAAACCAAACAAATCCACTCCTATCAACAATATGCCATCAAATGAACCAAATAAAACAATATTCACATTAAATTTGAAAAGGTGAAAGTAGTTAATCAAGATTCAAAGATTGAAATGTAGTAGATAGATGATGGATGTTTGCCACAAACAAACCAAATATTCCTCAAGACTTGGATTCTGCTAACACTAACAGAGAATTAGATTCCTATGAAATATTAATGGTAAAAAATACTACGTGTCTTACTTGAGTAGTGGCAAAGACACAACAAGAATAGCTATCTCCACAACATTCTGAAATAGAACCATGAACAAAAATTCAGAGATAAAAAAGTTTGCAGAGTATGGCAATAGAAGGAGAAATGAAGGTTAGTACAACACCAAATTAAGAAGTTAATTTTAAATTTCAAAAAAACAACAGAGAAAAATGGAGAAATACCAGAACGACGCAGCTTCAAGAGGAAAACCACAACGAGATATAGGTCAATAGCGGGACAATACGGAGCGAAATGATGACAAATATAGCTCTTAAAGCTCTTTTGGAAAAGGACGAATTGCAGGTTTAGAAAATAATATAACTTCCTGCATCTATTCACTATTTGGCATGACTATTCCCATCTAGTCCACTTGATGGGATGACTATGCCTCCTAAAAATAACATATCTTTTGCAAACGTGCGAGGGGGGAATTTGAGTTCTGCTTCATCTATTGCTTCACTGTGAAGTCAATCCCATGATTTACTCACATATATGCACTCCCAAGGAGTCATTTTAAATACAAACAATAATCTCCCATTTCAAGGATGGAATTACCATAATCAGAGTGGTAGTTACCATTCACATTTTATTGGTAACTTGAGTTGATCCAGAAGGCCATACCTCTATGAACTCCACCTTCAATACAAACTTGGACCTTACAAATGAAGCATGTGGAGTTATGGGATTGAGTGAAGAAACCTGGTTGAACTCGCAAGAAGGGTACATCATGAACCAGCAGAAGTCTCGAAACAGTTGTGTAACTAACAATAATCTTGGTTTACTTGAAGACTTGATAAACAGGTAATCATATTTTTACAATTTGAAAAGGTTTCGCCGGAGTTTTTTCTGTATGATTGTTGTTTTCGACATAATAGCTATGAATACCTTTTTAAGTTCTGATTAGCTTACCTATTTATACATCTCTTTTCTAATTTCTGTTTATATATGTTTACAGAGTTCTTTTTCTTATTCTTTTGGTTTGCCCGTTGATTAAGATTTACATAGATATTTTGAATTAGGTTGATGCCAACATGGCATAGAAAATAGAAAATTATTTATATGACCTTATTATTATCTAAAATCATTAGAATCTTAAAACTTTATACATGTTTTTATATCATATCAATGTATACATTACTGTCATAGCATCGGTAACAGTCTGTATGGAGGCCCTGCTAAACTCTATTATTACTTATTATTTGAATATTAAATAATTAGTGGAATTAAAGCAAAGACAATGCCTGCATGATTGTTTGCTGGCAATTTAGGATTTTATGCTGTAGAAATTGATGGGGTGGACTTGGATATTCTGTGAATTCTTTATGATATGCTCCATTATATGTATGAGGAAATGACATTGCACTATTGGGACATTTTGATGACAAGCTAACGAAGAATAAATTCATATTACCATTGCCTCATTATTTGTTGATGAAGTCTGACTGATTTCTTCCTACAAGTATTCCTCGTTGGCAGTTATGGGTAATTGAGTTGATCCACATATATGTTGAAATTTAGTGTTGTTTTGTTGAATCACTGGCTGATTGATCATGGTATAGACATTGAATTTTCTTATGCACCTAATAAGAAAACATGTGGATATTAGATCTGTAAGTTTGTTCACATTTCCCTAATGCTACAAGATATCAGGGAGATGATAGTCATGAGTTGCTATTTAAAACTGAAGATTGGTTCAACATTTAACATTTGTATCTTAAAAAGTTTTAAGGCTAAAAACGTGGTTATGTTAAGACTATCATCACCTTTTGACATGAATATTTGTGATTTAATTGATAACAATTTTCTTTGTTTTTAATCTTACAATGTTACATGCTAATCCTTTAGGTGTTGTATTTTGTACCTTACCTTTAACTTTCCGTCCATGCCCATCTAACAATAATATTTGTTATGTGATGCAGAAACAAGACAAGGTGAAATTATTGGATGGATCCATAGGCAACAGTATTTACTCTGTGGAGTTTGACATTACATTCATACATCATGTCATATGCTTCTTGATGAATTTTGTATAGTGACAAGTCTTCATTATTTCTCAGTTTAGTCTTCTGGATAGTTTTCGGCAGGGTACAGTTTCTTCTAGTTTATTACTTAAAGCAATGGCTTTCCCAATTTGCGAAAGTGTGTTGTTTTATGGGCATTATTGGGTTAACCATGTTTAGTTTTGTGCAGACATGCTTTTCTAGATTTTGTTAGTGGTCCATTAGCAAGAATAAGATAATTGTAATGACAATAAACACGGGCTTTTCTCTTTATGGATGCAAATAATGGCCTACAAAATAACATTCATTTATTTTTTGTTATAAACGTATTCTTGCATATTGTACCATGGAATGACATTCTTGCTTACAAAGTTTGCATATTCGAACAATCCTATACCATAAATCTAAGAATAAACTCTTGTTTTATTCCTTATTATATATGCATTGGTTCTTTTAATAATTTATTTTACTAAACTTTTATTTAAACTTTTAATTTTTAAAATGTTTTCCTTTTCTTATTAATTTTAAGAATCATATCCTGAATGACATTAACTAGTAAAGTAAAAATTAAAAAAAAATAATCATTCACATTAATCCTTAACAGTATTAACTGAAGAAAATAAAAAATTTCAATACCAATTATTAAAGTATAGGATTTTAATAAAATTAAAGACTGTTTTTTGAACATGTTTATTATAAATGGAATGTTAACAATATTTTTTTTAACATATTTCTCAACACATTTATTGGTTAGACAATTTTTTTTAGAAAGTCAAAATATTTTTTATAAACTGATCATTTTTATTTTTAAAAATTGATCAATTATAAAAAATATTTAAAGAGTGTGTTGAGGGAAAAAAAAAATTCTGCTAACATTCCTTTTTATTCTAGAAATAATATATTGTATATACCAACTACTAATTATCTTATAACAAGACAACTAAAGTGCTTCCTTGACCTCAGAACACCATCAACATTATGATAAGACGTTTTGATCAGCTTCTGCCTAAAAAGCATTCAGTAAAGGCACTTATGGTTTCAGGTTGAAAACCAATTCTGACGTCAACACCCTTATTATCAATAGGACTCTGCATGAAGTAAGCAACCTGTGGAATGGGAGTGGCTAGAGGAGAAGCATAGGTTGCATTTCCATGAAAGAACTGAATGTTATGAAATGGCATTCTTGTCCAATCAGAAATCAAAGTTAGCTCTTTGAGTGGAGGGAGAGAAGAAGAAGCTTGTGGTCCCTGTAGTGCCTCAACATAGGCTTTGACATAGTCATGATTCACTTTATTCTTGGCTTCTCTTATTTTCTCAATGATGCTTCCATGGCTAGCATGTTCCAACTCTCCCATTGACATCATAATGGAGGCAAGCACATAAGCGTTTCCACTAAAACCTTTTGGCAATGGGGGCATCATCTTGTTCCTTGTGTCCACTGTGAATTGCAGGCATACCATCTTTTCTCTCCTCACTCTTAAAGCTTTGGTCCTTGCCTATACTCAAAATTAAATACAATACTTTATCAATCGTCGTGAAAAAAATAATAATAATCATATCCCTGTTTGTATCCATATAATATGATGTTTCATATTCTAATATATTTTAATTTAATGATGATAATATTTTTTTAAAAAAATTAATAATTAAAAAGTTGAGATACACAAATAAATATGTTTACTATTTTTTATGCAAAAAATATTTATTACATCATATTATGTTGTCATCGTTATTTTAAGAAATATTTAAATTTACTTTTTTTAAAAAAATTTACAATAAAAAAAATTGAATTTGAAATCTTTACGTAAAATTATTCTAATCCATAATTTATTATTACTAGATAAATTTTAGTGGTTTAATTTATTTTAATTTTAATATAAATATATTAACTAAATTTTAAATATTTATATTATTAATTTTGAAAATTCATTCAAAATTTTAATTTTATCTTTTAAAATTTAAAATTCAAAAAAAATTATTAATAATGTTAAAAGTCGCATAAAAAAAACTGAAACGGATAATTCATATTAAAAAGATTTAGTGTATAATATATTAATCTTCCGTGAGAAAAAAGGAAAATTTTTAAATATTTTAAGATGAAAGAGTATAATTTATCTTATAATGAAACTGATGGGATAATGTTATTATGAAAAATTTATAATTTTTTATATGTAGAAATAAAATCAATTGAAACAAAATGTTAAAGATGGCCAAGTAAACATTTATTAATTTTCACAGATGTCAAGTTTTTATCAATATTATTATTACATTGAAAGTTATCATTGAGTAAATAAGTTTAAAAAATTTATAAATTTAAAAACTAATTCACTCTCATTTACACCATTTCATTTTAATATATAATATGATATTTAAATTATAAATAAATTTTTACCAACAAATTATATATTTATAAATATTTAAATTATTTAAAATTTAATATATATTTTTACATATAAAATTTGGTAAAAAAAATAACAAATAATTCAACCTTTAAATTATTAACTTTCAATATCATTTTAAATTTCGACTAATAAAAATCAAGTTAACTAAATATACTTTAAAGGGGTAAAATTGTTCCATTTTTTTCGATTCACAGAACTTAAATCTACCTAGATAATATAGCTCCTTGCTACCTAACTAAAAGACTTCAGTTTTCAAACTTACAAAATCAAGTTTATTATGTTGTTTTGTTTTAGGTTGAAGGGGCTGGGATTGCTTATCTATATATACATACCATTCTTATATGTGATGGCGTAAATTTTTGGGAGAGGATAAAAAGATATGTCTCGGGCTGTCAGATCTGTCATATAGTAATGAACTTAAAAGCAGACACACATCACATAGCAAGAAATTAAAAAAAAAAAACTCAGAAATTAACTTACCTTCCAAAGGTGAGCCGCAAGAACTTCAAAGGTTGAGAAGGAGAGAGAACCTCTTGGCATGGGAAAGTGTTTCTTTTTCAAATCATCTATTATTGCACCTGAAAAATGATAGGTCTTAAGAACACACTTGTTTTGATTAGAGGGTCCTCCTCCAATTTGCATAGGAAATCCCTTTTGTCCATTAGCTGCTTGCATTATAAGTTGATATAAGTGATCTATTGCAATGGCCTTTCCTTGATGAACACTTAAATTTGAGTTTGAAGGAAAATTAATAGTCCCTATTGGGGCGTGAAGACTACCACACAGGAGAATTCCTCTCTCATGGACTGGTTTTGGAAGCTCATTAGATCTCTTCCTTCCTTTCACAATTTCAGAATTTGAAGCCCATGCATACAAGAACTCATAAGTTGCTGGCCCATCAAATAGCGAGTGGCTTGTTCCAATACCGATTGAATACCCTCCACAACCAAATTTTGTAACCTGTATTTATCAAAACGGTTTAGTTTATATATATATATATATATATATATATATATATATATATATATGAAAGTGTCTAGTTAATGACTTATTCAGATATATAGATAATTAAATACTACATAAGATGCGTGATTTGGCTGCAGAGTTAACATACTTAGGGCACAAAAGGGGAAGGGGTTTTTTTTTTCTTGCTTTTCCATTTTGCAGAAGCTGAGTTGTCTTAAAAATGATAAGACAAGAATTATGTAGATGTATGCAAATAAATTACATCAGCAAGAAGATTTTGCGAGATCTTCCTTGTTGTCCAGTGTGAAGGGAACATGTCCCATGTTTTTATGTAACCACAAGGACAAACCCTAGCTTCTGCCATACTTACATATATAATGCAAAAAATAAAATAAAATAAAATAAAAAATCCCAATATTTCTTTATCAATATTTCTGGGGAGAAGATAAATTTTCAGGGACCTAATGGAGTGGTATACAAATTAAAGAAGCCATAAATCAATTAAGTAACACGGACAGAAAAGATACCAAAAACCCTAAACAGGTTAATTATTCTGTGTATCGAAAACTTTAAAATTACATATATGTAACTTCAATTTTAGATTTTTATAACATTAAATTGTTAGCTATTAGAGAAATATTTGACATATGCTTCTCACCTGAGCAACAATCAAGGGCATGTTTGAGAAATTCCCATCAAAAGCTGGCTTATAAACCAGTTTCTCAAAGAAATCATTGTACTCAGAGAGGTTTCCAAGTTGTGAGATTTCAACAGGAGTCTCAGCCTCTGCCAGAACTGCACCTTGGTTGTTGCACCACAGGTTGAGCTTTCCATCACTTTGGTTTGGCCCGAGTCTACCTGCACCTGGATACCATAGAGTCAAGGTCTCTTCCAAGCCTGATTTCAAGTTGGAGAATACTGAATTGAGGGACAAGTCCTTCAAATTTTGGTGAGGTAAATTATTGTAAAAGAACACCAAGTGCATGCATGTTGGACACTGTCTATCCAAATTTGAGAGGGTCAAAACCCTCTGAGGTTGCACAAGTTTGGGATGCACAGACACAATCCTTGAAATGGAAACTATCCTGCTAGGATCATTTTCATGTCGTGCAGCCATGATTAATTGAAGTAATATGAGATATTATTGCTGTAAATTTGTGTGCAATAACTATTTAGTTTATTTCTGATAAGTGGTGAGAAATATAGAAGGCAAAGGGTTACATTTATAGAGGGAGATAGAAGAGATAATTAGGTAGCTAGATTCTTATAGGAGAGAAGTAATTAATATAGTTTCTTGTTAAGCATGTTGAAGGAGTTTATATTTTATTATGCGTTAATGAGAATAATGTAAATGCTAGTTTAGAGATATAGATGCATATCTTCTTTGACACTACTTAATATTTTGCATGGTACTGTTGTGTTTGTGTACAAAAGGAGAGTTCAAGTGTGCAGCCGACTATATGATCTGGCTCCCACTGTAGATTGAAAATGACCTACTACCTGTCTATTTATGATGCTAACTCCAAGATGAGTGATTATCTTTATGTGGGTCCTTAATGGACGCTCCATCATACTCAACCATGGTTTTTTGTTTCAATTATGCTTTTCTATCATCATAAAGTGGAGCGTATATTAAAGTCTCACTGATAAAACGGCTGTAGAAAAAGGAAAGTAAAGGCCAACTTTAGAATTTCGTGAGATGAAAGAAAATGTTCTCCCAAGAGTCTCCTACTTTCACAGGTGATTTCATCGTTTTCATTAGGAAATGATCATGGTCAATGGATATAACAGGCATTTTGGTAAATAACTTAGTTAAATATTATTTAATAAATTGTTATTAAATGAGAACTTATCAATAAGTTTTACCATGAAATTTATTAAAATAAAAAATAACTTATATAAAGATCATAGATGTTGCTTAATGAATTCTTCCAATCATTATAAAAGAAAAAATTGTTATTTAATGATATTTTAATATTAGATTAATTTCTATTATATTGCTAATCTTACATAAACTACATTATTAATATATATATATATATATATACTATATATTAATAATATGATATATATATATATATATAATATTAAAAAAATTTACTGGTATTGACTATCGATATATATTATCAGTAATATATAAAATATTAGTATATATAATGCATTATAATATTAGTATAGATTCATAATATTTATACTAATAATTATATTTTTACTAGATACACATTAATGATACCGGTGAAAGCAATTCTAATGTTTAACATTTTTATCCTTTAATAAATGACATCTTTGTTGTAACATGCATCCATAAATAGACTACAAAATATCAATTCTTGAATGCTAAAATCTTTACATAATAATGTTTTTATTGCACGTGTCTAGCTATAACAATCTTACTTAATTATGGGATTTGGTTATAAGCATAAAAATGATAATTATCCCAAAACAATGCACGCACTATTCATACATGCATAAGAATATATATTACTGTGGTGGATAAATAACTAGTTATTTTTTTATGGCTCACATTAGTTGAGTGGTTAGGCGATTTAGTTGGTTGTTTGCAAGATGAAGGAGGTTCTGTAATCTGTACACTAACATTGATAAAGCTCACAGAAAACAATTAATATAGCAACCAACAAAGGCATTAAAGGAAAAGGAAACTAAACTTTCTTTTTGTTTTCTTTGAAGGGTGAAAAGAGTGCTGAGTTGAAAGAAAGCAAAGAAATGTGGGGTTGAAGCCTTGTTGGAAAAACAGGTTGGCGTGTCTTGAAATGGAGAGTGAGAGTGAGGGTTAGGGGGAGGTGAGTAGGGAAGTTGCTGTTAGTAGGCAAAGCATGCGTGCATTTCAAGCCCAGGCCTTGTCTTCTTGTCCCCAACTTTACCGGCATTTCCCTTATTTCCATGTGTTTAGCTTTACACTTTCTTTTTTTTCCCCTCTTAATCTACCATCCACCCTTTTGTTTTGGTTTTCTACATTAATTGTTTAGAATAAAATACCAACCTTTCTTTTGGCTATGCTTAGCAGCTTCAGTCTATCTGGTCATATAATAATCTATATAATTAACATACCATTATTGAGCCCTCAAGGACATGTATTTATCATTGAGAATGTAAATCAATTAATATGTAGGAAGTTAATTTAACTTCATAGATTTGAGTTTGAAATTTAAATATAAAACTGCTTTAAATATTTAAATATTTAAAAAAATCTATGGTATATTCATCTTATTTGAAAAGGGATTGTTTCATATGAAAAATATAGCTTTGATCTCATCGTATAAAAGAAAATGTATTCCTTTATATAGAACTTGAAACTTATACGCATTTTCATATATTAATTTATTCGTATTATTCACAATGAGCATGTGCATGCGAAGTAGAAGGAGATCATTCTAGCTAGGTATCATGCATGCATGGGGTAATTGTCATAGAATAAAATATTTCAGGGAATGTAAAACTAAAGACAAGGGGAACATCAAAATGGAGTCTCTTCATACTTAACATCATACCATGACCACATTTTTAATCAACCACGTCCACAATCGTTGAATAAAATCGTACGGTTTTGATGCCTAAAATTGCTTTAATTAGTGATTCTCTTAATCAAAAACCATAAATGAACATTGTATTCCGTTCTCTTATATTCTCATCATGCAATATATAATATCCTTAATACTTCACAAAGATGCCAAGGTAGAGGAGTAAGTTTTCATTCTTGCATTAAGCTGAAACGATCACGATTCTTAAAAATAAATTAATCAAACATATGTTCAAATTGAATGCGACGAATTTATTCTCCATTTATCTTTTGCAATCCATATATGCGCGTCTAATGTACAACAGTTCTACTTCTATATATCATTTCATCGATGGGAAGAAAGCAGACGAGAGGGCAGGACCAGACATTTTAATTAAAAACAATATAACAAGGCCACCATTGACATAATTTTGTTAACAATAAATTAATAATATACTTTATATTCCTGTAGGTTCAGTTGATTGGACCAATCCTTAGTTAACATTTAGCTTGCAGATAAAATGAAAAACGACGGAATGAAACAAAAAAGTTTTATATTCGGTTTTCCTTTTTAATTTAATCCTTCATATTTGTCTAATAATTTATACATGTGAAATGAGAAAAGAGACACCTAAAATCCCTTTGTGAACAACCTTTCATGTGCAAGGCTAAATCATATCAACAAGTAATCCAAGTCAAATCAGCTTAAATTTGATTTCGGAAATTACTTTTTGCAACCCTCTTTTTTCTTTGGCACCATCTCCATTTTTTAATTTTACTTCTCTATAAATACATTTTACAAACTAATTTACATAATATATATAAAAAATAAAATAAAATAAAATAGAAATAATAAAAATTTAAAAAAAATGTGAAAAGAAAAAAATAGAGGTGCAGAAGGTATGCCCTTTGATTTCTAAACATTATTAATTTCCGGTTGCTCCGTTTGTGATTGTGAAATCATTGTGTTATTTCAATTCTGAAGAGGATATTTGTTAATTAGGAGAAGATGGGAAGTATGAGTCATCAATATTTAATAGCAAAAAATGTGAAACCTTGGCGTATGAAAATTATTTATAATATCTAATCTTGGAAGTGCAGATTACTATGCTATCATTTTTGTGATTTAGTTGGCACGGTTATGCCATATATATATGACACTTTTTTTTGAGTCACTCGTTTCTTTGAACTATCTTAAAAACAACATGCCTTTTTAATTTTAAGTTATACATTTAAATTCATTATACTTTTAATTTCAATTTTCATTCTAACTTTAATCTTACAATATTTTTTTAACTAGTTGATCTTTTACCTCATACTTATCTTTTAGTAACTACTCTTCCTTTTTTTACTAATAGTATATTAATGCATGGTCATAACTTTCCTATTTCTTCATGCTTATTTTTTTTATTTGATCATTATATTTTTCAATAAAACAATACTAAATGACTTTCTGTATGCTTAACAATTATATGAATCATACAACTTTATAACACTTGTGCATTAGGCAAGTTGACAAAAAGATTAAAAAATGTTTAAGGTTTAGGATTTAGTTCTAGGAAAAATCCCATTGAATATTTTCTTAGATTAATATATTTGACATAGCAAGTTTATGATTTAATGAATATCTGTTTATGACATTATTGTCTCTTTTTTTTTTTTCCAAAATCCAATATTTATAATGTCAAATAACACTAGACTATCATTGTTATGGACCACCAAGATGAATGATATAAATGAAAAAACTAATTAGTTTCACTTAAGTGCACAATAGTGAAACGACAAAGCAAAGATTAAGTATATTTAAGAATTGTCTTACAAGTTATTTAGACGAAGCATCTTAAGATAGGTTTGAAGTACTAACGTTCCAAGATAAAGCTAACCATTTGAAAGACTTCATCTAAAAAATGAAAAATTATGAAATATCCTTCTACCTAATTAACCAATATTAAAATCAACTCTGCAAATAAAAAATGAAAATTATGAAATACCCTTCTACCTAATTAACAAACATTAAAATCAACTCTGCAAAAACAATTTCTTAAGTCGTGTATCTAACATGCTGAAAATAGGAACTGATACAGAAACTATAACAAATAAAATACTTACTGTAGAACTAGGATCAGAAATCTCACCTTTTAATTGTGCTATGTCAACCTATTGCTGCACCTCAGCTTTAATTAAAAGAAACTTTTTTGCGTATAATTATGGGTTCAACACCAAATTGCATTAACAATGTTTAAGAAAATAGATATTGCACCATTTAAAACCCACCGGCTTTCAGAAGACATCCAACTATAAATACAAGTGAATGAAGGAAAAAAGATTGCTGGCTAACAAAAACCTCGAACATTTATTCTCCAGCTCCCATTATCATATTTAGTTTGAGTGAAAGCTATCATTATACAAATCATTCGTATCAAATCTACCTTTGACTTTCTTCTTCCAATCGATGAAAATATTCTTCCTAGAGATCGGACCGATGCAAGTCTTGATGGTCTTCCTAAAGAATATGACATATTTGTCACCAAGATCACTAATCGCGCTAGACCTAATATTGTACATGATCATGAAGCTTTATTTCTTGCTCATGTGGCACACTTGATGAAGTCCGTCACCTTACTGCATTGAATGCCTTTCCGAAAAATCTTGCCCAAAGTCACTCGATTGTTGGTTTGCAAGATATACTAAACATTGTTCATACTATGACCACAACACAACCATTTGTGCCATTTCAGTTTGGTGATCAACAGCAGCAATTCTGACCACTTCAAATTCTGGAAGTGGATACAGCAAAAACTGTATAGATTGCATGAATAATGATGATCATGGTTGTGGTAGAAAAAATTCGTACACAAGAGGTCTCCTTACTTGTCAAGTCAGCCATGAGCATGGCTATAATGCCCTCAACTGCTACCACAGAGTTGATCCAGCTTATGTCTTTGGATCTTCAAATCACACCTACTATGGTCAGGTCCCTCCCTATGCCACTTCCAAAACTTTACTTCCTCCTCCTTCACTAGCACCACAGTCTCAACAAAATCATGCTCTCGATCAAGCTTATTATGGTCAGATTGCTCCCCATTTTGTGAACTCTTCACCAAATCCTCATGTATTTCGTACTAAACCACCATCAAACCCCGCATCTCCAAAGTAGTTTCCTAACTCTAGGGCTAGACATCATGTACTAAAGAAGATATGAGCAAAGATCATGACTTTAGAAAGAGAAGACATAGAGAGAAAGTGATTCAGGATTAGAATAGAATGTTATTCAACTTACATATTGTAAAGTACGGTCCTCTATATTAGAGGATAAGAATGAGTTTACTGTATGTAACATAAAACTAATTCTGCAACTAACAATATGTGGTTGTAACAGCATAACAAAAACTGGTAGTTAATCCAACAGAAAACACTTGCTGAACTAATCCTAATGTACTCCAACATCATGTGACCCTACATGCAAGAAATCTTAAACAGAGAACTCCTTCCAAGACACTAATCAACTTCTTGTGTATGAATTTGTTATAATGTTAACAAAGCTTGCCAATTTCTCTCTGTCTCTGGACAGCCGTTGAAAGTTGATTAAACGAATTCTTTGCTATCTGTGTGGCACTATCTCTTATTGTCTGCAACTTCAACCTGCTACTTTCACTCAAGATCTTCTCATTTGAGCTTTTTGTGATGTTGACAAAGCATAAGATCCTGATGATCGTAGGTCCACATCTAGTGTTTGCATTTACTTAGGTCCTAATTTAATCCTTGGTCTCGCAATCAAACATTGGTAGCCCAATCCAATGCTAAAGTTGAATATCACAAGTTAGCCAACACAGTAACAAATTCTCTGGATTCAATCCTTTCTACAAGAACTGCAAATCCCCCCTTATACTGCTGCTGTCTACTGTGACAACATGAGCACTTTGGCTCTAACCTTGAGTCTGAATCTTTACTCCTGGACCTATTTTCGAAATAAACTCAAGAGTAGTTAATCATTCATCTTTTATCAGACCTACTATGAGTTTGAAGGGCTAATGTTAGAATACATTTCTCAAAGCAAACTATTATAAACAATTTAGTTTAGTTTGTTAAAATGTTAGTATAGTTAGTAAGTTAGTTTGTTGCAAATTTAGCTAGTTAAGGCTCTAGATAATTCTACTCCTTTGATATATTCAGGTTTCTCAGAACTGTGAACATGTTAATGGTTAATTCATTCAATGAAATGTTAATCTGGGTATTCTACTTCTCTCTCTTCTCTGCATTCTCTCTAATTCTAACGGGCAGCTGTTTAATAACATTGATATTTTCAGTTGAAATATATTGGACAATACCAAGTTAGACATATTGTTACTAGAAGGTAAAATAAACAAGACAATAATGGTAATTGAGACAGAGCATAAATGAATATTGATTTGAAAAAGGAAGAGATTTCTAATATTCCTAAATCAGAAAAAGACCAAATGCTAAACCACTAGTCAACATCCATTTGCCATCAAGTTTTTGCAATCTTAGTCAATATTATTACTTTTTATTTAAAACAAAAGAACTAAGAAGATTGGCACCAATTAATGTGAATAATGTACATGTGACTTTGGCAAAAAACTGTTGTCATCAGTTTTGACAACATAGGACATCATTTTAAAATAAAAAAAAATACTGTTTACCTGGTTAATGTTTTGAGCCTTTAGCCTCCCTACCACTAGGTGTTCTAACACTATTTTCTTCTGTCATCTGCATCATCCTTTCTTCAATTGTTCCTCTTGTTATTTGCCTATAAATCATCACCTACAATACAAGAGCCACTATGACATTTCAAGTCAAACATAATCAACTACATATTAATGAAAAAAAATCTCTAACCTTGTTAGTTTGTCCAAGTCAATGAGCTCTGGCCATAGCTTGTAAATCAGCATGAGGATTCCAATCACTAGAGTGACAGTTGGATTAGAAAATTATAGTGAAAAATAACTGGACTAAATTAGACAATAAATGACATAAAAATAAACATAATCTTTCTGCATCATAAGGATTACTGGAATCAAAAGGACTATAATGAGAGTGCCAACTGTTTATCATATGAATGAGAATACTTCTACATAGTATTGTAATTTGTGAATATCCATTGTAAAGAAATGAAATGAAGAAAACATCTTGTCAGACACTTTATACAAGCATTCTTGACACTTGTCAAGTAGGGTAATATCATTAAATGGTAGAGCAAAAGGTAACTTAGCATTTCATATGTCTCAACTCTCCAGCATAACATTAACTATAATGTCAAACAAAAAAGAAATAAAACAATAAGGCAGTTATGTGATGTGTATTTAGTAACTATAGGACAGTTATGTCAAGTGTTTTATTATGGCAGTTATAAATAGGTGTGACAGATTTCTGAGTCCTTGTGTTAAATTATTGAAGTTGGTTTGAGGGAGGAGACTCCTTGTTAGGGCTAAGGCCTCTCACCTGTGCTAGCATTCTATACTACAAATTCTGGTTAAATTTCAAAATTCTTGCAATAAAATTATCCAGATTGTCTATTCAAGGTCTGCAGTCGAACACAAAACATATAGACAATAGCTCTCATCCAATCACCACCAACAGTACATGACAATCCTTCAAAAAATGAAACAAGGACAACAAATGACTAACCATCCACCAAGAAAGTACTATTTTGCAGTCATTCTCATTTGATTTTTCCACAAGGGAATTGTGGCAGCTGAAGATAACAAGCAAAGATACTAGCATCTACCTTTAGATTTTTAATGTAAAAAGTATAAATACATTTAGACAATAAACTTTCATTGCCAATAGTATTACCATTTATTTTCATCAAAGTTTAAATTTAGGAGAAAATGAAAAGAAAAAAAAAGTTTTAAAATTTAAAGGTTTACCTGTCACATACAAATACTGTGTCGGCTGCTGTAAGGTTTATCCCCAATCCCCCAGCTCTCGTAGATAGAAGGAAACAAAATCTTGAAGAATTTTTAGCGTTAAAACAATCTATCCATACTTGTCTTTCAGCTCCACGAACCTTGCCATCTATCCTTTCATACTTCCAATGCTAATTTTTGAAAAAAAAAAAAGGAAGAAAGAAAGCAAGTTTAATATCACACAAAAAGTTTACCATTGTGTTAATTCCAATAAACCAGGACAGTCACGGTGAAGGAAATTACATATTGTTGGATTCTAAATCAAGGGATTCTGTTAACAAAAATTATGGAGTGATTAGCTGTATATTTCAAATTATTAGGAGAATATTATTTCCTTTATTATAGATCTGATTAGTAGCTGATGTTTAGGGATTTGTTCCGTTTTTATCTCCTTTTAAGCCTGATAGCAAGCCGTTCTATTGTATATTATGTACCTTGATTGTATAGTGAATTATATTTGGAAAATTATCCCTTAATCTTTTGTTTACATGGTATTAGAGCTTAGGTTATTCACTAGCCGAAAAAAAACAAATCTCCCAGACAAAAACAATGAAAACCCACCCAAGTCTGATAACACACAAAATACATCACCATTTACTGCTGAAGAAATGGAAAAGTTGAAGTCCATGCTTCAACAGTCCAAGACTAAACCTGCAACACCTATTACTCTTCTGTTCACATTGCATAACTCTTTTCTATTAAAACAAGATACTCATGTACAATGGATGGTTGATTCCTGAGCTTTAGACCATATGACTGAATCAACAAATTTGTTTTCATCCTATAAAAGGTGTGATGGTGATATAAGAATTAGTGGCAGATGGGAGTTCCTGTCTTGTGGTTGGTTGGGTTGGGTGATATAAACTTATCTGGTCTAAGTCTGAAATCTATTCTTCATGTTCATAAACTGAAATACACCCTAATTTCAGTTAGAAAACTCTCTCAAGATCAAACTTGTGCTGTAATTTTTTCTGGTACTCTGTAAATTTAGGATTTGGCTTTGGGGATGATGATTAGCAATGCTAAGGGACAAGGTGGTCTATATTTTTTCCCTGGCTCTTCCCAAACTCTTCCACTACAATCAAGTGTCTCTCTATCTACACACCCAAACTCTGATGTAATGCTTTGGCACAAATGTGTAGGGCACCCTAGTTTCAGTATCTCAAAGTCTTGTATCCCAAATTCATCAGCAAAGATGATGCTTCTTTCCAATGCAAATATTGTGTTGTTGCAATACAGGGCCCTGCTCAAGTATTTAATCCTTATTGAAACAAGATGGTTTATTACCTTCATTGATGATAATACATGGGTATGTTGGACTTATCTTTTGAAAGAGAAATCTAAGACTAGTTTCATCTTCAAATAGTTCTGTTTGAAATTGCCTTTGGGTCTAACTCAATCTCAAAAGCTAGTTGATGAGATGAGGATTGTCCTCCCCTTAAATACATATGGTTGGTCATATCTCTAGTCAATATGGGACTTTGACACACCTTCTCACATCCAGGATTGGACATCTACAAGCATTCCAAAACAGATCTAGAATAGGTTTTTATACCATGTCACTAACTCTATATTCTACTAACACTCCTTCTCAAGTTGGAGCATATAGATTATATGTACCAAGCTTATTACAAATAAACTCAACTACGATCCCTTTAAGAGATTTGGTAAACATGTCAATCAATTGATCGTTGGAATTGACAAAATTAGTTGTAAAGTAAGGATTTTTTTCTCATATAAAGTGAAACTTTATTTTGTGTTTGGACCTCTCGGGAAAGACTGGATTGGAGGCAATATGAGGTGCAACCTAGTTGTTAAGTTAGCAAGCAAGTTGTGGCAACCATTGGACAATAATCTGCTTCTACACTATTTCAAGCAATTATATTTCATTTCTCACTTATCCACAAAATCATGTTTCCCCCAAAAAGTACACAATACCCTAACATGGATCTTCTATTAGACAGTGAACCAACCCAATCGACATCAGAGTAACTCACAATGCTAGTATTGCCTTTGTCTGTGTAAAGCAAACCTCTGCCAAGAGAATTTTTAATGAATCTGATGATGCAGATCATTGCGTCCCAATAAGCATTACACGGAGCATTAAGAAAATGACTTACCACACTTACAACAAAGGTAATGTCAAGTCTAGCTACTGTAAAATAGTTAAGTTTGCCCATTGATCATCAATATCTATCCGAGTCTTTCAATGCCTCTCCCTGACTTAGGAGTAGCTAGATGTTGGGATCCATGGATGTGCCGCATAGTTTGCAATTACACATGCCAATTTCTTCCAGAATGTCGAGAGCATATTTGCTTTGACTAAGGACAATATCCAAAGTAGACTACGCAACTTTAATCCCCAAAACATATTTGAGAGGATCCAAATCCTTGGTTTGAAATTGGTGAGACATAGGCTTTGAGACACTTGAAACTGCTGAGACATAGACTTTGAGACGATTAATACCTTCATGTTACTAACTCTCTATATTCTACTATTACTAACGTGTTTCAATCCTCTATACAGCTATTCCAAGCAGACATTGAGAAGGAATATTTTTCTCATGAATTTGAAAATTACCATACCGAACATGCCATATTCCATCAAAGCACTTTTGTCTACACTCCATGACAAAATGGTGTCATTGAAAGAAAAAATCTCCATATTCTTGAAGTCACTCATTCTCTAATGTTTGCTAGTAATGTCCCACATATTGGGGTGAAGTAGTGCTAACCTCCACATATCCAACCAATGGACTTCCTTCCAAAACCTTTAACTTCCAAACATCCTTGAGTTTCTTGTAGAAATGTTTTCCTTATGTCAGACTTTTTAAGTCTCTTCCTCCTAAAGTGTTTGGTTACACTATGTTTATTGATAACCCTTGTCCCACTCGAGGCTAGTTTGGCCCAAAAGTTATTAAATGCATCTTTATTGGTTATTCTCCTTCTCAAAATAGATACAAGTGTTATTGTCCATCCACAAAGAAGTTCCATATCTCATATGACACTATATTCCTTTCACATCAACTTCTTTTCAAGGGGAGAGTCTAAGGGAAGCCACACATTTGAAACCCATCATGTCCCTTCCTATTGTACTTCCCACGCCTTTAAAAGAGCCAATTTTTCAACAACCTAAAAGAAATGAACTTCGAGACTACCCTAGGAAATCATGAATTCCTTAACAAAACCAACCACCAAAACCAATGCCAAATCAAGTGGAAGACATAGAACCACTACTAATTCACAGGATGTTTGGGATAAGGTCTTGCACTCAACATCCTATATCTAATTATCTCACCTATCTAAGTTGTCATAAAAGTACAAGGTCTTTATCACAAAGATTGATCAAATGGATGTTCCCAAAAGTATCTACATCTACGATGCTCTTGGAGATCCTAATTGGAGTATTGTTGTAATGGAAGAAATGAATGCTCTGAAAAAAACCAAACATGGGATGTAGTAAACCTTTCGGAAGGAAAAAAGGTGGTGGGATGCAAATGGATTTTTTCCATAAAGGTAGAAGCTGATGGAAATATAGATCAATACAAGGCTAAGCTGGTAATGCAAGGGTATACTCAAACCTACAGTATTGATTATGTAGAAACCTTCACACCAGTGGCAAAGTTAAACTCCATTAGGATCTTAATCTCTTATTGCAAACCTTGATTGGGAATTGCACCAAATGGACGTGAAGAATGCCTTCCTAAATGGGGATTTGCAGGAAGAAATTTATATGAAGCTACCTCCTGGCCTTGAAGGAAAATACAAATCAGGTAAAATGGCAAGTTGAAGTCTTTATATGGACTAAAACAATCCCCTAGAGCATGGTTCACTAAATTCAGCTTGGCTATGAAACAATTTGGGTATACACAGCGGCAAGTGAATCACACCTTTTTTGTCAAACAAGTTGAGAAAAGGAAGAAGATAGTCCTTATTGTCTATGTGTTTGATATAGTCATTACCAGTGATGACACCTAAGGAATTGAGAGACTTAAAGATTAACTTCAGGCAGAGTTCAAAGTAAAGGTCCTTGGGAACTTAAAATATTTTTTTGGGGGTGGAAATAGCAAGGAGCAAGAAAGGTATTTTTATTTTCCAAAGAAAATATACCCTTGATCTACTAAATGAGACTGGAAAAGTAGGGTGCAAGGCTTCTGGAACACCTTTGGACAGAAATTGGAAATCAGACTTTAATGAAGAAGATCCTCCTGTGGAGAAGGAATCCTACCAGTGCTTAGTAGGTAAATTGATCTACCAATCTCTCACTAGACCAGGCATTACTCATAGTGTAAGTGTAGTAAGTCAATTTATGCATTCTCCTACCAAGAGGCATCTTGAAGTTGTAAACCAGATTCTTTGCTACCTAAAGGAACTCTTGGTAAGGGATTGTTATTCCAAAATAACAATCATTGGATGATTGGATGCTATGTTGATGCAGATTTGGCAGGTTCTATAAAGGTGCAAAGTCAACTACTGATTATTGCACAAAAGTGTGGGAAAAAATGTCGTGACTTGGAGAAGTATGAAGCAAACAGTTGTTGCAAGGAGCAATGTAGAAACAGAATATAGAGAAATTGCACAAGGTGCCAATGAACTTATTTGGATTGCTACAAGACCTAGTTATTCCACTTTAAGATCCTATGAAGTTGTTCAATGATAGTAACTCAGCTACTAGCATAATTCAAAACCCTATACAACACAATACAATGAAGAATGTGAGGATAGACCAGAACTTTTTAAAGTCAGAAATTGAAAGTGGAACTTTCAGCCTACACTATGTAACAACCAAGTCTCAAGAAGCTGATATGTTCACAAAGTCCTTCCTGAAGTCAGAATTAGATTCAAGTATTAGCAAGTTGGAATGATTGACATCTATTCACCAACTTGAGGGGGAGAGTTGGATTTTGAATCAAGGGACTCTGTTAACAAAAATTATGGAGTGATTAGCTGTATAATTGTAATTAGGAGAATATTACTTCTTTTGTTATAGGATCTAATTAGTAGCCCATGTAGGTTTCAACTTCCAATAAAAAAAATCAATATATGTAACCAAGATATTTAAATCAATGATATGAATTAGAAGGCATGAAGTGATTGAATTCTACTAGACAAGTCACCATAATCAATTTTTAATAGAAAAGTAGAAAAATCTAGCCATTTGATATGGATGCAGTGTGCCTTCATTGCATGAATAAAAACTCAGTTGAGCAAGATCATTGAAACCTACAAATATAAATATGAACATACTATTGCCAGAAGAATAGATCCGTCAAGATATGTACCCCCTGAAAGAAACTGAGGGCTATGCTCATACTGTTGAAATTCTTTCTTCTGCTTAGTCAATTCAGCACCATCCTTAACACTGTTTTTTCTTACTAGAAAAAATTTTCCTTGACCTAGACTGAAATATATGGAATCTTTCTATTTCTGGCTGAAATGCATTGATATCTGACTCAAGCTCCCAATAGCATTCATCATATGTAACCTCTTTCCACTTCACAAGATATTCCTTCTTATCATCACCACCCCTGTACCATTTAAACAACATATTCCATCAATTTGTTGACATGTTCACACAAAAGATAGCATAAATAATTTCAAAAACTTCCTCAGTCATTGAACAGCATAGTTAGTCTCACCATTCGTTTATGAGTCAATGGCACACACGATAGCATTACAGAAGGGAGGAAGACAAAACATATGATTCATCAAAACATAAGAGGTGGCAAACTAGAGGAAAAAATTGGTGATGAAATAATGAAAATGAAAAAAATTTCTTCTGCCTGAAAATCTTAACCACAACTTATAAAATGATCTAAAACTATTAATTACCCCACCCCCAGCAGCAGTTTTTTTTCCTAGCATTCAACAACACAAGCTCACTTCCTAGGTCAACAATTAGTGAACATAAAGTCAAGAATGATAGCTTGAACAAAACCTAACAACCACTCTTCAGCAAGAATTCCTTTACCATTCTGGAATAAATGAATTTTAACTCAATCAAATATTCAAATCATGTCCAACAACTACAAACATAATCATCTCATAATATTTTCCAAATGAGGGAGGTGGAAAACAAAGTGTTCTATAGCTGAACCTGCAAGCAAGTATTCAATCAACCATAGTCCATTCAGGTTGAATGGCTACAAAATCATCATGTTTAGTGACTGATGCTATATGACGATGGAAGTTGTTTATTTTGGTCTTTAAACCTGGATGACTCTTGAAAGCTTTCAGAAACTCTTCCTCTGGCACCCTAAAGAAAAAGGATTGTAGCTGGTAAACAGACAATAACCACAGTGATAAATAGATTAAGAGGAAATAAAAGCCTAAAAAGCAGCCAATGAAAGCAAAAATTTTAAAATATAATACTCAACTAAAAAATGTAGTGATGTAGTAATAGACAGAGCAAGAGTCAGGGGGAGGAATGGAAAGTCATGGAAAGTTTACAAGTATGATAGTCCCTTCCACTTAACAAGATATTCTTTGACAAAATTTTGCTTTGACCCCAATTTGGTGGCATCACTTTCACCAGCTACTGCAGGACGCACCTCACAATCTAATATCTTGTCAATATCATTAAGTGGGCTAATCTGCAAGAGAGATAGTATTATAAGTAAATTGTAAAGCATCATTCAGGCAGAACATATGTTAAAAGTATTAAGGACTTACACATTTAGGGCACCTCCAGCTGTCTCGAAAGGGACCCTTAGGTGGTGAGACTAAACAGCTAGGATGAAAACCATAAGTGCATGTTTCACAGCTCAGAAGATTTCCATTTTCTCCATAAGTTTGACATGAATTGACTTTCTATTAAAGGGAAAAGGGTTAGAAACAGAAAACAAGGGATGAGAAAGAAAAATGAAAGATGTAATTGTCTGAAGCTACAACATCGAATAAGCACTGATGAAACCTAAAGCCAGATACCAAATATTTATGAATAAAACTTGTAAGTTGTAACTAGCTTCAACTGTGATTAATGAGAATAATATTACCAATGCTTATAGAACAAAACTGTTCAATCTTTATTCATTGAATTAAATGAAAATTTATGATAGAGAAGATAAATTGAAAACATCAACAAAAAGAGAAGAGCACAGGATATGGTACCCTGTTAGAGAAATCGAAAAGGTAATATCAAAATAAACAAGAAAAACATCAAGTAAGCAAGGCTTGACAATCACTACACACATAAAACAAAGGAATTGATCTTAACTAGCCACTATCAAAGCATTGGAAGCTAGGTCCATTTTGTTCCATATAAGAGACATCAGTAAAAACCTAACCAAACTTTGGCATTCCTGTCATCAGAGCCAAAGTAAAGCATACATTGCAGACTGCAAAAGACCATGCCCCTCTTTATTCCTTTCTAACCCTTTAAATATACATATGAGAAAGAGATTGAAAGTCTCTAGACAAATTTAGTATTCATCACAAATACTAAGTTTGGCACCACAAACATCAAGCAATTAAACAAAGAAAGAAATGAGACCGCTAGTCTTAAAATCAGATAAACATAAAGCAAAATAAAAAATAAAAAAAATCTCCATATATTTCTCAAAAGGCCAAACCTATGTAGAAATGTTTTGTATCAAATCTCGTGTCAAAGATTCAAGGTCAAAATACACAGTATTAAAAAAAAATAGATTAAGGCAAAAACTTCTTTAACAGTATGCCAAAGAATTGTTCCCTCTTTAAATTTATCAAGAACATCTAAACATTGACCAAGCGTTTCTTGCATTACAGAAAAGTAGCACTAACTATCAATCAACCAACCTCCGAACAGAGATAATACCAAAAAGATGTAAACAAAATTTATAAGGGGAAAAAAGTGAAATCAAATGAAAGTTAAAGCAAAAACATAAGAAAATAACTTGCCATATCGCTTCTAGCAATCCTCTCATTTTTTTCCCAAGTTGTCCCATGTTTTCTAGGAAAAACATTAGCATTGTCATCTGATTCATCCATAATATAATTTGGCTTACAATCGGATCTTACACAAAGCCTCCCAACCAAGCTACTATTTCTCTGCTAAAAAGATAGAAAGTCTCATGTAAGCAAACAAACATTATATCAATTCTTATCAACGAAACCATTTGAAAAAACCAAGATTCATCCAAGGAATAAAGATAATGGCAGACAGGGGTACAAGCCTAGCATGTTAACTATGATTGCTTACAGTATGAAACAGAAGGATCAAAAGCACAGATATGCAAGTCCAAAGATACAATAATTATACTATAATAGTTTTTGTCTCCAAAAGAACATTTTAAATGGTAAACCAACAAGGCTATTGCTTGAAACATTTATAAACTGAATAAATGCATATGCCTGTGCATTCCTTAAATGCATCCTAGGAATGACAATAATGTCAATTTTAAAAGGAATGACTAAAGCTTATAGAAATAAAATTACAAGTCAAGGTTTCCATCTTTCCAGAATAATCTCCAAATACAGTTCTGTAATTATTTCCTTTCCTTTCTAAAATAAGATAATAATCCGTTTTGCCTCTAATGCAACTGAACTCATTGTATGGATAGGTTGGATAAAAATAGGGATGGTTCATTTAAGGTATCCAATCAAATAAATAAAGCAGAGGAGCAGGCACATAATTATTTCAACATTTCCATATCTAGATCAATAACTGAATTCAAGGTGTTATATGTCACAGTCACCGATTCAAAGGTCAGTCCATATATAGAGGGTTTCTAAACCTCCTATTGGAGAGAATGAACTACACATTCTAGAGATATAAATGGCAATATGGCATAAGGAAAACCTAATAGCAGCAAAGAAAACCCTAAGTCAACCATAAATATAAACATATAAAGGCAAATGTACACATGAGATAAATGCACAATTAGATATGCAGACCTTTTACAAACGCTGTCAACAGGATCAAACAAAAATTTCACAAAATTTTACAAAATTGTCTCACAGTTTTCACATTACTTCTGGATTTCAAACTTGTATGGGTAACAGCAAAAGCAAAAAAATCTTGTTTTCCTTGTTTCCAGCATATATCTTTAAAAACAAATAATAAAATGAAAACAAGGTTACCTTTTTTATAATTATTTGTGAAAACATAAAAACAAATAAAAAAATGTTTTCTCATACAGACAGGCGGTAAAAAGTCTACTTCATCCTTCATCCCATAAAAGAGATATCAACAAAAAGTTGTCCATATTCCAGAGCAGTCCACTCATAGACACCAAAGTAAAGCATGCATTCAAGATTGCCAAAGACCCTGCACCCTTCTTTCTTTCACATTCCAATCCTCTAAGTTGCATATGAAAAAGTGATCAAAACTCTCCAGACAAATCTAGCATTCACTGCAAATATTAAAAATTTGGCACCACAAACACCAAACTGTGAAACAAAGTAAAAATATGGGATTGCAACAGAATCAGATAAAACATAAAAAGAAAAAAAAAAGGCTCCATATTATTTCTGGATAAATTTATGTTGCAAATGTTTTTTATCAATTCTAATGTATCAGAAATATAGATTTCATACAATACTAAAAGGTATTAGAACTAACAGTTTAAGGGGGGAAAATACTGTCAAAGAAGTGTCCACTCTTCTTTAAAATTTATCAAGAACATATCAAGTTTGACTGAAAAGTTCAGTATGGGTTTCTTGAGTTACAAGAAAATAGCATTAATTATCAATCACACACTGAGCATTGGCCTCAACTGTATAATATCAAAGATTTAAACACAACTTTGGAAAAAAGTACATGGACAAAAATTGACTTGAATCAAATGAAAACCGTTAAAGCAAAAAGGGAAGAAAGAAACTTACTGTATCACTTCTAGCAATTCTCTCAAATTTTCCGAGGTTTCCTACGTTTTCTTGGCAAAATATCAGCAGCAGCATCTGAAACATCTATAGCATAAATTGGCTTGCAATTGGATCTTACACGAAGCCTCTCAACCAAGCTACTCTTGTTCTGCTTAAAAGATAGAAATTTTTATGTAAACAAGAAAGAACACTATATCAATTCTTAATATCAACCACAACCTCCACAGAAACCAAGATTCACCCAACGAATAGATATATCTTAATCACACAAGGGATCAACATCTCAAACACGCAAATCTAAAGAAAAAAGAAAAATTCTATTGTATTTTTTTCTCACCACAAGAATATTTTAAAAAGATAAAACAACAAGGCTGCTGCTTGCAACATTTATAAACTGAATAAATGCATATGCTTGATTGCTTGTGCATTCCTTAAATGCACCCAAGAGATAAAATTTTGTAGTCCTTGGACAAGCAACTTGTGGCTTTAAATTCATTCTGGTGAAAACCCATATTCAAAATTTAAGTTTTCAAGCATTGCTTTATAATGACTCTAATAGGTGTAGAATTGTTTCTAATTGTGCATGGTTCTAGAGAAATCTCTAAGACCCACTGAAAGGACAGTCAAGAACTCACTTTGCTGTTAGTTCCTGGAATTCCAAATCAGACATATTATTTTTAAAATATAAGATTTTCACTACTCCAAATTTGATGTCACCCATATCATATGAATATTTATAGACAGATACACAAATCATATGGCAGCTACCAATTTCTGGTAAATTCAAGGTTTTCTTTCTCATTTATATGAAAATGTGAGCTTCTCTTTGGCTGAAGGGTGAAGGGAATCAGGAAGAACAAAGGGTAAAAAATAGAGAAGCACTCATTGAATTTCAACCAACTTGATAAGAGAGGATGGGTAGGGAATTATGAGGGATGAAGAAATGAAGGATGACAATATTTTGCTAATTTAAATTGTAACATTAGGAATGATTATAATTTAGCAGTAACTTTTATCTATACACCTATAATTTTGGATATTTTATTAAATACAATTTACCATACCCTATACTATATTTTAAAAAATTGCTTCAGCAACATATCGTATAGTATCATGTCAAATCAAATAGATATCTGATGTCCAGAACCATATGTGTGCAACAATCTCAAGTAATAATCATTTTTTTGTTGAAAAAATTACAAGTTTTACAGCTTTCCATAATTATCTCCAAATAGAATTCTGAAATTATTTCCTTTACCTTCTAAAATAAAATTATAATCCATTCCTCTCAATAATGCGAATATAGGGAGGCAAAACAGGTCATTTAGGATATCCAATCCAATCAAATAAATAAAGCATAGTAGCAGACATATCATAAATTCAATACTTTCATATCATATCTAAATCAATAACCAGGTTCATAGTGTTCTATGTCACAGGTCAGTCCATGATGTATGGTGGGCTTCTAAACATCCCAACAGGGAAAATGAACTCTTCATTCCAGAAAATAAATGGCACAATAATGCTGAAGAGGAAATTACTACAGTAGCTAAAGCAGCAAGTGAAACCACAAGTCAACCATAGATGTAACACATATAACCAAATACACGCACGATAAATGAACAATTAAAAACACATACTCTTTTTGTTTGTGTTTAATGAAAGCAATGAAGTTTGAACTGCTTTTGCTTTTTACACCCCGAAATTTTGTTTTACCCCCCCCCCCCCCCCCCCAAGATGAGAAAAGATGAACAATTAAAAACATATACACTCTTTTTGAACTGCTTGCTTTCGGAAGTTGAAAGTGAAGGGGGTGTATCAAGGGTATAATGGTAATAAAAACTTCCAAAAACTGAAGGGGGTGTAAAAAGAAAAAAGGAAAATGCAAAAAGTATGGGACAGTTTGAACTATGACCTCATATAAACTTCCCAAATCCCCACCACTAGGCCGTGGTAAACTCATACCCTTTACAAATGTAAAGAAGGAGGCAAAACGAAATATTCTTCATTTCGCTTTCAAACCAACCCTAATAACAAATATAGAAACAAAACAGCTTGTGTAAATAAACAGCAAACTCCACTTACATTCACGCCATCACAGAAAACGAAAACAAGAACACTAGAACACTAAAAACGATTCAAAGCAACCAAAATCCCCTTACAGCACACCAAAACAAAGATTAAGATAAAACTACAAAACAATGAAGCTAGAAAACGAAAAACAACGCATCCACAGCACCATCACGGTGCTGATTCAAGGAATCTTGGCGAACAAGCATGGTATCTAAGGCGAACGCTTCGAGCTTTCTACTTCACGAAAGCGAACGAGAAAGGAACCCTGGAGCATAAACCGAAGCCATGCACCATTTCAGATAAGGGCTTTTGAAGAACGCAGAAAAATTTATAAGGCGGCAACAACAGTGGTTGTTGAGAGCTACGGAGAAAATACGAACCGAAATTAAGAGAGGAACGAAACGCAGCGTCACGTACCGTAGAGTGCAAGAATGTTGTGACGTTGGAGCTTGAGAATTTCACAGGAGCAAGAAAATTGAATTTGAAAGAAGCTGTATCTGGAATTGTAAGAGGCAAAGTTACTACTAGCAGTAGTGTTATGTTAGTGTAGTAGAACACTCACAAGTTGATTCATAAAGGAAATTGTTCACTTTTGTTTTTTTCTTTTAGCATCCATCTCTTTTTTTTAATTTTTTTTTTTTAATTTTGTCTCTCAATAAATACTTTTTACAAATTAATTTATAAAATATATTTTTTATTTTAAAATATTAATTTTAAAATAAAAAGAGTAAACTGTCACTTTAGTCCCTGAGATTGTTATCGAGTTTCATACTAGTCCCTGAGATAATTAAATTAACTATTTAGTCCCTGACTTTTTAAACCGTGATTCACGTTAGTCCCTGGGGTCAACTGCAACTGACGATTTGCTGATGTGTAACGTTAGTTGACGTTAAGTGACAACGTGGCCAGCCAGGTGGACATCAAAACGCTGTCGTTTTATGTGACACATGGATTTAAACGTTGAACAAATCATTGGAGGGAAAACACAAACTTTGGATTGGCAGTTGCATTGTTATATCTGGTTTTGGAAAGAGGGAAAGAAAGTAGTTGCTGGGAACTTGTGGGTTGTTGCTGATATTGTAATCGAAATGGAACAGGTATATGCGCCCATTTGAAGCATGAAATTTTGTGTGTTTTGTTGACATTTTCATGGGGTTTGTGTAGGTTAGGATTTTTTGGAATGTTGAAAAATTGGGGGTAATTTTTTATGCAAACATTGGGAATGAAATTTTTGATTTTGTTGAAGGATAATGTTTGTTTATTGGAAGAGTGCTTTTCGTATGGTCCCAATTTCTGTCTTTAATATATGAAATAGCTGTGGTCCCTGTCTGTGATTGCTGACTGGTACTATTACTAAAAAAATGGTTGTGGTCCCAAGTCTGTCTTCTTTTTTTTGTGTCTGATTGCAAGAGGTTTAAATATGTATGTGTTTAAAGATGCCCCTAAGTCCCTTATCCTTGTTTGGTACGTGTTTTAAAATGCATTTATTATAGTTGTGGTTCATTGTAGAGTTGATTTATTTATTCTTGGTGCAGTACTTAACTTTATTTATACATCATGTTGGGAACTTTGTTGAGGAAAATGGAATAATGAAGTACAAATGGGGCAGTGTGGATGTTTGGGAGGACTGTGATGGGGACACTTTGGATGTTTTCAGTTTCAAAAAATTTGGTATTTCTCTTGGTTATCATAATGTGAAAAGTGTTTATTGGTTGGATTCTAGTTTGAGTTTTCGTGATGGGATTAAGATTTTAGACCTTGATGTTGATTTATTAGATATGGTAGAAGTAGTCAAGATAAATGGATGCAAAATGGATATCTATTTTGAGCATTCTGTGAATGAACCTCCAGACACAGAAGTTTTGATACAAAGTGATGAGGAAGTGGGAACTGAAAATTTGAAAACTGGTGATAATGTTAAGGGTGGAGGGTCTTTTGCTGATACTGATACTGCAGATGGTGGACATGAGCCATTTGTAGGTGGTGAAGAGGAGGGTGGTAGGCCTGTTGGTGAGGGTTTAGTCAATGAAGCAATGCAGGAGGCTGATATATTAGGAAGAAGCCAGCATGCTGAAGATGTTGAAGGTAATGATGGGGCACTGCATGTTGACTCAGTTGAGGGTGGTAGGCCTGTTGGTGAGGGTTTAGTCAAAGAAACAATGCAGGGGCCTGTGCAGTTAGAAACAACCGAGCAAGTTGAACATGTTGAAGGTCATGATGAGTATATGCATGTTGAAGCAGTTGAAAGTGGTGTTTTTGAAACTGTGGTGACAAGTCATCATGAGCATAGAACTTACATGACTAGGGGGCAGATAAAGAAAGGCACAGCAGAAGCAAGGGATGCAAGTGGTAGTGAAGATGTTATGGAAATAAGAAAGGGAGTGAGGACTGAACAAAAAAGGGCTGAAAAAGTTAAAAGTCCAACGAGAAAAACAAAAAGTCCTGCCAAGGTATTGAGGGAGAAAGAAAAAAGTTCTGCTGCTGAAAAAAGTCCTGGAAGAAGGACAAGAAGTCCAGGTATAAAAGCAACAGACAAAGGGAAAAGGACAGAAAAGCAAATAAGTCCCTCAAAAACAGTGGAAAATATAAGAAGAAGTAGTAGGATTTCAGAAAGATTTTCACACAAAGAAAGTGAGAACCTGCAGACTCCTCACAGCAAGTCTGATAGCAACAGGGGAAAGGAAAAGGTTGTGCAGGTTGAAGTTGGTGCTGCTAAAAAATCTCCCAAGAAGAAAGGACAAGAACCAATGATTCAGGTTCAAGGTAGTCCTTATAAAAAATCTAATGAAGGGAAAGAGAAAGGAAATCAAAAAGTTGTTGATGAAGATAGTGGTCTTCAAAAAGCTGATAAAGGGAAAGGAAAAGAGAAGGTTGTTGATAAAGGTGCTGGTCTTCAAAATGCTGATAAAAGTAGAGGAAAAGACAAGGTTGTTCATGAAGGTGCTGGTCTTCAAAAAACTGATAAAAGTAGAGGAAAAGAGAAGGTTGTTCATGAAGGTGTTGGTCTGAAAAAACCTGATAAAGGCAGAGGAAAAGAGAAGGTTGTTGATGAAGGTGCTGGTCTTCAAAAACCTGATAAAGGGAAAGGAAAACAGAATGTTGTTGATGAAGATTCTGATTCATGGTCTGATGAAATCTTTGATGATAGTGATGACAATTTTGAAGGTTTAGGGGAGGACGTATCTGATGAGAGTGATTTTGATATTGAGACTATGCTTGAAGATAGAACTGATGATAGTGATGAAGGGTTGTCATGGATATCTGAAGAAATTAAAACTCCTATTAATTCAGACAATGAAGAAATGGATAGGGAGGTAAACCCACAATGGAATGAAGAGTCAACATTTGGGCATATCCAGCTGGAACTTGGAATGGAATTCTCAACTATTCAATCATTCAAGAAAGCTGTGAAGGATTACACAATCCAGCTTGGTAGACAAGTCACATGGGTGAAAAATGACAAGGTACGTGCAAGAGCAAAGTGTAATCAGTCTAGCTGCAGGTGGGAGATTTTCTGCAGTTACAGCAATGTCCTTCATTGTTTTCAGATTAAAACCTTTCAAAATGAACATACTTGTGGAAGAGTGTTTAAGAATAAGCAAGCAGATCAGAAATGGGTAATTGGCAAACTGGTAAAGAAATTGAGAAAGGAGAAAAATATGAAGATTGGAGAGACAATTGACTACTTTAAA
The DNA here is from genome assembly GCA_037954105.1 of Canavalia gladiata. Lineage (NCBI taxonomy): Eukaryota > Viridiplantae > Streptophyta > Magnoliopsida > Fabales > Fabaceae > Canavalia > Canavalia gladiata. Next base: position 7,288,007 of record CM075664.1, on the reverse strand, counting down.
CAAAGGTTTGGAGTCCATATTGATAGGACAAAGATATGGAGATCAGTGAAGAGAGCCAAGTCAATTTTGCAAGGAAGTGAACAAGAACAATATGCTAAACTATGGGACTACTGTAATGAGCTGTTAAAGTGGAATCTTGGGTCCACTATTAAGATGGAATCAACACCACAACCAGATGGCCCTCCACAATTTCGAAGAATATACATCTGTTTTGATGGCTGCAAAAAAGGGTTTAAAGAGGGTTGCAGACCACTTATAGGGCTTGATGGAGCTTTTTTGAAAGGGTACTATGGTGGTATACTTTTGTCTGCTGTTGGGCAAGACTCAAACAACCATATATGGGTCATTGCTTATGCTGTTGTGGATGTTGAGAACAAAGAAAACTGGACCTGGTTCTTGGATCTGTTACATATAGACTTAGGAGACCACGTGCAATATGGGTGGAATTTTATTTCAGACATGCAGAAGGTATTTTATTTTGCATGCACACTGACTACGTAAATTAAACCAAATGTAAATTGACATTGTAGGGACCCAAAGTGAAACTTATTAAATTTCTTAGGGTTTAAATTGAAACTTTTTAAATGTATTAGGGACTAACTTGAGGATTTTCACAGGGTCTGAGACAAGCAATTCAGGATGTTATGCCAGGTGCTCCACACAGGTTCTGTGTTTGGCATTTGTGGCAAAATTTTTCAAAGCATTGGAAGAGTAGGGAGTTGAGGAATCTGTTATGGGTTTGTGCAAGATCAACAGAGGCAAACCAATTCAACAGAAATATGAATACATTGAAGGTCACAAACAAACATGCTCATGACTATTTGGCTGAGAAACCTAAAGAAGCTTGGACGAAGGCATACTTTTCACCATGGCCAAAAGTTGACAATATTTGCAATAACAATTATGAAGTCTTCAATGCCAAGATCCTAACAGCTAGGGAGAAGCCAATAATCACAATGCTAGAGGAAATTAGGGTGATGATATTCAACACCATCACCACAAACAAGTTGAAATTGGCTAGACACTATGGACACTTACCACCAATACAACAAAGTAGGTTGGAAAAATTGAAAAAAGAATCAAATAAGTGGACAGCAACGTGGTCAGGTAGTATTAGTCCATATTTTATAAGTTATGCTTATGTATGTCATATTTACATTATTGTTTGACATTGTAGGGGATGATGATGGGCACAAGTTTGAAGTTCAATGTTGGCCACATAGGGTTGCTGTTAATGTAGGAATACAAAGTTGTACATGTCGTTTCTGGAAGCTCACAGGTTTATTGGTTAATTAGTTTTTATGTATAAATGCATTTTACAGCCATTGAATGATATCTGATGAAAATATTAATCTCATTGTACACAGGAATGCCATGTGAACATGCAATAGCTGCCATTTCATATAAAAATGAGAGACCTGAAAACCATTGCCATGCATGGCTCACAATGGCCTCCTATCAAGCAACCTATTCAAATCATATTGAGGCATTGCCTGGACAAGAATATTGGGGCCATACAGATCAAACACCATTGGTTCCACCAACCTTTAAGAAAAGACCAGGAAGGCCTAAAAAACAAAGAAGAAAGGAAGGCAGCGAAACAATTGTCACCCCACATAAACTTAAGAGAAAGTTAAAGGAATTTACATGCAGTGTTTGTGGTCAGCAGAATCACAATAAACAAACATGCCCTGTGACCAAGAGGCAAAGGCAGGAACAAATGCAACATGCTGGGTCAACTGATCATCCACCTGGGGCAGGAGAGGGCTCTGCTGCTGGGCCACCTCAGTTGTCTGCAATTGGGCCATCTGAAGAAACAGTTATTGAGCCAGCTGAAGTATCTGATACTGGCCTAGGTGAAGTTGGTGCTGATGTATCTGGAGACACAAAATTTATCTACCACCAACCTCTTTAGGCCAAAATTGACAATTAAGAAGGTTGGTTCATCAAGTGCAATAGGTCCAACACAGGTTCCAAAGGATACAACTGAACCTCATAAAGGCAGTCCACATCCAAATTCTCCAGCACCACATACTGATGCAGCCAACACTGCTGCTAAGTTTATGCCAACACCTACCATCAGGGATCCAAGACATTAGTGATCATAGATTTGTGCACAATTATTTTGTAGGCCACTGATAGGCCATTAATTGACAACTGCTGGAATATATTTTGCTTTCTATTGTGCTTCAACATGTATTCTGTTTTGATGTTCTTTTTCATTATTGATGAAGTTAGTAGGCATAAGCCAACTGTGTTACTTTCTCATCTATTATGTTACAATATGATAATGACATTACTTTTGCAGTGAAGCTTAATATTCAACTGCCCATGTATTAGTCATTCTACTTTGAAAACTTAGAAATACATTTAAACAGGATAAAAAATGCAACATGCTGCTTCTTTGCTGACAACAATTACAATCTTTGAATTGGGTTAAAGGGGATTATTATAGTTTCCACAAGGAGGCATAATATGTTGTGGTGCATTGCCAATCCTTGAGTACCCACCAAGAAGCATTTCTTGTAGCAGGTTTATGATGGGAAAATCAGATGTAGTTAGTCCAATGTCACCATGCCAGGCGCCCACAAACTTTGCAAAACTATTATTCTGCACTGGGAATTCATTTTTATGCACTTTATTTGGTTACAATATCATAATTTGAATGTAAAATCATAATAAAAAACGAACGTGGACAAATTACAGAGTTTTACAGCTTGGTAATAATGTAACAACAGATTAAGAGCTCAAATCCAAGGTCATAAATGAAGGTGGTTTGGATTGCAGAGAATATAAAGGAGTGAAGGGCTTCATATGATTATAGTTGCCATCCACATTGCCCATATACAAACTGGAATTGTTTGCTTTTACAAGCATGAATGTCATCAATGTTGTTTCTGTTGGTAACATTACTCATTCACCTAAACCCTGCTACCTTAGTCATTCAACTATAACCTGATAACATTCAAATTTACTGATAAAATTTGCATAAACCATCAAACATAAACAACTATATTCAACAAAACCAATAATCTCATTGTTCATTTATACTTCAAATATGTAAACAGAGTTATTATTACATTTAATCAACTCCCTCATTCATCCCAACCTAGTTCTTCAAAACAAAACCCATAAAAAATGCAACCAAAAAAAACAACAACCCCACCCCTACATTAATTATAACATTTAGTCTTTTAACTTCACAATCTAAGTCATTCAGCTTCCTTGACATGTTCTTCATCCATCTTTCATCAATAGCTTCACCTTCAGCTTCAGCATTCTTCACTGATACAGTTTCATTGTCAACACCAACCGTACCATTAAACCACATGAAAAATCCACAACGCTCATTCACCTACATATATCATTCAAGTGTTAAATAAACTCTTTTAAGCATATTAACACCAACGTGGGAAATGAAACCCACTTACCTTTATTTTTGGGCAACCATAGTACAATTTTCCAGGATTCTTTTCAGAACCTGATACCCTTATCATACATCGCAATCTGCAGTGACATTTCAGAACTTCATTTGTGTGTTCTGTTGTATGTGACATTCTTGATTCCATACTTCGTATGCACCTTCTATCATTCACCCCTGACATTCACAATGAATCAATTGAGTGGCTGAAGCTTCAATTTATAGATTACAAATCAATTGCAAAAATTAGGGTTCCAAATAGGGGTTTAGGGTCCTCTCTAAAATCCCAAATCTGATACCATTTCATACGAAAATGGTGTGAACTTCTTAACGTCACATAAAACGATAGCGTTTGGATGTTCACCTGGCTGGCCACGTTGTCACTTAACGTCAACTAACGTTACACATCAGCAAATCGTCAGTTGCAGTTGATCCCAGGGACTAACGTGAATCACGGTTTAAAAAGTCAGGGACTAAATAGTTAATTTAATTATCTCAGGAACTAATATGAAACTCGATAACAACCTTAGGAACTAAAGTGGCAGTTTACTCAAATAAAAATATATTTTGTAAAATAATTTATATAATATATTATTTTTATATTTTACATATTAATTTATAAAATACATATAAAAATTAAAATAAAAATAACAAAAATAAAAAAAGGAAGGGCAAAAAATATAAACCATTAATAAAATGTTGTGAAGATCCAAATTTATACCTATATACAATAATAAGAATAATATATTATTTTTTTAGTGGAATTTTCAGGAAAAATATGAGTTTCCCTATTTTATAAATAGTTCCCATAAATTTTTAAATTTGAAAAAAACGTTTCTAAATTTTTAAATAGTTTCTATACCATTTTCATTATACATACACGTTGTAGCTTTTTATTCGTACACATAGTTTATGGAAAGATTCAAAAAATAATTAACGCAATTTCTTTTTTCATAACCATTTGGTAGTTTTATTTAATTTAAATTAAATTTTAGATAAAAGAGAGAAAATTGACATTATGTCGGCAGATGAAAATTTATGGTGAAACAAAGTAAATAGTAATACAAAGATAGAAAATGAAGATTAAAAAATTTATTTATGTTATTTAATATTATTTATTTATACGGTAAGTTTAATTTCAAGGAGTTTGAAATTACTGCTAATCAAAAGATAAAGGCTTTGGCCTAGAAACATCTAAGATATAAAGTTGACTTTGGAACTGGCTCGGTACGGTCCAATTAAACTAAAGCTTAATTAATGAATCATTTTCGTTGTGCGCTGCTGATGGAGCAATGTTATATTTCAAGTTGTGAAAAGAGTTCAGCTCAAAGGGTTAAATTATTAAATGAAAAAAAAAACAAAATATAAAAAGATGCCAACAAGAAAAATGGTCAAGTACATGATTATTTTGATTGGGAAAAAAAAAGGAGAAAATATGATACAAATAATATATTTGTTATGTTATAAGATTATATTATTGTGAAGAACTAATTAATTGCATGAACCTGGAATATTCTCTCCTGCTACATTCCACATCTCTCCTGCCAAATCTTTGATCATTGATTTTTGTATTAAATGGTCTAGATTGGTTAGTGTAAATAGAATTGGTCAACATAAAATTTAATTATTTAAAATTAATTTTTGATTAGTTATTTTTTTATTGGAAAGCATAATAATCTGAAACAGTCAGCAAAGATTTTTTTTTCCTAAAAAATAGAATGATTTTGGTGACACCTAACCCCTATCAAAAAAATTGTAGGTATTTTAAAATTAGGTTCTTGATTATTAAAAAGATGATTAAACAAAAAGAAATTTTTATTAAGCATATTTTCATCAGTAGGTTCAGATCATTATCTCGTCACAAAAAGATACCTTAGTCGAAGTTCCTTTTTTAAATAACGGAACACACATAGGACAGCATATTAACGTTCTTTCTGAGATTGCTACATAAATTGAGATAAGATATGAACATTATAAGAGAGCTTAGATCAAGTAAAACATAAGTAAATAAAATATCCAACGAAACATCAATAAGATTCAAAAATACCAATAGAAATATGCTAAAATTTGATTTTAAGAGAACTTTATCAATAACGTTCTTTATTAAATCACTACCATAAATATAAAGGCCTAAAACAAAGGTTGTATAAACAATTAAAATATATCCTTTAAAAACGTTTTTGCATAATGCTATTTAACCTAAAACAAAGATTGTATAAACAATTAAGTTGTGCCCTTTAAAAACGTTTTTGTATAGTACTATAATAGGAGTTAGTTAAGGAGAAAATTCTTGAATATGACAATGATACAATCTTAAGTTGTTCTTGAAATAATCAATGATTTAAATTCACTCATACATATCTCAATTAACCAAGTTATGTTCCATTTGCAAAGTGATTTTTGAAATATATAAAAGTTCTAACTTCATTATTCGTAAGATGAAAATCGGAATTTTTTTTCGGTAAATAGAAAAATTCAGTAAATAAGAAAAAATATATATATATATTCAGAATTTATTATGCAAAGTATAAATATAAAAATATAAATAAATAAAAGAAAACAAGTGGATCAGAGAAATAATACCAATAAAAATGAAGGGATGGAGCCTTACGAGTAAGGGGCAGCGAGACAAGGTATAACCTAAAACAAGCTTTGCTATGAAGGATATTTTGCACTTAAATAATGTTAATATTTAAAGTATGTACTAGTATAATATTGTTAAAAAGAAACTGTTTACCAAAATGTTTTTGTAGTTACTGCTTTATGCTTAGGCTTTATCAGTTGTTACATTAAAATTGAAAAATATAAAAATATATGAAAAAATATAAGAAATAGAGATAATAATATTTCTATTTTTATATTTTTCAAACATTATTTTTTATATTTTTAAAATTTAATATTATTTCTAAAAGTATAAATATTAATAATTAAATCTATTTCAAAAGTGTGTAAATAATATTAAAAATATAAAAGTATAGATATTAATATTTTATACTAAATTAAAATATATTTACTTAATAATAGTTTAATAATTTATTTAATTCTCAAATAATAAATATTATATATTATTTTCATAATTTTTAATCTTTAACGTAACCTTTTTCATTTAATTATTATATATTACGTATATTATATTTGAATTAAATATATTATCTAATTTAATCTAAGTTTATTTTTCATTTGAGTTATAAAAAGAGAAATAGTAGCTGTCAATGACAAGTGAAAGGGTTATATATAAGCTAAAGAGTAGTGTCCTAATTTCTTAAACAAGCAATCCACTCATTCTAAAATATTTTAATTATTAATATTAATATAAAAAATTCCTTTATTTTTATACTGCAAGAAAAGCAATGAAGCTTTTTCAATTAGGCTACAAGTAAATATTTTAAAATAAGCATAACCATAAAGCAGAAGCACAGAACATCTATCTATTTGTTTGGGATGCTGCAAGTATGATGTCGTGGCGCATATCAATATAACATTCCATCACTTCAAAGCAGTGACTGTTACGCATTATAGATGCAAGCAGCACGTGTGAGAGGTATTTTGATTGTGCGATATTTTTAATACTAAAATAAAAGATAGCAGTTCACAAACTGCTATCTTTGATAATGTGAAAACCATTATTAAATCTCTTTCTTTGGATATATTAAGTAGAATTTACTATTGATATATTACTAAAAAGATTGAACGATTCTAATATTTTACTTGCAACTTTTTATTGACGTCAAAAGGAATAATTTTTTAAAATTGCAATCATAATTCAAAAGCAGCTCTTTATTTACAATTATATAATTTCTCAACATTATTTTTTTTTAAATTTTCTCTTACAAAAATCATGTCTTTGCTTCTATTTGATTGAGTGGTGGGTGACCACATGATGCTAAAAACAGTATTGCAAATAGGGATGGAAGTAGGCCGAGTCGAGCTAGTCTTTGAGTGTTTAAGTATGGTCTGTTTAAAAATTTTGAGACCTGAGTTTGGATCTGTTATCTCTTAAAGGTTTTTTTTTTTTCTGTCAAGACTTAAGCTGATTTAAAGCTTACAATGTCTGTAAGCCTGTTTAAAAGCCTATATTACAAAAAAATCAATAAATAAACTTAAAGTTTATATAAATAATTAATTAAAAAAATTTACAAATTTAAAGTCTACATGATAAAAAGACTATTAAATAGGCCTAAAACATATATATATATATATTAATATTATGTAAATAAAATATAAAATAAATATTATATAAATATAATATATTAAAATAAATATAAATATATAATATATAAATATAAATAAGCTTCTGAATAGGTTAAATAGGTTTTTTTATAAACCTAGGTTTGGCTTGTTTATCTAAAAAGATTTTTTAAAAAATCTAAGCCTATCTATTTATTAAACAAGCCGAGTTTAACTAAATTTTAAAAGAACCGTAAATTCCTCGACAATCTTATTTACTTTCATCCCTAATTTGCAACATGAAAGATGGGCTTATACAATTAAATTAGACACAATAATGAATTTTGAAGTCTTACTTGCAAGGTGGTGGGTTACTAGTGCGACTATAAGGCTTGATGGCCAATTGCGAATTTCGGCCGGTGGAGGAGCCACAGAAATGGTTGGTTAAATGGAAAGAAAGCAAAGTTTGCCAAGGTAATATACTAATCTAAACATGAGGTTTTTTTTATCAATTTATTGTTTTTCACAAGTATATTTTATAGAAAAATAATTAATTCTATTTAAGATACAGTTAAATAAAGGTAATTATTTATTATAAAATATATTTAAATAAAAATAAGTTTAATTGAATTAAATTTTTTTATAATATAAATTTAACCTAATTTTAAATTTAAAAATTTTAATAAATTTAATTTATTTAATAAATATAACATATTTAATATAAGCTATTTTTTAATATATATATATATATATATATATATATATAAGATTAGTTGATATAAATATAAAATTTAATATTTATATTAATTTAATGATTTTTATAAAATATAAAATTTATCAATTTAGTAATTTAATGATGTTATAATATTTTTATAATAATGTATATTAAATTTTAAATAATTTTTATATTTATAAATATATTATTTAATTATTATTTACAATGTTTAAAATAATATATTAATTATTAAAATATAAATAAATAATAATTTTTTTATTAATTTTTATTTTATATAAAATTTTATAAATATAATTTATTTAATAAAAATTTTCAAATCCCGATTGATTGATTAATTTTATATTTTATAAAAAATTGTTAAATTAACTTAAGTATTATATTTAACATCTAACGGTCAATTCATTCTAAGCCTTTCTTTCATCTTAAGTTTCATATATATATATATATATATATATATATTATATATAATTTTAAAACATTTATTTAAATATATAAAAATAATTTATTGTTTTAATATTTTAAATAAGATTTATTAAAATAAGTTTTTTAATTTGATTTAATAAATAATTCAGTTAAATTTATGTCATAAACTTTCATGTAATATAAGTTTATAGAATAATCGTTTATAATTAAATTATTCATTTAAATACTCCTTAAATATTTAAATTCATCTTTAATAAACTTAAGATGACATGTTAGTATTTGATAATATAAAAGTTGACATTTATTTTTAAAAATTATAAGTAAAATTTATATTAATTATTTGTTAATAGGACACGATAGTTTTTAAAAATACCCATATTATGATTTATATTTATAGTTTTTAAGAAATTAAAATGAAGTCTTCACATTTGACAGATTGAGTATCTACTTCAATTTTTTTTCAAAAATTATTGGTATTATTTTGACTGTTAATTCCTGTGAAAAAAATGTTAAAATTTCTTCAAGATATTTATTCAAGATTCCGCCCTGCTTGTTCCGTCTTTTAAGATTATTACAAGTTTATATTGTAATAATTTTTCAAATATTTTGTGTTTAAAAAATTAAGTCCTCCCGTTTAAACTAATCCAATTTGTTAAACCCTCTTGTATTTAACATTCTCTATATCATCATGCAATTTTGGGGAAAATGCTAATAGGTCTCTGGGTGGACATATTCATCATTACCATAAAGAAAAAGAGGGTTCTCTATATTCTCAACATTCCTCTCCTTCTCTTTCAGCTGCAACTTTCTTTTCTCAAACAAAATCATGCTCTCTAGAATTCCTGTCTGTGGTCACGCTAATTTGCATGCAACTAATCATTACATTAAGTGATAAAATGGAATCAAAAGTAATCTGCACTCCCAGTAATTTTCCTTTCTTATTGGATTGCCATGTTCGGAATTATTTTATATTGACTTTGTGCAATCATATAATCATATATAAATAAAATAAAATATATTTTTAGCTTTTAATTTTAATATTCTTGTTTTTAAAAATATTTTTATTATTTATTAATGATGTAATACGTATTTAAATATGTCATATCTATTATCATTTTAAAATAATCTGATATATATAATTTGATGTATATTATATCATTTTAAAAATATCTAGAAAAAATGAAAATGAAAAGTGTCAAAACAAGCTGAACCTTTGGAAGCGTTTCTATTGAGTTCCATCTCATTTGCATACTTCTTAATCCTAAAAATATAGATACAGGCACTTCTCAAAGATTTCATTCCATGCAATGCTTTAAACTGAGGTTTGCAAATTGCAATTGTAATTGCTGGCAATATTAAAAATTTTATGATCTCAATTTGCATACTTCTTAATCCTAAAATCCAATATAGATACTATTCACTTTCCGGAGATTTCATTCCGTGCAATGTTTTAAATTGTAATCTGCAATTGTAATTATCATCGCAATATTAAAGATTTTATTTCTTAATCCTAATCTGCCAAAAAATAACCGGCCCAAATCCTTACCTTTTGTTTTTTTTTACTGTATAGATACTATCACTTGCCGAAAATTTTATTCCATGCAATGTTTTAAATTATAGTCTGCAATTATAAGTATCGTCGCAATATTAAAGATTTTATATTACGATCGATCCCAATTATTGTTGTACTTTATTATGTTTATTTGTATTTTTATAATATAAAGAATTGTGACATAACTGCAATCACAATTTATAACAATAATTCCATACATAAAAAAACACAACATTGTCTTCTTCAACCAAAATCGGTCTCTATCTCTCTCCACTGCTATCTAAGTACTCACTCATTAATGTCTGTCTGCTATTCCTCTAGCATATTCTGCCATCAGTTTCTTGTTTATATTTTTGCCGTGTGGTATTGACACCGAGTGACAATGTTCGTTTTATTATGTTTTTCTACTTTATTATTTTCCAATTGAGAAAATACAAAAGTGACACAAAATTAAAATTTCCTCCTTGTTTCAGAACTCAGTTGATTTTTAATTGCAAATTATCAACGTCAACTTGTCGATATTTTTGAGTAAATTGTGTGCTGTTTCGATATTTTTAAGTAAATTGTGTGCTGTTTATTAATTTAACAAAAGCCGCTTTACAATTTGGCTAGTTTAATATATAGTCTCTATATTTTATAAGCACATTCCATCACGAAACCAAGGTTGATTTATTCATTTCCTTGAGAGACGGCGTGATTTTTGCTCAATCAATATTTCTAAAGTTTAAAGATGATTGAATTAGATTTCCTTTTTTTTAATAAAATATTTTTTATACACTTGCCAAATTCAGTGCTGGAATATTTTTTATAAAAGAAAAAAAAAACTTCGAATTAAACAGCAATGGAGTGAACTAGGCACCGAACATGCATGGTCAGTGGTTCTCGTCGGGTTGAGTCAATTTGGGAATCTATGAATTTATACCCAACATATCTATGAAGAAAATTTGTTTTTATAAATCTGAAAAAAGATGAAATAAAACAAATAAGAGATAAAAAATAAAATAAAAAATATATTTAAATAAAAATATTAAAATATATAATAATTAAAATTTAAATAATTATGCAAATAACATCATTTTTCTCTTATATTTTATTCATTTTCAGCTTTTTATATAGCAATTCATATAGTAATGCACTAACTTCAATTGGCTTATGTAATTTTATTAATTATTTATAGTTTTTGGGATGTGCAATGTTATCATAATTCATTTGACACTAACATAATTTACTAAAGACTTGTTACGTTAATTGGTTTTATTATTTATATATTTTGATTGTTTGTTTGTTTGAGACTTTTAAGACTTATTATGTTACATTTTATATAGTTCATTCGAGACTTATAATTTTGTTAAGTATGACTTTGATCACCCAGAGGTCTTCAAAATCTACCTGGTCAATAATGATCATATTATCTGTATATTGAAGCAAAATCATTGGGATATTTTCAATATGCATAGGTTTAAACAATTCTTTCGAAATTGTTGCTTCTAGGAGTTTGCAGAATTCTTCAGCTGCCATGATATACATGAGGGATGCAAGAGGATTACCTTTCCTAAGTCTTGTTTGGATCTTAACCTCTTTAGTTGTACCTCCATTTGTTAGAATTGATAAGTGACTTGAAAAAATATAAAATTTTAACCAGCTCCTCCATCTGTTTGATAATCCTATCTTTTCCCACATATAGTCCAAATACTCCCAAGAAACTAAGTTATAATAAGCCTTGGCAAAATTCACCTTAAAAATAAAGCAGGATTTTGATTTTCATTTGGCATAATCCACAACTTCATTGAGAATAAGGCCCCATCCACCATATGTCTTTCAGGTAGAAATACTGTGTGCATCCATAGGACCACTGACTTTAACATTGAGCTTAGCCTTCTTGCTAGGACTTTAGCTATTAATTTATATAAGCTCCAGAGCAGGGATATGAGTCGATAATGATCCAAATTCTATGGGTAAGCCAACTTTCATTAAAGTTTGTGGCCACTCTCTGATCAAACATACTAAAACACCCCGCTCCCTTCCTCCTTGTGTGCGTTGTTAGTCAACCTAAGACACATTAGGCATCTCTATTAAATTTACTCTTTACCTCCAATAAATCTAGCCAGTCATTTCTTTTATCGTCTGCATAACATGGTGTATAGGCATTTACCACATTAACCAGATGAGAATTTTTCCACTTTAGCACCACTAATAGGAAATGTGAGCTAGAAAACTAATCTACCACCAAACCATTTTTTCTCTGGAGGAAGACTTTGAAAGTTAAAATCATCATAGCCCCATAATAGGTGAACTAGCATCTTATCCGTCCCTGTTAGCCTTTATTTCTTTCAAGGTTATAAAATCAATCCCTTCTTGTCAGATAAGATTTCTTACATACCTCTTTATCATCCCCAAAGCCTATAACATTAAAGGATATGATCTTCATGAGGAGAAATGATGGTCTTTTACGTGGCTTTACTTTATCTTCTACTTCTAATGTCATCAAACATTTTTTGGCCCTATTATCACTAACATTAAGTGAAATGCCAATATCTCTACCTATCCTAAGAAGTTTGGTATCCTTTCTTTCATAAGCCGTTTCTCTAGTCGTCGATTATTTTATTTGATGTCATCTTGGTTTCTTGCAAATTCCTTTTCAGACTAGTTGGGAGGATAACTTTCCTTTTAGTTTAGCACCCTTATTTCCTTTTTTTTCCTCATATAAGGAAACCCTTTTTAAAACTTTATCAGATTAGGTAGACATTTAGACTAGAATCCACGTATAACAAAATGGAGCCCATACTTTTTACACCTCTTTTTTCTTTTAATATCTTCATTTAGTTTTTCAAACATTTTTATTATTAATGTACCTTTGACACATATCCTCTTCATTTTGGACCTCGCTTCTCCAAGTAAGTACTATTCCTGTCGTCATTGCCAACAGCAATCTTCAACTTTCAACGTTGCTATCTTCTTAAAGGTTAGTATTCCATTTGCAGACGGTAGTCCATTTGTTAGTGTTTTTTATCATCTAGGGTTTGTTTAGATTTAGGAAACTGGTTCTAGTGCACCCTATGGTAGCACACGAGATAACGTTAATACTTTCTGCAAAATGGTTTGCGAAATGTATCAGATGTATTTTGTAAATTAGTTTGCGAAATACATCTGATACATTTTGCAAACTAACTTGTAGAATGTTAACGGATACATATCGCAAACTAATTTACGGAATACATTTGATACATTTTACAAACTAATTTATGTTAATATTTTAGAATTTATTATTTATGGTTTAATTTAAAGGTTTATAAAATATAAATAATCTGACTTAATTTTTTATTATTTGATTTAATTTTACATTTTAAGTTTATGTGCAAAAGTTGGATTAAGAAAAAATAACTAAGCAAGTGTGTTTTATTTGGTGAGTTTTAGATATGGCCAGGACTAAGGGTTCACATACTAGGGGTGGTACTTCGCTAAAGGAGGTAGAGGAGGACTACTGAAGATGATAGAATGGAAGGACGAGTTTGACCAAATGCTTTTTCCTGTAATCAACATGTTCAACAAACCCACAATGAGGACATTAAGGATAATGAGCATGTTGATGTTAGAGTTGATGTTGTTGCTAAAGAAAAGACATTCTAAGGTGGTCCAATGAATGTCTCTATTCTTCAATCATATTGTTAGCATATAACATTTTCTATATGGTTTAGAGAGGCGAGAATTATTAATTTTTATGTATGTATTTATTTAAATATTAAAAGAATTATTTATTTATTTAGTATTTCTTTGTTTATCGGTATGTTGTTTTAGGATCGTGGTGCTCTAAAGGTGTTGATCCACAGACGAAAGTTAAAGGAGACAAAGGACCCTTACATCCAAAATATTATACAAGAAGGTGAATTAGCACAATTAGTATGGTGCAATCACTGTATAGCAGATAAGAGATTACTGCCTACTTTTGCTGAAAGGTGGCATAGGGACACGTGCACCTTCCATTTGCTTGTAAAAGATAGGACCATCACATTAATTTATATGTCTTTGTTTCTGCATCTACTAATAACAGGAGAACTTTGTTCCGTTCAGAAAATGACATGGGAGTCAGCTTATCACATTTTGACAAAGTTGCTTAGTGTTTTAGCTTCAGAGGCAAAGATGGGGATAGATCACACACGCGGTGCATATGTGAGATTCAGTTGGCTCTGGAATGTGTATGACTGCTTCATTAGTAAGGGTTATTTGAATGCAACTGCTCGAGCCTATTTACTTCAATGATAGGTGACACAACAGAATATGAGTTGAAGGACTAACGTGAAATGTGAAGTAAAATATCAATGACTAACGGTTTAATTTTTTTTAGTCAAAGACTAGATTGAAATGCATTAACAAAGTGAAGGATTAAAGTGACAATTCACTATTAATATAATTAAATTTGCAGGATCTATTTGATAGAATCGTAGAATTATTACAAGGCATTATTGGTTTGGGAAGTCTCCCAAAGGGAACAACAAAAGTTGATATGCCACATCATGCTTTTCACATAGTACATGTTGGAAGTCATGCTGGAGATGTTACCTATCAAAAAAAAAAAAGAGGAATCATCCATCCAATTGATGTTATTATTTATTATGGATATTTGTATATGTAACATAATTAAATGTTGTATGCATTTATGGAATGATTGATGATTTAGTAATATTTTTTATTACTTTAGCAGCACTGTCATATGATATTCAAGTTGTGTTCATATCATATAAGGTAAAATACAAATAGTATAAATTATATTACAACCAATCAACCATAATATTCGTGAAATTCTTAACATTGTTTATAAATAATGAACTAAATAATTCTATCTAACTAACATATGTTGATTCTCACATTCGAGCATTGTTGGGACAATATATGTGACATTGCAAAGCAATTGGAGGGAATGAAGCTTCATCCACTAAGAAAACCTACGATGATAGCCTACACTAGATTCATAAGTAAACATAAATAAGTTCCTAAGAATATTAAATAGTTAGATGAATACTTTTCCAAAATGACAACTACTTACAAATCTTATGCAAATAATATGATGACAACGCAACGTGATGGTTCACTTTTAAGCGGAAAAATGTTATTGATCCATGGATGGAAATATGAATAAGTACGACATTATACCTAGACACAATTACATAATCCATATCAGTAATTGTTATCCACTTATCTGATGAAATCATTTTTTATTCCCAATAGATAAAAACGTCCTTAACGACATGAATCTTTCTTCAGTGCTAAAAAGATTCACATATCCACCACAATACTAAGAAAGTTCCCTAATTAAATCAAGGTGGATTTGAACCCAAGACTCCTCACCCTTTCCAAGCAATATATCAATTGTGTGATATCCACAATTTCCATCCACCTCAATGTCAACTATGTGTTCAATATAGTTATGTAGCTAAATAGGAAATGAGTCAAGAATCGGCATAACCTTTTTTTATTTTTAATCCAACGTTTAATATTGGATGATAGACGAGGTGAGGAACTATTATGGACAGAGTACAAATCATCAACATATTCAAAGAAAGATGGATCATGTTTGGTTGATATTTCCATCTTCAATGTCTTACTTTTGATTACACCTTTTATTCTTACTTTATCATGAGGTGAAAACATTGAAGTTGTATCAAGAAATGCCAAGTCATAAGGTTTATTCTTCTATATTATTTTTCCACAAACATCAAGTTCTAAGAATTGTTTCAGCAAGGCCTCAAACTTCGGTTGTAATGACAAATCACACCATGACTCTGTCATTCCTTCATCAGCAAAGGTCAATCTCTTCCAATGATAATGAATTGACTTCAATGGTACAAAATTACTATGACACTATACCTTGCTAACTTGCATGCACAAGGTAATCCATATGTAGTTCCAAGAGTGCAACCATAGACTATAGTGTCAATACAAACAATATTGACCTATTTGTACTCAATAGCAATGTTCCCTAAAACGTTATTTGATATAAAGCCTCATAGTTTGGCATAAAAACTGTATTGAATTTGTGTTTTACGATAATCATGTCTTTCTCAAATGACGTATTTATATCACTATGTTATAATATTATCATATTATTTATTGCATTCCAACATGAACACAAATCATCTCTACTATCTTCAAGCAACATCTTTAACCTTAAATGTGCACTTTTAACCTTAAAAAAATCAAGATATATATGATGAACCCTTTATGTCATTCAAATATATTATACAAAAACTTCATTTTAATTAAAAAGATACCTGATAGTAATTGTATTTTTAAGATGCATCATCCTATCAATCCAACAACTGAAAAATCTTTTCTTATGAGGATGCAACCATGTTTTATTCACATAATCTAGAAAAATGGAAAATTTTGAACACTTGCCCTTAAATTTAATAAAACGCTCTTCATATTCAATTTCACTTAGAGAATCCATTAGATTAACTCATGCATCTATTACATAATCTCATTCGTTTATTATAGAAATTAATAACTTTAAACTTCACACTTTTAAAAACATGAAATTAACAAAGCAAGTATTTTGCACATGGAAATACTATTCCAAAAACATTCATTGAGGAGATATCTCTATCTATCACAATCACTTGGGGTATTAATTCATCTTTTAGAAACAAGCCTCCAACTTTTTGTAATGCCCAATGAAATTATCTCCTCATTCAAACTCCAAATAAGCAAAACCTATAAAAAATGTCAACTCTATTAAGGTTACTCCAACAATCTCAAGTAATGACAAACGATATTTGTTTGTTTTGTATGTAGTGTTAGTAATAAGCCCAATTAGAATTCATTTAATAATTTAATGGCATCTCGATGTGTCCAAAACATATCTCAAACAACATTGGACATTTCAATCCTTCTATACCAATACACATATTTGTCATGTTCCATTAACTTCATCAAATGTTGCAATTATATTCGAGGGCCTCTTTCTGATTTTCCATATGTATGGTAAACATTATAGATTTGATTGATGTCAGTCACATTATGATCATCCTATCTTTTAATGTTAACAAAACATTCTCCAGCTTAACCATATTTTTATCATATCACTACTAAAGACTTTTCTTTACCATTTAGTCTTTCAGTATACACATGATCTTCTAATGTTTCGATTATATCATGGTTGTGAAATTCACAAACAACATTAAGCTTCCAACCTTCACCATTTCTCAAAAACCTTCCTTTTAATATGAAAGGACACTTACATTTTCTTATTCCAACCACCTTATGTGTTAATTTATTCTTGTAAAGTCTTTATTTTTCAGTTCTTTCATAGTCTAATATTAACATTATTTTTCACCTAATTCTGCCACTGCCGGATCTAATAATAACCGCAACAAATCCATGAGTTTTACTTACTGCTCTAGTCCAGGATAATAAATTATCTTGTGAAGGAAACACCTAATCATAAAATACAAGCAATCAAATATTACTAAGTGATATACGACATAATAATTAAATTTTCAATCTCAAACCCAATTATCATATTAGTTATGAATGTGTTCATATCATCAACATTGTTATTTATCACAACCAACTCATTTTCTTGAAAACTTACTTTATTCTGTCATCATAGATATGAAAATCAAATCAAAAATTCAAGTTAGACATTTTTATAAAAATAAAAAACACTTTCTCCAAAAACATATAACTACTTCATCCTCTTCCTTAAATATTTGCATATAAACTTCGTTTGAAACATGCTTACTCGACCTCAACGAATCTTCTATGTTTATATCTCTGTAAAAAATAATATAACATAACATTAGTATATAACTTTTCTACTTTTTCATTTCATTTTAATAGTAAAAAAATTTCAAAAATTAATTAGAAAAATAAAAAATAACATTTTGCAAATTAATTTGCCGAACAAAAATAATCACATTTTTCAAATTAATTTGCAGAATATGATTATTTTTGTTCTGCAATTTAATTTATGAAATTTTATTTTTCTACTTCACAAATTAATTTATGAGATGCAAATAATTAGATTTCATAAATTAATTTATGAAATATATTTCATGCATTGTGAAAGTTAATTTATAAAATATATTTTTTATATTTCATAAATTAATTTGTAAAATAAAAATATAATAAAAAAACTAGGACCTCATCTTCATATTTTTTAACCATTGCATTAGTTATTCTTTCAATTTAAATCAAGAATCCAAGTTATATATACATTCAAATAATAATAATAATTACTCATTATAGGATAGGAAAATTAATGACAAATAAAAGAGGAAAAAAAAGAAAAAAAATCTTATAACATATTATATCATTAAAGATAATTTAATTTTTTTACAGATCATGAAAATAAAAATAAAAATATAAAAAAACAAAAGCCATCAAATAAATGCTTGAATAAGAATAGGTTGGACAACCACATATTCACACGTTAAATCCAATTTATAAAGATAAGATGATCTAATTTGGAGGTATGAATATTCAATCAATTCTTATTTTAAATACATCTTAATAATTATAATAATGATTAAATAATAATATTAAATTTTTATATTTTATTAAAAACATGATTATATTAAGTATACAATTAGATGAAGATTTTTAAATAAATCAATAAATATACAATATCAATATAATAATAATAATAATAATAATAATAATAAAATAAATTTTTAATTAAATAGATTAAAATTTAACCTTGATAATTAAAGGTTTACATATATCTTTATTTTTTAAATTTAATTTTGATCATTTTAAAAAACTATTAATTTTAATCTTTATAAATTTTTAAAATTTATCCTTTTTTATTTTATAATGATATGACATGCATTTAACTATATTACATTAATAATTACTCTAAAATAACATGTAACATGAATTTCTTAAATAAATATCACATTATCATTAAATAATAACCTGAATTATTTTTAAAAATTTTAAAATTTATTATAATTATAATTAACATATTTTTTAAAATATTAAATTTAATTTAATTATATTTATAAGAATAAAAAATATATTTGATTGTTAATAAAATAAATTTTCAGAAAGATCTTAACTTATTTAATATATAAATCTAACCTAAATTAAGTTTGATATGAATTAGATCAGAAATTCTCAACGAGTAACTTGGCTGATTTAGTAAGAAAATTATTTATTTCCAGGTTGTTGATTGATTTATTATTATTGTAGCCATCATACGCAAGTCACGGAAAAGACGATTTAAATTCAGTGTGAAGAAATGATTATATATCCAAAAGGAGAAAAAAATTAAAAGCGATGAAAGTCTAAACGAATAATGAGACATGCTTGAAGTTAGGAAACATTTTATCTTAATCATAATTTTAAACATCATGACTATTAACTAATCCAAGATATTTTCATTGGATAGTTTATACTTGTGTTCATGTGAAGATTGCACGTGTGAGTGGTAATCTGATAAACGGGGCAGCAATGCAATTATATGCGTTAAGAATTTGATGATGATGATTACTTACTTTAAAATTTATAAAATTAAATTGTGAATTAATAAATTAATAATTTTCATTATATTAATTATAATTTTTTTATTTGACCATTTCTGAAACTGTTCATTAATTTGATGTCTCCATCGTATTTTATCATTTCCAAAAGATAAAGAAAAACAGATTTATAAACAAATCGAGAGAATAAAATAGAAATATATTAAAAGTTAACTATCTAAGAGGAATGTCTTTATTTATGACATTTTTTTTTGTCTATTGATGAACAGACATGTCAATTAAATTGGTGTTATTTCATAAAAGGTATGCTATTTTAAGTAATCGTCAATAAATAGTCACATGCCTCTCGTATCGTATATAAATAGTTATTTTTATTTTGAAATAATTATGCAAAAAAAACTTTACTTATATATTTTTCTATTTATAAAGAGTTCTTATGTCAATTAATTTGATGTTATTGCAATTTTCAACAAATAATTACATACACATAATATCTTATATAAAAAATTACTTTTATTTTGAGTTAATAGTATAGGAGAAATATTTTATTTATATATTTTTTCAATTCATAAAAAGTCACATCAATTAAATTGGTGTTATTATAAAAGTTATACTATTTTAAGTAATATCTATTCAATAAATACTCACATGCACTGGGTATCTTATATAAGAAATTACTTTTAGTTTGATTTATGTTTTTATAAATAGACATATAATTTCAATTTATACCTATTTATGTGTGAATAGTTATGTCATTTCAATTGAAATCTATTTATGTAAACATATATTTTTTTCATCCACATATTTATAATTAACTTTCATGAAACATTAATACGAAGACTAAAAAATAGTTATCTACTGTGTAAGGTCGATCCAGAGTCGATTTTAGATTGTATAATGGAAAAAAAAAAATCAAATTCAATTCAGGTTTCTAAAGCAGTGTTCAAACCTAATTTTTTAAAACTTTTCACGGATCATATCAAACTAAAAAAAATCAAATTTAATTTTTACTCAAAATTTAAAATGTAAGACCTAAATTTTACCAAGTGGGTTTGGTCAGCTAGGTTGGGTTAATCCGTTTTATCAGTCCTAATTAATACTCTTATTTAAATGAAAATAACTTTTAAATTTAAATAAAATTAAATAAATTTATTTTGATTTAAAATTTGATAAAATTAATTTTGGACTATTAAACATTTTTAAGATGCCTATATAAATTAATATAAATTAATATAAATTATATAGTTTTTAAAACATGTATTTTATATTAAAAAAAACTGTGACAACTAATTTTTAACTTTAAAATAAACCGGCCCTAACTCTTCAAAATAAATAAAAATAAATTTCTATTTTAAATGAAATAAAACAATTCATCGGTATAAAACAAAATAACTTCTCATTTAAATAAATCAATACAATTTTCATTTAAAATGAAACACAATTCTTTAAATTTAAATTTTTTTCACATTTTACAATATAGAATATTTTTTTATTTTCAAAGACATTTGATATTAAAAATATAATCAATATCCTGAGAACATTATTTATAAATAAGATTTTTATTTTTATTAATATATTTTTTATAATTTTATTATATTTCAACATAGAATAAAAAATATTTAGTTTTAAGTCAACATCAATAAATATATTTAAAAATAAAAAAAAACATTACATCAATAAAAAATATAATAATAAAATTAAACTTTTTAAAAATTTATATAAATAAAAAATTATACTACTATTTTTTTTTACTCTATCCAAATAATTTATTTTTTATTTTATTTTAATTTTAATTTTAATTTTTTAATTTTCTTTCTTTTTAATTCTTTTTTTTTTCTATTTTTCATATATTCCAACAGGAAATAATACTCTTGTAATATCTATTTTTATCATTGAAGAAACTCAAAGTAACGCATTTTTAAAGAAAAATAAGACTGCTGACTGCTTAAAATTAGCATCGAACGGTTCCTATGTTGCTTATAACATTGGACAAGTATGTATTTACACTTTACACCTTGGAATTTGATGATCACATTCGCCCGAATGCATGCACAGATTTGAACACGTAATCTTCAGACGTGGAGACTGAGTTCACCGTTTCAGTTTTCCAGTTTCCAACCTCGCATGTCATGTTTCTTGTGACCACATCTACGATAACGCAAATATATCCTCCAATCAAATGCACCTGAACCAACTGATTCTGGGTCCCACAATCACCAATTACCTATGGGTCCCACAAGAAACTTCCTCCATCCCCAGGATGAGCTGGCCCCCAATAACGACAAAATTTGCACAACACACAGTTGTACACACCACGTGGCATCTTTTCGCAACTTTGCTTTTTGCGGTACAATTCCATGCGTTTTTTTTTAATCTCAGTGATTAATAAATAATATTAACAATTTTTCATTTTTAAATATTTAAAATCAATAATTTAATTTCATTCTTTTTCTTCAATTTAAAATTTTGTTTGCTCGCTGGTAGTTTATGCTTAAAATTGATAATGAGAGTTACACGTTTTGTGTTTGCCAAATAATATTTTAATATTTGTGAAAAAAATATTCTCAATGCTTGAGAACTGAACGGAATATTAGTGCAAAAGACAAAATTAACAGAAATTAAATAAAGACTTTGGTTTCATGTAATAAAGGAATGAATAATTGGGTTTCCAATTTTGAATTTGTTTCCAGTTTCCCTACATCAACTCGTGCTCATCCATGTGAAACATGAAGTGAAGTAATTATTTGTTTTAATTGTAAAATATACCGGGTTGAAAAAGAAGATAAATTTGAAAAAAGGATTTGCTTTTTTCTTCATTGTTTTTGTTTTCTCACTATTTAATTTATGTTTCTTTTTAAGAGATTTTTTTTACTCGTTTTTTAAAAAATTAAACATAAAATAAGAGTGAATCATTAACAAATTAAAAGTGCTTAATTAATTTGCAAGAAATAATACCAAAAAAGCTTTTGTACAGTCAATACATAAAAAAAGTTACGTTAAGCAAAATTCGTTGAGAAAATAGTTACTTGATTGGTTGAATTTGAAGGCTTAATTATTTTTAATCAAAATTTACTTAACACAAATTTTCAAAAAACAATTCTTCATTTTCCAGCTTATATTCCTGATCCACCTCTAATCCAAAAGACCAGTCATCTACCAGATGCAACATGGAACGTGGTTCTTAACAGAATAATTCTTACCTAATATATTATAAATTATTATAATAAGATATTAATAATATTTTGAATAAATTTTTATTTTTATTCTTTAAATAATATTTTAAATATATTAATTAATATTATATATATAGTTATATATAATTCATGAATATTTTTTATTGAAAATAATTTTATTATATTAAAAGCATTTATATCATGACAAAGTTAATTTTATCGTATAAATATTCTTTATACATAAATATTGAACTTAAAACTTTACTTAAAAAAAGTTAATATGTATTACAAAAACTAACCATCTGTTGATCTTATATCACTATCTTATTATTTTAATTAATTATCTAATGAACAAAAATTTTAATTAAAAATTCACGGTAAATTAATTATTAATTAACATAGTTTTTCAATTTCTAATAATATCACCATAAAAAATTCTTTAAATACTTAATAAAAATATTAAACACTTTAATTAAATTTTAAAATATTAAATATATGAATAAACACGCGAACCTCCTCTAGAATTAGCAGTCATTATACTAAATTTTGTCTTACTTAAGAGCTTATACCTACCTCCTTTACTTGTCGTTTGTTTTATTGATTTTAAGGATATTTGAGAATGATAAAAAATAAGATATATGTAACTTTTTAAAATAATAGATTAATGTGCATAGTAAAATACATAATAGAAACATGAATGTAATTTATAAATTA
The DNA here is from genome assembly GCA_037954105.1 of Canavalia gladiata. NCBI lineage: Eukaryota > Viridiplantae > Streptophyta > Magnoliopsida > Fabales > Fabaceae > Canavalia > Canavalia gladiata. The sequence goes on along the minus strand of CM075664.1, from coordinate 7,264,342 downwards.
TTAAAAATAAGCCACATTAACTTATTTTTAAAAATATTTTAAAAGAAAATTATGATAAACTTTATAAAAAATTATTATTTTATTTTTAGTCTATAAAAATATTTTTAACACATTGTATTCTACTTAAGACTAGATATTAAATGTGTAAAATTTATAAATGTTCTAACATTAAAAAAGTTATATTCATATATTAACATATATGAACAAAGAATAAAGAGAAGTTGCGTGTAAAAGACGAGAAGAAATATATATATATATATATATATATATATATTTATAATATTTATTATTATTTTATTTTTGTTAAGTGTATATTTAAAAAATTAACATTATATATCTAAAAATTAACTGAATAAAATAAAACATTATATGTAAAATATATATATATATATAATAATACCGTTAAAGTGAAGTGCATAGTAATATGCATAATTTTCCGGAAGGAAAACATTACGCTAACAAAAAATTACAAAGTGTGTGCGAGAAGCATGCTGAGAGTCACACAGAGCAGCAGCAGAGTCGAGAAAATAACACTCTCTCACACACTGAGTCGCAACTATAAATAGCGAAAAGAAGGCCAAAACGTGGACTCAACGGTCCCTTTTTTTTTTCCTCTCTCTCTCTCTCTCACTCTCCCTTCGTAGTTCGCACTCTCCAACGTAAAATACTCTCTTCTTTCTCTTTCTGCAATGTAGGTCCCTGAACAATGGCAAACTATCACCGGAACAACGTCGGCAACCTCGTTCTCGGCCACCACCACCCTACCAAGACCGCCACCGTCCCCAGCCACTTCCGCCTATGGAACGCCGCCTCTATCCGCCGCCTCATCTTCGACGCTGTCAGCTGCGGCGCCAGCTCCCGCTACCACCATCGCCGTCACGACGACGACGAAGACGACTTCACCTCGGCGGAGAGATCGGACTCCTCCATCTCCGACGAGAAACGCCAACAACAACATAAGGCACGGACGAATGCGAGGTCGGAGAAGCTTTCGGATCTGCTGAGCATGGCGGAGGTTGAAGCGGAAGCGGAAACGAAGAAGAAGGAGGAGAAACTGGAGGAGCTGAAGCGGCTTGTGAAGGAGTTGCAGCAGGAAGAGGATTCGGCGAAGCGAAGAGAAGCTGCAGCCACCGTGAGGTTGCTGGCGAAGGAGGATTTGAATGTTAGAGGAACACTCGCAATGCTTGGAGTCATTCCTCCTCTTGTGGCAATGCTCGATTCCGAAGAGCTCGATTCTCTCGTCGCTTCGCTCTACGCGTTGCTCAATCTCGGAATAGGAAACGATGCGTGAGTTTATGCTTCTTCTGTTTCATTCATCACTTTACATTCACAATTCAGATCCTTCTTTTTGTTTTGTTTTGCTTGAATTTGTGTCATTTTCTATTAACATTCTTCTTCTTTCTTTCTTTTTGTTAGGTTGTTGTTGAAAAATTCTCCAGATCCTCTTTGTTTTAAATAAATTTATTGTTGAAGAGTGTTGTTTTGTATCATTTTCTATTAACATTATTTTTTTGTTAGGTTATTCTTAAAAATTTCTCTGTTCCTCTTTTTTTTTTTTAAAAAAAAAAGAATTAATGTTTGGCTTAAATTGTTATGTTTCGTGTCATTTTCTATTAACATTCTTTTTTTTGTTAGGTTGTGCTTTGATGATTGACAGGTCGCTTCACCTTTGATCTTCTTTTTGTGGCTGTTTTTATTTAATTTAATTTTTGTGTCGTTTTCGCTAATTAATTGTTGCTTGTTCTTTGGTCATTTAATTGTTAAAATGACAAGCCTATGATTTTAATTTGGTAGTTATGTGGCATTATGATTTTCTGTTTTGCAATTACTCTGGTGAATTTCCACTTTTATGCATGATGTTGCCTTCCATTGTTTCGTGAACATCTTTGATTGTGACTTTCAGTGACTAACAATAAATTTGATGGTTTTTTTGGGATGTACTTTTACAGGAATAAATCAGCCATTGTCAAAGTTGGCTCTGTTGAGAAGATGGTGAAGCTCATTGAATCTCCAGACGGTCCACATTTGTCGGTCTCTGAAGCAATTGTTGCTAATTTCCTTGGATTGAGTGCTTTGGATTCAAACAAACCCATAATTGGGTCATCTGCTGCAATTCCATTCCTAGTTAGAACCCTTAAGAGTTTAGATAATAAAAGTAGCCCCCAGGCTAAGCAAGATGCTCTCCGAGCACTGTACAATCTTTCAATCTTCCCAGCCAATATTTCATTCATTCTGGAAACCGATTTGGTCCTGTTTCTGGTAAACTCGATAGGCGACATGGAAGTAACCGAAAGAACCCTCTCGATCCTCAGCAATTTGGTATCAATCCGAGAGGGTAGAAAGGCAATCAGCGCTGTGCCGGATGCAATTCCTATCCTGGTTGATGTATTGAATTGGACAGATTCACCGGGATGCCAGGAAAAGGCATCGTATATTTTGATGGTTATGGCACACAAATCCTATGGTGACAAGCAGGCCATGATTGAGGCAGGGATTGCGTCATCACTGCTTGAGCTGTCACTTTTGGGTACCACATTGGCTCAGAAGAGGGCCTCAAGGATATTGGAAATTTTGAGGGTAGACAAAGGGAAGCAGATTTCTGGGAGCTACGGTGGAAACTTAGGGGCCACTGTATCTGCCCCAATTTGTGGATCTTCGTCGTCTTGTGCAAAGCCCGATGGAGAAGGAAAAGAGTATTCCGAAGAGGAGGAAGATATGATGAGCGAGGAAACGAAAGCAGTGAAGCAGTTAGTCCAGCAGAGTTTGCAAAACAACATGAGGAAGATTGTAAAGAGGGCCAACTTGCCTCAAGATATCGTTCCGTCGGATCATTTTAAGTCACTCACTTCAAGTTCGACTTCAAAGAGCCTGCCATTTTGAAGAATTGCAGCTGTGAAGAGAGCCAAGGTTGAAAAAGAATAAATCATGAAGTTAGTGTTCACATTATAATTTTATTGAATATTTTAGGGTTGTAGTTATTAGCTAGAACTTCTCAAGTAGCCATTTCTTGTCCAAATCTTGATAGATAATTATAGAATTATTTCTAGTTAAAGTTAAAGTCTCTTTTTAAGTTTGCATCCTTTTTTGATTTCTTTGGGTTTTTTTAAAAGTGTTCGTAAGACCAGGTGTTGCTTTTGCCAAGAGTAAAACTCGGCGTTTCTAAACTGAAAATGAGACCTTCCAAACTTCATAACGGCACTATATGAGTTTATGACCAATGTGTTGGGGTGCCTCCTAGTCAGGGGTATGACCTGCAAAATTGGCTAAATCTTAGGGTTGCTTCTGTCAAACTATTGTTACTAGCGTCCCTACCTTCAAGGAGTCACTTTCAAACCATCGTACACATTTGTCTGCCTATTGGCCCTACTAATTGTTTTATATCTATTAATCTAATTGGATAAGTGGGAAAGAGTGTCCATTTTCATATTTTTATATAAACAACAGGGACTGTTCGCTGCAATTTTCTATTTGAGATTCTTTCCCCTGTTGGTTTGTCAATTCCGTGTGTTTGGGTTTTCAGGAATCTTTGGATTATGAGTCGAATATGGTTTGTTATGCATTGGCAGTGAGATTGTTAATTGTTAACCCCTTGATCTTTTTCAATTAAAGAATTCTTTAATTACCTCTATTTGTTTAATGCCACATGAATTAGTTTAATGACTTGTTTCTTTTTCAACCAGTCGCAGATCCAAATGGCATGGAAGAATTACAAGTTAGATCTGGTTAGGATACAGAGCTGAGCTGTTAGTTGCAAATAAGTATCAAGGGCATTTTGTTCCCATTATGTAAATGTTATATGATGTCCCTTGTGGTGGGGTACAGTGATTTGCAATATTATCTTCTGCTGGTTGCTTTATTTTGTTGACCTTTAGTGTAAATATTTTAATGTTAATGTAGTTTTGGTTTTAAAATTTAATGAGGTCGTTCTTCCATCATGTGCCAATTAAGGTTTTAAAATTTACTATGTGTTTGATTTAAAATTAAACATAATTGATTTAGATAAAACTAATTTTGAAATGTTGAATATAATTGAGATGTATATTTTAATTATTTTAAATCACATTTTTATTTTATGAAATTTATATTTTTATTAAAAATATGAGAATTAATTTTTTAGCTGAACAATATCGATCTCATTTGCTAGAGAGGAAAAGGTCCAGAGGCGGCGATCAGTTATTGGTTTGAGCTACACTATTTTTCCTGCTTGGACGGCAAGGAAAGTTGAGGATTTGGAGCACAGACAATGATGTGTCGAGTAATTCATACAAAAGGGTGGAACATGTGTATATTAAATTATATTACACATCCTTTTTAATTTTGAGCTAGTGTTTATTTCAGCAAATCATGAGTGCAATGCTCATTTAAGTTGTCAACCCAATTTTTTTTCAATAAAAAATAACAAAATGAGAGGTGAAGTTTCCAGAAGCTCATCACGATTGCATTTGCTTGTAGTAATGATGACCCACGCTCTAGCTTGACACCAAAAGTCCACATAATGACAAACATTAATTTTCATTGTCAAACTGCAAAACATCCCTTCATTGACAATATTATACTCACTGAAGACCATATGCAGTTAAGCACAGTACTTTGTAACTCGCCAATTGGTCTTAAGGGTAAGTGTTGTCATGTATGCTTGTCATGTATAGGGTCCAACAAATATGGTCATGACATAACCACCATTGATTGCCTATACTATAACATAGTACAGCCTCATGAATCAGGAAAATGATAATGAATTGAGGAACTAGAAGCTTAAACAGCTGGAGAGTTTTTTATGACTGGTTTATATATACATATATAGATATATATATATATTGGATACCAAGGTAGTTCTTCTTATAAATGTATATCAACTCCCTAGTCGTTACATACCAGAGGCTCAACAAAAAATGAGTTCAAACTTAATTACTACTTTTAAGTATTCCATGTGAGGTATGTGCCTTATGATAACTAACTTTGAACTGTGCATCATAAAAATGAATGTGAAATAGTGGTGTCTGATGCAATGTGAGTTAGCTAGATACACAGATGAGGAAGAAATGGTTGGAAGAGCAAATGAATTTCTATAATTTATCATTCATGACCAGCCAGTAGCAGGTGGCTGGCTTGGCCTGCCTATTTTACTGCTAAGTCAATTCAGCCAGCCATTGCGTGTATATTTCTGTGGGTTACTTATCATTTATAGATCTTTGATCTTTCATTTAGAAGCACATAGAAACTTGCCTAGTGGGGTAACCAATACTTGTGGCTTCAATTTTTCTGATTAATTTTGAATAGTTATTAGCAGCATGCGTTGGCTGATTCAGGACTATATGTTTTATGGCATGCCAAAAACATTAAGAACTTGTAGAATCATATATGATTTTGCATTTAATCATTATTTTGTGTTACCATGTGTGATAATTTGAAGTGATATTGATTTTGCATTTAAATCATTATTTTGTTACCTATACTTAAGAGTAATGTGTTACATTTTGCGATAAAATAAAATCTAGTTGCATGTAAATTGATAATATTCTCATTATTTAATATTGTATTATTACTTTAATAATATTAGTTTCTAAACATGAATACTTATAAATCCACTTCTCAACAAAATTAAATGTAGAAAATCAAGTTCAAGCAAAACAAAATCTAATTCAATGACACCCTGCGGCCGTCGCATTATGAGTTCTTATCATTTCATTTTTAGGGAACTTGAGGCTTTCAACAACCGCACTAACCAAATTAAAATTGGATGACTATGGACCCTGCACTAGCTAGCCTGTTTTTTTTTAACATTTTAAGTTCTCTATTTGCTCTTAAGAGCAATTGCTGATATACTTAATGACAAGATGAAAATATAATCTAAAACTTCATAATTTCTTGTCAATGTGGGACTATATGGATCAATATTTTTGCTAATTTCCCTAACTTTCTCTGACTTCTAGGTTAGTATATGATATCAGATCTTCATTGTTGCACATGATTACCCTTTTTTCTCTTTTTGTAAAGTGGAAATTCATTAAATGCATATGATTGCTCTTTACACATGCAAATGTTGAACAACATTAACAAAAGAAGCAGAAGAAGAGAATCAAGGTAAAGACAATTGTGGGAGATAAAAGTGATTATTAAAAAAAAAGTGATTCTGAGTATCTTACCGTAGAGTGGGCAATTAAATTTTGCTTGTCGAGTAGAAAAAATCTGCAAAGGCAAAAGAAAGGGCACGCCTTTAATAGAAAAGGTTAGATAAGTGTAATAGCTGCCCCATTCCATAATCAATTTTGCAGCTATATTGACCCTACATCAAATGTATGCCATAACTTTCCTTTCTCATTTCAGAGAAACTGTCCCTTGAGCTAAACAAGTACTGATCTACCCTCCAATCATGTTACATATTACACAAACACAAAAAGCATAACTAGTTCAATTCCATGAAGCTTTGTTGTAGTTCTAAATTCTAATTTATGTCTTGGAAATTCTATGGTCAATAAAAGAATGTTTGACAAAAATCTTGTTAAGCATCACTTCCATACACATCAATTCAATTCTGTTGAGATAGCTGCCATTGATTGATGTACAGCTAGCAACACATACAATTCATGGCATTACCTCCATATTTGCCTTTGCTACATACACTCTATTAAGCATATAAGCATATAGAAACATAACGTCGTACTCAATGACTCATATCTACTTTACTAGCAATTTGGATATCATGTTCACCATGACAATTATTAACCCGCATTTCCAGGGTCCAGGGTAGGATACCATGCTAGGAAATTATTGGCCTCAAATTCCCTTTCATAATAATAATAAAAAAATATACATTACTACGTACATATAATAATGTGATACACATGAATAGTTAGATACAAGAGTGTAGATGTACCCAACAGCTAATGTTGGGCAGCATTATTTAATTGGAGGAGAGATAAGGATAAAATTTATATACAGTATTATAAATTGAGATGATTTTTAATTAAAATTAAAATTTTATTTTAATAATATGTATCTATTTTTAATACTAACTTTTATTATGTAAATTATTAAAATAAAAATTTAATTTAAAATTTATAATTGAAGTTTTACTACAAGTGTTATTGGTAGGGTTTTTTTAGTTGAAATTTAAAATTTTTATCTTTATAAAATACATAAATCTTTAATATCAAATTACTAAAATAAAAGTCCAATTTTAATTAAAAAATAAATCAAAATACCTGTAAAATTGTACTTGAATTTTATTTGCAAAATTAAAAAAGAGTAGTTGAAGTTAAACTACATGTCGGTGCCAATCATTGTAGGAGCCGTTTGATGTGCCTATCCTGATGATAGACGCAAAATACATGTTGTAAAAGAATAAGCTGAAGTAATGGTCTTGAAGTCTCTGAAATTAACCATGCATGGATGTATCTATGCTATAAAATGAAACCGACATGCATACATAAACATTAAATAACCCGAAAAGTTTGGTGTGTGTAATAAACATATCCGACATATTTCCTTTCTTGCCCAACAAAGATTTGACCCTGAATACATAAGATTCTATTTCTTATGGTTTATCAATATTGGCAATTCGTGTAATGCCAACACCGCTAATGTTAATAATATTGACACAACGTTAAACAAAATCTTCTTTCTAGATTCACTAGGATGATAAAATCTACCTAACCATAAGCACAATTTCCTTCACCTGAGAATCAACCATAAGGGACTTGAAACACATGGTGCCCTTTACCTTCTTCAAATAACAAGGGAGAAGCACAATAGTCGAACCCCCCTCTTTTTCTTCTCCATGAAGGGGACCATTGGCTCATTATTGTTATTTGTTATGTCCATTGGTTCAAAAGAAAATGTGTTTCTTCTCGTTTGATTTTTTAATTTTGCTAAGCTTTTTTAATAGACTGGAATAGACATATTCATGTAAGCTTGCCATAAACTTCAGGTAATTCACCACCAACACATGTTGGTCCAATTAGTAAAGAGCTTAGTTATATGAAGTTTTGAGTTGTCTAAACAGAAAAATTATATTTAGATGTAATTTCTTAGATATTTTTAATGCTATTATCTAGTTAAAAATAAATTAGTTTCATCTTGATAATATGCATTATAAAGATTGGCATTTAAAATTATTATTAATTATTGAGGTGAAGTTTTAATTGGAAAATAATATTCTTATGTTTAGATAGAGAATTTTAATATTTTAAAATTTTAAAAATATGTAAAATTTGAATTACTTTCAATTTAATTTTTTATTTTAATTTCTTTGTTTGAATAAAATAATTTAAATTTTTATACTAACATGTTTAATAATTATATATTTTTATAATTTATTTTAATTATTAATTAAAAAACTAAAAAACAAAAAATATTATTTTTAGTTTAATACTTAATTTATATAATGATAATAGGATTATTAGAAAAAAAAATATAAGATTATATAATAAACCTCCATAAAAAAATTAAATAATTTTTTTTACTGTAAATAAAGTTTTTGTTTAGATAGAATAATAAAAAACCTTTTACGTTTTATTTTTTTTTGTAACTAAATAAATTTATTTGCAGATTTAAAGTTTGGTGATATTGAGAAACAAACATATTATCTGTTTATTATATGAGTATTTTTAAGTTTAAATGAAATTTATAAATAAAAATAAATTAAATATTATTATAACTATTTTTATTATTAAATAAATATTACATTAATTAATAAAAAATTAAAATGGTACAATTTTTAAAACTGAAGATAAAATTAAAAAATAATTAAAATAATGATACATAATCTTTACCGATATCATATATCAAAATTTAAAGTTTAAAAATAAATTAAACCTAAAAAATTATAATTATAATAATTTTAAGATTTAATTTATTAAAAATATCTTCAAATTTACTAAAACATAAATATATAGAATACGCAAGCGGATGTTATATTCTTGAAAAGATAATTTTAGAAATGCCATCTATTTATGTGGAATTATAAATTTGTATACTTTGATTAATTACGAATTCCTATTTAAATATTTTAATTCAAACAAGATTTTTTTAGTTTAAAATATTTTAAATCTCTTTATAAAATAAACTTTCTTTTTAAAATTCTTCATCCAAAAACACCTAGTTAAAGAAATATACCTAAAGTTTATCTATTGAAAAATTAGATATTGAGAGAATTTTGTTTTGCATGTAAATGAATTTACATACTCTACTCAAATTAATCAAGGATTAACGTAGCTTTTTTTTTCCTCATCATAAAGAAAAGTTAGATAAAATTAGATCTCAAAGACTAGCCGGAACCAATGTAGTTTTTAGATCAGAACAAAAGAACTTTATGTCATACATGACCATGCTTTTAAGCTTTGATAGTAGAGTTCTACGTCTTTGTTAATGCTTGACGCGTCTATTAAGGTATTTTCATCCAACTCTAGTGGCGGAACTTTTTCTTTTGGCATAAGGACATGCAAAGAAGTTGGTATTTGATCTTCTATTAGTTATTTAATATTTTTGCAACTATTAATTCATTGTTAGTGAATAGAACTTCTATTAGTTATTTAATATTTTTGCAACTATTAATTCATTGTTAGTGAATAGAAAAAATGAAAAAGAAAAAGGGAGAGAGAAATGTTATTTTTACTTAAAATTATGATAACATTTTTTTACAACAAATTAAGAAAGTGATGAAAATAAAAAATAATTAAGATGGGTAGTATGATAAAAAAAATGTAGAAAAAAAAAGGTGTTGTGAAAAAATAAATAGAATAACGATCTTGCATAATATCTTCTTAAAGATGTGACCCAAAATATATATATGAGTCATACCGTCACATCTAACTATAATGTTATGTCTATATACATTTATTGTTTTTTTTATAAGAGAAAGGTCGAGTAATATTTAAATTCAAATACACTTTTGGGTGCAGTTGCATTGAGCTGTAGAAAATTCATATATATACTTGTAAATGAAAAACTAGTATGTACATAGCATTGCTAAAACAAAAAAGTACAAATCACTTTGTTTCTATTTCGATATGTATATTCATTAATTTGTTGTATAAGCTTGACGAGCTAGAATTGAGTTCATAGCATAATTGATATTACACTTAAAAAGTCATGGCTATTGGACTGGTAGACTGTAAAATTTGTGCTAACTTTACAGGACTGAAATTATTGCAAACATTTTCATAATTGGTTATGGGATGGTTGATAAAATTTGATGACAGGTGTGAATAGGCAATGGAACTTAATAGGACGAAGTGATTGAACTGCACAAATTAAGAACACATGGGCAAAAGAGCACCAAAGCAATGACAGGAATTCCATTCCAAAAAAGTGATTCTCATAAAGATGGAATGGAACCGCAGGGCACCATCCCAGGAAGTGGTGTTATGTTCATAAAAAGAGTCTTTTAGCTTTCTTTCCAAAAGGCTGAGGTCAAATTCAAAAGTAAAGGGCAATGATTGAAAGTTTAACCAAGTGTTTAAAATGAAAGAAATTTAGCATAAATTTTAGGTAAAACATATAAATAGAAATACATCTATTTATAATCCAATGTACATTGTTGACCTGTTTTTTTAATAAATAAATCTGTTATTCCTTAAACGAGAGATATAAATAAATAGATAAAATATTATTTTGATATTTATAAGCTTAAATAGTATTTTATTTTTAAAAAAGTTATATTTACACATGATAAATAATGTTTATTTGACATATGAAATTGAACTTGAAATTTAGGATTGAATTAAATCTTGGAACTGTAATCATAATGTTTGAAAATATTTTTAAAAATTAGATTTATGATTATGAGATTTAATTTTATGGAAATATTCTAAACATGTATTTGGGTATGATTTTTTATTGCTTAAAATTTAAAGTTGTTAAAATAAAATTTACAAACACTATTTAAATATGTTTAGATAATAAGTCACATTTATTAGTGTAAAAATAGATTTTTACAACAAGATTTTATATCGATTGTTCATAAATCGATGTAAATAAAAATGCGGTGATATTTTTGTAAATAAATATAAATTTTTTATATTGGTTCAAAAAAGAATCGATGTAAAAAGTACTTTTTACATCGGTTCTCTTTTGAACCGATGTAGAAAATAGATTTTTTTTCAAACTTTTTACATCGATTACATAACAACCGATGTAAAAAGTACTTTCTACATTGATTCTCTTTTGAACCGAGGTAGAAAGTGAGTTTTTTTTCAACTTTGTATATTGGTTATGAAAACAATCGCTGTAGAAAATACTTTCTACATCGGTTCTGAGAAACAATCGATGTAGAATGTCTTCCACTGTCACTTATTTTTTTACATTAGTCGTCTTTAACCTCATTCTCTAAAATACAAGTTTTTAGTTTTGACTTGTTCTCTCTGTTTTCATTTATGTTTTAACCATTGTCATCGTCCCTATTGTTCATCATTGTACTTCGTCCTTACATTCGTGGTCATGGTCGCCGTTGTAACTATTTCCTCCGTTTGAAATCATCGTCACGCACCCTAAAGTTCAAAGTCGTCTTTGTTGTTATTTATGCATCCCATTCTGTTATTATAGTTGAAATTTACATTCGTTTTGGTTGTATTTTATAATTTTCAAGCTTTTTATTTGGCTAACGTTGTGCTGCGCTGTCGTTCGACTACCGTTGTGCCTCCGTCTGGACATCGTTTGGCCACGCTCGACCATTGTTATGTTGACTGTGAGGTATTTTCTATGCACCTCTACTTTGTCATTATAGATGTGAAAATTTGCTTAGGTGATATGTATGTTATAATATTGATAATAAATAATGATGTATTTAGTTTAAATATATAAATTGTGTGAATTTTGTATTGTGTACCTGGTGATTCTGTGTGTATATGCAGGTATGTATTGTGAATAAATAATACGGTAGTATGTCAAAATAAAATGAACATTAAAAAAAAAAAAAACTTTCTATGTCGATTAAGACTGTAACCGATGTAAAAAATATACTTTTTATGTCGGTTAGGCCTATAACCAATGTAAAAAATACACTTTAACTTTTTACATCGGTTAAGGTTACAACCGATTTAGAAAGTATACTTTTAACACGTTTATATGTTAAACCTATCTTTAAGGTCCCAACCTATGAAAAGTGTACTTTTTAGATCGATTTTAAAATCGATGTAAATTTTTTTTTTATATCGGGTAATTATCTGTGCTTATGAAGATTTTTTTAACAAGTAAAGTTTAGATTTCACAAGTAAAAGTTAGCATCTATTTTTCAGTTTTTTTTTTATTTTTTTATTTTACCTTTAATAATTAATTATTTTAAAATTAAAAATCAACTATTATGAATAATTTTATTTTCATGTTTGTAATTTTATTACATGAAAATGATATTCTTTTATACATCAAATTATTTTACATAATAATAAATATAAAATAATTAATTATAAAAAAATATTTTTTTTATTTAGCACAAAAAAATAAAATATAACAAATTAATATTTTTAATTACAAGTATTTTTTTTTAATTTTTTGTCACTTCTATTACAATTATGATTATCAATTTTATTTCTATTATCATTATTATCTTTAATATTAAAATTGTTGCGACTATTATTATTAGTAATATTATTATTTTTATTTTTATCATAAATTAATATGTTGCTATTGGTACGTAGAATTAACCATAAAATTGAAAATTGAACCTCAAAAGGCTATTATAACTTTTTAAGAGCGTACCACTCATGTTTTAATTCTGTTGTTGTTTTCAAAATCTTTGTATACTTTCACCGTTTTATTTTGAAAATCTGCAGAAAAAAAAATATAAATTTTATAACTATCAAAAGGAACAATCTAAAAAACATATGAGACAGCTAGCGGCCAAGAGTAAACAAACATCTGTGAATAATTATATATATGATTATATAAGTAAATTATATCACATATTAATGAAAAGAAAGTGTTAGTTGTTAACCTAGTCTTGATTAGTATAATATTTATTTATCATAATCATAGTAAGAAGTATAAATGGTATATATATGTTTATATATATATATATATATATATATATATATATATATATATATATATACTTATTATAATAAAAACATAACTAATATCATAATTAATAAAAATAGTTAAATAATTTAATTTTAATTAAAATATTATAAATTTAAATTTTATTTTTAAAATATTTATAGTATTAAATAATTAAATTAGTAATATGAAAATTTGATAAATATCTTATTAACATAAATCTTACAATAAATGAGAATAAAAAATTAATAATTAATAAATCTAAAAATATATTTATATTTCGTATAATTAAAAAAATGCTTCCTACGGTTTCTTATTAAAAGAACAGGAAAAAGAATTAATTTTTTATACCAATAAATTTATATATTAATATGATTTAGCGTATCATCAATATAGACTCAATTTAAATATGTAATACGTACAAATTAAAATATACCTAAACATTGACTTTTTATTAACATAAAATATTTTTTATATTAAATAGTTAAGTACATGTATTTGTTATTTCAAAAATTAAGAGGGGTGGGGCGGGGCCACCGTTGGCCTCTCTTTGATTCCTTGCACGTTATCACATTTAGATTCTCTCTTAATTCAGCTCATGAGCTCAGATTAAAAAAAATTCAAAATTAGAAGTCCATTAATTTTGACAAAATCTAAATTAAATGTAGCCATATGATTAAACTTCTTTTTCACTTGGAAAAAGGATTTTTGTCAATTTTGTTATCTTAAAATATAAATTTTTAAAGTTGGATCAATGATTAAATCAGTCAAAATATTGATTTAAAATTTAACAATTTAATTGTAGTCACAAATAAAATATAATATATTTTTATTTTTATCTTTTTAAAAAAGTTATCAAAATAATATTTTTATATATAGACTAATTTTGTTGGTTAATGTTATGTTATCGATTTTTTATTGGTTTTACCTGTTTATTATAATTTTTTATTAAAATAATTTTATAATTTAAAAAAAGAAAACGAGAACGGTTAAAACTTGGTCCAATTTTTAAAACTGTACCTATCAATTAGCTAATTTTGTATAAGCAAAACAAAATGCTACAACAAAATTACTGTTATGTTAGATATAAGAATCGTTTTCATTTGTATATTGATCTAACATGTTCCCTCAATGTGAAACTTCTTACATTTGGTACTCTAACACAGTAATTTATCTATCACCAAAATTGATCATGTACTGCTTTGTACGCTACACAGTATTCATACTTTTCAACTTTATTTGCTTCCAGCTACACATTGTCGCACACTTTTCCCAGCCACCACAAACCTAGTTAAATAAAGCAATTTCACAAAACTGATATAACCCACTTCTAACATTTTCAAGCTCACAAGAGAGATTTTATTTTTATTTTATTTACATATTATCTTCTTTTCATTTTAATTCTTTAAAATTTTGTCTAAAAAATAATGAATATAAGAAAAAAGTAAATAATATTTACTTTGCAAAAATATTTTTTCTTTTTTCTTTTTAAAATTTTGTGTAACATGTTTGTAAATAAAAATAAAAATAGAAAACATTTTTCCGAATTAAATACCATCTTAGTTTCTATGTTTTTATTTTCATTATGTTGAGTGTTTTCTAAAAAAAATTTAAAGCAAAAAAATAAAATAAAGATAATATTTTAGAGTCTCACATACCACAACCATTACTTAACACTTTATAAGTCAAAAGCTAACTTCACAAAAGTATAACCAAGTCATCTGCACAATGCAGAATACTTTCAGTATTAATTGAAAGCAGTGATTAACCATGTAAAAATTTCCATAAAATAAAATATCAATTGGATATTTATAATTCGATGAATTTCATGATCAAACCCCAGATAAAGTGGACAACTACCGCACCTCATCACATAAGGGGTTACAATATATATATATATATATATATATATATATATATAGAAAAAGAAAGAATAATTATAGAATAAGAGAATTTTTGGCACACTTGATATATGAATGTAATCCCTTTATTTATTTTAGTGATGGAGTAACCGTTAGCCTATCAAACATTATTGTTACTTAATGTAAATTAGTATCACACTTGAAAGAAATAAAAATTAAACGGTCATAACCTTTCCCATAATTAATTTTAATACTAAGATAACCTACAATCTTTTAACTTTGGAATTCATGCAACTTTTATTTTCTAATTATTATTTCTAACCGTTTTCAAGCCTTCCCACCTCCTTCTAATTAAAGCCTAAAGAAAACACATAAAACAACTATGAAACCCCTTAAAGAATATTGCAATTTAAATATATTAAAAAAGACATTTTCATGTCTCACCTCCATTATAGTTCCCTGTCAAATTCAGAATCTCCACCAAAGCTACTTTTTATTTTTTATTTTTCATTTCAAATTGATAGCTCATAAATTGTGTTGCTATAGTGAGTCCAAAACACCAAAAAAAAAAGAGGATTATATTAGAATCAAAGTTATTCTAATAATGACCTTTTCAAATGCCAAGTGAATCAAAGAGGATCAGAAAATGTTATCCAGGTTTACTCAAACCACCTTTCTGCTTATGTTATACATTTCAAGAAAAATTGCGAGTGGTTTCAAATTAAAAAAAGTATTGATTTATAGTAACAAACAAAATCCATAATAGTGTAACCTACATTAAATGAGGCAAAGATGTCACAACAATGTCTTATTTAAGTCATTACTTAATCCATCTAGAAGCATTAATGAAATCACCAACAAATTCTAAATCAGGTAGTAATACTAATTACAACTCAAAAACCTCCACTATAACCTCAAGATTGACTGTTATTGAGGAAGCATGTAAATTAATCTAATGATTGTTCCTCTCTTAATGGTGGCACCTTGTTTGGCAGAGGTTCCAAACTTTGGTTTAACAATATGCAAGAAGATTGTGTGTACTTTCCAACATTTATCTGTAATTATTTTCAACTAATTACAGCAAATATCTACTTTCCAATATCCACTTTCACAAACAAACACTCAAACCGTTGGAACTGGCATTTGCTGTCTCATGCTATGTTTGGATTGATATAAACAAATCAAATGATATTATTATCATGATTTGGATGGTTTACAATTGGTAAAAATGAAGTGAAATAAAATAAATGAAAATGTTAACTTTAATTTATAGAGTTGATTTTAACCATTTAAAAGTGATAAATTTTTATTTGAAAATACAAAAGTATAATAAATACTTATTTTTTTTTTAATAAAATCCTACATTTTTAAATGCTTAAAATCAATTATAAGCAATTCCGTTAACAAAACTGTAGAGTAAGATATATTTTCTTCCATTCTATTTTTTCATAAAATATCCAAACAGTAATTCAAAATCAAAATTGCTTAGATATCATTATCTAGGGATAAAAGACAAAGAAAGGAAGTTACCTACCGGAAAACAATTGTAATTTTTATTGACCTGGTTATTCCTCCTTTTTTATTTTTTAAGATTGATTTATATAAATTAAGAAAGTTTAATAATATGCTTATTTAATATTATCATGTTTCTAATTTTTTTATTAGTTAATTTATCTCATCAATTAATATTCTTACGAAAGATTAAGGATATAATGAAAAATAATAATAAATATTATTTATAATTTTTAAAATAACAAATACAAAGTATTTTTAAATAGTAACAGATAAAAATAATGAAAAATATAATAACTGGATCCAAAAACAAGCCACACCGAAAGCTACTAGCCCATAAGAGGAGTCCAATATTGGGGGTGATGTTAGTCCATTGGAGGAACTAAATGAAGGCCCAATATGGTTATTATAAAACCTAAGATATATGGGGCGGTTATACATCGACTTAAAGGAGAAAAATTTCAACCATACAATATGCAAAAAATAATAATATTTAAGTGTTAGAAAATTTTTAGTTAATATAAAATTTATCTAAAAAATTTTGAACTATTAATATAATTTTCAAAAGTTTATATTAATAAATATTACATTATATTAATATTTAATATATTAATATTTTTATACTATAATCACGATCACGACCAAATAATTAACAAATAAAATAAAAAATAATAGCAACCACATCAAGTTGTGTAAATAAAATTTTGAAAAAGTCTGTAGTTTAAAAATAAGATATTCTAAACTAATTTTAGATTCGAAATTTGTTTCCACATTAAGAATGTATGATTTAAGTTTAAAATGATTACTTTAGAATTAATTGTAAAAATTTAATTAATTGAAAATTTATTTTCACTCAAAAATAAATTTTTTTATGGATATTATGATATAATCTTTTGAATTCTTATATCCAAGTTGTTAATTTCATTTATAGATCTTTTACATCAAAATTCAAAAGAATTTTTAGATTGGTATGAATTTTTTACAAGCGCAACTTTTTCTGTGATTTTAACTTTTTTCAGAATATTTATAGCGTCTTTTTTTATAAACTAATTTTTTTGGATTTAAAAAAAATTGAATTTATTAAGTTTTTTTTTTAAAAAAAGTGTTTCTAAACAAATTATTTTTGATAATATAATAAATATTATCATAAGATGAAAATCATTACATTATAAAAATCATTTAATTTATTTTATATATTTAAATTTATATAATATTTTAAATACAATTTGAATTTATATATAAGTAAGAGGTTACTCTACCTCTATTTGGTTAATGAAACCGTATAGTTTTTTAATTGAATTTTTTTTTTTGCAAGATTAATTTTCTGTTCACAATAATATAGGAAGAGAAATTAACTTTCTTTGGATTCTTATTTATAAGCAAATATCTTGTAATTAATGAAGAAATAAATTGAATAAGGAGAAGGAAATAGATATATAGCACTAAAATAAGAAGATAAAAAGGTAAATTGTAACAAAAATGGTAACTTGTATTAAAAGAAGTAAATAATTATATGTTCTAATCTTCAATGCACATTATCTCTATCTCTAGAATTTAGATGTCAGTGAATGTACAATTTCAGAAATATAACCCTTTTTACAATTATGAGGTATATATATATATATATATATATATATATATATATATATATATATATATATATAATATTAGAATAATGGTAAAGTAACTACTATCCTAAATTTAAGATTATGATGTCTCTTTACAAGGTCACATGCTTCATAATTTTAATCTTAGTAAGTATTTTTGTTTTTTATCTTCTTTGGGTGTGGCTCATTCTCATTCTCACACCAAGCTCGTATTGATAATTAACCAAACAAAATGATGTTGAAAGCTAACTAAGCAAAATAACTTTACTACCTAAACCAATAGATGCCCTCTAAATATTCATTCCTAATCTGAAGAATGAGGAAAATGAATTTTATGTTTCTTAGGTTACATACATTTTTTTAGATAAATTTAAAATAATTATCATGCTTGATAATTGTTTGCTTCACATCTTTTAAGTTGTTTAACATCTTTTGTATCACTTCAATTCTTCCCTATCCTTCACAACGCTTTAAAATCATAATTTTTGTGTTGATATTTAAATAGTTAATTTATTAACCTTTTACTTCTTGCATTTTCATTATTTTTTTAACTTATTTCTCTAATCATCTTTTATTCTTCACTACGTTTTTTATTGTTTTCCAAACCTTTGCATCATCAACGTCTCAACAAAAAGACACTGAAACTTCTAATTCTACCAATCCTTTGGCAGTTATTTTAAATGCAATTATTTATAAACAAAATGTAAATTTCTATGCTTTGGACTCAGAGAAAAAGTAGACAAAAATGAAGGTTTGGATGCCATAGGTACTAATCTTATATTTTCTACAACAACAAGAGATAGCTTTCTTGGATCAACATATCCCTTATGATAAAGTCATCCACTTTCTTAGTTTCTTTTCTTCTTTCAATAATCAAATCATTTTCTTTTTTATGACATTATCCTTATATATTTTTCCATCAAACCTAAAATATATCTTTAAGAAATTCATTTCAAGCCAAATAAATAATTATTTGAAATGATTTAATTGAATAAAAAAGAATGCTAAACAAAACTCTATGATAAATTGGAATTTCAACACTTAATTAGGGTGAGTTGAATTCATTTTGATTACAATCCTGCTATATTAATTAGTTCTTTCATTTTTTTTATAACTAAGTTACCAACTCTTTTCATATCCCAAGTGATTCTATCACTTTTGTTTTTGTTTTTGTTTTTATTACTACCATCCTAGAACTCAAACATAGTAGGATAAGTAATATTCACGCAACTTCAATTGACAACTTCAATCAAACAATCCTAAACCTTTAAATTCTAAGCAACTTCTTCAAACTCAACCTAAATAGATTAACCGCATTTTCATACTACCAATAATAATAAAAAAAAAGTCATATAGAAAAAGTATGTTATTTTTTTTATGTACTAGTAAGTCACTTATATTTTTTGTTTTAAATCTCTACAAATCTTAAAATTTTTAGCGCTCTTGGTCAATTTAATAAATAATTGTGGTTGATATCTCTTTAAGAAAGGTCATTTTAACTATCTATATAATTTTCTATGAGAAGCTAAAACTTTAGAATAAATTATCCAATTTAAAAAATTCTTATTAATTTTTACAACTATCAATTAATATCATTTTAAAAAAGCAAATGATTAATAAAATAAGATTCAACAATAATTCCATAGTTAGATTTGACCTGTCATTATTGGAAGAAAATTTTCTTTACTCAATTTCATGGTATGATAAAAAAATATGCTAATTCAACCTTCATTGTTCATCGAAAATAAAGGTTAGAATATTGATTTAAAAGACCTTTCTTCACTACAACCCTAGGGATTCAAGTCAAAACATTAACATATGGACTGAGTGTCTTATCCCCAAAGTACTTATTACTACAATCTCAAATGGGAAATTATATTTTCTGCCTTACTTACCAGCCTAACCTCTTCACGTGCCAAATTGGGCTGTCGCATACCATAGCCAAATAGAATAAAATTTCAACCAAGACAATATCACTTGTTTCCAATCAAAACCTTACAACCATTAATTTATTATTCATAAAGAAATATATCAAGAATTGAAATATCATTAATAACATAAATAATCAATAATAACATAAATTTAAAATTTTAAAATTTAATACATATAATATAATTTCCCTTATGAGTAGGACAAATATTATACGATAACAATAGTTATAAAAAATTAATACCTGTGTAAGAAAAAATTCCTATCAAATTCATTTCAAAATTCACAACTCAATTAATATATTAACGTTCTATAAATGAGTTAAAAATAAAAATTAATTTAGATGATACAACATTTATAATTCAACAAATAACCCTATCAATTTTATAAATAACATTCTTGCTATAATAATATACATTTAATCAATTACCACAACTTCCAACAAAACGAAATAATTGTCCAAAATTTTGCTCTCATCGAATTTCAATTTCCCAAGCATATAAATAATAAATTGATAAAATACTTTCCATATCTCATATTAAAGTTGTGTCCAGTGCGACCGTTAGCATCATAATAATAATAATAATAATATATATATATATATATATAAAATCTTTTGGATTCAAGTATACGGTCCTCTGTGTCGCCTCTCAAACAATTTTCTAACGTTTTCTTCCATTAAAATAACAACGACCACTTACCATCAAAATCATTTAAGCACACATGGTTTTCTAGCTTCTATTTGATCCATACATTTTGCATTTTTTTTAATAAACCAGTTTATAAAATATATTTATATTTTATATGTTTATATTTGTACATATATATTTTATAAATTAATTTAAAAATATATAAATACACTTTATAAACTAATTTACAGAATAAATAAATAAATAAATATTTTATAAATTAATTTAGATAAATGAGACAATTATTTTTATTCTTTTGCATACAGGGGTGCAAAAACTTATACCCAAAAAGCAACTGCTCTTCTATTATTTCTATAACCTTGTGTTTGGATGAGGTAATTTAAGAAAGGAAAATAATTTTTAAAAGAATTTAAAATTCTAACAATTGAAATATCTTGTTTGGATATTGTTTTGTAAGGAATTTCAAATTGTAAGCATTTTTAGAAAGTATTTTAACCAACTAAAACGAGAGAATTTTAAATTCCTCCAAAATAGATGGAATTTGAAATTCTTTTCTCTTATTATTTTATATTTGTATTACTTCATCTTTCATTATTATTATTTTTTATTCTCTCATATCTTTATCCCTCATCTCTCATATCTAGATATAATATTTTTAATATCAATTGATATAATTATATATTTTTATCATTTTAATTATGTACATTTGTTGGGTTATTATTCTAATTAAATATATTGTATAATAAAAATACTTGTACATCTAAATTCTTTTGTGAAAAAAAAGAAATAAGAAAAAAATTAAGATAAACCTATAAATATTTAAACATAAAATTTTGTATATAGTGAAAATTAAATTTCTAAATAAAAATTTAAAAATTTAAATTTTAATAAATTTAAATTCTATCATCCAAATAAAAAAATTTAAATATAATAAATTGAAATTCTCTTATCCAAACAAGATATTTTTAAAATGAAAGTATTTAAATTAAAAGTATTTATATTTGTAAGTATTTTAAATTTTTTGAAATGTTAAAATATTCCAAACACATTGTAAAAGTAAAAGATCAATGAGTCAAATTGACCCACAGGAATGAAACGGGTCCTCGTAGTGACAAAAGATCAATCGTCGAGTTCTACTAGCAAAATCTAATCAATCAAGATTCATACAAGATGCGATCATTCAGCAAAACAAATTCTAAATTTGTTTCAATTAGAATATAGGTCCTACTAAATTAAAATTCCCCAATTTTAACTAATTTAAGAAATTTTATAAAATAAAATTACAGAATTTTAAAGTCAGTATAGTATATTCCGATAATGCATAACATCGCCTTAAATATAATAACACTATATAAATTTACTTTGCATCCATTAGAAATATTAAGTAATTTAATCTTACAATATTATTCAACGCACTTATTAATGAGATTTTAAACCAATAAATCTTTTCATTATAATATGAATGGTTCGTTTTAAATTTATAATAAATCACATAAATTATATAATTATTTTTAAAAATAGATCATTTATTCAATTTATTTTTATAAAACCAAATTCATAAATCAATAGAGGCTCAAATATAAAAAATTCTAACAATTAATATATGGTAAAAATAAATTACTCAATGAAACACAATACAATTCATTTTAGATTAGATTAGTTTTAAACTTTATTGTAGTTATAACTTTTTTGACATGTTATAAATAATCTATGTGGACTTACACAAAGTCTTAGAAAAGTAGGTTACTCTTGACATGAGTTAAAAGCAGTTTTTTTTTTTTTCGTTTTTGTTTAAATTAAAAAATTTAATAAAATTAATTATTTAAATTTAAATATAATTTATATACTTTTAATTTAATTTTTATAGTTAAAGTCATTATTATTTTTTTAAGCGACAAATCAGAAATTGTAAAGATTAATAAAGATACCTTATACCAAATTTATTAGAATATTTTTATAAAATTTTATATAAATTTTAAATTTAAAAAAAATTTTAAAATTACTTATTTAATAATTTTACCTAAAAAAATGAAATTTTTATAAATATACGAAGAGAGAATTGAAAGTAATTTTTTTTAAAAAAATTACTTATATTAATTTTTAAAAATTTTATATAAATTTTATTTTTATAAAATAATGCTTTTGAAAATGTTCCATTTGAAACCAATTAGAATTTATAAACGTGGATGAAGATTTTATAAAAAATAAATTAGGAAAATTCTAAAAAACAATTTATAATATAGAAATAACTTTATATTAATTGAAATATTTTTTAAAAATTTATTTTATAGTATTTTAATTTTTCTAAAAATAAAGGACTTAATTGAACCCAAAATGTATGTAGGTTTTATTTTCACTTCTAGATTTTTTTTAAAACAAATTTTTATAAAAATTATTCATTCTAAATAATTTTTTAATACTTTTAAAATTATCCAAAACTTTTTAATTTATCAAATATACAAATTTAATTGAATCGAATCTGAATAACTTAAAATAATATAAAAGAGTGAGGGGGTTATCTTCTTCACTCAACAGAAGAAAAAATCAAAGAAAACTATCCATTCTCAAAATTTCAACTTCAAATTACTTTTAATCATTTTCAAATTCAACTAAGGATTTATTTTATCTATTGGTAAGAAACATTTAGGCACTAATTTTTCTTAAAAAATTATATGTTTTTCTCTCCTTCTCTCTTGTTGGACCAAAGTTTTTATAAGGGAAGAAAAATTAAATTTTTCTCTAATTCTTAACTCTAACCGGTTCAGTACTAACCTATGTTAGTAATTCTTGTTATGGATTGTTTAGAGAGCATGCATGGAAGTGAGATTTTTGAATTTCTCCCTCTCCATATAAGAGGGAGGAGAATTTATTTTTGTACTTGTAGGATTTAAGGATAAAATTTGAGTTCCCTTAACTCAATTTAGGTTTATTCGGTTAAAATTTTAGGAAAATATATCGTGAAGGTGAAATTTAACTATCCCCTTTTATTTTAGAATTTAATTTATAAATTAATTATTTTAGAGCAATTCTCGATAAGGACATGCTTAATTATAAACCAGAAGAATTAAGTAAAATATAGGTATTTACAATTAAAAGTTGAACTTGAGTTAAAATTATCTTATGAGAACAGTTTGAGCTATCCTTTGAATTAAGAAAAATTATAATAATTAATTTAAAAATGGATCTAAAGATATTAATTATATTGATAATTATAAGAGTATGCATCATTAATATATTTAACTCTAAGTGTTGTGATTGATTGAAAATTGTTTGTTGGGAGCAATTTAAAGTAACTTTGATATTTCGAAATATATTAAATCTTGCCTATTGAATTGTAAATTTTTGAGGATATTGAATTATATAAAAATTATTTGTTCTGATGAATCTGAATTGAGATATTGCATGCTTGGCTGCATAGAGCCTAGTTGGACCGTAGGCTTTATGCTTGGCTGCATAGAGCCTAGCATTGACAATTGTATAACAGGAATATTCCATATTGTATGAAATTGTCTTGAATGGTTCTTGTGTTGGTATGATATCTTATAAGAGATAAAGAAGTATCGGATACAAACGGAGGTCTATCGGAATTTTTCTATGAACCATTAAAGAAATTCAACTTGAAGGTCACAAAGAAAGTGAGTTATGAATAGGTGACGTATTGATTGAATGTATTGAATTTATTGTAAGCATGCATCATGCATATTAATTATAATAAAACTTGGAAGTCACATTTGTTATGCTGAGAAATCATAGGGTTGGCTATTTAAGAGCCTAGAAGGTTAGTGGCTGAGTGTGATGACCTACACGGGACCTGGGGTAGCTCTTCAAGTGTTAAGGTTATCACGTTTTGCAAACTTGGCCGTCCTAACTTGCTTCAAGGATTATCATGATCAAAGAACTGATTTTTTGTTGATTTACCAAATGGGCGTTAATTTTTTGTCTAAGAAAAAAGTCGAGTGGAAATTCAGGATCTTAATAACTTCTCACAATATTAGACATGGACCAACATTCATAACATTTAAGTCTGAGATGGATCGAAGTATATAAGGAGACTCAATAATAATTTCTATGAATTTGAGCTCTCTGAGAGTATGAAGGTTCGTCATGTGCATCTATGCATGACATAAACATTGTATTAACCTTGTATGCATGAACTGTTAAAATAATTATACTCTTAGTCACGTTAGAATGAGAAATTATGTTAGTATGGTTATCAATACTCTAACATTATCTTCTACTATTTATGTATATGAATATTTAAGAATTCTCACTTCCTTTATTTGTCTTATTACTATCATTTAACTTTATGTAACAACTGTTCACATTAAGGAACATGACTCAATCGTTAATGAGTAAATAATTATTAAAAAGTAAAACAAATTTTTATTTTAAAGAAACTAAATATATATATATATATATATATATATATATATGCTCTGGTAGTGATTTTCTCTGATTTTTTATTCTTTTTTTTTAATATCGAAAAAGTATATATATAAATGATATGTTGAATATTCTCTTATACATATGTATATATTTATATATTTATGTGTATGGTTAATGTTTTATTATACTTATAAGATGATTATATCACGAATAAGTGTTAAAATAACAACCGTATATTTTTATATTGGTTATACGAATAACCACAATTAAGAGTGAAGGATGTTGCATAATTAAAATTTAATAATATATAAAATAAGATTAAATTATTTAAATTTTGTGATATAATATATTAATTTTAATATTATATAATTAAATTATAAAATTAAAAGTATAAAATTTAAATTTAAATATATTTAAAGCATATATTTTAAAATAAACAATACCTATATAATATAATATTATGTTATATAAAATATTATGTATTAATTTAGTAAATTTATCATTATATATAATTATTAAAACAATTTTAAAAAAAAAAATAAATATCAAGTTGAATTAAAATAATTTAAAGTATAATATGAACTTATTTTCAAAATATACTAAATTTAAAATTTAAAATTTAAATTTATCAAAATTTTAATTTAAGTCTAGTTAGATTAGGAAGATTAATACACTTATTAAAAACTATGATTTAGGGATAAATAGTTTGTTTGTTTGTATAGAAAATAATCAAATATGGTCATAAACCACGACTTCGGTTGATTTTTTTTTTCTCGTCATTTGGAATATATATAATGTTTCTGTGAGTCAATGCCACAAACTATGAATCACGTATTATAATCTTTTTTCTTTGAATATTAAGGGAAGTAAGAGACTCCTAAACTTGTTTAAAATTTATGCAAGCTTGGTCGCTACCATTTTCATGTATCCACCTCCAAAAGAATATTGGTCAAATACTTCGTGACACGATATCACTAACTTGGTTAATGCTAGCAGCCGGAGCCATCAGATTCAGAACATGAAGGATGTCGTTGAATATTTGAAGGAGAATGTAAAAGAGAACAAAGATTTTGTACTTTAATGTAATAACTGAAAAATAAAAGTAAAAATATTATAAATATTAAAGGATGTTTATTGTATTAAAAATAAAAACTTAAAATTTTGAGCATAAAATATTTTTGCATTATGTTTAATCTATTTAATTTCTTAAATAATATTCTTAAACTTGTGAATAAATAGTTAAATTTGTTCGTGAAAAGTATAGCATTGATCATCGGTCATTCTCCTTGACGATGAATGTATACTTATTCGGCCAAATTAGTTCTTACATTACTAATTTGGACTAGTAAGTTAATAAATGAAATATATGTGTTTTATATTCATAATATTAAAGTTCTTCTACTGCAATTAATTACATGATGTTTTCTATAAATTTTATTCTTTTAATTTGTGAATTTATTTAATTTTGTTTTAACTTTACAAATTTCTTCGTTTACTTTTATTGTTTTGAACATTCAAAAAATTTTATAATCATTTTAAAAAATTTTAAACAAATAATAATAAAATTAATTTTTATTAAATTAAAATAATTTCATATTTTATTACATATAAAAATCATAAGTATAAAATAATGTATATTTTTACAGTTTTAAACTTTTATTTTTATAAGTGTCTTTTTTAATAAAACGTAATAAATATATTTTAATACTTATATATTTAATTAAAAATAAATATAAAACATACATTAATAAAATATATTGTAAATAATTATTATTTTATATTTATTTTATGACATTTAGCTTGTTCATAAATTTTGTTACCTTCTAATCTTATCATTATATGTTTTGGTAAAAAGAATATTTTAGTAAATACATATTTTATTATTTTTTGTATTCTTAATTAGTAATATAAATTTCTATAAATGTACATAATCTTGCAATTTCAACTTTTTAAATTTATTTTTTGATATTTACTCTTTTCCTAAATTTACAAAACAAATACCAATTAAAAGTGTATAAATTCTTAATAAGTAATAAAAATATTATAATATATATTAATCATAAATAGAAAAAAAATACATGTAATTAATATAAGTATTTATGATTTTACATTATTTATAATTTTTTATATTTTAATTTTATTCTTATAATTTTTAAGAAAAAGAATATTTTAGTAATATATATATATGTATATATATGTGTGTGTGTGGTGTATTTATATTTTTGTATGCTTAATTATTAATATATATTTCTACAAAATTCACATAATCTTATACTTTCAACTTTTTGAATTTAGTTTGTAATATTTACTTTATCACCAAATTTATAAAACAAATAACAATTAAAGTGCATTAATTTTTAATAAGTAATAAAAAATCTGATTACATATGTTAATCATAAAATAAGAATACATGAACGTAGTATAAGTTTTTATGAATTTATATTATGTGTAATTTTTTATATTTTAATCTTATCCTCATATGTTTTAATAAATAGAATATTTTAATAATAATTTCTTAATTTAATTATGTACTCCTAATTAATAATATATTTTAATTTAATTTTATAAGAATATAAAGGATAAAATTTTAATAAAAATTCTATTTTTCATTCAATAAGATCAATTTTTATTTAAATTTTAATTTTCAATAGAATTTAAATTATTTTATTGAATAAAATAATAAAAATTTTAATGAAACAATTAAAAATAGTAAAAATTAAAATTTTAAAGTTAATTAAATTAATATTGATAGATATTTAAGTTTATTTAACTATCACAATTCTAATGCAACAACTATTTATAAGATAGTACATAATTAACTGAATAAATTAGATGGATTGTGAAATAAAATTATATTTTGTAATAATTTTATTCATGCAAATTAACTAGACATGTTCTCAAGCATTTTAAACTTTTAAATTAGCAATTAAAGTTTGAAAATAAATATTAAATTAAAATAAATTCTTACGGTTTAATAATATTATGTAGCATTTATTTATATAGTATTTAATAATAAGTAATTATTATTACATTAGTATTTAAGTTTATACTTCAAAAATATTATAAATCATTTACTATTAAAATTTGATTATAATTAAAAATGATAACTTATGCCTTCCATCGCCCCGACGCAAACAAATTTCCCCGTTTACAGGCTAACTGAAATAACATATCTTTAATATTTATTAAGAGTGAATATAATAAGAATTTATATAAAATAATTTTTTATTTAAAAATATAAAATATATAAATTAGTATAATTAAATATTATAATTTTTAATAAAAAATTATATTAATTAAACTTAATTATATATTTCTTTACACTCATTAAATAATTGGTTAAAATAAAATAAACATCAATCCAACCACGGTGTCATTCACATGTTAAGACAGGGTGCGGAATTTTTGAGAAATGTAACTGTTAATTTTTTTAATTACAGTGATCGGTCAAGAACTGAACTGTGTACTAAGTAGTAGCAACATTTGTAGCTGTTCCTTGACCCTGTCTGAATCCTCCAAAATAATAAATAAAAAAACAATAACCAACCACATATTTAATTATTTAGATATATAAATAACACTCATATATGAAGTAACACATCCAAAGTCCAAACCTCAAATCAAACCAAATCAGTTATTCAAGATGGTTGGTAGTGGCATCTTTACAGAGATCATAGATGGTGATATCTTCAAGTATTATGCACATGGCAAGTGGAACAAGTCCGCATCTGGAAAATCTGTTCCAATCATCAACCCCACCACAAGGAAGACCCACTTCAAGGTTCAAGGTAATAACAACAACATACATACCCTTCTGCCCTCACTTTTCAATTGTTGGTTTCTGACCTAATGTTTAATTGATGGAAAATTAAAAACACACCTATATGATCATATTTTTTTTACTGTTTTCTGTATTGGAATTCATAATTAATAGCATGATGATAGGTTTTTTTTTTTTAAGGTGCTAACTTTTGTTTCTTAATTTAGAATATTGATCCAATTTAATTGAATCCCTAAAACAGCTTGTAACCAAGAAGAGGTTAATAGGGTCATAGAATCAGCAAAAACAGCTCAAAAATCATGGGCCAAGACTCCACTGTGGAAAAGAGCAGAGTTGCTTCACAAGGCTGCAGCATTGCTGAAGGAGCACAAGGCACCTATTGCTGAGTGCCTTGTTAAGGAGATTGCAAAGCCAGCTAAGGATGCTGTCACTGAAGTATGTATCTAGTGGTTATCAAATTCAAGACTACCCTTTTTGTTTTGCTCTATTTTTTTGTGTACTTCTAACATTCAAATATTATGCATATAAAATTTTAGGGAACTCTTGATGGTAAATTGGAGGTTTATGTTGTGGCATGCTTCTTTGATTTGGTCATTTGGGTCTTCTATTTCACTATATTTATTATAATCTGTGGTTTTTGTGTAGGTTGTCAGATCAGGAGATTTGGTGTCATATTGTGCTGAGGAAGGGGTGAGAATTCTTGGGGAAGGAAAATTTCTGGTCTCTGATAGTTTTCCAGGCAATGAAAGAACCAAATACTGTCTCACTTCCAAGGTATTTTTTTTACCTACTCTTTCAGAAGTGGCATCTAGCATTCACTATGTTTTTTTTTTTTTTTCTGTTTTCCTTCTCATAAGAAAGATAACCCTGTTTACTTTCAGAAAACATTTTTTGTTTTTATTTTTATTTACAAAAATGCCACATTGTTTTCATTCTATTTTCTGTTTTCAAAATTTTATACTGAAAAGTGAAAACAGAAAATGAAAATAGAAAACTATTTTTTTTGTTTTTACTGTTTCTTATACAAAATGATAAAAATAGAAAATGAAAATAAAAAACGTTTTCTGAAACCAAACACTGCCTAGGTTATCCAAAATCTTCTTGTTATTTTTCCAGACGAAACAGTTTATATAGAGTGGAATATCCGGGGAATATTTCACATTGAGTGGAATATCTGGGGAATAGTTGAGTGCATGTTCACAACCATTATATGCCCTTGAACAGTAGAATCAATACACAAATGAGAAAACCCATTACTACATACATAATAGTCTTAGAGTTGTATTAAATTGAGGCCAACCTGTTCACCTTTAATTCAACAGCAATGATGAAATTTCACAGGAAAATAAAAGGGAAAATTGTAAATGTAAATAAGAGTCTGCAAGCTTAGGTTTTGCATGTCTGAGGTTTATGCTATGCAGAATACTTTGAAAAATATATGCTGTATGGGCATATGAAATTGTGAATTACTATCTAGTAGCAATGAGATTTGTCCCAATAATTCCCCGTGGTTTCACTTATCCATTTTTGCGAGAGGCTTCCCTGTGACAGTAATATGTTCATATTTCATGTTAGACTCTACTGGTAATCTGTTTGAATTTTGAAATGCCATTTGCTTATGTTTGGATGGGCATGGAAGACATATGAACACTTCATTGCATTATAGTTTTAATATTAATTACAATAACAGCAAGTTTGTCTTTGTGCCATCTCTTGTGTGTCACTTTTGGATCATGTATCCTATTCTTCAATGAGTGATAAATGCTTTTGGGAGTTTCCAGGCATGTTCAAAATTGATGACTTTATTTTGGCAGAGAGCATGGAAACAGCTTCACTTTAAAATCTTCATTTTTTTTAACTTATTTAACTTGAGCATCACTTTCCTTTAGTTCTTTGAAGGAAAACCATTACAAAGTGGGATTTCTTATGAAATGGAAATTTATGAAGATGAGTGAGAGGCATCTGGGTTGTCATGTTGGCAATAGTAATTAGGATTCAGACTACTAATTGTGGTCAAATTATATTTGACTCTTGTATATGTTCCTTCTACAATAATGTCTATAGCATAGGCAAGACTGTGCTTGTGATCATAAATAATGTGTTATTTTGAGATATTTTCTCTGTGCAGATTCCACTTGGAGTTGTTTTAGCTATTCCACCATTTAACTATCCTGTTAATCTGGCTGTTTCAAAGATTGCTCCAGCACTGATTGCTGGAAACTCCATCGTGCTTAAACCCCCAACCCAGGTATGCAAATATCCTTATTAATAATTTTAGTCTTGCAATTATTTAATTTAAATAAAATCTCAAGTGCTGCATATATTTTGAATGACTGTATGAATCATACAACTTGCATAACTCTTTATCTCTGGATTTACAGGGTGCTGTTGCTGCCCTACATATGGTGCATTGCTTTCATTTGGCTGGTTTTCCTGAAGGTCTTATTAGCTGTGTGACAGGAAAGGGTTCTGAAATTGGTGACTTTCTTACAATGCATCCTGGGGTGAACTGCATAAGGTAATATTCACGTCTTTGGCTATCTTGTTATTGCTGTTTGCTATAATGGTTGTTTTTATCATTTTATATACTGTAATTCAAGTGATTCCCAATCCACAAGAGTAGTTTCCACTTCCAACAAGATTTTCAAGACTTCAAGCAAGATAAATCTTGTTTCATTTTTTTGTCGTTTTAAAATATAAACAAATAAACCAAATGGTGACATGGTATACCTGTCATTCATTCAAAATTAATTATGAGATAAATGAATAACTTAGGATTATTTTGTACCAAATTATGAAGGTAGAAGAGTGCCTGAGAGTTTGATTTTGTTAGTAGAAAGGTGTTTCATCTTTGCAACTGAAAATTTTCCCACCTAATTCACATCAATCTTCAGTTTCACTGGTGGGGATACCGGAATAGCAATATCGAAGAAGGCTGGCATGATTCCTCTTCAAATGGAGCTTGGTGGAAAAGATGCCTGCATTGTTCTTGAAGATGCTGACTTGGATTTGGCAGCTGCTAACATTGTAAAAGGAGGCTTCTCCTACAGGTAAAATTAACACATAGCATCTTCAGAAGGGGATTATTTATACTTCAAATATTTGTTACAGGCGAAACATCAATATTACTTCATTAATGCTTTAACAGGTTGTCTTGGGACTTTGATAACAAAATTATTAATATGTAATTTTGTTGTTTTTATCTAGTCTCTTCCTCCTAAAGGCAGATCATCCATACGGTTATTTGGTTTAAGAAAATGTTTTTATTTTGTTTTCATTTTCATTTTTTGTTTCTATTTATATTTATAAAAAATGTCACCTTTTTGTTGTGATTAAAAGTGAAAGTAAAACAAATGAAAACAGAAAACATTTTCTCAAACCAAACTGTTTTTCAATTTCTTTTCTGAAAACATAAACAGCGAAGGAAAGATATTTATGGAAGGAAAACCGCTCAAAGACATCCTTGAGTATGATAATTATCATATTTCTCAAATGTCATTTAGATTGCAGTTTTATGAGAAGCTTTCGCATCTTTTAATTTTAAAACTTAATCATTTGAAGTAATTCTTAAGTTGCAATTTTCCCAATGTGGTTGCATTAGCTTTCATGACAGCAATAGTCCTAAATCCTTACACATATGCTTTGGAAAATTTTCTGTCAGTGGTCAAAGATGCACAGCTGTGAAGGTTGCTTTGGTTATGGAATCAGTAGCCAACACTCTTGTTAATAAAATCAATGATAAAGTGGCAAAATTAACAGTTGGGCCTCCTGAGCAAGACTCTGACATCACACCAGTTGTCACAGAGTCCTCTGCTAACTTTATTGAAGGGTTGGTAATGGATGCCAAGAAGAAAGGAGCAAAGTTCTGTCAGGAATACAAAAGAGAGGGAAATCTCATTTGGCCATTGTTGTTGGATAATGTTCGTCCGGATATGAGGATAGCGTGGGAGGAGCCATTTGGACCAGTTTTGCCGGTTATCAGAATAAATTCTGTAGAAGAAGGAATCCACCATTGTAATGCTAGCAATTTTGGCCTTCAGGTATATATAGCATCAGTTCATCAATATGTATGCCTCCATTCAAATGACAAAAGGGCACCATCATTTGAAAAAATGGCTACATTTTATGCTTTACTTAATTTTCTTTTTACATGCAAAAAAGGGTGTTGTTATAATCAATTTCCTTGCTAGGTGAGCATGAAACTTTGAACATTTTTCTTTTCAAAATTAAGATGCTCTTGTGAATATATGTGGTAAGTAGGATTGTTCATTTAGTTCTAAATTTGTTTTCATTATATTGATGATCACTTGAGAGTGCCATAGCATAATCTTAACTCATTCTCAGTCAAAATGCCATTAATCTATTTCAAGGAAGAAAAGTTTTCTTTCCTTGATTTAATCATACTCCTATGTATAATGCAGGGATGTGTCTTCACAAGAGACATTAACAAAGCAATACTGATAAGTGATGCTATGGAGACTGGAACAGTTCAAATTAACTCATCACCAGCTCGTGGACCAGATCATTTTCCTTTTCAGGTGGAACCTGTCCTCATCTTGCTAAGTTTCCATAAAATTATGAAGTTTATAAACTCCTTTTTTTATAGGAAACAAATTCAAAGGTTTTCTAAAAAAAAAGCCTTCCTCCTTTATTTCCATGAAACACCATTAATTGATATCATGAACATTAAAAATAAAGCTTAAATATATTTTAGTTTCTATAAATATGGTTAAACTTGGTTTCAGTTTTTAAAATTTTTTTTATTAACTTTAATCCTTATAAATTTTAAAATATTTTAAAATGATTCCTATTCTCATTTTGTATGGCATATGACGTGACATGTCTAGACGTAAGAATTATTTTAAAAAAATTTAAAATTTATAAAGATAAAAATTAACATAATAAATTTAGAAAACTAAAACTAAATTTAGTTATATTCACAAAGATAACAAATATTTTATCTTGAAAATAAATATGAAGCCTTGCATAGTCATAATCTTATTTTTGTTACTTATGATTTGTGGCAGGGTCTGAAGGATAGTGGAATTGGTTCTCAAGGAATCACCAATAGTATTAACATGATGACAAAGGTTAAGACCACAGTAATCAACTTACCGGCCCCTTCTTACACTATGGGATGAGATGCCTAATAAATAGTTAAAGTAGTAATAACCACATAGGAGTGTTCCCAATCTCCCATGCTTCAGTTTAAACCTTATGGAGTGAATGAGGAACAATCTTTCAGGGTTCTGCTTGCATAGATATAACTTTTTGTTGCATGTGTCTTGTATTGTATGGACAAAAAGTAGAACTGTTTGTATACGCAGGATATGAATCTTGAATAAATTATGGTTCTCCATGTCTACTTGTACTTGGTAATGTGGATCGTATAATATGAAAATCTCACAGAAGTACATCGTTATAATATGAATAATTCAATAATAAAATGTGATATATATTAATCCCACGCAGAAACTCTCATACTAATGGAGATTGGGAAATGTAAAAGTAAAATGGGTGTTTAAAACGTTCAATTTTTAGAAAATTTTGAAATTTAGTTTAATAATGTAAGATTATTTAAGAAAGTAATTTTTTACTAAAAAATTTGATATCATTTTATAAAAAAAATAAACAAAACATAATTACAAATAAGAAAGACACATTAATAAATTAGAAAGAAATAAGTGTTGAAATTAGTTCATTTTAAAAAATAAATTTAAATTTATTATATAGAGGAAAATTACAGATTAATTAATTTAAAAAATAAATTTATCATATATAAATGAACAATTAAAGTAAAAATATTTTATTAATAAAAATTAACTTTTTAAAGTTTAATTTAAATTTTTAATTAATAAAAATTTAAATTTATATCATTAATTTATTTTTTTCATTATTTTTACTTATCCAAATAAAAGAAATGTTTTTTTTATTTTATTTATAAGATAACTTTTTTTTATCTTATTTTTTATTTTTTATATTTTCTTCGTTACACATATTATCAAAACAAATCAAAGTATATCTCTATCTCAATCATGATAAGAGATTTTAGAGTTAACTTTTAGAAGGTGTTTGATTTACAAAAATATTTTTTTATTTACAAAATAGCATATTATTTTTATTTTATTTTTTAGTTTTAGTATTTTGTATTGAAAACAATGAAAACATAACTGCATTGAAAATAATAAAAATAAAAAATTATTTTTATTCAAAATTTTAAAACAAAAAATAAAATAAAAATAATATGATATTTTTATAAATAAAAGTAAGAATAAAAATAAAAATATTTTTTAAAATTAAACCATTCTTAAACTCTTTGTTATCAATATCAAATTTCATAAGATATGCGTCTCATTTTTTTAAAATATTAATTATTATCTAACATAATTATAATAAATTTATTTATTTATATTTTAAATTTTATTTTTAATAATCGATTAACAAGTGTGTAATTGATTTACTTACTAGTTACATAATTAAATTAACTACTATTTTTATAGAATTAACTATTATTTTTTATATTTAATTATCAATTTTTTATAATCTATTACAAACAATAATTAAGTAAAAAATTAAGTAAACAATTATCAAATAACATAGTAGTTAACACTATAAAAAATTTTGGTTTATTCAATTATGTAATTAATTGTTAAAAATATATAATCAATTATTAAAAATAAAATATAAAACATAAATGAATAAATTTACTATAATTATATGAAACAATTTTTTTTTAATTAACTAGAGGTTCAATACTCCTACATGTACGAACAACCTTACACCTAGGTATAAGCCATCTGATGCCTCTTTTCTCTCTTTTTTAAATTTTTTTTACTATGCGTATATTTATTTATTTTGACCGTTTAAACAAAATTAATCTACTTATATATTTTTATTTATATTTAAATAATATATAAAAATTAATCTTAAAAATAAAAAATTTAATAATTAAATTATATTTTTGATAAAAATATTTAATTTTAACTATTTAATTATTATAACAAATTATTTAAAATTATAATACTTGTAAGAAATAAGCATGCGAGAATAAAATTTTTAACTCTAATATATTTATGAGAATGAGAAGATCAGATTTGTAATATAGAACCACACATGAATAGTTAAGATTAAAAGGATTTAAAAGTTGTATGATCATTTAAAAAAGTTATGTGAATTCTAAAATTTTCATATAATTTATCTATTTTAATTTTAATAATTTTATATGAAGGTTCTGCGATTAAATTCAATGTACTTTTCACATTATAAAAAAATAATATTTATTTCGTAGATATTCTAAAAAACTATTAAATAAAAGAAGCTATAATTCTTACTTATATATATAAAAAAATTAATAAAATTTATTTTAAAAAATATTTATATAAAACTATTTATATTCTAACAATTTTGGGAAAAGAAAAAAAAATTTATTTGTTTGTTTATAAAAACTACTTTTATTTTGAAAGATAGTTATAATTTTATTTTAAAATAAATTAAAATAAATTTCCAAAATAATTAGAAATCTATTTTTATATTATAATTTTTTCAAAAATTTAAACAAATATCTACAAACAAATTCTTTTAAAAAAGAATAATTTTTAAAATAATTTTAAATAAATAAATTTTATATTAAGCAATTTACCTTTAAATCAATAGTTTATTTTTAGTTGTAAGCTAGTTGGATTCTCAAACCAGCTCCATCTTCATTGTAGCTGTAAATGATCAAGGCAGTTAAAGAGTGAGGACCAGTGTAGGCTTGGTCATAAACATGTTGTCCTTCTCTTCTTCCGCTTACTTCTATAGATGGTGCTACTGCGGTAAACATAATGATGTTGATGATGATGGTTGACACCACGACTGTTGTGGTGGTGGTCGTTGCAGCGCGAGGATAAAAGTGTCATGAGCCCTTGTTGAGCTATCCAAATGTCCATGCCAGCAAGGTGATGGGCTTGACTAAGATGGTTATGGATGGGAGGACTCGATTGTGACGGTACAAGATAATCACATGTGATTCAATGCTAATATATCCAGACTATCCTACCTAGCGGCAATGACCAATCCCTTAGCAAAACATGATGAAGAACTGCATTAGGTCATTTCTTTTCCCTTTAACAACATCCTAGAGAAAAAAAAAAAAGGTTGATCCATGAAATGACTCTAGTGCTGTCATTTCTGGAAAAGATTCTGATTGTAAACCACTAATGGATGATATGAAGAGTTGGATTCCAAATGATGGTAGACTTCGAGATCTCGTGATCTAGAACCAGAAGACTCCCTTAACAAACTCCTTTAGTAGGTCCTACAATGCCTCGAAAAGTATCATGGTGTTTGGACATCTTGGGGAATCATGAACCCCAATGAGATGTTGATATTTGCGAGGATTTCTTTGAAGCGTTAGCCCCCAAACTAGTATTGGGCAATTTAGGTAGGCATGTCATCTATCAAAGAGATGTAAATAAGAGAGGATGGGAACCATAGGATCAGCTCCATGTATATTGGTTCTTGGATGAACACAGCTGGTTTTCACTTGAGTCAGTCCAGGTACCTTGTCACTTGAACTTTACTTCCAACTACTATAAAGCTTCCCATTCCGAATTACGAGTCAAGATGAAAGTAAAGTCGAGCAACCTTTGCAATCGAGGTTTTATGCCAACAATCCCATGGGTGTTGATGTGGTAGGCTAAGTCTTGCAGAGGCTCCTCTTCAACAGAGTTAGAGGTCCTATTTCTCTTCTACTAACAAGGAGGTATTTTTTTACAATATAGGAACAATTAAAGTTAAATCATTAAAATATTATCACGATCGTGCTGATGGATACCTTCTTGTATGGTCACAACCATGTCATTATGAAATTGCTTATTATAATAAGCACAATGGTGCATAAAAAAAAAAGCAAAGCCATGTAACCTATAGAAAATGATAATAATAACGAGTGCACAATCATGCAAAAGAGGGCATGGTCGTGCTAAAATGAGAATGCATGCCATAGGTATGATTGTGCAAACAAGGACATGGCGAAGCTGAATGGAAAATGGAGGAATGGGCACAACTGTATAGACAAAGGTATTGCTACGGTAAACATAAAAACTCCATTATTTACACTTAGAAGACCGTGTAGATAGGGACACAATCGTGCTAGATGAAGCATGTACGAGAAGAGCATGGTCATGTATGCTGGAGCACGACTGTGTCAAAGCACAATATCAGTTATCCTAGGATATTCTTGGCATGCTGATGGTAGATGTGATGGAAGAGATTGTATAGACTTGAAATGGGAACCTGTGAAATATTTTATGGGGTAGGTGTTGTTGAACACCTTATCTTCATTATCTTATCTTACTATGAGTTCCCCATGTTGCACATTGATCAACATTCTTCCAGTAGCCAAGAAAGGTCTTCCCAAGATCAATGGGACCTCTTCATCCTTCTTTACATTGAGTGCAAAGAAATTCATAGGATATGTGAAAGTTTCCACCTTTACTAGTACATCTTCTATTATCCCCTTCGGGTATACGATGGTTCTATTTACAAGTTGCAAAGAGATAATGATAGGTTTATACTTTCTTATACTTAACCTTCTAAAAATGAAGAGAGACATTGAATTTATACTAGAGCCTAAATTATACGAAGTTTTAAGGTTGGAATCTTTTACCGTGCATGGGAGAATGAAACTCCCAAGATCTTTAATCTTTGGTAGTAGCTCTAAGGTTACGTCCTCCAGTTGAGCTTGTACATGTTTCCTTCAAAATAGGCCTCCTCATTTTGCTAGGCCATGTAGGCCTTAACTATGCATCATTTTAGGCCATGATTATGGAACCGAACAAGTTGCACGGAGTGGACTCAAGTATGGCCTGTGTGAATTTATGGAGTAAATTGTGACCTTGATTACATAAGCAACTTCATCTTTTTGTTGAGGGCCTCGATCTCATTGACCAACAGGATGTTTTGATCCACTTGATACATACCTGCCGGCTGCGAATCCCTTTTCTTCACGTGTTTTTTGGTAGACCTCCACTAGTTTCTATTGGCAACCAGGTTCCCTATGATTGCCTATTGATTACAATTATATTGGCATAGGAGAGATTGTTATAAAAGATCTACATGAGATAATACATTTGATACACATGATGTGGACATTTACAGAGAAGATTTTGAAAACGATCTCATGTCTTGTATAGGAACTCAATTTCATACTGAGTCAAGTTGATGATCTCCATGATGATCCTAGACTCCATAGATCGTGGCAAGTATTGCGTTAGGAATAGAAGTTATAGTTGGTTTAGGATGTGATGGATCCTTCCTCCAAGGAATTAGTTAATCATCATTTTTTCAATGATGGAGAAAGGAAACAATTGTAGTATGATAGTATCTTATGAGATATCATTCATCTTGATGATGCTAGTGTAAACACTCAATTATGTCCGAGACCTCCAATGATTAAAATTAACCAAGAAGAAAAAATAATAAACCGAAAGGAGAAAAATAAATAAATAGAAAGTAGAAAAATAAATAAGGAAACAAAACAAAAAAACAAAAGAAGACAAAAAAGAAAAAATAAAAAGAAAATAAAATAGAAAATCCAAAAACATAAAAAATCATTTAAAAGATTAAAAAGAAAATATATATATAAATAATAAAAACAGAAAATAATAAATAAAATTTTTGGAAAAGGTATGAAAAAAGAAAGAAAACAGAATTTAAAAATAATAAATAAATAAAATATGAAATAAAAAGAATAAAAACAAAAAATAAACAAAAAGGAAATCAGAATTAAGAAATAAAAAAATCAGAAAAAAAAGAAGAAATCAGAATTTTAAAAGAAAAATAAAAAAAATTAAAATAAAATAAAATAAATTGAAAACAAAAAATAAAAAACCATAAACAGAATTAACAAAACTAATTAACTGAAAAAGAAAAAATTTTAACAGAAAAATGGAAATGGAAAACTTAAAAATAATAAGAAAAAGAAAATCAAACAAATAAAAGAGAGAAAGAGATTAAAAGAAAGAAAATGGGTGGCATCGAGAGGCTTCTTCATTCTTAAGGGGGGGGGGGAAGTTGCTTCTGCGGAAAGGATCTTGAGAATTTTTGGATGTGATGATATATTATGAAAGTTCAGGGTTGGACACTCCGATCAGATCCTCTCCCACAACGCTGTTGTAGAGACGTAAGGCCTCAGTCATTCTAACAATAGCTACACAAAGGTATGTTTTCTAGCACGCCTTTTTTTTTTTGAAAGAAACCTTTCCTTGCTATGGTTTGCATGAGCCGTAAATAGGAAGAGAATCTACTCTTGTTGTTTTGTCTGGAAATTTCATGGTCGATTCTATCTCTGCCCTCTATATATGAACCTTAAACCCTTAAGAATTTGGTGAACAATAGCTACACAGAGGGGCATTGCCTCGTCTCATCTATTGATGTGATCCTTGTAAACGATGATCTGTGCAACGTATCAAATCGGGTATGGCTAGCATGGCAAGCCAAGAAACTCTCTGCTTAGAAATTGTATGCCACTGTATCCAAAGCCATTGTCCTTTGAGCATGAGGTTGAGAAAGGGAGTGTTTTGCACTAGGACTTGCTAACGAGTTGCAGATGCTATTACTAGCCGTGCCCATGAGAAAGGTAGCATGAAGACAAAGATCAAAACCTTGCTAAATAATAGAGAATACAATTGCTTTAATTACTATGTTTAGGCCCCTGTTTCGTATCACTCGACTGGACAGATCTGCCTTCATCAAATAAGATTGGTCTTGGAAATTCTAGGAGTCGATTGCTCTTAGTTCAGTTTATGGAGATCTTTGTCAAAGACTAAGTGGAGTCATTGAGACTAATCTATGGAGCTCAGTAAATCCCGAGAGGTGATGGTAGGTTGGAGGTAACATGCTGCCGTAGAATTGTCAAATTTTGAAGGAGCTTGAGAATATTGAATCCTTTGTAAATGACATATGTCGGCCATCAGAATATCTATAACTTATGGCAGCATTGAAAGAATCCAGTTCACGAACTCCTGGGGAGTATGAATAATTGTCTTATGCATTCACATTAGTCAGCAACGTGTTTAGTTGAAATCGGAGATGCAGGCTGGACACGAGCTTTGTGAGTTCATGGGTTATATGGGTCTCTGGCAACGTGATAGACCATAGGAGCTGATCACCATGATGCTAAAGGGTCCAGGACGTCTCCACAGAATGAGTCCCTGGCCTGACCAAATAGTCCTTATAGCATGAATCACCCGCGGTATAGATTTGCCTCTAACTTAAAAGGCATAGTAGTGAAGAATAGATGTGGAGTGCGAGATTGTCATTATATGGATTAAGGTCTTTCCTTCGTCACATGGCGTAGATGATAATGGTGGTATGACCGAATCCTAAACCAAGTCAATCTCCCCTAGTTTTACCTTGAGCATGAGGTGAAAAGAAGAGTCTCTAGTCCACATATTACAAGCAAAACGTGTGCTTCTCATCCATGATAATTTTTTATCAAATTAAGAGAAGTGGTGATTCTCCCCCTAGGCACTGGAAATAACTTACCCAAGATCTCTCCCGTACGTAGTATCAAGGTCAGACCAACCGTGTCCAAGTAAAACAAGTGCATCTTTATCCATATTGGGGGAGCGCTGCAAAGCCATGCAGCACACATGCATTTACGTCCATAAGATTGTGCTTAGAATTAATCTGGACGTAAAGAACCCGTCGAGCAGCTTGGCTCAAAATGGCAGCCTCACTCACGGCCTTGGTAAGAGATCCTAGATTCGAATCCCCATCGAAGCATTTCCCTTAAATGCTTTTATTTTGCCAACATAGGGCTTTCCAGCAGCTTGTGCTCAGGATACGGTCAGCCTGAATCCTATACGTTTCTAGTATTAAATTAGGGAACATATGTCAAAAAGTGAATAGCTCAAGTGGTTGAGTGCACATCACCCACTACCACAGGATCCCAAATTCGATCCTCACGTGTTGCATTAGTTTTAATTTGCCAAACGAATATTGCAAAACTACCCCTGCCTTAAGCTTCAACATTTACACGTCGTGAACTTCACAATTGTGTCCTATAAAAACCAAACAAATCCCCTAATCAATCTTTTATGATTAATTCATTTAAGTTTATCTTATTCTCTTAATTTTCTCAAATCCAATTTCAATTCTTTTCTTAAATTCGAATCAATTTTAATTATTTTCTCAAATCAAATTCCAATTCTTTTTCTCAAATCTAGATTAATCTCAATTCTTCTTTCAAATCCAAATTAGTTTTAAATCTTCTCTCAAATTCAAATTAATTCTAAACCTTTTTTTTCAAATTCAATTCCTCTTATTTAAATCGTTTTAATTCTCTTCCTCAAGCCTAAAATCCAAATTCATTTTGCTTTAAAACAAGGTTAATTCCTTTTTCTAATCAAATCAAGTTTAATTCTTCTCTCAAATTTAAAATTTTTTTTGTTATCTTTTAAGTCAAGCCCATTTCAAATCAAGTTCATTCAAAAATAGGTTCCATTTAAATCAAGTTTCATTCTTCTTTTCAAATTTTGAATCAAATTCATTTCTTATTTTAAATCAAACCCAATTCTTTTCTTATCCCTATTATTTTTAAACTAATTCTTTTTTGGGAATCAAAAGTCTCACGCAACGAGCTCTAAATGGAAAACTGACGGTCTTCACTGCTGTTCGATGTTTAGAGATTCATATAGGCCTCAGTGCAACCGTAGTTTCCTTAGACCTTGTGCATAAATGGACTAAAATTTCCTACTCAAAAAAATAAAACTCTTTTCAAAACTGTTTTGGGAATTAATAGTCTCACGCGGTGAGCTCTAAATGGGAAACTGGCAGTTTTCACTGCTGTTCGATATTTGGAGATTCATATAGACCCCAGTGTAGCCCTAGTTACCTCGGACCTTGTGCATGAGTGGACTAAAAGTTCCTCCAAAAATAAGACTCTTTTAAAATATTTTTGGGAATCACTAGTCTCATGCGATGGGCTCGAAATGAGAAACTGGCGGTCTTTACTACTATTCGATATTTAGAGGTTCATATGGATCCCAATGCAGCCTACGTTTG
Source organism: Canavalia gladiata (assembly GCA_037954105.1). Lineage (NCBI taxonomy): Eukaryota > Viridiplantae > Streptophyta > Magnoliopsida > Fabales > Fabaceae > Canavalia > Canavalia gladiata. The sequence goes on along the minus strand of CM075664.1, from coordinate 7,221,573 downwards.
CCTCGGATCCTGTGCATAAGTGGGTTGAGGATTCCTCCCTAAGATATTTTCAAAATACCCCTTTCCTTTTCAAGCACCTCGAAGGTCAAGCCTTCACACCAGAACTACGTAAGCCTTGAGTTTCCCATCATATCGGGGAATACGTAAAAGCATGATCAAGTCCTGTCAGGCTAACCTCCATCAAGTTATCAATTTCACATTAATTAAGGGACCAAACATTTTCAAAAATCACACACTCAGTTTAAGGGTACCATTCTTCGGAACGGGCGAGTGGGGTGCCTAACACCTTCCACACTTGTAACCAACTCCCGAACTTTGAATCTCATTCTCAAGTTATGGTTTTTCCAAATCTTTTTTCCTTAAATAAAAATTTGGTGGCAACTCCACATAATCAATAAAATTTCTTTCTAAAATTTTAGCAAGTTCGTCGTCTCGTTGGAATTACGATTGCGACAGTTAGTCAGCCTTGAGAATATTCTAATGTAAATATGTGGATCCTTCGAGGCCATCCCTTCAAACTAAAGTGAATTTTGTATCATTTGTTGGCTTCATTTTGAAATTTTGATCATCCATTATTAGGATGGATATACTACTCCTTAAGCCTTAATAAGTGGTGGTAACATAGTCCAACAATATCCTCTTCCCTTGCATCGTCATTTTCTTTGCTCTTACCTCCTACCTTAACTTGCTAACAGTTTATTCTATTTCAAGTTCCAACCACATGTTAGAAACTAGGGAATGAGTTAGCATAAACAGTATAGATTGAGATAAGGAAAATTTAGAGAAAATATTTTTTTAAGAATTTTCTTTTAAAAAAAAAGGAAAACACAATTTAAATAATTAAAAAAAAGAAAAATTTAGATATATACATGTATTAAATAATCTGAATGTAAAATTCAAAGATTGATAGGAAATGGTCTCTGAAAATAACACTAAAAACTTGTTACATGCAAAATGTGAGTCTAAAACTCTTGCCAAGTTTTATCTATGGATGAGTATACCTATTACTGTAGAAAGATGGTTTATTAGATCCTTAATATCGATCCTACAAAGACTAGACTAGAAATCTATGTGTCAAACTTGAATTCTAAGTTTTGAGCTTACAAAGAGACTTTTTTATGAAAGCAAAATGTTTTAAAAGTAATAAAAGAAAGAAAAAAAATAAGATTTCTATATGATGAAAAAAAAAGCAATGCAAGTTATGAAAAGTTTATAGGATTTTGACTTCCTTTGTGACTTTACTTGTTTTTACCCCTAATCCTCCCTTTATTCAATTGCTAACCATCTACACTCATTCTACATCACGCAGTTCAATGATGATATCATTTTAGAAAATGAGAAAATAAGGTTTAGACAATACACATCATGAAGTTTTCTAAAGCCTCATAAAAGAGAAATTAGTTACTATAAAAAAGATAAATAAACCATAAATATCCATAATAAAAGTACATAAGAGAAATACAAAATCAATATTGCTAACAAAGTTGGTAACTATTCTGAGTCTGCATCACACAAGAATTACTCCCATCTATTTCTTATGAAAGAATATCGAAAGAAGAATTAAGAATAGAATGACTAAAATGAGAGATGAGAGAAATGTAGGGTTATGTCCAAAGAGAAAAGTGTCATTTTCTTGTGGAGAGGTGTTATGACTTTAGACTGGGAGTGATGATGACTCTAGTGTGAAGAGGTGTGTTGTGTTTTCTCAAGGAAGAGGTGGTGTGTTCATAAGTGTGACAAAGCTTTCCTTTTATAGGTGTAGATCTTAGGATTTTCAATGAAGCGGGCTAGGCCTACTCTAGCTTTCTTGCAACCGTCATAGCAATTATAAATCTTTATAGTGTCGTAAGGTTACTTGGGTACCTTTTCGTCATTGGAGCTGATTAGGATGCCCTTCTACATCACTAAGGCTAATATAGTATTCCTTATTGGGCACGTCAAATGTATACAAGGTTGTGCACAAACTTGCATGGCCATGCTGGATTGTTGAGGGGCCTTTTTTTGTCCTTTTTCAAACTTTGGTTATTTTATATTCCTTTTTTTTTTCTTTTTTTAGCCTAAAATCTATCTATTTCTGAATTATGTACTTACTTGACAATTTATGCAAAAACAAGAATTATTAAATATAATTATAGGTACATTGTGCTCAATTATGCATACATTATATCTAAAACTCACGGATAAAGTGACAATAACAGCTTATCAAGTAGTTACAATAATTGGTAAGAAGGGAGAAATTACATTCCAACATAAAGCAGAAATGGAGAAAAAAAAAGTGAAGAATATAATATGTATTACGCTTTATGTCAAAATTTTCCATACTTATCAATGTATGTCCTTGAACAAATAACAATTCAATTATATCACAACTTAAATTGTTAAGTATTCAAAAATGTGCATAAAGTGGTTACCATTTAATACTATAGGTCTTCACACACCAAATAAGTAATTATAGCCACAATCTTACAATAGATTCATTGCTGGCACTCAAAATGTTTAAGTTATTAGAGATCACTTATGTTAGGAAACAAAAGGAAACATGTCATGGGATTTCTTATATACCACATCTCTATCATAAAACTTAATTTAGATGTACAAATCAAAAGGTTTTGAAAGGTTTGTAATTAGGCATAGGTAAGGATGGAATAAAAGAGGAAACCAAAATGGTTAATTAAACAAAAAGGTTGCATAAACTCATATATTAACATGGTAAATCAAATAAACTAAATTTTTTCGGTGCAAGGTGTATCATCCTTTACAACTTTTTTATTATTATTTGTATTCTTTTTTTTTCCTTTTTATTTTTTATTTTCTTTGAAAATATAAACACTACAACTTCAACCAATTTAGCAGAAGCATAAACCAATTTCATTGTTAGTTCACACTGGATAGAGTCATGCCCTTACATGGTCTCACAAAAATATCCTGGGTCTTCAACATCAATTAACATAAATAATGCAACGAAGAAGAATATATTATCGATCCTTTAGTCACCTTACTTCTTACATGGATCATATAACTTTTAATATTATTGTTTGATGAACTTTTATTTTAAGTTCTACATCTATATTTTTGTGCTCTAAATTATCCTAACTTCTATTGAAATATTACTTTAAAAATTTTATTCCATTGTTACTTTCTCTAATTACCTATACTCATAAATTTTATAAAACCTATACTTGTAAAACATGTTTCCATTAAAATTCACATTTATACTTCTAATAATTTTATTTTTAAATCATCCAAAAACCTATAATCATACATGTTAGATCCATAAACAATAAAATAATAGTTTTTAACCTAATGATCCATTTTATCTCTACTATTCAAAGTTTATGTAAACATACAAACAATCAAACTTTCAACTAAGACACTTTCTTTTCTAAATCATACTTCTTCATGCAATCAATAATCTAAAGAAACCAATGGTCACCTATTTATAAAATAAGTTGTTCCATTTATCACATCTTAATAAAATATTTTAGGTAAGTTAATTTGAACCATATATTTCTAACATTTTTATTCAAAGTTTTGTTTACCCTTTTCGTAAAACCATTTTGCTTAAGTCTCTCCAATATTATCTTGATCATTCTAATCCTATTTTTTGGAGAAAAATTTCTTAAATTCCTTGTTATCGGAATTTTCATTATCAAATTTCATTCTTTTGAACTCTAAACCTATTTGATTTTCAACATTTGCTTTCCACCTTTAAAATACAAATCACATCAAATTTGCTTTTTGAAATAAACTTAAACTTTTCTTGTGAAGTTATTAATAAAGATGGTATAATAGAGAGATCCTCTAAGGGATTTTGTAGGGTTGATCCCGAAATATTTGTACATACCAATTTTAATTTTTCCAATTTTGATATCTTTCTCGACTTTGATAAGCTAACCATTTTCTACTTTTTCGAAGATAGAATGTTCATAGATATGAATATTAACATTTTATTCTATGTTACCATAATATCCATTTCTTTGTTACTTATGTGCCTAAATCTTTAATAACATAAAGATGAATTATTACCAACCTCAATCACTATTCATATATCCTCCTTTGCAATCATATAAAGATACATTTTCAAGCTCCATCTCCAAAATGGTATAATTCTTCTCACCATCCAATTGACCTATAGATATAATTTTTCTCTTTAGGATTAGGATGTATATGACATTCTGCAATGGCCCATTCTTTTTAGGGTTGAATTGTGTCGGGCATTATGCAATATCTACATGGTTTTACTAGATATTATGATATCAATATCACATTTTTTATAATATAAAAAGTTTTGACGTCTATAAAACCTTCCTAAATTTTTTAGGTGTAGTATGGAATAACACTTTTGATTTCATAATCTATGAATGAAGAGATTATCCAAACTACAAATTAATTCATTTGCAATTTTACCATTTATTACATTTTAAGTTATCTTGCTACTTTTATGATTATTCTTCTTCTTTGAAGTTATGAATTGATCGGTAAAATGACCTTTTGTAACAATTCTAACAAATAATATCATTCTTAACTTTTGTATGACCTTTTCCTTTAAACTATGATATGTCTAACTTTGATCTTTTTGGTTTCTCCTTCCTCTTCTAACTACTTTTATGATTATTTTTCTTCTCTAAAATTATGAATTATTCGGTAACATAACCTTTTTTTTAACAATTTTAACAAATAATATCATTCTTGATTTTTGTATGATCTTTTCCTCGAAACATTGATATGTCCTTCATCTTAGGTCCAACTTTGACCTTTTTAGTTTCTCCTTCCTCTTCTTTCAAACATTAATTGGTAAACTAGAAGCATTGAATATTATGACATACCTTAAGATCTTCCAAACCTGATTCCAATATTCAATACTTAAAAGCATTGAATATTTAATGCTTCCAATATTCAACCTTTAATTCAAATATCTCCTACGAATATCTTTGTTTAAGATCACGTATTGGATGCTGATAAGCATAAATTTCATAAATAATTATCTCTCACTTTTATCTCATTAAGACTTCTTATATGTTCAATTAAGTGATCTTTGTCATATTTTATGAGTTTGGGTTCATATGAAGTTTAATTGAATTTCTTTGCTTACCCGATTAAAATGACACTATTATAGTATTTTGAGCATAATAGGAGTTTTAGACATCCAAAAATCATGAAATCTGTCTTGAATGAAAACTTAAAGAAGTATCCACAGTTACAAAGCAAGAGCAGACTCTAAATGGGATGTTTAGGACTCCGAAATTATCTCAAAAGATGAGATAGTGTTGCTGACGTGGAATTTGAACAGTGTGCAAAGATCCGGCCATATCTTGAGATATAGAAGTCATATTGAGATGAAATCAAATCTGTTGGACAGCTAAGATCCGGGGCTACAACATTTGTTCAGAAGTCAAGCTTTAATTCGGACATGTGAACATCCGAAATTGCGGTGCAAGAAAGTCAAAATTGTTGTGCTAATTGGTGACAAAAATTCAAGTGTTTTGCATTTTCAACAAAGCCCATGTGAAAGCAATAAAAGGGTGGAAAAGTAATATCCTAGTTGGTGACTTTTTGAAGATGATGCCTCACAAATCCTCTATAAATAGAAGGGTTTACAAGAGGAGAAACACACACCACTTGGAGATCAACTCCAATACCATTTTCCATCTTTCTTTCTTTCTTGTTAGTTTGCCTCCTACATGGAAGGCTTAGTTTTTCTTTATTGTTAGTTTGCCTCCTACATGGAAGGCTTAGTTTTTCTTTATTGTTAGTTTGCCTCCTACATGGAAGGCTTAGTTTTTCTTTATTGTTAGTTTGCCTCCTACATGGAAGGCTTAGTTTTTCTTTGTTGTTAGTTTGCCTCTTTCTTTGTTGTTAGTTTGCCTCCTTCATGGAAGGCTAGGTTTGTAGTTTCAATTCAAGGATTCAAGCTATTTTCATTTTAACTTTGAGGTCTTGATCTTTATTTACATGTTTATTAAGTGGTTTCTACTCTGCTTCACTATATTCTTCAATTTTATTCTTTAATCAAAGTTTGATCGGTTGACGTATTTTGATTAATGCATAATTGATTTATAATTGGTTTTTGATTGGTAAATCATTTTCCAAAATTTTGAAGAGTAGAAATTAAGTAATTGAATTGAAGGTTTTCATTTTATTACTTACTTCAACTGAATTCTGATTGTGAAATTGGTTTAGATAAAAGATTAAGTGGTTACTAAATCTTGTTGATCATAATCAATTAAATTCTGAGAGGTTTCTCAGTAGAGAATTCAAGGATCATTTTAGGGGTTCCAGATGATCCTAGGTTGATAAACACAATGCATGATTTTAGTGATCAATGATTAGTTATGAAAATAGCCTCTGAATTCCTTGAGTTGATAATTGTTAAGTCAAATTAATTTCTTTCTGTATTTTGTATTTAGAACTTCATATCAAATCTTTCCAAAATCCCCTTGTTCTAATTTTCTCCTAATTTGCTTAAGAATATGAAATGGTCTTTGGGAGATGACCTAGGTTGCACCTTATACTATACCAATAGTTTGGGGAAAATCTAGAAATTATTTTTGCATGTTTGCGACGAGCGTGTCAAAAATTTGGCGCCGTTGTCGGGGACCATTTTAGTTTCCTCGGCTCATTTAGGAGTTTGTATAAAATTTTAACCTTCCTAACAATTTTTTGAGTTTGTATAAAATTTTTAACCTTTCTAACAATTTTTTGAGTTTGTATAAAATTTTTAACCTTTCTAACAATTTTTTTTAGGTATACTATTCTTGATTTGTTTGAACTATTCCGTAAGGAAAAAGCACGTTATAGTCTTGGGAATCTCACTTTAAAAGACCCTTTTGTCAGTTTACAAGAAAACTGAATGGGAAGCACATCCTCGACTCTTAGAAGGCGTTTCAGCCGTTACTGGACGTAAAACCAGAGGAAGATGTGAGCCACAATCACAACTACTGTTCATTCTCATGCGTGTATGTTTGTCATTTACATTGTCTTTTCAATTTATTTGAAATTTTCACCATTTTTAGAATATAGCAATGCAGCTGGTGAACCAACCAAATCAGGATGGCAGAGACAAAAGAGAACTAGATACCACTCTTCGGTTATAACTTTTCCTTACTTTGGTGGTTTTCTCACATTTCTTTTCCTGTCATATGAAATTCCATCTAAGACATTGGGGACAATGTCTTGGATAGGTTGGGGGGAGGATGGTCCGATATAAAAAAAAAATAATAAAAAAATTAGGTTAGAATCATAAACTTGCTTTGAGTAAGATGACTGAGTAAGGAGTTACACTTGACTCTTGATACGCATCTTATGATTAAAAAAATAAATAAAAAAAATTTGAATGTGGAAGTTTGTTTTTCTTTAGATTTCATAAAATAATTGAAGCAAAATGATTTACATTTCGAGATTAATTAGTTTGGCAACACATATTTGAACTGGATAGATTAGATTTGATAAATATATTACCTGTGAGATTTTGAGCCTTATTATTATTATTTTCTTTCTTGTGTGATTTTCATCCATGGAATATGTTACTTCAGAACTTGCATTGATTCTTTTTAAAGCTACATTTTCACATGAATTGTACAAAAATGATTGAGGCACTGTTTTTCTTGAACAAACCACTTGGCCAAATAACCAAACCATATAATTTTATCCTTTGATTAGACCTTTGAGCCGATTAGCCTTTTCTTCTTTTTAGCTCACCACAAATAAAAAAAAAATAAAAATAAAAATAACTTTGTTTGACCATAGAAGGTGAGGAATGCTGGATTTATCATACCATAAGTGTTTCAATAAGTGTGGGGGAGATTATTGTTGTGTTCATCAATATCATGGTTGAAAAAAAAACTGAAGCAATAAATTAATAAATAAACTATTATATTGAAAAAAAAATAAAAAAAAAAGAATGAAGAAGTGATATCTGTTTCTCGCACTTGCACTTAGACTCAGTTCTCAATCCTCACCATTTTCCTTGGTCGAACATTGTATCTCTTTAATATATCATTTCATCTTTCTAATCCCGTTATAACCAGAATAAAGACCTCTTGATTTGTGCATTGCATGTGTACATAGTAGTAGAGAAGTAGAAGATATGCAAGCCTATGATAGTTCATCTTTCATGGATTGAATTTGAGAGAAACACTTACCAAATCAAACACTTGAGAGATTCAGAGTATATCATGTGAGGTTTTATCTTTCTCAATCTATGTTTTTCAAATTAAAGTTGCCTTTCTAAGTAATTTCAAAAAATGTGATGAAAGAATGCTTCATGAAATTTTGTGAATTCTTGAAAAATCAACTCAAAACTTTGATGCTCTTTCAAAAAAATAAAAAAAATAAAAATAAAAATAGTCACCAATCCTTAACTTAAGTTTGCCCGAGACGTGCAAAAGATAAGTGTGGGGGAATTTGATAAGCATAAATTTCATAAATAATTATCTCTCACTTTTATCTCATTAAGACTTCTTATATGTTCAATTAAGTGATCTTTGTCATATTTTATGAGTTTGGGTTCATATGAAGTTTAATTGAATTTCTTTGCTTACCCGATTAAAATGACACTATTATAGTATTTTGAGCATAATAGGAGTTTTAGACATCCAAAAATCATGAAATCTGTCTTGAATGAAAACTTAAAGAAGTGTCCACAGTTACAAAGCAAGAGCAGACTCTAAATGGGATGTTTAGGACTCCGAAATTATCTCAAAAGATGAGATAGTGTTGCTGACGTGGAATTTGAACAGTGTGCAAAGATCCGACCATATCTTGAGATACAGAAGTCATATTGAGATGAAATCAAATCTGTTGGACAGCTAAGATCCGGGGCTACAACTTTTGTTCAGATGTCAAGCTCTAATTCGGATATGTGAACATCCGAAATTGCGGTGCAAGAAAGTCAAAATTGTTGTGCTAATTAGTGACAAAAATTCAAAAGTGTTTTGCATTTTCAACAAAGCCCATGTGAAAGCAATAAAAGGGTGGAAAAGTAATATCCTAGTTGGTGACTTTCTGAAGATGATGCCTCACAAATCCTCTATAAATAGAAGGGTTTACAAGAGGAGAAACACACACCACTTGGAGATCAACTCCAATACCATTTTCCATCTTTCTTTCTTTCTTGTTAGTTTGCCTCCTACATGGAAGGCTTAGTTTTTCTTTATTGTTAGTTTGCCTCCTACATGGAAGGTGATAAGCATAGATTTCATAAATAATTATCTCTCACTTTTATCTTATTAAGACTTCTTATATAATCAATTAAGTGGTCTTTGTCATATTTTATGAGTTTGGGTTCATATGAAGTTTAATTGAATTTCTTTGCTTACCCGATTAAAATGACACTATTATAGTATTTTGAGCATAATTGGAGTTGTAGACATCCAAAAATCATGAAATCTGTCTTGAATGAAGGCTTAAAGAAGTGTCCATAGTTACAAAGCAAGAGCAGACTCTAAATGGGATGTTTAGGACTCCGAAATTATCTCAAAAGATGAGATAGTGTTGCTGAAGTGGAATTTGAACAGTGTGCAAAGATCTGGCCATATCTTGAGATACAGAAGTCATAATGAGATGAAATCAACTTTGTTGGACAGCTAAGATCCGGGGCTACAACATTTGTTCAGAAGTGAAGCTCTAATTCGGACATGTGAACATCCGAAATTGCGGTGCAAGAAAGTCAAAATTGTTGTGCTCATTGGTGACAAAAATTCAAAAGTGTTTTGCATTTTCAACAAAGCTCATGTGAAAGCAATAAAAGGGTAGAAAAGTAATATCCTAGTTGGTGACTTTCTGAAGATGATGCCTCAAAAATCCTCTATAAATAGAAGGGTTTACAAGAGGAGAAACACACCATTTTGGAGATTAACTCCAATACCATTTTCTTTCTTTCTTTCTTTCTTTCTTGTTAGTTTTGCCTCCTTCATGGAAGGCTTGGGTTTTCTTTCTTGTTAGTTTTCCTCCTACATGGAAGGCTTAGTTTTTCTTTATTGTTAGTTTTTCCTCCTACATGGAAGGCTTAGGATTTATTTGTTGTTAGTTGCCTCTTACATGGAAGGCTTAGGATTTATTTGTTGTTAGTTTGCCTCTTTCTTTGTTGTTAGTTTGCCTCCTTCATGGAAGGCTAGGTTTGTAGTTTCAATTCAAGGATTCAAGCTATTTTCATTTTAACTTTGAGGTCTTGATCTTTATTTACATGTTTATTAAGTGGTTTCTACTCTGCTTCACTATATTCTTCAATTTTATTCTTTAATCAAAGTTTGATCGGTTGACGTATTTTGATTAATGCATAATTGATTTATAATTGGTTTTTGATTGGTAAATCATTTTCCAAAAGTTTGAAGAGTAGAAATTAAGTAATTTAATTGAAGGTTTTCATTTTATTACTTACTTCAACTGAATTCTTATTATAAAATTGGTTTAGATGAAAGATTAAGTGGTTACTAAATCTTGTTGATCATAATCAATTGAATTCTGAGAGGTTTCTCTGTAGAGAATTCAAGGATCGTTGTAAGGGTTCCAGATGATCCTAGGTTGATAAACCCAATGCATGATTTTAGTGATCAATGATTAGTTATGAAAATAGCCTCTGAATTCCTTGAGTTGATAATTGTTAAGTGAAATTAATTTCATTCTGTATTTTGTATTTAGCATTTGATATCACATCTTTACAAAAACCCCCTTGTTCTAATTTTCTCCTTATTTGCTTAAGAATATAAAATGGTCTTTGGGAGATGACCTAGGTTGCACCTTATACTATACCAATAGTTTGGGGGAAATCTAGAAATTATTTTTGCGCGTTTGCGACGAGCGTGTCAAAAATTTGGCGCCGCTGCCGGGGACCATTTTAGTTTCCTAGGCTCATTTAGGAGTTTGTATAAAAATTTTAATCTTTCTAACAATTGTTTTTACTTTAGGTATATCATTCTTGGATTTTCTGTATGAATTCACCTTTTTGTGTATGACCCGATCCAATCCTGAAAATTTATATGCATATGATCCTGAGATTGATCGAACATTCCACCACTTGAAAAGAGCACATAGAAGACATTCATTCAGTAATAACCAAGAAAGTAACAGTAATGATTTTTCATCTTTAAATTTTGATAGTTTTAAATATTTTGCTAAGAACATGGCTGATAGAACCCTAAAAGAATTAGCTGCACTTGATGTTGCTTATCAATCGTTGTGTATTCAATACCCTGATGTTGATGCACCATTTGAACTAAAGTCTGGACTAATACATTTGCTACCTAAGTTTCATGGCCTTGCAGGTGAGGACCCTCATAAACATTTGAAGGAATTTCACATTGTGTGTTCCACAATGCGGCCACAAGGAATTTCTAAAGATCATATCAAGTTGAAGGCATTTCCTTTCTCCTTAAATGATGGAGCTAAGGACTGGTTGTACTATCTACATCCAACATCTGTTACAAGCTGGAATGATATGAAGAGATTATTCCTGGAAAAATTCTTCCCTGCATCCAGAACAGCAGCTATCAGAAAAGAGATTTGCGGCTTCAGACAGAACTCCCAAGAAACTCTCTATGAGTATTGGGAGAGATTCAAGAAACTATGCGCCACTTGTCCACACCATTAAATCAGTGATCAATTACTGATTCAGTATTTCTATGAAGGACTCATGCCAATGGACAGAAGCATGGTTGATGCAGCTAGTGGTGGAGCACTTATGGACAAAACTCCTACAGCAACTCGAGATTTGATTGCCAACATGGCAAAAAAATTCTCAGCAATTCAATTCTCGAACTAATTCCTTGTCTAAAGGAGCCCATGAAATGACCACTAAGACAGACCATACACGATTGGAGAACATAATTGAAGAACTAACCTCCATCGTAAGACAGTTGGCCATCGGACAACAACAACAACTTAATGTTGTTGACAAAACCAAAACATGTGGCATCTACACTTCTGCAGATCATCCTACTGATGCATGCCCAACATTGCAAGAAAGTGAGACACCTGAGGCTGCAGTAAATGGTATTTTTGGCACAGGACAACAATACAGGCCTCCTCAACATTATCAGCAACAGAAGTTTGAACCACCTTCTGGATCATACAATCCTAGTTGGAGAAACCATCCTAACTTAAGATATGGTCCTCCACAACAACAAAGGATTCAAACATCTGACTCCCAAAATAAATATCAACCACCGCCATTCAGACAACAACAACAGCATATGCAGCACTCTGTACCCTCTAATGCTTCTGAACCCTCTCTTGATGATTTGATGAAACAATTAGCAACCAACAATCTTCAGTTTCAACAAAATGTAAGTTCTACCATTCAGGATTTACAAACTCAAATTGGGCAGTTGGCTACCACTGTCAACCAATTGAAATCTCAAGGTTCTGGTAAACTACCTTCTCAACCTGTCATAAATCCCAAAAGTGTGAATGCCATGACCTTGAGAAGTGGGAAGAAAGTGCAGACAGACCCTACAATTTTAAAGCAACAAAGCTTCAATCAGACTAATCCACACCAAAAAGAAGCATTTATCTCCACACCTGGAGACATCTCTGATAAGCCATATGAATCAGAGGGAAAGTCTAATGAAAAAAGTACACCAGCCTTCGATAAGACATCGAATGATCAACAAAAAGAAGCTTGCCATAAACGATCTGCACTTGAAGCATCTGATGAGACAAAAACCCCTAAAGGACTTGTGCACGCATAAGAGAAGACTCAAAGGGGATGAGAAGATTAGTGTGGGACGCAATGTTTCTGCCTTAATTCAACCCAACCTCCCTCAGAAATGTAAAGATCCAGGAACTTTCACCATTCCTTGCACAATAGGAAACTCTACATTTGGTGATGCATTGCTGGATCTAGGTGCTTCCATTAATGTTATGCCCTCATCAGTTTATAAATCTTTGAATCTGGGAGAACTGAAGCCAACTGGTGTGGTGATTCAATTAGCCAACAGAAGTACAACGCATCCAGCCGGAGTATTTGAAGATGTGCTAGTTCAAGTGAATAAGCTGATCTTTCCAGCTGACTTCTACATTTTGGATATGGAAGATGAGTCATCCATCAATAGAGCAACCTTGATCCTAGGAAGACCTTTCCTCAAAACTACAAAAACAAAGATAGATGTGCACACAGGGACTCTCTCTATGGAATTTGGAGATGATATCATCCAATTCAACATATTTGAAGCCATGAAGCATCCCATAGAGAATCATTCACTCTTTCAACTTGATGCCATAGACCTTCTTGCGGATGATTATTCTATTGACAATCTACTTTTTAAATTTTTTGATTTTGATTTAGATTACTTAGATAATTTTACTTGCACATGTGATGAATTTGATTCATGTATTGTGTGTTCCAGGATTAATGTTGCAGACCAAACTTCGTTGAAAGATGACATGTTAGATGCAAGTGTTGCAGATATTTCAATCTCAAATAGATCCCTGCCTTCCATAATACAACCACCTCCTTTGGAGTTGAAGCATTTGCCTGAACATCTAAAGTATGCTTATTTGGGGGAAAATGAGAAGCTTCCTGTCATTGTAGCAAAGAACCTTCTACCACAACAGGAAAAAAGGTTTCTGCAAACCTTAAGAAGCCATAAACAAGCAATTGGATGGACTTTGGCTGATATTCCAGGTATTAGCCCATCTACTTGTATGCATAGGATATTGCTGGAGGAAAACACCAGACCTGTTAGACAACCACAAAGGCGTTTGAATTCAACCATCCTAGATGTGGTAAAGAAGGAAGTAGGTAAGCTTTTGACAGCTGGTATCATCTATCCCATCTCAGACAGTGATTGGGTAAGCCCGGTGCAAGTAGTTCCTAAGAAGACTGGCATGACTGTAGTCAAAAATCACAATGATGAACTAATCCCTACCAGAATACAAAACAGTTGGAGAGTGTGCATAGATTATAGGAAGCTTAACCAAGCTACTCGCAAGGATCACTTCCCTTTGCCCTTCATAGACCAAATTTTGGAAAGATTAGCAGGAAAATCTCACTATTGCTTTTTGGATGGTTTTTCAGGTTATTTTCAAATACATATAGCCCCAGAAGACCAGCATAAGACCACCTTCACTTGTCCTTTTGGTACTTTTGCCTATCGAAGGATGTCATTTGGTCTGTGCAACGCCCCTGGAACCTTTCAAAGATGCATGGTAAGCATTTTCTCTGATCTCTTAGAAAGTTGCATGGAAGTGTTTATGGATGACTTCACTGTATATGGTTCTTCTTTTGATGCATGCTTAGAAAGCCTCTCTAAAGTTTTGGACAGATGCATTGAGACTAACCTGGTTTTGAATTTTGAAAAATGTCATTTCATGGTAACAGAAGGTATAGTCTTAGGACACTTGGTATCTAGCAAAGGTTTAGAGGTTGATAAGGCCAAGATAGACATTATTACTTCTCTACCTTACCCCACTTCTGTGCGAGAAGTACGTTCTTTACTTGGTCATGCAGGTTTTTACAGAAGATTCATCAAGGATTTTAGCAAGATTGCACAACCTCTTTCTAAACTACTACAAAAAGATACCAAATTTGTGTTTGATCAAGCTTGCAAGGATTCATTTGATGAACTAAAGAAGCGGTTAACAACCACTCCCATCATTCAACCACCTAATTGGACGCTTCCATTTGAATTAATGTGTGATGCATCTAATTATGCCCTTGGTGCTGTACTATCTCAAAGAGTTAGCAAGAGATCTCATGTCATTGCATATGCCTCTCGCACACTTGATGCAACCCAATCCAATTACACAACTACTGAGAAGGAGCTTTGGCAATTGTGTTTGCATTAGATAAATTTCGCTCCTATTTGCTTGGATCTAAAGTTATTGTCTTCTCTGACCATGCAGCTTTGAAATACTTGCTTAAGAAGGCAGATGCTAAGCCGAGACTGATTTGTTGGATGCTTCTGTTGCAAGAATTTGATTTAGAGATTAAAGGCAAGAGTGGTGCAGAGAACCTTGTAGCAGATCATTTAAGTCGGATCCAGCAACCTTGTGAAGAAACTTCAATTGCAGATTCATTCCCAGAAGAGCATCTCTATCATTTGCACGGGAAGGATCCTTGGTATGCAGATTTGGTAAACTATCTGGTTGCTAAAGAAATACCCAAACACTTCACCAAATCGCAAATTGCCAAGTTGAAAAGTGATGCCAAACACTACATATGGGATGAACCATACCTTTGGAAGACATGTAGTGATCAAATCATTAGAAGATGTGTTCCAGATCATGAAGTTCAGTCTGTACTTACCTTTTGCCATTCCCTAGCTTGTGGTGGACACTTTGGGCCACAGCGGACAGCTAGAAAAGTACTAGACTCAGGCTTTTATTGGCCTACAATATTTCGTGATGCACACAGATTATGCATAACTTGTGAGCAGTGCCAAAGAATAGGGAGTATTTCGCGCAGAAATGAGATGCCCCAACAACCACTTCTCTTTTGTGAGGTATTTGATGTATGGGGTATAGACTTTATGGGTCCATTCCCTGTCTTTTTTGGCTTTGTTTACATTTTGCTAGCTGTTGATTATGTTTCAAAATGGGTGGAGGCAAAAGCCACTCGTACTGATGATGCTCGAGTTGTTGCAGATTTTATCAGGTCTAACATTTTTAGCAGGTTTGGCATTCCTAGAGCTCTAATTAGTGACCAAGGTACTCATTTTTGCAACCACACAATGGAAGCCCTACTCCGCAAATATGGAGTCATGCATAAAGTCTCCACCCCATATCATCCTCAAACAAATGGTCAAGCTGAAGTTTCTAATCGAGAGATCAAGAAAATCTTAGAGAAAACAGTTCAGCCTAACAGGAAGGATTGGAGTTTGTGCCTTGTTGATGCGTTATGGGCATATAGGACAGCCTACAAGTCACCCATTGGCATGTCTCCCTACAGGATTGTCTTTGGTAAAGCATGTCATCTTCCAGTTGAATTAGAGCATAGAGCATTTTGGGCAATAAAGAAATGCAACATGGATCTAGACCAAGCAGGAATCCATAGGAAGCTTCAATTGCAGGAACTTGAAGAAATTCGATTAGAAGCATACGAAAACTCCAA
Source organism: Canavalia gladiata (assembly GCA_037954105.1). NCBI lineage: Eukaryota > Viridiplantae > Streptophyta > Magnoliopsida > Fabales > Fabaceae > Canavalia > Canavalia gladiata. Next base: position 7,205,525 of record CM075664.1, on the reverse strand, counting down.
AATTTACAAAGAAAAGGTCAAAGCTCTTCATGACAAAAAGTTGGCAAGAAAGGAGTTTTCCGTTGGACAAAAAGTCCTCCTTTTCAATTCTCGGCTAAAGCTTATGCCTGGTAAGCTACGCTCTAGATGGTTAGGACCATTTGTAGTTACTAATGTTTTTCCTTATGGTGCAGTGGAAATAAAAAATAAGGTAACTGAAAAAATCTTCAAGGTGAATGGACATCGTCTTAAACCATTTTTCGAAGGTTTTCAAAAGCATACGGTAGAAGAAGTGCATTTGCACAATGCCACATACTTGTAATAAATTCAAGAGAAGTCTCTTTCTCTCTCTTTCTCTCTCCCTCTCTCTCTTTCTCTCTCTCTCTCTCTCTCTCTCTCTCTCTCTCTCTCTCTTTCTTTCTCTCTCTCTCTCTCTCTCTCTCTCTTTCTCTCTCTCTCTCTCTCTCTCTCTCTCTCTCTTTCTTTCTCTCTCTCTCTCTCTCTCTCTCTCTCTCTCTCTCTCTCTCTCTCTCTCTCTCTCTCTCTCTCTCTCTCTCTCTCTCTCTCTCTCTTTCTCTCTCTCCATCTCTCACATTCCTCGCTTATAAGTTTCAACTAATCTCTCAACTTCCTTCTTCACCTCTTAAATCATCCCAACTATTACACTACATTGAGCTTGTAGGAATAATAACTTGAGTGTTTTAAGAAAAAAAATGGAGAAAACTCTCACCAGGATCAAAATTTTGATCCCTACTCTCCCCAGAAATTTTCTTAAAGACATTTACAATTGCAGACTTGAACGATTGAGGGCATTAACACTCTTAGGCCTTCCAGAAGATGTCCGTTGGATCATTGAAGCTAAGGTACGTTTAGCAGGTGAATTTCAAGAATCATTTGTTAAAAACATGCCAGGTATGGGAAGAAGTTCCTATGCAAAAAAGAGAATGGCAAAACGAATTGGAGTTTGCTACAAGTGTGCAAGATGGACCTGTAACACAAGATGCAAGAACCCTGGAATGGTTTCAAGAAATCGAGAGGACAAAATTCAATTCATAAAGGATGGACTGAGTAAGGAGTCATTGGATGATATCATTCAGACTCTTGAGACGCATCCTAGTGGGCATGTACAATGAGTCCTTCTTGATTTGTTTGAACTGTTCCGTAAGGAAAAAGCACGTTATAGTCTTGGGAATCTGACTTTAAAAGACCCTGTTGTCAGTTTACAAGAAAACTGAATGGGAAGCACATCCTCGACTCTTAGAAGGCGTTTCAGCCGTTACTGGACGTAAAACCAGAGGAAGATGTGAGCCACAATCACAACTACTGTTCATTCTCACGCGTGTATATTTGTCATTTACATTGTCTTTTCAATTTATTGGGCCACCATTTTTTGAAATTTTCACCCCTGCTTAAAGTCTTTCCCTTCTGACATTCACCTTTTTCCTTGAACAAAAATTCAAACTTTTGCTACCAAATCCTGATCTCGCACTATTCAAGCGATCTCCTTGTCTGATATTGAGTCCCTATAAATTATCAACCTCTATGACATTTTTTCAAAAAAGATAGAAACACCGTATATGGATAAGATCAATACTATCTGTGTTTTTGGTGGGTCTAACCTTGGAAAGGATGGAGAATTTCAACATGCAGCTTATACCCTTGGTAAGGTATTAGCTGCAAGAAAAATTAATCTTGTTTATGGGGGAGGGATTCAGGGTTTAAAAGGATGTGTTGCAGGATCTGCACTCACAAAGGGGTGTAACGTCTTAGGTGTTGGCTTAAAAAATAGGAGCACCTCCTACTTCACCCTGGGTACTGAATTGAAGGTTGCAACCATGCATGACCGTATGAGACACATGTTGATTAATTCTAATGCATTTATTGCATTACCTGGTGGTCTTGGAACAATGGAAGAAATTTTTACCATTATATTTTGGGCCTATCGGAATTTTCATAAAAAACCTTTGGGCTTATTGAATATTAATGGCTTTTATAATGGTTTGATATCCTTTTTAGATCATGCAGTAGAGCAGGAGTTCATGCCACAATCTTTGCGCAACATCATAGTATCTGCTTCAACTGTTGAACAGCTACTTGAGATTTTGCAAAATCCTACATCTGAGCTGAGTCAAGCAATGCAGCTGGTGAACCAACCAAATCAGGATGGCAGAGACAAAAGAGAACCAGATACCACTCTTCGGTTATAACTTTTCCTTACTTTGGTGGTTTTCTTACATTTCTTTTCCTGTTATATGAAATTCCATCTAAGACATTGGGGACAATGTCTTAGATAGGTTGGGGGGAGGATGGTCCGATATCTAAAAATAAAATAAAAAAAAACCCAAAAAAAAAACAAAAAAACAAAAAACAAAAAAAAATAAAAAAATTAGGTTAGAATCATAAACTTGCTTTGAGTAAGATGGCTGAGTAAGGAGTTGCACTTGACTCTTGATACGCATCTTATGATTAAAAAAAAATTAAAAAATTTTGAATGTGGAAGTATGTTTTTCTTTAGATTTCATAAAATAATTGAAGCAAAATGATTTACATTTCGAGATTAATTAGTTTGGCAACACATATTTGAACTGGATAGATTAGATTTGATAAATATATTACCTGTGAGATTTTGAGCCTTATTATTATTTTCTTTCTTGTGTGATTTTCATCCATGGAATATGTTACTTCAAAACTTGCATTGATTCTTTTTGAAGCTACATTTTCACATGAATTGTACAAAAATGATTGAGACACTCTTTTTCTTGAACAAACCACTTGGTCAAATAACCAAACCATATAATTTTATCCTTTGATCAGCCCTTTGAGCCGATTAGCCTTTTCTTCTTTTTAGCTCACCACAAATAAAAAAAAAAACAAACAAAAAAACAAAAAAAAACAACTTTGTTTGACCATAGAAGGTGAGGAATACTGGATTTATCATACCATAAGTGTTTCAATAAGTGTGGGGGAGATTATTGTTGTGTTCATCAATATCATGGTTAAAAAAAACTGAAGCAATAAATTAATAAATAAACTATTATATTGAAAAAAAAGAAAAAAAAAAGAATGAAGAAGTGATATCTGTTTCTCACACTTGCACTTAGACTCAGTTCTCAATCCTCATCATTTTCCTTGGTCTAACATTGTATCTCTTCAATATATCATTTCATCTTTCTAATCCCGTTATAACCAAATAAAGACCTCTTGATTTGTGCATTGCATGTGTATATAGTAGTAGAGAAGTAGAAGATATGCAAGCCTATGATAGTTCATCTTTCATGGATTGAATTTGAGAGAAACACTTACCAAATCAAACACTTGAGAGATTCAGAGTATATCATGTGAGGTTTTATCTTTCTCAATCTATGTTTTTCAAATTAAAGTTGCCTTTCTAAGTAATTTCAAAAATGTGATGAAAGAATGCTTCATGAAATTTTGTGAATTCTTGAGAAATCAACTCAAAACTTTGATGTTCTTTCAAAAAAATAAATAAATAAAATAAAATAAAAAAATAGTCATCAATCCTTAACTTAAGTTTGCCCGAGACGTGCAAAAGACAAGTGTGGGGGAATTTGATAAGCATAGATTTCATAAATAATTATCTCTCACTTTTATCTCATTAAGACTTCTTATATAATCAATTAAGTGATCTTTGTCATATTTTATGAGTTTGGGTTCATATGAAGTTTAATTGAATTTCTTTGCTTACCCGATTAAAATGACACTATTATAGTATTTTGAGCATAATAGGAGTTGTAGACATCCAAAAATCATGAAATCTGTCTTGAATGAAAGCTTAAAGAAGTGTCCATAGTTACAAAGTAAGAGCAGACTCTAAATGGGATGTATAGGACTCCGCAATTATCTCAAAAGATGAGATAGTGTTGCTGAAGTGGAATTTGAACAGTGTGCAAAGATCCGGCCATATCTTGAGATACAGAAGTCATATTGAGATGAAATCAACTTTGTTGGACAGCTAAGATCTGGGGCTACAACATTTGTTCAGAAGTTAAGCTCTAACTCGGACATGTGACCATCCGAAATTGCGGTGCAAGAAAGTCAAAATTGTTGTGCTCATTGGTGACAAAAATTCAAAAGTGTTTTTCATTTTCAACAAAGCCCATGTGAAAGCAATAAAAGGGTAGAAAAGTAATATCCTAGTTGGTGACTTTCTGAAGATGATGCCTCAAAAATCCTCTATAAATAGAAGGGTTTACAAGAGGAGAATTACACCATTTTGAAGATTAACTCCAATACCATTTTCTTTCTTTCTTTCTTTCTTTCTTTCTTTCTTTCTTTCTTTCTTTCTTGTTAGTTTTTCCTCCTTCATGGAAGGCTTAGGTTTTCTTTCTTGTTAGTTTGCCTCCTACATGGAAGGCTTAGTTTTTCTTTATTGTTAGTTTTGCCTCCTACATGGAAGACTTAGGATTTATTTGTTGTTAGTTGCCTCCTACATGGAAGGCTTAGGATTTATTTGTTGTTAGTTTGCCTCTTTCTTTGTTGTTAGTTTGCCTCCTTCATGGAAGGCTAGGTTTGTAGTTTCAATTCAAGGATTCAAGCTATTTTCATTTTAACTTTGAGGTCTTGATCTTTATTTACATGCTTATTAAGTGGTTTCTACTCTACTTCACTATATTCTTCAATTTTATTCTTTAATCAAAGTTTGATCGGTTGACGTATTTTGATTAATGCATAATTGATTTATAATTGGTTTTTGATTGGTAAATCATTTTCCAAAAGTTTGAAGAGTAGAAATTAAGTAATTTAATTGAAGGTTTTCATTTTATTACTTACTTCAACTGAATTCTGATTATAAAATTGGTTTAGATGAATGATTAAGTGGTTACTAAATCTTGTTGATCATAATCAATTAAATTCTGAGAGGTTTCTCAGTAGAGAATTCAAGGATCATTGTAGGGGTTCCAGATGATCCTAGGTTGATAAACACAATGCATGATTTTAGTGATCAATGATTAGTTATGAAAATAGCCTCTGAATTCCTTGAGTTGATAATTGTTAAGTGAAATTAATTTCATTCTGTATTTTGTATTTAGCATTTGATATCACATCTTTACAAAAACCCCCTTGTTCTAATTTTCTCCTTATTTGCTTAAGAATATAAAATGGTCTTTGGGAGATGACCTAGGTTGCACCTTATACTATACCAATAGTTTGGGGGAAATCTAGAAATTATTTTTGCGCGTTTGCGACGAGCGTGTCAAAAGGCTTAGTTTTTCTTTATTGTTAGTTTGCCTCCTACATGGAAGGCTTAGTTTTTCTTTCTTGTTAGTTTGCCTCCTACATGGAAGGCTTAGTTTTTCTTTGTTGTTAGTTTGCCTCTTTCTTTGTAGTTATTTTGCCTCCTTCATGGAAGGCTAGGTTTGTAGTTTCAATTCAAGGATTCAAGCTATTTTCATTTTAACTTTGAGGTCTTGATCTTTATTTACATGCTTATTAAGTGGTTTCTACTCTGCTTCACTATATTCTTCAATTTTATTCTTTAATCAAAGTTTGATCGGTTGACGTATTTTGATTAATGCATAATTGATTTATAATTGGTTTTTGATTGGTAAATCATTTTCCAAAAGTTTGAAGAGTAGAAATTAAGTAATTGAATTGAAGGTTTTCATTTTATTACTTACTTCAACTGAATTCTGATTGTGAAATTGGTTTAGATAAAAGATTAAGTGGTTACTAAATCTTGTTGATCATAATCAATTAAATTCTTAGAGGTTTCTTAGTAGAGAATTCAAGGATCATTTTAGGGGTTCCAGATGATCCTAGGTTGATAAACACAATGCATGATTTTAGTGATCAATGATTAGTTATGAAAATAGCCTCTGAATTCCTTGAGTTGATAATTGTTAAGTGAAATTAATTTCATTCTGTATTTTGTATTTAGCATTTGATATCACATCTTTACAAAAACCCCCTTGTTCTAATTTTCTCCTTATTTGCTTAAGAATATAAAATGGTCTTTGGGAGATGACCTAGGTTGCACCTTATACTATACCAATAGTTTGGGGGAAATCTAGAAATTATTTTTGCGCGTTTGCGACGAGCGTGTCAAAAGGCTTAGTTTTTCTTTATTGTTAGTTTGCCTCCTACATGGAATGCTTAGTTTTTCTTTCTTGTTAGTTTGCCTCCTACATGGAAGGCTTAGTTTTTCTTTGTTGTTAGTTTGTCTCTTTCTTTGTAGTTAGTTTGCCTCCTTCATGGAAGGCTAGGTTTGTAGTTTCAATTCAAGGATTCAAGCTATTTTCATTTTAACTTTGAGGTCTTGATCTTTATTTACATGCTTATTAAGTGGTTTCTACTCTGCTTCACTATATTCTTCAATTTTATTCTTTAATCAAAGTTTGATCGGTTGACGTATTTTGATTAATGCATAATTGATTTATAATTGGTTTTTGATTGGTAAATCATTTTCCAAAAGTTTGAAGAGTAGAAATTAAGTAATTGAATTGAAGGTTTTCATTTTATTACTTACTTCAACTGAATTCTGATTGTGAAATTGGTTTAGATAAAAGATTAAGTGGTTACTAAATCTTGTTGATCATAATCAATTAAATTCTTAGAGGTTTCTTAGTAGAGAATTCAAGGATCATTTTAGGGGTTCCAGATGATCCTAGGTTGATAAACACAATGCATGATTTTAGTGATCAATGATTAGTTATGAAAATAGCCTCTGAATTCCTTGAGTTGATAATTGTTAAGTCAAATTAATTTCATTCTGTATTTTGTATTTAGAACTTCATATCAAATCTTTCCAAAATCTCCTTGTTCTAATTTTCTCCTAATTTGCTTAAGAATATGAAATGGTCTTTGGGAGATGACCTAGGTTGCACCTTATACTATACCAATAGTTTGGGGAAAATCTAGAAATTATTTTTGCACGTTTGCGACGAGCGTGTCAGATGCCATTAAGCTTTAACTTTTATCTCATAAAAAATTACTAAGTGCGATAACACCAACTGGGCAAGAATTATATTGAATTAACTAATATGCTTAGTTATAAAATTACCTTTTTCCATCTTAATAATAAATTGTTCAACTATCAAATATATTTTATTGCCTGTTGATGACTTCTCCTACATAAATGGCAACATATTCATTAATTCTATAAATAGTATAACAGTTTTATTCTTCTCTACATTGAACATGACATTCTTTTCCAATGTCAACCTGATTATTCCAAGAGCTTGTCAATTTCATAATTTTCTATTTGTTTGCTTCATGTCGTTTGACTTATTCCTTATTAAGAATTGATACATATTTTAGTATAGATAATCTTATATTTATATTTATCAAAATTCAAATATTTTATTGTCAAACTTCTTAATCTTCACCCTTTTATCTTCTAATTCACCACTTCTACCATTTCTTTTAAAATGAGGATGCTAGGATCATATGATAAAAAAATTCTTAATACTAGTTGTTGGTAGTTAAAAGAGAAGGAATATATAAGTGAGAAATAATACAAGGATTTAATGTGGTTTGATATGCAATGTATCTATCTACATTCATATTTACATTATAAAAATGATATTAATAACACACAAAAGGTTTATAATTTATTAGATGTGTAAGATTTTAAGGAAAAGTCTCTTAAAAATTATAAAAATGTGAAAGTTGTTAAATTGCACAATTCTAACATTCTTTAAACATTTTAATAAATATTTAAAAGATATTTTAATTAAATTATCTTTTTCAAATATCTCATTAATAAACTTAAGAATAGAATGATCATGAGTGGGTGAAAAGAAATCTTAGCATGTAATATTAAATTAATTAATTATATTTTATTTTTAGTTTAAGAAAATAAACTTGGTTAAAGAAGTTTGAATTTTGAAATGAAGAAGAAGCAACATTCAACTTATTAAAGCTCCACAAATGAAAATCAAAATAATAAGAAAACAAACCTAAATCAAGAAGAAGAACAAGATTTAGAAATATAAAGATGAAAATTGATATTTAAAGATGAAACTTATGGAAATATTGTACATTGCAATGATAAAGAAGAGGATAAAGAAAAAAAATTTAAAATTTTTTATTAATAGATATAATTTTAAAATATTTCTTTATAGTTAAAAAACAAATTTCACATTAAAATGTTTACAATTTTAATCTTTTTATAACAATATTCAAATCAGCTATTTTAAATTATAATATTTTAAATTTATTAAAAAATTATTTACCTTTTTTATTCCTTTATCTAAATATAATTTTTTAAAATTTATTTATAACAATTTTACAAAAATTATAAATAATACTACTATCTTAATAACTTTAATCCTTATCCTTATGAAACATTTTTAGATGAAGTATGTTTTAATCATTCATTTAATGTATCCTAATATATGAAAAATAAATCATCATAACTTTTAATAATAAATTATATTACAAATTATAGAAAGTAAAATTTTTTTTAAACAATGTTTAAATTATTAAAAATAAAGATTCTATTAAATATTCTTTCATTATTTTTATGGCAAAAACTATTATCATTATAATTTGTTTCCTTTTCAAACGTGTAGTATACTGAGCAAATATGTTAAAATAAAAAATTATAAATAAGATTTTAGAATTACAATAATTAACTTAATTATTCTTATAAATGAATAAGGTGTGATAAATTGATGGTTAAGAATTAAAATACATGACCTTTTATTAGTAAAAAAAACTTATTAATTATATTTTAAATATATAAAAATCTTATTCTTTCTTATGATTTAGAGTTTGCTGGGATCAATTTTTTATTTTTTTCTTAAAATTATGATTATAATGTATGTTTAAAATAATTTAGTCATTTCATTATCTTTTAAATTAGATATAAGTATTTTTTAATTATTTATATATTTTTGACTATAGAATAACTAAGGTATATTTTACTAATATTGTTATGAAATTTTAAGTGAAAGAATACGAAGAACATGATGCTCAATTGAATTCTCTAATCTAAACTGTTATTTGTCTTGTCACAAACATGTGATAAGATACGCTCTTACTGCTTTGAATGATGATGATTTTGGCCTGCGTAACTGGGCCTACACTAATTTATTGGGGTATACCAGAACCAAAATATGGGAGTTCAAAATGCAACGCCTAACTAATCCAGGCAAGAATTTGAACATGATGGGCATGATTAAGCCACGCTGCAGAAGTTTAGAATACGACGCCTGCATAGGTTGAGCAGAAAATTAGCACGAGGGACCTGAGTAATCCGAGATGCAGGAATTTACAATGCAGCGCCTGAATAGGCTAAGCAAGAATTTAGACATGATAGGCCTGAATAAGCCAAAATGCAGAAGATTAAAAAGCATTGCCTGAATAGGCTGAGCAAGAATTTAAACATAATGGGCCTGAATAAGCCAAAAATGCAGAAGATTAAAAAGCATTGCCTGAATAGGCTGAGCAAGAATTTAAACATGATGGGCCTGAATAAGCCGAGATGCAGAAAATTAAAATGCAGTGCCTAAATAGGCTGAGACGAGAATTTAAACATGATAGGCTTGAATAAGCCAAAATGCATAAAATTAAAATGCAGTGCCTAAATAAGCTGAGCAAGAATTTAAACATGATGGGCCTGAATAAGCCGAGATGCAGAAAATTAAAATGCAGTGCCTAAATAGGCTGAGCAAGGATTTAAACATGATGGGCCTGAATAAGCCAAGATGCAGAAAATTAAAATGCAGTGCCTAAATAGGCTGAGCAAGAATTTAAACATGATGGGCCTGAAAAAGCCAAAATGCAGAGAATTAAAATGCAGTGCCTAAATAGGCTGAGTAAGAATTTAAACATGATGGGCCTGAATAAGCCGAGATGCAGACAATTAAAATGCAGTGCCTAAATAGGCTGAGCAAGAATTTAAACATGATGGGCCTGAATAAGCCGAGATGCAGAAAATTAAAATGCAGTGCCTAAATAGGCTGAGCAAGAATTTAAACATGATGGGCCTGAATAAGCCGAGATGCAGAAAATTAAAATGCAGTGCCTAAATAGGCTGAGCAAGAATTTAAACATGATGGGCCTGAATAAGCCAAAATGCAGAGAATTAAAATGCAGTGCCTAAATAGGCTGAGCAAGAATTTAAACATGATGGGCCTGAATAAGCCGAGATGCAGAAAATTAAAATGCAATGCCTAAATAGGCTGAGCAAGAATTTAAACATGATGGGCCTGAATAAGCCAAAATGCAGAGAATTAAAATGCAGTGCCTAAATAGGCTGAGCAAGAATTTAAACATGATGGGCCTGAATAAGCCGAGATGCAGAAAATTAAAATGCAGTGCCTAAATAGGCTGAGCAAGAATTTAAACGTGATGGGCCTGAATAAGCCAAAATGCAGAGAATTAAAATGCAGTGCCTAAATAGGCTGAGCAAGAATTTAAACATGATGGGCCTGAATAAGCCGAGATGCAGAGAATTAAAATGCAGTGCCTAAATAGGCTGAGCAAGAATTTAAACATGATGGGCCTGAATAAGCCAAAATGCAGAGAATTAAAATGCAGTGCCTAAATAGGCTGAGCAAGAATTTAAACATGATGGGCCTGAATAAGCCAAAATGCAGAGAATTAAAATGCAGTGCCTAAATAGGCTGAGCAAGAATTTAAACATGATGGGCCTGAATAAGCCGAGATGCAGAAAATTAAAATGCAGTGCCTAAATAGGCTGAGCAAGAATTTAAACATGATGGGCCTGAATAAGCCAAAATGCAGAGAATTAAAATGCAATGCCTAAATAGGCTGAGCAAGAATTTAAACATGATGGGCCTGAATAAGCCAAGATGCAGAGAATTAAAATGCAGTGCCTAAATAGGCTAAATTCATTTGACAAAATTGGTATTATTTGTCAGTTAGATTTGAAAACCTCCCTTTTTATTAGCGGAGTTGGGCCTCTTCAGCTCCTTATAGCACGACCCTCTAAGTCTGAAGCAAGCTAGAATCAGAGATTTCGTCTTCTCTTGTTCCATGTCTAGAATTTCAGCCAACCTATGACTGTGCTGAATAGATGCATCATTTTGATTATTGGAGAATTATTAGTCATGCAGAAATTCCCAAACCGACATGATTTTAATGTAGTCTCAAAATAAAGTAATTGCCATCTCATAATTGCGATTTTGAATTTTATACACATATCTGATCAATGATAATACAATTAAACATTGGGTAAAAGCGGAAGTAAGGGAGAAAATTTGGTCTTGACATATCGAGATGTATCAGAGGACGTAGATTTGAGAGATGCGAGGTCTTGACCGGAGCCGACACTAGTATTGTATTTCTGCAACATCTTCTATCTCAACAATCCCGCTTCTTAAGAAACCGGAATTTGCCCCAGTGTTGGTCCGAACTTGTGCGTACTGTCCCCAAATCATTTCCTTTCTTGCCCTTTTTGTCATGGTACAGGCCAGGTCCAACCATTTCTGACTAGAATCTGTCGCCCTTTCCACAGATTTGCCCCAGTGTCGACAGGGGTTTGGTCAGTTGATCTTCTTTGCTATTTTCCTTTTATGTCTGGACCGCTCTTGCGGGTTTTCGGTTAGTCCTGGCCTTTTGCATAGGCCGCCCTTGCGGGTTTTCAACCTAGCGGGTTTTTCTGATTCGCCCTAACTTTTGCCTAGGTCGCCCTTGCGGGTTTTCGGCCTAGCGGGTTTTTCTGATTTGCCCTAACTTTTGCCTAGGTCGCCCTTGCGGGTTTTCGGCCTAGCGGGCTTTTTCTGATTTGCCCTAACTTTTGCCTAGGTCGCCCTTGCGGGTTTTCGGCCTAGCGGGTTTTTCGGATTTGCCCTAACTTTTGCCTAGGTCGCCCTTGCGGGTTTTCGGCCTAGCGGGCTTTTTCTGATTTGCCCTAACTTTTGCCTAGGCCGCCCTTGCGGGTTTTCGGCCTGGCGGGCTTTTTCTGATTTGCCCTAACTTTTGCCTAGGTCGCCCTTGCGGGTTTTCGGCCTAGCGGGCTTTTTCTGATTTGCCCTAACTTTTGCCTAGGTCGCCCTTGCGGGTTTTCGGCCTAGCGGGCTTTTGATTTGCCTTTTTCGTATCTCTAGGCATAGTACCTTTTTACAGCATCTGAATTAGTTGGGTTAGGCAAATCCTTTCCATTCATATCTGCTAGAATTAAGGCCCCTCCTGAGAAAACTCTCCTAACCACGTACGGCCCATGGTAATTCGGAGCCCATTTTCCTTGTGATGCCTTTTGTACTGGCAGCACTTTCTTGAGTACCAGATCACCTTCTCGGAATTGCCGAGGATGAACCTTCTTTTCAAAGGCTCTCTTCATCCTCTTTTGGTAAAGCTGCCCATGACACATCGCTGTCAGCCTCTTTTCATCGATAAGGTTTAATTGGTCCACACGAGTTTGAACCCACTCAGCTTCTTCTAATTTCGCCTCCATTAAAATCCTTAGTGAAGGGATTTCTACTTCAATGGGAAGGACAGCTTCCATTCTGTACACAAGTGAGAATGGAGTTGCCCCAGTAGATGTGCGAACCGAAGTACGGTAGGCATGAAGAGCGTAAGGGAGCATTTCGTGCCAGTCTCGGTATGTTAGCACCATTTTCTGAACGATCTTCTTGATATTTTTATTGGCTGCTTCTACTGCCCCATTCATCTTTGGTCGATATGGGGAAGAATTGTGATGCTGGATTTTGAATTGATCACATAACTCTTTCATCATCTTGTTATTTAAATTGGTGCCATTGTCTGTGATAAGCTTATTTGGTAACCTATATCGGCAAATTATTTCCCTTTTCATGAATTTTACTACCACACTCCGGGTTACGCTGACGAAGGAGGCCGCTTCTACCCACTTGGTGAAATAGTCAATGGCCACCAGTATGAATCGGTGTCCGTTGGGAGCCTTGGGCTCAATCGGTCCAATGATATCCATACCCCACATTGCGAACGGCCATGGTGAAGATAACACATTCAGGGAAATGGGTGGTGCATTGACATTGTCAGCATATATTTGGCATTTGTGACAAGTTTTGGCATATTTGTAGCAGTCATTTTCCATGGTTAACCAATAATACCCTGCTCTGAGGATCTTTCTTGCCATGGCGTGTCCATTGGCATGGGTACCAAAGGATCCCTCGTGGACCTCTTTCAAGATTTTGTTGGCTTCTGCTGTATCCACACACCTGAGCAAAACCATATCATGATTCTTTTTGTAGAGTATTTCGCCATTGAGAAAAAATTTTGTGGCCAAACGGCGCAGGGTTCTCTTGTCATTCTCCGAGGCGTCGACAGGATATTCCCTTTTTTTCAAGAAACGCCTTATGTCATGGTACCATGGTTTACCGTCTGACTCTTCTTCGACCGACTGGCAGAAAGCTTGCCGTTCCCGGTGTTGAATTTGGATAAGAGGCATGTCCTCGTCGCGGTCAATCTTAAACATGGAGGATAGGGTAGCCAGAGCATCTGCTAGCTGATTGTCCTCCCTGGGTATGTGAGAGAATGTGATCTCTTCGAAGTGTTCCAACAATTCCCTAATATAGGTTTGATACGGAATTAGCTTTGCATCCCTGGTTTCCCATTCTCCTTTGATCTGATGAATAACCAGGGCGGAATCGCCGTAAACCTGCAAATATTTGACGTTAGCCTCAATTGCTGCTTGGACTCCCATTATGCAGGCCTCGTATTCAGCCATATTATTGGTGCAATCAAAGGTTAACCTGGCTGTAATGGGTATATACTGGTCGTCCGGAGAAATTAATATGACTCCAATACCATGGCCCATTATATTTGAGGCACCATCGAACATCATCGTCCATCTTTCCTCGGTCTTTTGTTTCTCCAAACTATACACTGCTAGCAGATCTTCATCGGGGAAATCATGCTGCATAGGCTGGTAGTCATTCAAAGGTTGTTGAGCCAGGTAATCGGCGAGGGCACTACCTTTGATCGCTTTCTGCGTCATATATATGATGTCATATTCTGATAGCAAAACCTGTCACCGAGCGATCCTTCCAGACAAGGCGGGTTTCTCGAAAATATATTTAATTGGGTCCATTCTGGATATCAACCAGGTGGTGTGGCTCAGCATATATTGTCTCAAACGGTGTGCGGCCCAAGTTAGTGCGCAGCAGGTTCGTTCCAATAGGGAATATTTTGCTTCATAATCGGTGAACTTTTTGCTCAAGTAATAGATCGCGTGCTCTTTCCTTCCTGATGCGTCTTGTTGGCCGAGCACGCACCCCATGGATTTATCAGTCACTGTCAGGTACATGAGTAGAGGTCTTCCGGACATCGGGGGTACGAGGATTGGTGGGTTCTGTAGATAGAGCTTGATCCTTTCGAATGCCTCTTGACAATCTTCATTCCAGTTCATGGGTTGATTTTTGCGCAAGAGCTTGAAGATTGGCTCACAGGTAGCTGTTAGCTGAGATATGAACCGAGCGATGTAGTTCAGTCTCCCCAGGAATCCTCGAACCTCCTTTTCAGTTCGCGGAGCGGGCATCTCCAATATAGCTCGAACCTTGTCGGGGTCGACTTCTATCCCCCGTTCACTAACGATGAACCCTAGTACTTTTCCTGACCTCACCCCGAAAGTACACTTGGCTGGATTCAGTCTCAATTTGAATTTCCGGAGTCTTTCGAATAATTTTTGCAAATCATTCAAGTGATCATCTTCGGTTCTGGACTTGGCTATCATATCGTCCACGTATACTTCGATTTCTTTGTGGATCATGTCGTGGAACAGCGTCACCATGGCTCTCTGATAGGTGGCTCCGGCATTTTTTAAACCAAAAGGCATGACCTTGTAACAGAAAGTTCCCCACGCGGTAATGAAGGTAGTTTTCTCCATATCTTCTTCAGACATCTTAATTTGGTTATAACCTGAAAAGCCATCCATGAATGAAAAACATGAGAACTGGGCCGTATTATCAACCAGCACGTCTATATGAGGTAACGGAAAGTCGTCTTTTGGGCTTGCCCGGTTCAAGTCTCTATAATCTACGCACATTCGGACTTTTCCATCTTTCTTAGGGACAGGTACTATGTTTGCCACCCACTCTGGGTAATTTGCAACAGCCAAAAAGCCAGCATTGAACTGTTTTCTCACTTCTTCCCTAATTTTCAAGGACATTTCTGGCTTCATTCTTCTTAGTTTTTGTTTAACTGGTGGGCATCCAGGCTTTAAGGGCAATTTGTGCTCGACAATGGACGTATCCAAACCCGGCATATCCTGGTAAGACCAGGCAAAAATATCGTTGTACTGATGTAGCAATGCCATTAGCCGAGAGCGGTTATCTCCCCTGACGAACGAGCCTATTTTTACCTCTTTCTTATTTTCTTTTGTCCCCAAATTTATTAGCTCGGTAGACTCTTCATGAGGTTGTATAGACTTGGATTCTCTGTCTATCAACCTGAGCAATTCCTCCGGAGGTTCGTAGTCAAATTCAATTTCTTCATCCGCTTGATTATTGAGACAGTCGAAATTGCTTGATACAATACTAGCGTGACTGGTATTAAATGGGTTATTTTGAGATCTGCGTTATGGAAAAATGAGTGAAACGGAAGTGAGACACGGGGGTATTGGGAAAAAGCAAGAGAAAATAATCAATAGAAAGTTCAATTGTATTATATTGATCAGAATGTGTATACAATGTTGTTCTATTTTTCCAGAGTATATGGCAATTACAAAATTACATTGAGACCGAATTAAAAGTCATGGGAAGTTCGATTGTTTCCCAATTGCTCAATTCTTGCCCAGGCGGGCAGGCCGTCACTAAATCATCAATGTTGAACATCATCTTTCCTCTATCCAGCATGGCCACAAAATCTGGGGCTTCGTACCCCGCGCTCCAAAAATCCTCTGATAGGTGACGCAGAGGGACCCTCTTCCATCCTTCTTTGTCCTCCTTAGTAGGCTTATACCCAAGCCCATATCGACGTTTGTTCTTATTCAACTGCAAGGGTTGGATTAATCCTTCTTCATTTTGCCCCAGTTTGCCTCCGGGTTTAAACCCATTTTTCAACATTATCTTGGCCATCATTAATAACGCTTTTGAAGGCCGAGGTTGGCCTACCGCTTCCCCTTCCTTAATGGTTGTGACATTAGCAATCTCTAGGGCTTGGAAGTGTGTTTCCAAAGCTTCTTCAGCAGCTTCAATATAAGGAGGGTTGGTGGGTCTACTGACTAAAAAATCTTCCTCGGCCGAGACGATAATCAACCTATCGTCTGTGATGAATTTTAGCTTTTGATGCAAGCTGGATGGCACCGCTCTTGCTGAATGTATCCAGGGTCTACCCAATAAACAGTTATATGCAGGCAGTATGTCCATGACCTGAAAGGTCACGTTAAAGGTAATTGGCCCAATCTGTACTGGCAGATCAATCTCTCCTATGACTTCCCTTCGGGACCCATCAAATGCCCTGACGACCATCGAACTTGTCTTTAACTGGGAAGCTTGGTGCGGCAGCTTAGACAGAGTTACTTTAGGCATTACATTCAGAGATGACCCATTATCGATCAGCACCCTCGCCAGGATGTGGTCCATACATTTTATGGATATATGGAGAGCTTTGTTATGTCTGGCCCCTTCTTCAGGTATTTCGTGGTCGGCAAAAGTGAGGAAGTTATTGGCTGTTATATTGCTTGCGATGCCCTCAAACTTCTCCACTGACAGGTTATGCACCACATGAGCTTCATTGAGTATCTTTAGCAGAACCTTCCGATGAGGCTCAGAGTTCATCAAAAGTCCTAGTAATGAGATCCTTGCTGGCATACGATTGAGTTGCTCGACCACAGTGTATTCACTTTGCCTTATCATCTTCAAAAATTCACAAGCTTCCTCATCAGAGACAGGTCTTTTCAATTCCTCTACCTCGTCTCTTTTGCTGATTTCTGGCTCCGGACCAGCCAAGATTGCCTCGCCGCACGGCGGTTCCCTTCTTTCTTCTCTAGGAGTGTAGATGCGGCCACTCCTTGTCATGCCACCGATACCAGCTATATTTACAATATTTGGTATTAAATCGATGGTACCTTCAGGCTTGTCTTCTCCGTCTTTCCCTCCAGAAACTTCTACATCGTATTTCCAGGGTACTTTTTTGTTGCTATGGTATGGGAAGGGCCCAGGGATCTTTATTGTCACAGGTTTTAGCCCATTTGGGGTTGGGACGGCGGTTTCCTCGGTGTATTTGATGATCAGTGGCCTGGGACATCCTGGGAAGGCCTCATTAAGCATATTTATTTCCAGGTCGACCTCGATACAATTTATAGACGACCCTGCATGATTGGGCAATGGGTTGCTCCCTACATTCGGAGTATCTTTCTCAAAATTGAGCCATTTTGCGTTTATCAGGCTCTGGACCTTATATTTCAACCCCTGACAGTTTTCGGTCGAATGTCCTATAGCCCCTGCATGATAGTCACATTTTGCTGCCGGGTCATACCATTTTGGATACGGAGGTTCCAATGGCTTCATGGGACATGGTGCTATTAAGGAATTTTGGAACAATCGGGGTAGCAAGTCGGTATAGCTCATGGGTATTGGATCGAATTGCACCGGCTTTCTTTCATTACTTGCCCTTTTTTGAGGTTGGTTAGTGTTTGGGTTAGTGTTTTGATTCCATGTTTTTTGTGATGGAGGTGGCATGGTTTGTGATGGCTGGGCTATGAAGGGGGTCGTGGGTCGGAAAGATGCAGGAGGTGTGTAGGGTGGTTGGTAGTTAGATTGGGCTGTAGCTACCATTTGAGGGTATTGGGGTAGGTACTGGGGCGGAAATTGTGGCGGATATTGTGATGGATATTGTATCTGATAGTTGGGGTGTGGTGGTGCATTTGTTGGACGGTGCGGATCGTAAGTGACGAAGTGAGCTTCTCCGTCTTTCTTTTTCCAAGAATTATTGGCTGGTTTTTTCGTATTTACATAACCAACCGTATTGTGGACGATACGCCCTCGGCGTAAGCCGCTCTCAATGCGTTCTCCGATCAGTACCATATCAGAGAAACTGGCTGACACGCTTCCCACCATTTTATCGTAAAAAGGAGCCGGGAGGGTCTCCATAAACATGCTTATCATCTCCCGTTCGAACAGGGGTGGCTGGACTTGGGCAGCTAATTCCCTCCACCTCTGCGCATACTCCTTGAAAGTCTCCTCTTCTTTCTTAATCATATTTTGTAGTTGGGTCCGATCAGGGGCCATCTCGATGTTGTATTTATACTGCTTGAGGAAAGCGTCGGCAAGGTCTTTCCAGGAGCGGACATACGCCCTCTCCAACTGCGTATACCAACTAGCTGCTGCTCCCGTAAGGCTGTCTTGGAAGCAATGAATCAGCAGCTTATCGTTATGGGCGTGAGAAGCCATTTTTCTGCAGTACATGGTCTAATGGCTTCTTGGGCAGCCTGTCCCCTTGTATTTTTCAAATTCCGGTATCTTGAATTTGGGCGGGATTACTACATCAGGGACTAGACAGAGATCTGAAGCATCTGTCATTCCGTAACCACTGCCCTCGATAGCCCTGACTCTCTCCTCCAGATGTTGCCACCTGCCACTGAGATGGGCTTCCTGGCCAGAAGGATTTGCCTGGTTTTCATTTCCTGCCTGTCCTGTTGGAGGAATATAAAGGTTAGGTTGAGTGGTGGCAGGGCCATAAGGATGAGGTGGTGGTTGTTGTGGGTGTAGTGGGTATGTGGTTACAGGGACGGAGTATGCGGGATTCTCAGTGGTGGTGGTATTCATGTAGGTGTAATTAGGGATGGTGTTTTGAGGGAGAGAGGCAGTGGGGTTTGTCTGTGGTGGATATGCAGTAGGGTTTATGTGGTGAGTGACAAGGGGATACGTATGTGAGGGGTAGGTGTGAAGATTTTCATCCGGATTCATGGAAATATCGGGAGCTTGTTGTATGTTAGGGCAGAATGGGGGTGTGAATCCTGGTGGCACACCGTATTCTCGATCCACATTGATGTGCAGAGGTCGAGAAGCATTAACCACACCAGCTGCTTCTCCGCCAGAGGGTCCCTCTGCGTTTTTTTCTAGCATCTTCATCAGCTTAGCTACCTGCTCTTTCAGGTCAGCCACCTCGTTTCTCAGCTCTTCGTTCTGTGATTCTAGCTCGTTCATCATCTTGGTTCGAGAGCGCGTGCTATAAGGATGTCGAGGAAAGCGTGAGCCTGCTATTGTGTTTTCTGTGAAAATTTTTAAAATTTAATAAATTAAAAATCAAACAAGTGAAACATTAGCTTTAAGTTAAAAATGTGAAGGATTCAGATGTCTCGATAGGCATCGTTTGTTTGCTGCGCGCTTTGAGTATGAAATGGAAATTAATGCAGCGTTGGAGATTAGTGCAGAATCAAATTTTCATTCAAAGTGCAAGTTTCAAGGTACATTCTGCTCATCCTTTTCTGCTAGAACAATGTATTTTTTCATCCTTAAGATCAGTTCTTTACAAAAGTGGATAAATTCCTCGACTTCTACTGGGGTATGGAGCGGGTGTAGTGAAGCCTCAGCCTTCTTGAGTAGTGGCGGGATTTCTTCGATGGCCATGTTTGCCAGGCTGGCTAACCTCCCGAAACATCTAGTCCAATGGTCGGCTGTGTCTTTATACCATTGCATCTCATCTTGGATATCACTAATACCCCTCTGTTGCATTCTGATTACCTCGATAACCTTCCATCTTTCTTCGTCCACTTCATGCCCCCATTCGGCTACCAGGTTTTGAATTTGCTGATTCAGTTCTTCTATGTGGTGTTGCAACACGCTTCTTTCATCCATTATTTGGCTTTTTTCTGCTCGTGCCTGATTTCTTTCGTTTGTTGCTTGATCCTTTTCGCGCCTGATCTTATGGACTCGGTCTCTGAGCTGATCGATCACATCTCTCATTTTCCGGCCTTCCTGTAGAGCCGTATCCTTCTCTTGTGCACTTATTCCTAATTCTTTATTAGCCGCTTGCAGATTCATGTGGATTTTAGCCGCGTAATCTCTCTCTGACTTTTGTTGGTCTCGGAGACTTTCCAGGACAGCATCTTTCTCTTGGTTCTGTCTTTTTAATTCAGCATTTTCTTGTTGGGCCTTCAACAATCTTTCTTCCAACCCATTACTCTTGGTGGTCATGCTTTCCAACTTTGCTTTCAGTTCTTTGACAATTTCATCTTCAATTTCCTCTTCTTGTACTGGTTGGTTTTCCAAGGGCGCTATTTGCGGTTTAAAAGGCAATTTGATCTGTTGCACTCTTTCTTTGACCCATTGTCTGTATTCTTCTTTGGCTGCACAACTTCTAACTCCTAATTCTTTCCCTTTTCTGGTGACTATCTCCCAAGCTTCCCGTACCTTTCGAAGAGGCTCCGCGAAGTCTCCTTCGTAGTATACATTAAAAGGGGTCAACAATTCTGCCGATGGAGGACCTCGGATGGGATAGGCAAGTTGACGCTGTCCCAGTATGGGGTTGTAATTGATACATCCCTTTGTTCCCATGAGGGGGACGTTGTGGAATCCCTTGCAATGATAGATGACTGAGGTCTTTTGTTGCCATGTTGGCTGCCACCTGATTTTTCCCTCCGTCAAGCTGGACAGGTGCTCTACCCATTCTCTCCCATTCATTTCTTTTAGTTGATAGCACAATAAGTCGGAAATGAGGCACTGGACTTTCATCTCTCTTTTAAATACATGTGTCGTGACCCAAACGTAAAATATCGGTAAGCAACAGGCTACCCTTCTCTTGTTCTTCCCATAACATAGATCCAACGTGCAGTATAAGTCAGCGAGCAACGTGGGGACTGGGTTTTCAGATCTATTCTTCCGGGCTAAGAACACGCTGATTGCGGCCAAATCTATGAAGTTATCGACCTGGGGAAATAATACCAATCCATATATGACCAGGGCGATCACATCCATGTATATCTCCCAATTGTTATTTTCAGCCAGGTATCGTAGGTAGTTCTCCAAGAACTCTCTTGTTAAGCCTTTGAGCGAATTTTTTTCCTGGAATTCTGTGAGGAGATCGCTATTTTGTAACCCAATAGATTGGGCCACGACTCGAAAAGAAGGGGTGTGTTCCAAGTGACTGTAGGGCTTGCTTCCTTCCAGCGGCAAACCGATGATTTGTTCATATTCTTCCAGGGTCGGGGCTAACTGGAAGTCCCCAAAAGTAAAGCATCGCAATGGCGGGTCGTAATATTGGACCATGGCAGTAATGGCCTCTTCTTGCACCCTAATCTTTAGCAGGTTTAGGATATTCCCATATTTCTTTTCAAACGCTAACTTCTGAATTGTCTGCAATTTTCTGATCAAAGGCTCCAGACTTGACAAATCGGTCATTTTGGCCCCGATCTTACGTTTTTTCCTCAACTCTGACCCCACATTAATTTCCATTTCACCTCTCTTAGATGCCATCAAGAATCTGATTCCCTCGAAAAAACAAACACATAAAATAGTTAGATGTGTGATCGAATAATGTGAGGCACATAAGTTGAAGCTTTAATGCCAAAAGAAGTCAATCATACAACATTAATTTAGATATGGTGAAGTCATGCATTGGAGCATAATATGGAATGATGTGATGGGTATGACCTGACTCATATTAAAATATGATATGGCGTGAGACGGTGCGCATCCATCGTAGTGTGGAGCGCTATGCATTGATGCATGGTATGAGATAATAATGTCTTGGAATGGGGAAATGATATGCGAAGGATGTTAAAATGCAGGGACTTGATATGGGGTGACGTATATGTACCCAAGCATGCTATGGATGAACTCCGGAGAGTTTCTCTAGAAATTACCTCCTCTCTTTCTTTTCCTTTTTTCTTTTTCTTTTCTTCTCTGTTTTTTTTCCTTTTCTCTCTTCTTCTTTTTCGTCATCATTCATTGAGTTGTATATTTTTTATTTATCTTTCTATTTTCTCTTCTCTTTTCTTTTGCCGTTCGTTACATCCTAACGCATGATGTAAATTTAACATGGTATAGGTAGGCAAGTACGGTTTACCGACATAGCCAGAAGTGTGCTCTCCTCGTGTCCTATTGTGAGGTTACCTGTCCTATGGGACTAGGATGTTCAATGTATGCACTTTCACAAAAGGTGGGTCGTAATCCTGGGATAAATTGGTTACCAGAGCCAAGTTCCGATTCTTAGTGCTTACTGCAACCGTAGAGAAGGCTACCAGTTACAGGGCACTATGAAAAGGACGCACTCTAGCTGGAGTTTTCATGATAGCCAAACGGGACGTGCATCCCAAGTGACACCACTAGACCCCTCTAGTCTTAGGTTTCGCTCAGACCCGGGTGCAGGGCCCCACTCATGATTATGCATTATAATGTATGAAGGGCACGTTATTTTTTTTTTGGGACACCTGCAATTGGGGAAATTGTACAGATATATATTGCAATTTATGATTCATCTGTCCTAGGGTTGTACAAAGAATAGACGAACAAATAACAGATAAATAAACAAGAAGATGAATCGTGCAATCAATAAGATGCGCAAACAAATAGGGAAGAGATCAAATATCATGTACACTCAATTAAATCGGGCTTGACTCTCTAAAGGTCCCCAGTGGAGTCGCCATCTGTCGCAACCGTAATTACGACGAGACGACGAACTCGCTAAATTTTGAAATAATTTAATTTGATTGTGAAGTCGCCACCAAATTTTGTTTAAGGGAAAAAGATTTGGAAAAACCCTGACTCAAGGATGAGATTCGAAGTTCGAGAGTCGGTTACGAGTAGGGAAGGTGTTAGGCACCCCACTCGCCTGTTCCAAGGAACAGTACCCTTAAACTGAGTGTGTGATTATTTGAAAATAGTTTGATCCCTTAATTAATTTGAAAATAAATAGGTTGATGGAGGTTAACCTGACAGGACTTGATCCTGCTCCTACGTATTCCCCGGTGCAATGGGAAATTCAAGGTTTACGTAGTTCTGGTGTTAAGAGAGACTCGATCTCTTGAAGAAACAGAGGGGTGATTTGAGGGTAGGATTGATTTTGAATATACTAAGAATGCGTATTTGCATAACCCAAACCGTCGTAGGCCGTGAGTGAGTTTGCACAAATTATAACACGGAACAGCAGAGAAGGCTGCCTGTTCGCATTAGAATCCGTTGTACGAATCTTAGAGATTTAAAAATAAGTATTTGAAATAGACGGTTTCTAACAGAGTTAGTAAATAGTGATTTGTATAAAATTTATGCTTGCAAAATCCAAACCGTCGTAAGCCGTATTTGAATCCGCACGAATTAAAACACAGAACAGCAGAGAAGGCTGCCTGTTCGTGTTAAAATCCGCTTGCACATATTTCAGAAAATTAAAACAGACATTTTGCAATAGACATTTTTTTTAGTAGAGTTAGTGAACAATGGATTTCTAAAATTGCATGCTTGCAAAATTTAAATCGTCGTAAGCCGCATTTGAATCCGCATGAATTAAAACACAGAACAGCAGGGAAGGCTGCCTGTTCGTGTTAAAGTCCGATTGCACGCATTTTAGAAAATTAAAACAGATGTTTTGAAAACAGATGTTTTTACGGAGTTGATGAAGATAATGTAAGGAAAAACGATTGGATTTAATTTAATAGTTACAGAACCAAAATTGGGCTTGACCCAAATTAAGCAAAATCCAATTTTAAAGAAATGATTTAGAATTGAAGAAAAAGAAGTGGGCTTGACCCAAATGAAGGAAAATTGGATCGAAATTAAAAGGATTGGGCTTGTTCTAACTCAAAGGCTAAAAGAAACGACTTTTGGCTTTATTGATGTTTATTGTTTTAGAATTTGTAAGTGCTAAAGGGAAACTTGTTAACATGGCCCAAGCAAGCAAGATCCAGCTTGGCAAGGCCCAACTAAAGTGTATGCCTAACTCAATTGAGAGGAAGTTGCGGGCCTTTTTCATTTCGGCTTGTCCATTCACAATTATATAAAAACTAACAGGGCTTATTTGGCCAGGCCCATTTAGGTATGCATGTCCTATGCCAAGCTTCAACTAGTTTAAATTTAATATGGCCCAATTGAGATGTAATTGGCCTACTTCCAGATTGGACTCCATTCGTACTCACAATGGTCGTCCAATTCACCCAACACCTCCCTAACACACCTAAGTGATCATTGAGGATTTTCTTCCCCCTTTTTTTTTAAAACAGAATGGTCGCTTGTTGGATCGAACAAAGGTCTGATAATTAAGCGTGCCCTTGGCTACTGTTGGGCTAGACCCTTCACTAAAATTTATCGTTCCCTAACTTAGCCAAAGAGAAAGAAGGGCACCTGAGCTAAATCAAGAACCTGGATGCTGGCATATTGCCAAAATGATAAGGTATCAATTACCAAAACTGGAGTTGGGGATCTAGTGCAGCCCCTGATTCTAAACTAGGCTCCAAATTTATTTTATTTTGTTTTTTTTTTTTGCATCAGTGATGCCATACAAGTCAAAATAGCATCGTGATTCCAGCATATATTGATGCAGGAGAGAAATGTGTAATCGAATAATAAGAGGGGTGGGAATACCATGATTATGATATACATGTGCATAGGTTTCAGGCGTACAAACACGTCTCAAGAGTTAAAATTCTCAAATGGAGACTTGGGTTATACTGCTACTAAGATTAGATTCTACCTAACCTAGGCTGCTCATCGTTCAACAGTAAATTTCAGGCCAAATGGACTATAACAGAACATGATAGCCTGACTTAAATAAATGAGTTATGTGCAGGTCTTGATTGGCTGCTTCGAGATTAAGTTATGGGAATATAATTTTCAATCCCTTCCTAAGTTTAGGACTCAGGCGGTTATCCTCAATTCGAAAGCCAGGACTAGTTTGACAAATTCGTAAATGGATTTATATCTCCCATCTTGCTGCAACTTCCTATACCATGTGCAGAGTACCGAACAGGTTTTACGGACATCTCCTTTTCTTGGTTTATTCTCTCACACTTCCCTGGTCTTGCCTAAGCTTCACATCCTAGAGATGATTCCCAATGCCGTTTGGCTTGCACTTTATTCTGCAATGTTAACCTGTTGAACCGATCATAGTCTTGTTAGATCTAGCCTAGACATTACCTCTTACTATTATCATCCTATCTCCAGCCATGCTTCCGATGGTCTAATGGGCTCAGAGTGAGGCTATGGCTATTTCCTTAGAGCTTACCTTTACTTGATTTCACCAAAAATGCAAGTTTAATTAGACTGTTATCACTCGGCCTGGGGAGAATTCAGGTACAACCACTATAGAACAGATGGAGAGATTCAAATCAGGCCAGATTATTATCGACTTGGCCTTGACAAAAGGTGTTCACTCCTATCTCATCACAGCAACCTCTATTACTTACATGTAGATTTCAGGTCAAGGTTTGACATAAATATCAGTGGTATTGACTCATGTTTCAGTTTCTGTCAAAATGATCATAACAAGTCTGCATTCAGTTGGTTTTTTATGAAGAGGGACAGAGAGCTTCCTGGTGTATTTCAGGCATCAAGCTCAAGTATGTGCCTCACATTAAGATTTCTACATAGCGATTCTCATGCCAAGAGTAGATTTGACCTTAGCAAGTCATGATTCAAGGAGCAAAAGCTAACAAGTGCCAGGATCGATGGCAACTTATTTGACTCACTGACATCTTGTCACAGCATTTTTTCTAGTCTTTAGGCTCTTGCTAGTCACTCTCAGCCAAATCCATCACTGTACAATTTGTATATATATAACTCAAAACAAGCCAGCCTCTTTTAGATTCGGCTTTATCAGTTTTGTTTCTGAACCAACTTTGTTACCACCTTAGTTTTAATTTGAGAATACAGGAAGTTCACTATGGCTTCTTACTACTGTTTTGACTCAGGGGATCTGAAGCCTACTGATTTTTATGCTCTAGGAGCATGTATGCTTCTCCACTTGGTCCGCAGACTTGATTACAATAATTCGCAACCATGAGTTTTCTTCCTGAATTATGGACTAAATCGGTGTGGTAACTTATCCATTTGATTAGTCAAGTGAGTCTGATTTTCTTTCCTCGCCTATATCTGGTTTTTCATCTATTCTGGCAGTCCTTGCCTAATGAATAGATTTGGCTGAATTAGGAATACGGGCCTGGTTAGACGGGAAGCAAAATCTGGGGTTTGAAAGTCCTAGGGAACTATAGATTTAAATCCAGTTACCTACAGTACACAATAAGTAATCATTTCCCTAATTCTCCAATTTCTTTACTTAGATTACACAACAAAGGACATAGCAGACCTTCTATAGCAGATTATTCAGCTGAGAAAGCAAAGACAGTAAATGTATCATGCACTCCCTATATTCAAACATGTCCTGCATTTCCCATAGCAAGTACATTACTAACTATTTTCCTGATCAGAGTATGATGTTATTCAACTTGGTCAAAGAGGTTTCCTACTTTTGAGCATTCTCCAGCTATCACTCCTGTCTCACTCACTCCTAAGGCACAACATTTTTCTAGTCTTTAGGCTCTTGCTAACCACTCTCAGCCAAATCCTAGAAGACACAACCAGCATAGACCAGCCAGGGCTTGTTCTAAACCCAACTTTTCATCATCTATTAAGTGTAGGTAGAGGTGAAGCTAGGCAAGGAAAGCCTGTTATTGTGATTGGCCTGTAACTGATTTATTTATGCACAGACTAAGGATCCTTGGATCTGAACCCGTCATAAGACTGTCCCAAGAACTATTGTGATCCCCATCTGCCTATGTTAAGAATTAGAAATGCTTGCAGGCCAATGCATATTCAATAAAAGTCTGTTGCTATAGCAATCCTAAAAGCCTAAGTACTGACATGGCCAATTCTAATGGATAAGCTAACACTTAGTTTATATAAAGCTAGTCTATTCTCCAACTTGTTTCTAAGCTAACAAACACTGGATCTTAGCAGGCCTGGGTGCTGATGTAGCTAGTCAAACCTGGTAAAAAGGTGGTATTGAGTCTTGAATTGAAATTGCAGTTACAGCTGCTGCCCACTGATGAGTCCTATGTGAACCATAAACTAATGAAAATGTCCCAGCATCTCTCAAATAAGTGAAAATTTTAGGCTCATGATAGCAGCAGAATCTGAGTCCAAATTCATTTGAATAAAAGTAGAAGACCTGATCCTATTTAAACCATGATCATTGAAAGGTAAAACCCTATGATATCTCAGGATTACGGTGGTTCTATGGTTCATATCGACAGGTGACTGAGTTAGAGATCCTCAATACATTGGCTTTGGACTGCTACCCCACTCTCTATTCTGCCAAAGAAATTGAATGCAAGACCTGGATCTGCATTTGGCTTGCAAGGTTCTATTATTTGGAGGCCTGATTTGCATTCAGCACATTAAGCTTTCAACTAATGACCTGGCTCTAGCCTGAGATCAGTAGCATGGACCTGAGACTGAGGATTTTGCAGAACCTGGTGGTCAACTGCTGCAGAACTCCAAGTTCCACAACATAAATCTAAACTCACCAATGTACTACACTATTCCAAAGAACTTTCCTACACACTATTATTTTAGCGACAAGGTTACTCTACATCATCCAAGTTACTCATCAATTGGTGAGAGATTACAGATCATAGTTCAGACACAGAAATGGCGAGTATGAGCCACAATTAATCTAAACTCATCCTTTGGTAATCTCATTAACACAGACTTAATCATATCTGCTTGCTATTGATTTTCACCTGAATATTCCGGATTTAAAACAAGCAACCAAAATCATTCATGCAGTTAAACTTCTTCCTAGAATCTATTTACATCTAGCCATTGTATGCCTACTGACTATGCAAGCAAAATGGTTCGAGGATTCACAAATATAAGGACCTTCTTAAGTATTCCAGGAGCTGAATTTTCCAAGCGAAGAGAGAAACCGCAGCGATTAAACGCGGAAAGTAGCTTTCACTGATTTTTCAAGTGCTTTGACCTTACTCAAACATAGCAGCCTTAATCAACACATGCATTTTTTAACTAACAATTCTGAATAATTAAAACAGGTATTACAATCATTCAAGTATCCTGTTTGTTGTACTCATTTAAATCTTACTCATAACGTAGAAAGGATGAAGGAAGGAAGTGACACAGATTCGAGAGAGAAAAATGAGGTATGAACCTAACCTGTGATCGTCAAATCAAAACAAGAGAGCCTTCCTGATTTTGCCACGAGGATCCAGAAGAAATTGAAGAATGCAGAGAAAGCAGAGAACCAGAATTGATACAGCTTCACGTGAAGAAGGAAAAACTGAGAGAAGAGTGAAGGCTCCCTCTCCAACCGTAAACCCCGGGGATTTTGGAGAAAACTCAAACCAATAGAGAAGTAATTTGGAGAAGATTTCTCCAAATCGGATCCTCCCCCCAAAGTAGAGAACCAAAATTCCAGAGAATTTGAATCGTTGTTTTTGAATGCCCAGTCCCGAAGATACGCCCTCCCTTTTCTTGTTAAATTTTTGTTTTTATACTCCATTTTTAACCAGGGTCATTTATCCTAGACCATGGTTATCTTCTGACCCTGGTTCCAACTAATTTAACTACCTTCTAGCCTCCCCTTTTCTTTCTCCCTTTTTCCTTTGATGCTTCTTCTTGTCATTTCCTTTTATTATTATTTCTGCTTTTTATTTGGTTTCCTTTCTTCTTTTTTTATTATTATCATTTATTATTTTTTATTTATTTTTATTTTTTACTTTTTATTATTATTTATATTATTTTTTTTTGTAATTTTTATTGTTATTGCTCACTTTCTATTAATCTATCTCAGCTCGGACAAAAATTGATGCTCACAGTCAGTTTACAAGAAAACTGAATGGGAAGCACATCCTCGACTCTTAGAAGGCGTTTCAGCCGTTACTGGACGTAAAACCAGAGGAAGATGTGAGCCACAATCACAACTACTGTTCATTCTCACGCGTGTATATTTGTCATTTACATTGTCTTTTCAATTTATTGGGCCACCATTTTTTGAAATTTTCACCCCTGCTTAAAGTCTTTCCCTTCTGACATTCACCTTTTTCCTTGAACAAAAATTCAAACTTTTGCAACAAAAATTCAAACTTTTGCTACCAAATCCTGATCTCGCACTATTCAAGCGATCTCCTTGTCTGATATTGAGTCCCTATAAATTATCAACCTCTGACATATTTTTTCAAAAAAGATAGAAATACCGTATATGGATAAGATCAATATTATCTGTGTTTTTGGTGGGTCTAACCTTGGAAAGGATGGAGAATTTCAACATGCAGCTTATACCCTTGGTAAGGTATTAGCTGCAAGAAAAATTAATCTTGTTTATGGGGGAGGGATTCAGGGTTTAAAAGGATGTGTTGCAGGATCTGCACTCACAAAGGGGTGTAACGTCTTAGGTGTTGGCTTAAAAAATAGGAGCACCTCCTACTTCACCCTCGGTACTGAATTGAAGGTTGAAACCATGCATGACCGTATGAGACACATGTTGATTAATTCTAATGCATTTATTGCATTACCTGGTGGTCTTGGAACAATGGAAGAAATTTTTACCATTATATTTTGGGCCTATCGGAATTTTCATAAAAAACCTTTGGGCTTATTGAATATTAATGGCTTTTATAATGGTTTGATATCCTTTTTAGATCATGCAGTAGAGCAGGAGTTCATGCCACAATCCTTGCGCAACATCATAGTATCTGCTTCAACTGTTGAACAGCTACTTGAGATTTTGCAAAATCCTACATCTGAGCTGAGTCAAGCAATGCAGCTGGTGAACTAACCAAATCAGGATGGCAGAGACAAAAGAGAACCAGATACCACTCTTCGGTTATAACTTTTCCTTACTTTGGTGGTTTTCTTACATTTCTTTTCCTGTTATATGAAATTCCATCTAAGACATTGGGGACAATGTCTTAGATAGGTTGGGGGGAGGATGGTCCGATATCTAAAAATAAAATAAAAAAAAACCACAAAAAAAAAAACAAAAAAACAAAAAACAAAAAAAAAATAAAAAAATTAGGTTAGAATCATAAACTTGCTTTGAGTAAGATGGCTGAGTAAGGAGTTGCACTTGACTCTTGATACGCATCTTATGATTAAAAAAAATTAAAAAATTTTGAATGTGGAAGTATGTTTTTCTTTAGATTTCATAAAATAATTGAAGCAAAATGATTTACATTTCGAGATTAATTAGTTTGGCAACACATATTTGAACTGGATAGATTAGATTTGATAAATATATTACCTGTGAGATTTTGAGCCTTATTATTATTTTCTTTCTTGTGTGATTTTCATCCATGGAATATGTTACTTCAGAACTTGCATTGATTCTTTTTGAAGCTACATTTTCACATGAATTGTACAAAAATGATTGAGACACTCTTTTTCTTGAACAAACCACTTGGCCAAATAACCAAACCATATAATTTTATCCTTTGATCAGCCCTTTGAGCCGATTAGCCTTTTCTTCTTTTTAGCTCACCACAAATCAAAAAAAAAAACAAACAAAAAAAAAAAAACAACTTTGTTTGACCATAGAAGGTGAGGAATACTGGATTTATCATACCATAAGTGTTTCAATAAGTGTGGGGGAGATTATTGTTGTGTTCATCAATATCATGGTTAAAAAAAAACTGAAGCAATAAATTAATAAATAAACTATTATATTGAAAAAAAAGAAAAAAAAAGAATGAAGAAGTGATATCTGTTTCTCACACTTGCACTTAGACTCAGTTCTCAATCCTCATTATTTTCCTTGGTCTAACATTGTATCTCTTCAATATATCATTTCATCTTTCTAATCTCGTTATAACCAAATAAAGACCTCTTGATTTGTGCATTGCATGTGTATATAGTAGTAGAGAAGTAGAAGATATGCAAGCCTATGATAGTTCATCTTTCATGGATTGAATTTGAGAGAAACACTTACCAAATCAAACACTTGAGAGATTCAGAGTATATCATGTGAGGTTTTATCTTTCTCAATCTATGTTTTTCAAATTAAAGTTGCCTTTCTAAGTAATTTCAAAAATGTGATGAAAGAATGCTTCATGAAATTTTGTGAATTCTTGAGAAATCAACTCAAAACTTTGATGTTCTTTCAAAAAAATAAATAAATAAAATAAAATAAAAAAATAGTCATCAATCCTTAACTTAAGTTTGCCCGAGACGTGCAAAAGACAAGTGTGGGGGAATTTGATAAGCATAGATTTCATAAATAATTATCTCTCACTTTTATCTCATTAAGACTTCTTATATAATCAATTAAGTGATCTTTGTCATATTTTATGAGTTTGGGTTCATATGAAGTTTAATTGAATTTCTTTGCTTACCCGATTAAAATGACACTATTATAGTATTTTGAGCATAATAGGAGTTGTAGACATCCAAAAATCATGAAATCTGTCTTGAATGAAAGCTTAAAGAAGTGTCCATAGTTACAAAGCAAGAGCAGACTCTAAATGGGATGTTTAGGACTCCGAAATTATCTCAAAAGATGAGATAGTGTTGCTGAAGTGGAATTTGAACAGTGTGCAAAGATCCGGCCATATCTTGAGATACAGAAGTCATATTGAGATGAAATCAACTTTGTTGGACAACTAAGATCTGAGGCTACAACATTTGTTCAGAAGTTAAGCTCTAATTCGGACATGTGACCATCCGAAATTGCGGTGCAAGAAAGTCAAAATTGTTGTGCTCATTGGTGACAAAAATTCAAAAGTGTTTTGCATTTTCAACAAAGCCCATGTGAAAGCAATAAAAGGGTAGAAAAGTAATATCCTAGTTGGTGACTTTCTGAAGATGATGCCTCAAAAATCCTCTATAAATAGAAGGGTTTACAAGAGGAGAAACACACCATTTTGAAGATTAACTCCAATACCATTTTCTTTCTTTCTTTCTTTCTTTCTTTCTTTCTTTCTTTCTTTCTTTCTTGTTAGTTTTGCCTCCTTCATGGAAGGCTTAGGTTTTCTTTCTTGTTAGTTTGCCTCCTACATGGAAGGCTTAGTTTTTCTTTATTGTTAGTTTTGCCTCCTACATGGAAGGCTTAGGATTTATTTGTTGTTAGTTGCCTCCTACATGGAAGGCTTAGGATTTATTTGTTGTTAGTTTGCCTCTTTCTTTGTTGTTAGTTTGCCTCCTTCATGGAAGGCTAGGTTTGTAGTTTCAATTCAAGGATTCAAGCTATTTTCATTTTAACTTTGAGGTCTTGATCTTTATTTACATGCTTATTAAGTGGTTTCTACTCTACTTCACTATATTCTTCAATTTTATTTTTTAATCAAAGCTTGATCGGTTGACGTATTTTGATTAATGCATAATTGATTTATAATTGGTTTTTGATTGGTAAATCATTTTCCAAAAGTTTGAAGAGTAGAAATTAAGTAATTTAATTGAAGGTTTTCATTTTATTACTTACTTCAACTGAATTCTGATTATAAAATTGGTTTAGATGAATGATTAAGTGGTTACTAAATCTTTTTGATCATAATCAATTGAATTCTGAGAGGTTTCTCAGTAGAGAATTCAAGGATCATTGTAGGGGTTCCAGATGATCCTAGGTTGATAAACACAATGCATGATTTTAGTGATCAATGATTAGTTATGAAAATAGCCTCTGAATTCCTTGAGTTGATAATTGTTAAGTGAAATTAATTTCATTCTGTATTTTGTATTTACATTTGATATCACATCTTTACAAAAACCCCCTTGTTCTAATTTTCTCCTTATTTGCTTAAGAATATAAAATGGTCTTTGGGAGATGACCTAGGTTGCACCTTATACTATACCAATAGTTTGGGGGAAATCTAGAAATTATTTTTGCGCGTTTGCGACGAGCGTGTCAAAAGGCTTAGTTTTTCTTTATTGTTAGTTTGCCTCCTACATGGAAGGCTTAGTTTTTCTTTCTTGTTAGTTTGTCTCCTACATGGAAGGCTTTTTAGTTTCTTTGTTGTTAGTTTGCCTCTTTCTTTGTAGTTAGTTTGCCTCCTTCATGGAAGGCTAGGTTTGTAGTTTCAATTCAAGGATTCAAGTTATTTTCATTTTAACTTTGAGGTCTTGATCTTTATTTACATGCTTATTAAGTGGTTTCTACTCTGCTTCACTATATTCTTCAATTTTATTCTTTAATCAAAGTTTGATCGGTTGACGTATTTTGATTAATGCATAATTGATTTATAATTGGTTTTTGATTGGTAAATCATTTTCCAAAAGTTTGAAGAGTAGAAATTAAGTAATTGAATTGAAGGTTTTCATTTTATTACTTACTTCAACTGAATTCTGATTGTGAAATTGGTTTAGATAAAAGATTAAGTGGTTACTAAATCTTGTTGATCATAATCAATTAAATTCTGAGAGGTTTCTTAGTAGAGAATTCAAGGATCATTTTAGGGGTTCCAGATGATCCTAGGTTGATAAACACAATGCATGATTTTAGTGATCAATGATTAGTTATGAAAATAGCCTCTGAATTCCTTGAGTTGATAATTGTTAAGTCAAATTAATTTCATTCTGTATTTTGTATTTAGAACTTCATATCAAATCTTTCCAAAATCTCCTTGTTCTAATTTTCTCCTAATTTGCTTAAGAATATGAAATGGTCTTTGGGAGATGACCTAGGTTGCACCTTATACTATACCAATAGTTTGGGGAAAATCTAGAAATTATTTTTGCACGTTTGCGACGAGCGTGTCAGATGCCATTAAGCTTTAACTTTTATCTCATAAAAAATTACTAAGTGCGATAACACCAACTGGGCAAGAATTATATTGAATTAACTAATATGCTTAGTTATAAAATTACCTTTTTCCATCTTAATAATAAATTGTTCAACTATCAAATATATTTTATTGCCTGTTGATGACTTCTCCTACATAAATGGCAACATATTCATTAATTCTATAAATAGTATAACAGTTTTATTCTTCTCTACATTGAACATGACATTCTTTTCCAATGTCAACCTGATTATGCCAAGAGCTTGTCAATTTCATAATTTTCTATTTGTTTGCTTCATGTCGTTTGACTTATTCCTTATTAATAATTGATACATATTTTAGTATAGATAATCTTATATTTATATTTATCAAAATTCAAATATTTTATTGTCAAACTTCTTAATCTTCACCCTTTTATCTTCTAATTCACCACTTCTACCATTTCTTTTAAAATGAGGATGCTAGGATCATATGATAAAAAAATTCTTAATACTAGTTGTTGGTAGCTAAAAGAGAAGGAATATATAAGTGAGAAATAATACAAGGATTTAATGTGGTTTGATATGCAATGTATCTATCTACATTCATATTTACATTATAAAAATGATATTAATAACACACAAAAGGTTTATAATTTATTAGATGTGTAAGATTTTAAGGAAAAGTCTCTTAAAAATTATAAAAATGTGAAAGTTGTTAAATTGCACAATTCTAACATTCTTTAAACATTTTAATAAATATTTAAAAGATATTTTAATTAAATTATCTTTTTCAAATATCTCATTAATAAACTTAAGAATAGAATGATCATGAGAGGGTGAAAAGAAATCTTAGCATGTAATATTAAATTAATTAATTATATTTTATTTTTAGTTTAAGAAAATAAACTTGGTTAAAGAAGTTTGAATTTTGAAATGAAGAAGAAGCAACATTCAACTTATTAAAGCTCCACAAATGAAAATCAAAATAATAAGAAAACAAACCTAAATCAAGAAGAAGAACAAGATTTAGAAATATAAAGATGAAAATTGATATTTAAAGATGAAACTTATGGAAATATTGTACATTGCAATGATAAAGAAGAGGATAAAGAAAAAAAATTTAAAATTTTTTATTAATAGATATAATTTTAAAATATTTCTTTATAGTTAAAAAACAAATTTCACATTAAAATGTTTACAATTTTAATCTTTTTATAACAATATTCAAATCAGCTATTTTAAATTATAATATTTTAAATTTATTAAAAAATTATTTACCTTTTTTATTCCTTTATCTAAATATAATTTTTTAAAATTTATTTATAACAATTTTACAAAAATTATAAATAATACTACTATCTTAATAACTTTAATCCTTATCCTTATGAAACATTTTTAGATGAAGTATGTTTTAATCATTCATTTAATGTATCCTAATATATGAAAAATAAATCATCATAACTTTTAATAATAAATTATATTACAAATTATAGAAAGTAAAATTTTTTTTAAACAATGTTTAAATTATTAAAAATAAAGATTCTATTAAATATTCTTTCATTATTTTTATGGCAAAAACTATTATCATTATAATTTGTTTCCTTTTCAAACGTGTAGTATACTGAGCAAATATGTTAAAATAAAAAATTATAAATAAGATTTTAGAATTACAATAATTAACTTAATTATTCTTATAAATGAATAAGGTGTGATAAATTGATGGTTAAGAATTAAAATACATGACCTTTTATTAGTAAAAAAAACTTATTAATTATATTTTAAATATATAAAAATCTTATTCTTTCTTATGATTTAGAGTTTGCTGGGATCAATTTTTTATTTTTTTCTTAAAATTATGATTATAATGTATGTTTAAAATAATTTAGTCATTTCATTATCTTTTAAATTAGATATAAGTATTTTTTAATTATTTATATATTTTTGACTATAGAATAACTAAGGTATATTTTACTAATATTGTTATGAAATTTTAAGTGAAAGAATACGAAGAACATGATGCTCAATTGAATTCTCTAATCTAAACTAAGATGTTGCATAATTAAAATACACTTTTAAAAATTTGTAACTCCTACTCCACATTCATATTAATCATTTAAAAAGTGTAGAATATGAAAATAATAGAGAAAAAAGAAAAGTCTATAACAAGATAATTCATGAAAATTGCTGAGTAGACTAAATTAAAATGAAATTTAGGCCAAATAAACATATGAGATGTTAACATTATAATTTATATTTCAACTTTTATATATTATAAATAGAGATTTGACAGATCTTATTGACACGCTTGTCGCAAACGCGCAAAAATAATTTCTAGATTTTCCCCAAACTATTGGTATAGTATAAGGTGCAACCTAGGTCATCTCCCAAAGACCATTTCATATTCTTAAGCAAATTAGGAGAAAGTTAGAACAAGGGGATTTTGTAAAGATGTGATATTGAGTTCTAAACACAAAATACAAAATGAAATAAATTTGACTTAACAATTATCAACTCAAGGAATTCAGAGGCTATTTTCTTAACTAATCATTGATCACTAAAATCATGCATTGTGTTTATCAACCTAGGATCATCTAGAACCCCTAAAATGATCCTTGAATTCTCTACTGAGAAACCTCTCAGAATTTAATTGATTAAGATTCAACAAGATTTAGTAACCACTTAATTTTTTAAATAAACCAATTTCACAATCAGAATTCAGTTGAAGTAATAAAATGAAAACCTTCAATTCAATTACTTAATTTCTACTCTTCAAACTTTTGGAAAATGATTTACCAATCAAAAACCAATTATAAATCAATTATGCATTAATCAAAATACTTCAACCGAACAAACTTTGATTAAAGAATAAAATTGAAGAATATAGTGAAGCAGAGTAGAAACCACTCAATAAGCATGTAAATAAAGATCAAGACCTCAAAGTTAAAATGAAAATAGCTTGAATCCTTGAATTGAAACTACAAACCTAGCCTTCCATGAAGGAGGCAAACTAACGACAAAGAAAAACTAAGCCTTCCATGAAGGAGGCAAACTAACAAGAAAGAAAAACTAAGCCTACCATGAAGGAGGCAACTAACAATAAAGAAAAACTAAGCCTTCCATGAAGGAGGCAAACTAAGAAGAAAGAAAGAAAGATGGGAAATGGTGTTGGAGTTAATCTCCAAGGGGTTTGTTTCTCCTCTTGTAAACCCTTCTATTTATAGAGGATTTTTGAGGCATCATCTTCAGAAAGTCACCAACTAGGATATTACTTTTCTACCCTTTTATTGCTTTCACATGGGCTTTGTTGAAAATGCAAAACACTTTTGAATTTTTGTCACCAATGAGCACAACAATTTTTACTTTCTTGCACCGCAATTTTGGATGTTCACATGTCCGAATTAGAGCTTGACTTCTGAACAAAAGTTGTAGCCCCGGATCTTATCTGTCCAACAGATTTGATTTCATCTCAATATGACTTCTGTATCTCAAGATATGGTCGGATCTTTGCACACTGTTCAAATTCCACGTCAGCAACACTATCTCATCTTTTGAGATAATTTCGGAGTCCTAAACCTCCCATTTAGAGTCTGCTCTTGCTTTGTAACTGTGGGCACTTCTTTAAGCTTTCATTCAAGACAGATTTCATGATTTTTGGATGTCTAAAACTCCTATTATGCTCAAAATAATATAATAGTGTCAGTTTAATCGGGTAAGCAAAGAAATTCAATTAAACTTCATATGAACCCAAACTCATAAAATATGACAAAGACCACTTAATTGAACATATAAGAAGTCTTAATGAGATAAAAGTGAGAGATAATTATTTATGAAATTTATGCTTATCACTTATTCAACATTCTTATTAAATTTTAAGATAATAGTATTTTGATGTGATTTATATATTTGAAAAATAATATATTTTAATAATAATATTATTATTATTATTTTGTTAAAAAATTAGGTAAGCTGAGCTTTTGAAAGCTCACTAAGTTCAAAGCATGTTT
Organism: Canavalia gladiata; assembly: GCA_037954105.1. NCBI lineage: Eukaryota > Viridiplantae > Streptophyta > Magnoliopsida > Fabales > Fabaceae > Canavalia > Canavalia gladiata. The sequence goes on along the minus strand of CM075664.1, from coordinate 7,167,996 downwards.
CAAGACTTAAAAAAATAGTTACAGAGATATTTAAAGATGATCTACTACTAAGGTATTAATATCAACAATGAATTTTAAATCCGTAATCTTATAAATACAAATTTAATTTTTACCATTTAGATCAACCTTTATTGACATTTTAATATTATTTATTTATAAATATGTATTAAATTATTTATTAATTAACTTAATTCATAACTTATTTTATGAAAACTAAAATAGATAATCAATTATTATAAATTCAATTGTAATTTTGTTGATAAAAGATTGACTATAATTTAGACTAGTAAACCATGAAGAAGTATTTTGAAAAATTATATAATTATAACTTATAAATTCTATTACAAAAGGCTCATGTGATAAACTTAATTCAATAAGTTTATTAATTATATTTGATTCAAATTATTTTAAAAATTAATAATTATTCTAACTTCTTATAGTGTATGGGAAATAAATAATTTATCTTTTAAGAAAAATAATTTTTCTTAATATGTAAGTTTATAAAAATAATTTACGAGTTTAGAATTGTTAAAACGAATCACCCTATTTTATTCAAATTAATTAACGTTTATATTAAGATGAACTTATGTAGTTTGACAGCAAGTCAAAAAATAATTAAGGCGACTCAACCTATCACAAATAGTTAGTTAAACAAGTTGCCATTTTTTTTAAAACAAAACTAAGAATATATAATTTAAAATATAATAAATATAAAAAAATAATATCGATTTCAAATTATACGACTTCAATTTTAGTTACATTGTAAAAGTATAAATTTTGCATACTTTTATTGTGAGTTCTATTTTCTCTTTTTTTTTTTCTCTTCTTATTCCCCCTTTTCATGAAAACTTCAACTCTTCTCCTTAAAATTCTACTACATCAAAGCTTCAATTTCAACAAATGAATACACATAGAAAGAGAAATCAAAATCAATCTCAAACAATCTCATTTTTTAAGAAAAAAAAAAACTCAACAATCTAAAACTCACACCTTTATTAATTTTCTTATTTTGAGGGTAAACATCAACTACTAGTATCCTAATTTTCTTAGTTATATAAAAACATTGACAGAAATTGGAAAGAAAATGATGACTGATTAAGCTCGGGTCTCGAAAAAAATAAAAAAATATTATTGGAATACAAAATATAAATAACCAAAATAGGATGACGACCTACGCATGGTATGATTTATAATCACAATATTCCTATATAAAATTATAAAATGATTACAAAAATGGTAGTTTTATTAATATTTATCTTTTGTAGTCTTAGAACCCGATCCAAATTTGTAAGGATGAAGGTGAAAGTTATGTCGTTGAAATCAAGTGCAAAATGATGCAGGATACTTGCAAAAAGGACTCCATGCTCAAGGCATTGAATATCCAATAAAATGATAATAATGAAAACTTAATTAGGTGATGGATGGAGGCCTTTTATATATGGTTCAGATATATATTGAATATTTTAGAACCATTTTGTGTATATATTGATGATATTATCATTACAAGTTATGATTATCGTAAAATTGCACAAATAAGATAATACAACCCAACAAAAAAATTGTGAGCTCTTAAAAGAAGTATGTGAGTGATATATATTTTGGAGGAAACAATATAGATAAATGTTAAACTTTTGTTACTATTATGAATCCTAATGTTAAGCTTTTGTCATGCTACCAAAATAGTATCAAATAAAATAAAATTTAATTCTTATATAATTTTAAATAATATTTTTATAATGTTTACTCCTTCCATAATTTTTCGTGGATTATAAATAAAAACATTCTTATAAGTAAATTAATTTACCAATAAAGATATCTTATATATCCTTGAATGCGTCATGTATATATAAAATAATACATGTCTTTTAGCTTAATAGCTTTAGTAATGTCATAACTGAAGTAGTCTTCTAGCTTGGATAACATTTTACAAGCCTATTCTATTTGAAACTTTAAATGTAAAATAATAATAAAAATAATTAGAACAACTCAGTACTTTATAAAAACCAAAAAAATAAAAAAATAAAAAATAAAAAACATTAAAATGCTATTATTTTGACGAAATAGATTACAGTAATTTTATTATTTATTTTTCCTGACAATAATGAATAAGTTCACTTCATTAGTAAGAACACCCGAGACAATTTATGTTCAATCTTAACTTTATAATAACTAATTTTTCCATTCTAAAAATTCTCCTTTAACTTCTAACTCGAATTAATATATTTATAACATCTTGATAAAAATATTTTAATACAAACATGTACATTATAAAAATTAAAAAATAACTAAGATAAAGAAATGACAAAATCAGCTAAATAGTTGTTATCATAATTATTGGCAAATATGTACCAAACACAATGAATAAAGAATTTGAATTTGAAGTTGAAATTGTAGAAGCATATTTAGTTCTCTTACTAGAATTTCGTACTAAAATTTGAAGTCTGGTAATTTTAAAGTGACCTTTTTTCTCTCCAGCATCAAATAAAGACATTTAATATATATGATGACCTTGCAACAATTTTTAAATTATAAATAAACATTTTTTTATAGAAGTATGAAATTTATTATCCTAAATTAATTAATATTTGAATTTATGAAAAAAATAGGATTATTTATATTATTTTATTTAAAAATAATAAAAAAAATAGAAGAAAAATTTTACAAACTCACCATAAAGAACTATCTCAACAGAAAATGAGATTTTAAATGCTTGACGCTTGTAATAAACAAGAGGCAAATGATTTTAACATTAAATTTATTTGATTCTTTGATAAAGTTAAGAATAAAAGAAAAATTTATAGGAGGAAACACATTAAAAAAAAGATTTTTATTAAATTTTAACATTTTGATTTAAAAAATTTATAAATTTTTTATTTGTAAAAATTATTGAAAAATCTAGTCATAAGAGAATTATACTCACAACTTTCAACAAAATCTACATACAAATGTATAGATAATAAATTATTATTGATAGATAACATAATTTATTTGACATATAAAAGAGTTGCATTGCTGATGTACGCAACTTAAACTACTGCAAAATGATGGTAGAGAAATAATTTCAATCAAGGAAATGATATATTTTTTCCTCAATAAAAATATTTTGAAAAATGATTTTCCTCTTATCATAATTATATCTATGATGTATTTTATTTGTCAAAAGATTACGTTGAATATTAGTTTTTTTTGAGTCTTCACGAAAAAATTGGTTTCATACTTGGAATGACTGTTGCAAATAAAATCAAAATTATGTATATTGCTTGCTAATTTAATTGCTCTTTTAACCATACATGTTTATTAATATATATATATATATATATATATATATATATATATATATATTCATTGTTTCTCTTAATTATATTTGCAGCCAAAGAAAAAGGCATATTTTGTGATATTATTTTAATAATTCCTACTTCCCAAGCTACTGCGATGGGAAATTATAGTTCTTCAATGTTTATTTACATAGAACCATTTTCATAAATCAAAAAACAAATATGATGTATTGCTCATTTACGTTGCGCTATATGATTTTTTTTTTCATAAATGTGTCTTAAAATGGATTTAATATTTGGATTTTTATTTGGTAAATGTTCTTTATAATCTTTTGCTCATTAATTTATTAATGTTTATTATTCCTGACTTAAAACGATATTAATATCGCCATGTTTCATCAACCAACGCATATTATTGATGGAATAATCTTTTGTATTATCTATTCAAATCTCAAAATGGATACTGATAAATAGTAATTGAAAATAATAACTTTTTAAATAGTTATTGATAATTAAGAGGAACAAATTTGTTACTAAATTTTTTTTTGGTAGCAAATTAAGAGGAGTAAATTTTTTACTACTAAAAGGACAAAGAACGAAATAAAAAACAAACAAAAAAAGTTCACTACCAAAATAACTATATAATATCAATAATTTATTATTATTGTAAATTTTATAACCTTATTTTAATAATTTTTTCTTACAAAATATAAAATATTCTTTTAACTTATTTTCAATAATTTTATATGAAAATATATGAAAAATATATGACTATCACTTCTGTTAATATGAAAATTCCGTACACGAACTTTATCTAATTATTGTTAGATGCGGTTGTCTCAATCATGCATATAATAGATTTGAAATGTACTACATACTCGTGTTATTAATTTTTTCTATTGAAAAGGGTAAACGGTGAATTCGAAGCTTTTAAGAAAGTAAAATCAAACATAGAAATCCAATTACTAATAAAAGAAAAAAGTACAAATTCATAAAGGTGAGGTTACATTTAAATGATATGTATCCTGGCACTTTGGGGCTATTTTCATCTGCGGGTAAAATTATTAATTTGATTTATTTTAACTACATACTATTTGTACCAAATTAGCTGTGTCGCATCTTGTAACGAAAACAGGTAAGATTTCGATAAGAGTATTATAATATTTATTTTCATAAGTGTTTTCAAAAAATTATTTGTAATTGTTTTTACATGTAAATCGATAATGATTTTGATCTCTATTTCTATATTTGTTAAATATTTAAATTTTTATATTAATATTTATTATTTACAATTTAATTAATTTAGATATAATTTCTTATTTTTAATACTTTTATAAACTAATAAAATATAAATATTATTATAAAATAAAACTATTTATTAAAATACAGGTCTAATTTTTTGTTATTCAATTTAAAATTTTAAAATTTAAATTTTTTTTAATTATAATGTATATATATCCATGTTTATAAATTTTTTCGAGTATTTATATATTTATAATGTCTATATCCATATTTGTCCATTCTATTATAAATAATTTTTTTTCAGATATCTAATAAATATAGATAATCGGTCGCACCAAATATTGTTAAACCCGTTATTCCCATGCCAAAATGAAAATCATTAACACATGTCTCTTTTTTTTATGTTCTGGATTATGTAAGAAGAAATAAAAAAAAGAAAAGAAAAAAAAAGAAAAAATTTATTTAGATAAATTTAAATAAAAATTTCTTTTATTTAAATGAATAAAAAAATATTAATACTATAAAATTTAATTTTAATTTTTTATTAATATAATATTTTTTTATATTTTTAAAAATATATAATAATTTTAACAATTTAAAATAAAAAATAAAAAATACAACTTTTTTTTTCTATATCTTACTAATTTAAAAAAGTAAAAATTAATTAAATTTTAAATTTTTATATATAAATAAACAACGAAAAAACTTTTACATATTTTTTTATTTTTCCTTCCCATCTTTCCAAACCAAACAAAGCAATAAACTACTTTCATATAAAAAAGTCATAATATATTATTAATAATAACCCATAATAATATATAAATAAAAACGAGTAAAAAACATATCCACGGTTAGGCGAATGCCACGTGGACCCAAGCCCCAAGAAAATCCAAAAGACGGATTTGAAAACCCAAAATTAACTCAAATTCACGAACCTGCGAGATCCGAGCCGAGCCAAGATATGGATTCCAATTCTCCTTTGAAGCGCCCAAATTAAATTTACAACAAAAAAAAAACGAAAACTAATCCATTTTTTAATATATTTATCAATTTCACATATATAAATTGATTTTTTTTCATTTTCGTGTCCAAAATTTACCCAGAAACTCACTTTACTCTTCTTTCTCTTGCTCGCTCCGTTTCTCTGTATTAGAACGGAAGAAAACGAAAGAAGAGAGAAAACGAAAAAAACCCTAGCGTTTTCTCTGGTGCTTGAGAAAACCAGCATTTAGGTCTGAACCGTGTTGAATCTGCTTCGATTGGAGGGTTTGTAGGGTTTCGATGGAGTGAGAGCGTGCAAGATCTGCAACGGTAGAGACTCGAAATAACGCACCAATGGCTTCCGCGGATAAGGAGCTCGAAGAGCAGCTTCTTGAAGCTGGTATCAAGCTCGTAGATCCTCCCTCCTCCGTCGACGACCTACTTCCTCTTCTAGATGTAAGCATGTTCTATTCTCTTTATTTTCTTTCCGTGGAATAATTGTTTTGTCGGTGTTTTTTTTTTCACTTTTGCATCCTTTTTTCTGCTTATTTGATGTACGAGGCTTGTTCTCGAGGGTTTCGTGAATCGGTTTTGAGTTGCGGTGTCAATCGTTTTTGTGTTTTTGCATGCCGTTTCTGGCTTTGTCGTTGCCCTAATTGCATCACTTCTATCAGATTTTGGAATACCGAGTTTTGCTCCTTATGTATAATTCATAAATTGTTTGGAGTTCTTTGATTGTTAATTTGGGAATAATTCGTTAACGTCCTTAACTGTTTAGAACTCCTTGGTTGGAAAAATTGAGGATAATTTGTTTGTAAATCGTCAATGGTGACGCACAAGATGATGTTTTAGCAAATTGGATTCTGAAATTAACCTGATTCTGAGCGAGTTTCATACATGAATTCATTTGTGAATGAACTGAGGTTTAATTGGTAATAATACTACATCTGCAATATGCTGGGATGGGTTTTCTTCAACATTAATATTTATGATTGCCTGCTTAAGAAAATTCAAATTATTTTGAATGCTGGTCAGAAATTCATTTACTGAATGAATAGGCTGTTTTAAGCAAGTGGTGTAAGTGGAAAATTTTGAATTTAATGCTGATCTTGAGTTCATTCAGTTTTTTATAGATTGTCAGAATTAATGATCAAGATACGGAAGATTCAGCTGCGCAATAGACAGGCATCTATGATACAACTGCTTTTGTTGTAAATAAATTGTTATATTGTACTAGATTTGTTTCTGGGAGAAGATAGAAGTATGCAAAAAGTGTAGGATAACAAGCTCTGCTAAGACTAAGATTATAATAAGAAAATATAAAATTAACAATCTCTGAAGAGCCTCCCAATCATGCTGGAAATTAGTTACGATTGTTACAAATTGTAACTTGTTAGTAATGTCAAATTTTTTGCATCCTACCAAATTTATCTAGTCACATGGAAAAAATTTGGTACAATTATAGTCATTAATCATTAGGTTAAATGCATTTGCTTAGTGTAGATAATTTAGTATTAGGTTACAAGTTAAAATTTTGACTATTGTTGCAGGAGCATCCTTTGTGAATTGATTCCTCAATATAAATAGAAAGTTGAATAAATTATATTGCTAAATGTGGACCACCAGTGGTTACTGATTAACGATACAGGCTTATATGGCAGGGTGTTCATATCTATCAATCAGCCTCATTATCCTAGTTTTTTGTTGAAATTCCATCGAAAAATATATCATTGGATAAAATTATTGAAGTTTAAGTTGTGTAACTATTTTGGTTTCTCTCACTAAATTTGTCTGCAATTCTGTTTCTTCTGAATATCTAGCACTATAGTTACTTAAGTCTTAGTCACCGGGTTTGACATTTTTGTCTCTTGTTTGTTCCATACTTAAAATTTCCCTGAGCTGCTGATGCCGTATATATGTTTCTTGGGATAATTTTAACAATGATTTCAAATATGTGAAAAGCATTGTTTAACTTTATTTGTCAACTTTTTACTCTTTTGAGTATGACACGGGTTTGAAGTAATGTTAAGCTCAAGAAAGTATCTCAAGTAGAAGTTATGAAAGTCTCAACATGTACTCCTAACTATATGAATGACCAAAATATTAATTGCATTTGCTTGATGATTTATTTTTGTCTTGGAACTGCAGCGAGTTGAGAGTTGCCTATCAAAGGTTGAACAATCACCTTCCAAATCCATGCAGAATGCACTCTCACCATCATTGAAAGCATTAATTGCTGATAAACTTTTAAAGCATGCTGATGTTGATGTTAAAGTGGCAGTTGCCTCTTGCATTAGTGAGATAACGAGAATCACTGCCCCTGATGCTCCTTATGATGATGACCAAATGAAGGTGCGTACAATTATTTTCTACTATAAATTAATTGAATTCTATCATTCTGTTTACAAATTAAATCTGTCAAGTTTACTGATTCCATTTTCTTCCAGGAGGTCTTTCGATTAATTGTATCTTCATTTGAAAATCTATATGATAAGTCAAGCCGATCATATACAAAAAGGACTTCAATTCTTGAAACAGTTGCAAAAGTCCGGTCATGTGTGGTAATGCTGGATCTTGAATGTGATGATCTGATTTTGGAGATGTTTCAGCATTTCTTGAAGGCAATAAGGTAAGAGCTGTTTGCATGCAAGCCTAGTATCATTTCAGCTTCTGATTCTTTGTCATTGCTTTTTATTTTTTACTTCATACTTTATATAACCCTTAACAATATAGTCTCTACATGAATTACATTGAGTGAGCAGTTACTTTAGATGTATATTTTAATATGCATGCATGGAGAAATTTACTTATGATTGAGTTTTAGGGTTGATTTTCAACTTTGTTCTGAATTCCGATGGCTGATATGATTTTTGGTTTTGGCTCTAAATTTTGACCTTAATGGTTCTGTTGTTTGTCTCTCTTTCCTTTGATGTGGCTGGGTGTGTTCTATTATTGCACTCAGTCTTTAGATTCTTTGCGTAGTGAAATATATATAAAAGAGGTAACTAATTCATTGCAAATTGATTAAATATTTGATTCTAAGACTTATGTTTACACTAATGGGCTATATTAGGTGGAATGTTTTTTATTACTGCTTGAAGTTAATATGAAATTAATATTAGAAGTGGTAGTTGTAGTGTGTTTGCTCTTGAGATTGTTTATTTATTTCTGCTTAATTAATACCTTGCACTTGTCTGTTTATTTAAGAAACTATTTTCTTCCATATTTTTGTTGCATATATACAAAAAACATTTCTGATTGCTTGAGCCAGTTAGAAACAAAATCTGTGGATGTGGTTCTAACCAGGTCTATTTGAAACTTTCAGGGATCATCATCCTGACAGTGTTTTTTCATCCATGGAAACCATAATGATCCTTGTTCTAGAGGAAAGTGAAGACATATCTCTGGATTTACTCTCTCCAATCTTAGCTAGTGTAAAGAAAGGCAATGAGGTTAGAGTTCGCAATTGATTATCTTTAGTGGATTGTGATTTGAAAGTTGAACCATTTTTTTCATTCTCATTTCTTATTGTTGTTGTTCATCATGATTCAGGAATTTTTGCCAATTGCTCGAAAGTTAGGGGAGAAAGTTCTTGAAAGTTGTGCAACCAGGCTTAAACCTTATTTAAAACAAGCAGTGAATACCTTGGGTATTTCCCTTGATGATTATAGTAATGTTCTTGCTTCAATATGTCAAGATACATCTGGTAGCTTGGAGCAAAATGATGCATGTGCTACTAGTGATCGTGTGGTAAATTTTCTTCGTTTTCTTGATTATAAATATTTGATTGGTGTGGAAGTATGATAACTTATGGTCAACTTTGCTTGTGGTCCACAGGAAGATGAGAGCAAATCAGGAAATGAGCCATTGGAGGAGTCAGCACAGGTGTGTTTTGTTCTACCTGGGTATTTTTTGTTTTTCCCTTTTTTGTACTGTTTTTACCCTGACTTTGGATACTGGGACATGCCAACTGCTTGATCAGGTGGTTAGGGAGAATTCAAAAGAAGCTGCACCCTCTCAACAGGATAATGCTGTTGGTGACAGATCTCCTAAGTCAGTCATGAGCAATGGCATTGCACAGGCTGGAGAAGATGATGCTTTGGCAGATCAGAAGTCCTTGAAGAAGCAAGATGATACTGATTGTTCTGTGCAGTCTGAAGGTATTAATTTATCAGGCAATGAGGAGCCCAATGATTTGAATACTGAAAAAGTTGACAATGGTGAGCAAAAGCCTGAAAAATCCGCCAAGGGGAGAGGGAGGAAACCTAGCTCTTCAAAATTGACGGAGCCATCTGAGGGTTCAAATCATGCTAATGAGAAGGAAGATGAGAAAATGATTGACTCTGAAAGTCACAGCAAGGAAGTTCCCAGTTCTCCTTGTGAGGATGATTGTGTTGAAGCTGAAGGACCTTCAGAGAATAACAAAGAGAATGATGCTAAGATTTCATCACCAAAAGCTGATGGTGAATCTGATGCTGTTGGTTCTCCTTCACCAAGTGATAGCATCCATGATGAAAATCGTTCAAAGAAACGTGGGCGGGCAAGAAAGAAAGAAAGCGCTGCAAAAGAAGTGGTTGCAGAAAATGTTTCAAAAAAGGTTTCTGAAGGAGCAAGTGATTCAGAAGCAAAACCTTTGAGGCCATCAGCAAAAAAGGGACTAGGTCGTATCTCTGATGTAAAAAAAACTACTGCGGTAGATGCAGTTAAAAAAGGAAGTGGAACCATGAGTGATCCAGATGGAAAAAAGCACTCGGGTAAGAAAGTAGAGGAAAGAAACAAGGGTGGTGGTGGGTCCTCTTCGAGACAGTTGGAGGACAAGAAAAAGAAGGGGCGAGGGAAAGGTACTTCTGAAAAGGGTCCAGCCAAATCTTCTACTAAGGATGAGGATAAGGTATTTTGTGCTTGCCCTATAGAACTTTTTCCTTGCCATTATGTTTTCGTATTATCCCAACATATGATATGTGTGTTTTGCATGTCTATTTTTTTCGAAAGTAAATTATTCATGATATAATTGTAAGTTATTCAGGAAATGGTGTCTTCACCAAAGTCAGCTGCAAAATCAACTAAAGATGAACATTCAGAGGAGACTCCTAAGACAAATTTGAAGAGGAAACGCACTTCAGGAAAAGAAAATGTTAGTACTATGTTCTGTTTAAATAATGAAGAATTTCATGATGTATTTGTTTGGACACTTGTCCTTTTGGAAAATCTTTTAGGCAACTGCATGGTTTCTATGCTGGACTTCTGCTGTATTATTGCATGTGTTGGAATCTTTTCTATATGCACTACTGATATGTTGAAACTTTGGTGAATGTTCTGTACTTCTATTTCCTACTGCATTGTATTATCTTTCTTGGTTTTCCTTTCCTTTATTATAGCATACAAAGTTATTATTTGCTGTGGGCTCACATTTTTCTTTTATGTTGATAATCTTTATTTTTGTTATGTAGTTCCAAAACATGCAATTCTGACTGTTTCTTGCTAATTACCGAGTTTTAACTTTCTTCTCACTTTGACTGTTAATCTTCTGGTTGCTGTCTCAGGAATCTAATACTAAGAAATATGGTGAAGAACTTGTTGGTTCACGGGTTAAAGTTTGGTGGCCTGAGGATCAGATGTAAGTACATGGTTTTCTTTATTTGCGACATGTTGTGATTGAGATTCTCAGTTAAGCAGGGTCTTCGGGGGGTGGGGTGGGGAGGCTTATATATATATACATTGTCAGTTAGGCATTGACTTGTAGTTTACACATTTTGCCTACCTCTTTGAACTAATAGTTTGTTTCCTTGATATATGTGGGTGGGTGATCTTAAAATCTCTTTTTTGGAATTATTGAGAGTTCTGAATTATTGCTAATTTGTGTGTCAATTACATTAATATTTTTCCATCATATTAGTGTGTTAATTGGACCGTATATTTATATGTATGTAGTATTTAGGGACTTACTCAGATACAATTGGTTATTGTGAGAAGTAACCAAGGCTGCCTGTGGAATTCCTTAGATTGATGATTATTGTCTTTAAGCTAAGCTATTATTTTTTGGTTGTATTGATAAACATGTCTTAAGTTGAGTTCCTAATCTGTGTTTATTGGAAATTGTTTGCATTGCATCTAACCTAGATTTCCAGTTTAGCTGTTGCTTTGTGATCTGCTATACTGCAGTAGCATTTTGGGGTTTAGTCACCCTTGGCCAATATATTGGCTTAACTATTAAATAAATATTTGTTTATTAGCATTTTGGTCAAGTTATCATGGCTCATTGGTTTGAGCTCAAAATTTCCCTTCCTGGCATATTTTGTATGTTTCTTCTTTTCACTGCTTGCACAAACTGTTATTTATTTCTTGTTGTATTAAGACCAATATTACATTAAGTAAACTGTGAATATGTTGTTTTCCGTGAACTTTGCTGTAAAAAAGCTTTGCAGTGAAATGGTGGGGATTTGGGGAAGATATGCATCTGAATTGAAGTATTGAACCAGGGGATATGCTTTTTTAGTTGGCAATTAACACCATTGCATGCATATATTCTTTTTCTTCATAGTTTACCTTTTCAGTTTGGTGAAATATAATATAGAAATATGAATTGTATTCTTGTTGACAAATAATCTTTTGCAGGTTTTATGAAGGTGTTGTCGATTATTTTGATTCTTCCAATAAGAAACACAAGGTGATTTGGAAGTGATACAATATTATCTCTATCCTACTACCCTTTCCTTATCGCAGTGAAACTTTTATTCTTTTATAGGTTTAAATTGTCATTAGCAGTAGCCCTGTTATTCTCTTCTGACAGTTCTCTCTATTTTAGGTCTTGTATGATGATGGTGATGAGGAACTATTAATTCTTAAAAAGGAAAGATGGGAAATCATTGAAAATGATGATGATTCAGATGGGGTGAGTCTCTACCTTGAATTTGTATATTAAACTTTTTCTGCATCTATGCTAATGGCAATTATGTTAATGGCAATTATTTCTGTTAACAGGGAGAAGGAAGTGATCGCACAAGTCCTGATGCTTCTGCTACTTTGTATGTGCTGTTTATTGTTGATGTCATTTATTATAAGACTTACTTTTCTTTTATTGTTTGAAAATCTATCTTAGAATTGTTTTGCATTCCATGACACTCCCTCTGGTCCTTGTATAAGAAACAAATAACTAATTCATCAGGACCAACATACAGTAATTGAAACAATTAATATGTTACAAATTTAAATTTTATTCCCGAAACACCCATATTATTAAATGTTTGAATTGGTAATGTAAGAAGTGAATGGGTGATAAATTTGTGTTGAGTGCTGAGAAATCATTTAACATATCTCAAGTACTCTGAATTTTAAATTGAGTAGTGCATTGCTTTATAATTTCAGTTTACTATTATAAAAGATTCAATTGTATATGACCTATTTGTTGTTGTATTTGGTGATTGTACTTCCTAGCTGTGATTTTATCTTCATTTCCTTGATTTGGCCACATTTAATTCACACTTTTCTATGATTATATTCAGGCCTCCAAAGAAGAAAGGGAAAACAAGTGCTGGTGAATTGAAAAAGGAAGGGAAGAGGGATTCTTTTTTGAAAAGGTTTGTGAATGGCGTGAATTGATATCTTTTCCATTCATTGTTTGATGTCTCAGTTTTTACTTTAATTTCTAGTAGTGGGGGAGCCTCTTCGAGTAAATCAAAGGGGGCATCTGTGAAGACGAGCCAGAAGTTCAAAGATGGCAGCAAAGCTGATCGGAAATCAAAAGATTCCAAGACTGCTGTCAAATCTGAGGATGAAGTTAGTAGAAAATCTAAGGATCATTCTTTGAAAAGCGGTGGCAGTAAATCTACTGATGCTTCACAAAAAAGCAAATCCAAGAACACTGATAGTTCCAAGATAAGCAAATCAAAGGATGATGATGTTAGCACTCCAAAAGCCTCTTCTAGGTCTAAGCTAGAAACTCCGAAGACAGGAAAATCCAAGCAAGAAGCTTCCAAGATTGCTTCCTCCAAGGCAAAATCTACCAAAAGTGGTTCAAAATCTAATACTAATGGCTCTGGCAAGGTGAAATCTAGTTTGTTGAAAACAAAAGATTCGGAGAATGAGAACTCCGAGGATTCTACAAAAGAGGTAGAAGATACGAAGGGTAAGACATCATTGAAGGCTGGAGGTGAGGCCAAGAGTGGAAAGAAACGTGGAAGAAACTAAAAGTTGATATCTGCTCACTGTTCATTCCTTAGCTGCTTGCTCGGTTTCTGCTTATCATCATTTTGGATTTTCCTTTCTCTGGTCTGAGCCCGCTATTTAAACGTATGTGATAATCCTCTAATTATTGGGAGCATTTTTATCTGTAGTTAGGCTAGTGTAGTGCTAGTAGGGCTAGTATATACTGTTCTTTTTCCCCCAATTTATCGGTGGATTTTTAAGGTGGCAGAATAGAACATTTGGTTAGCAACCTTCATTAAAGAATATTTTGGCTCTTCCTGATACTGACAGGTTGACAACTTTCCTATACAATTGTCTTGTATCGAAAATGTGCGCTATACTGTATGTTGACAATTGAAACTATTAGGGTTTGAGGTATTAGTCGTGGAGAATGACGGAATTGTCCAAATTTTTGGGTACCAGAGTCCTTGATTCCAATTCTTAATCATGAAATGGAAATCATAGCGCAATATCTATTTAGGGAAGTTTCAGTATTTGAATTTTTTCCCCAAAATAATCCTGGACTCTTTATTCGTTAGGTGTGTACTAGCTAAATTAATGAAAATAGCTGTTGTGTTCAGTGTATTAAATTCTTAATATACTGACGATAGGAAGTTATAGTTAATGCATTCCATCGGGAATCGGGATGGTAAGCAACGAGATGATGGGATTAAGGTTATGGTTGATTATCTGCGGGGAAGTCGTTGCTTGTGCTATGAGAGAGAAAAATGTGAAGTATGTGTTGGATCAAACATTTGTTAGGTTTCATTCTATCTCGAAACTTAATCATACATTAAGTTTGTTATATACTATATCAGTTTTTGGCCCATGTGTTAAACACAAATGGTTGATTGGAGCAATTGATAAAATTGCTTAAAGAAACGAGTAATGTGCGGACCTTTTGATCATTTGAGTGCATGCTAGCCGTCAGTGCGTTCTTATAATAAATGGTATTACAAGTAAAAATATTAAAATATGAAGATTTTATGTTGAAAGGGAAATAAGTCATGAAAAATATTTAATTTGACTTCTTATCTTAGTCAATGAAGTTACACATAATTTTGATATGTTAGCTGTATTTTATAAATAAAAAATATTTAAAATTGGGATTTGATGAAAATAATTCTTAATTTTCATATTTTGACCTTTTGTTTTAGCCAATAAAATTATACGAAAATTGGATATGTTGGTTAAAATTAGATTTACTCACAAATATTTGAATTAATTTTACTTATTAAAATAAATTCTGAATGTGTTACAACGGAAGGATTAATTTGAAATAAAAAGTTAGTTTGAAGATTAATTTTAATAAAAAATATTTGAAGATAGAATCAAAACAATTTTTTTTCATTTAATAGTTAAAGTTACAGGTAATATTTATATAAATGAAATTTTTGTTTTTCAAGTTTAATTTATGTAATATATTTTTATTTGATGTTATTAAAATAATTTCTTTATTTGAATTATGTCAGGATAATTTTGTAGTTTTTAATTTTTGCAAAAATACTATATATATATATATATATATTCATTTTTGTTAAATTAATTTCCCCCTTTTTTTGTTTAATATTGCATTTAACACATTAAGAAATTAATTTAAATAATATTCATTTCTAAAAAAATTAAACAAAAGGGAAAACAAAAAAGTAGAATTATGCAGATTAGAATCCTCTTTTATGATGCTGCTACTCTTTTTCAGGGCTACCTGTCATGACACTTTTACGCTTAAGAGATGTTTCAGTAATGTGGCAGTATAGGATAGAAATTGTATCATGGTTTGATTGAGGGAATGATATCTATAGACTTGGAATGCAAGTGAAACATACATGAGATAGTTCCTTGAACAACCCCTATTGGATTCACGCCTTTATTAAACCTATTGATCTCCTAGACTCGGGTTGACCTAGTTTAGCCAACACTAGGTGAAAATGGATCTCAGTCCATTCCAATCTCAATTACGATTTGGGCTTTGCTGGTTGGGTTAGCCTAGAATAGTTGTTCTTTCGGGCTTCCCTCCTGAGGATGTCAAGAATTGGTATATTTGGTTGATAAGCGAAATATGAAGAAAAATATAGAATAAAAAAGAAATATGAAGATGATAAATAGAGAAAAAATAGGATGAAAAAAGTAGGTTATTTGATATATAGAGATAGAAGGGGGAAAAATTCTCTTATTTTGGCTGAGAGAAAATGAGAATAGAAATTAAAATTGATAATTGTATTTTGTTGAATATTAACTAAAAAATTAAATTAAACTTAAAAAATTTAATTTTTTATTATGTTGTTTTTTAATAATAAAATTTTTTTATTCTCATATTTTCAAAAAATATTTAATAATTCAAATATTAAAAACAAAATAAAATAAATGAAGTAATGCTCTCCTTTTCCATTTTCATGACTATTTGGGAAAAATAATTTCTAACGAATTCCATGAAAAATAAATTTTTTCTCCCATTTCCATGTGCATCCAAATGCTGAATAAATATTTTAATCTATCCTTTTTTTATTTCTTTCCTTCATATTTTAACCAAAATAAACAAAATATATATGATGTCGTTATGTTATGACGTTTTATGGTTAGTGATAGGTCGAAGGCCATAAGCGGATTGTTTCTCATACAATAATGGCCCATCTTTGGATATTGTCTTTTTTTGCACCCAATGTTTTACTTCCTTCCCCCTTTACATGTGAGTTTACATTTTTCACATTGTTTTAGTTTTAAGTTATAGCATCTGCTTTTTTTTTCTTTCATTTTTATCTTTGTTTTTTAGTTCAAACTAGCTTACATATTTACTTTTCATACATCCTTCATATTTTTAATTTTTATGTATCTGATTTAATTTGAAGATTGATAAGAGAAACACGTGTGAGATTTTTTTTTATGTATAACAATTTCTGCATCAATTTATTTTTAAAATTTAATTTTTGGCATGCATTATTTACATTCTAGAAATTAAATTCTAGAATACATTAATTATATTTTGAAAATAAATTTTAGAATAAATTAATTATATTTCAAAATTTAATTTTTAAAATAAATTAACTAAATTTCAAAAATAAATTTCATTGTATTCATTTATTTTTATTTATTTATGTTATGTAGAAATAAATATTAAATATTCATTCTCATGGTATAACAATGGTTACAATGAAGTTGAAATGCCAATTTTCACATATGAGAATAAAATAAGATTAAATTTATAAGTTTAATAATTTAAATATAATTATTTTAACTTTAATTTTATATTTGTTGTTTCTATGGATATATGGATGTAAGTTTTGAACGAAATAAAATGTTAGTTGTAAAGAAGAATGAGGATTATAGTAATTTATTTATGATTGATATGGTAATGATTTATAAATTCAAAATTTTAGCGAACATATTTAATATGATCTCATGACTTTTTTTGGGTTAAATATATTTTTAATCTTTTTAAAATAATTAAATTTTGATTTTGGTCTTTCAATTTTAAAATTTTGGGTTTAGGTCTCTCATTTTTTAAAATACCTTGATTATGATTCCTATATTAACTTAAGTTATATTGAATTAAAATAAATTAATCATAATTAGAGAATTATAATCAAGACATTCTATAAAATGATAAAAAAATTAATAATAATTAATCTAACTTGATTTAATGTAACTTAAACTAATATTAAGGATTATAATCATGATATTTTAGAAAATAAGAGACCTAAACCAAATATTTTAAAATTGAGAGAGTAAAACTAAAATTTAAATATTTTAGAGGGATTAAAGATATCTTTATCCTTTTTTTTTATTATTTCTATGATTAGGTGTTTCATTCATGAGATGGTTTATTACATTGAATTTAAATTATGGGTAAAGATAATAAATTTTTTGTTCTGACTATTAGAATAGATAATTATGGTATTGAAAAAAAATATTAATATTAAAAAAAGAGTGGAAAGTAGAAACAATAAAAGAATGAATTAACATGGAAGGATATTGGAATTAAAAGATGTCAATGTTCCTTTAGACCGAAAGAAAGGCTCTTGAAAAATGGTGAATGTTGAAAATTTAATGTTGTTTGAAAATATTACAACCATGGTATAGTTGAAATATTAGAGGATTATGCACATGGTGGTTGACTAAGTTACCGGGAGAAATCGTTATTCAATGATATGATAAAGAATAAGGTTAAGCTATTTTTTTTTTGTTTTTCATTAAAATATCATGATGTTCATAACATAACAAGTATCAAGAAAGTGTATAGTTTTTGTCAAGCTTATTTAAGAGTAGAAAGAGATCCTAGAACAAAATTTCAACATTTTATGAAGTTAATTAAACATGATAAATATGTATATTAACATAAGAGAGTTAAAATGAAAGATATTGTCGGAAATGTTATCCGGTCTCAAACAAATCGTAAGAAAATAGTTGCTTGCATTAGAAAATAAGTTTGCGCCTAAGTTTGAGGTTGTTTGAAGACAAACAACATTCTAAGTTTGGGGGTTGTGGAGTACCCACTTACACCACTGTAAATGAACAAAAAAAAAAAAAAGAAAAGAAAGAAAAGAAAAGTGTAAGAAGAAAGAAAGAAGTATAACAAAACAAGTAGCAAGATAATTAATAATCATAAATGCAATAAGTCAATTGTTCCTAATTCTTTGACTCTTGTAAGCCACCTTCCCAAAAATCATATCCACCCCTACCCAAGCCACGTTACAGCCCAAAATAAGACCTCTTGATTTTGTATGCATGTGATTTTTGGTGGAAATAGAGAATATGGGCAAGCCTATGATAATGAAATCTGAACTTGATGACGTTGAGAGACAACCTTAAACATTTGAGTAAAAGAGTGAGACACTTGGCTATGTGAGGGGCTGTACGTTTAGACCATGCCATCTTACTTGAAATTGTTGAAGTCATAGTCCTAATACTATCTTAAATCGATATTCTCATGATGTTTCCTAACTTTGCAAAAGTTCTAATCTATCTCTCACAATTCACTGAAATTAACATTGAAATAAATAAGAAGATTCTTGAGTGATGCAAGTCGGATTGAAGAGGGGAAGTGAAATGCACTTGAGGGAAATGATATGCATATTGTGAGTTGTTAAGAATTGAATGTTTACCTATAGCTTAGTGCTTCCTTGAGGACAAGCAAGAATTCAAGTTTGGGGTAGTGATAAGTGTCCAATACAACACTTATTTGGTACATATTTTGATATAATTGCAAGCAATTAAAGCAAAAAGCACCACTAAAGCATGATAAAATAATAAAAAATTGAATAATCCATACATAATCTGGAAAATTCAATTTTAAAGCCTTTTGGGTAATAAATTCTTATAAATCTGATGTGTTTTAATTTTTGCAATCTGTTACAGGATTTCGCGTTGGCAACGCAACCAGAAATACGTGGAGCACATGAAAATATGAAAGAAAGGAAGTATTCTATCTGTCGCAACTCGTTGGCAACGCCAGCACAGCCGCGTTGGACATGAGACGCAACACAACGACACCTATAAAGGTCCAGAACATAACGAAAATAGGGCATTACTCTATCCATCTATCTATTCAGCCTTTGAGTGCAAACACAAAGAACAGAGCCGCCGTTCTTCTGGACATTGGTTCTGTTCTGGGTGAAGGAAGAACCCTAGGGTTGAGGAAGAAGGGAAAATGCAGTGTGTCGTCATACTTATGACTTTCATCCTCTCCCCTGTTTTTTTTTTCTTTTATTCATATGTGTAACTAGAATTCTATTAGGGAAGGAGGAAGTCGTCGCTGAACCTACGTAATCCAGATCTATTATATGCATTCATGATTGTTTTTCATTAAAATTGATTATTCTTCTCTTCACTTAACGCTTCTATGACTTGGCCATTTATGGATTGAATCTAAATTCTTCTTCATAATTGAAAAATTGGTTTTAGAATTGGAACTGAGATTGAATAACATAATTGTGAATGCTTTAGGGATAAAGATTCGTGATTGTGAGATCGTTTGAATTCTTGAACTTAAGGCTTACTCAAATTAGGAATTACTAAGGGATTAGGATTCCTAATTTGAGTGAAGTATTGATGAGTCAAGGGATTGACCTTCAATTAATATTTGTGAATTCGATCTTCAATTACATTTTATCTTAAATGCACGTAATGATCTAATGTTACAGAGGGGAAGTTTTGGTGAAATCCAACCCTAACACTTTCCATAAACTGATTTCATACACATTCGTATCAGCTATTGAATATTAAACAGTTCTGGTTTATTTTGATTAGTTTTATGCATACTGGAATAGTGTTCCAGTCTAGTTAACAGAAGCCGGTATTTGCTGTTATTTTCTGTTTACGTTGCTTACACGCGCATTTGTGTTGCCTACGCATTTCCATAACTGAGTTCAATTAGTGGACTAGTGAGAATTCAATACTTGAACCAAATTCCTGTGGAGACGATACTCTTTCTCATTCTTTACTCTATAAAACGATAAGGTGCACTTTCCTTCATATTTTTTTACACCAATAGGAGGTTGATTTGCTAATCAAGGAATAATAGAGTCATGGTTAGAGTTTCCATTGCTACCAGAGATAAAAACATTGCAGAAATGGTTCTTTAAACTTGATGTTTATGGAAAAATAACTCTGAAGAGTAAAGTGCATGATCTAGCATTTCCTAACATAACTTCATTGTGCCCACCTTTTGAGAAATTTAGAATAAGAGACTTAGTTAAATGTAATGCATTGAAGATGGAAAGATCAACCAAACATGATCCATCTTTCTTTGGAAATGTTGATGCATTAGCCTTTGTTCATGATAAAACATCAACTCAACTTTCTTCGAATAATAAAAATGTAACCACAAATAGAAAAAAGTAATGCTAATGCTTAATCAATTCCTTATAGAATTTCATAATTATATTGAATGTATCGTTGACGTTAAGGTAGATGAAAATTATGGTTATCATGTAATAACCACGTTGCTTGGTAAAGGTGAAGAGTGTTATGCTTAGATCCATGTTGATTTGATTAAAGAGCTCGCATAATATCATAGTGATTATGTTAAGTTGTTTGACAATGAAAAAAGATTTACATTGTTAAGGAATTCCATGCTCTTTGACAATGAAAATATGGTATGTTTAGATGACTGAATGACCATACTTGATATGTGATACATAATTGTACCAAAGTATAATGTCATGCTTGTTCATTGAATGACCATACTTGATATGTGATACATAATTGTGCCAAAGTATAATGTCATGCTTGTTCATTTATGGGTTGAGGTCATTTTACCACTTAGAGGTGAACCACTATCATTTTAATTTGGACATTGTCTTATCTATATTGGATTGGTTAATAATTATCATTTTTAATACGTATGTAATTCACTATATAACATTCATTCATGTATATTAATTTATTTTATATGTTTATTTATAATGTATTTTGTTTGTTATGATATGTATTTGACAAAATGTTGTCCGATACTTCCAACTACATTGTAATGGCATCGATATTGTGATCACAGTGCTTGTTCAGTAAAGTTACCATATATTAGTCAAATGAAATTATTTCCTTCATTGTTTCAAGGTGATGTATAAAATTCCATTCATGTTAATACAAATTAATCGTAATAATTTTATTGAGATATGTAACATTTATTTAGTAATGTACTTTAAATAATAGTAATCTAATAATCATGGTAATCATCATAATCATAATAATTATAATCATCAAAATCATCATTGTAATAGTAATCTCATATCTAAATCAATACACATCAAATTTAAATACTTAAAATTTGAAATTATTACATCAATCAAATATCGAGTAGGTTGAAGACTCTTCTTCCTTTTTTTATAAGTAATAGTTTTCTGAATCCTAACACATGCAATGTTTATTGCATGACATGTCATATCTGCTCCTAGTGTTTCCTATAACATGGTTCTTAGATTTAGCATCCATTGAAGTAGTTTAGCTACCTCTCAAACCGTTCATGGAAGTAATTTAAATAAATTAATAACATATAATACATAATCATTGATAATTGTAAAAAAATCAATATGATTACCTAACAAGGATGTTAATCTTGCTCAATACTAGAACTACTCTTTATGTTACTAACCTCCAATCGATCCATAAGTTTCATTGGGACTCAACTTATCTCTCCTTCAACTAATAGTATTAGGTAAGGATGTGAGGTCCTATGAAACCAATTGATATAACAATCTATGCACTGTATAGGAGACATAGTAAGAGGATCTTTAATTTTAGCTGGAACCAATAACGCCTTATAGTTCTGAAAAATATCATCAACCTTATGTATACTACAAACAAAAAGTAAACTATGATAAGGAGATGGTGGAATATACTAGATATGTCCATACTGTCATAAAATTCTCTTTGGTAAATATGGGTAGACTATACCACTACATCTAATAAAGCTTGAGTCCTAACAAGCATCGTGTGATGGTCAAAGCACTCTAAATGAAAAATATGAAATTCAAATGATGTCATTTATATGTATGTGATGTAATGACTCCCTATACAGTCCAACATTACCTATAGCACGAAGAATTGACAATAGTATGGATAAAGTCATGTCAGGTCTAATGTCCATGTTGCGTTATCGTATGCTAATCCATGAAAAATGCTCTAAACTTCATGCTTGTAAAAATAAAAAACATAATTAACATGACTACACAATATACAAATAGAAACATTACTTAAGAAATTGTAACAAATACATACAACATTGTCATATATCCACTCATCTCTTAAGTATTTCCAAAACTCACACCACTAAAGTAATCATAACAATACGTTAAAGATGCAGCATCTCATGCATATTTTCCCACCACATGCAAATCACATAATAACTCTAGATATGCTAGATACAAATAGTCACAAATTAGCCTAAATTGAAAGGATTAATTGCATTAAAATAATTCAATTTTAGACCTATTAGTGTTAGATACAACCAGTAGCAATGCCTATTTACGAACCCACCGTGTGCAACCATGTGGGTCGATTTATGAGATCCAATTTTTTTATTTTTTCTCTAAAAATAATATATATTATTTATGTAATATTTTTAAAAATTTAAAATTATTTTACACACTCTAAATATTTTATATTAATTAATCCAAGAATAAATACATAAATTTTATATTGTACTCTCGGCTTTTGGATCTAAATTTTTTTATGCATATTCTATATATTATTTATAACATGTTAGTATATGATACTCTCTCTAGATGTGTTATATAATGGATTTAAATTTTTTTGGTTTATATGTGTACCATAATTATGTATGTTTATAAAAAATCATGCTAATTTCTACTAACTTTCAAGTGTCTTGTGTACACTATACATAACTGTTATTCTTTTGTGTACACTATACATAACTATACATAACTGTTATTCTTTTGTACGATTGTGAGTTTGTTTATTATAAAAAATAGTTGTGCAAAATTTGTATAAATTTAAATAACTTATTTCATGATTACTTAATTAATCAATAACATCTATGTACTATGTATTTTTCATGGTTATGATGTTATGATTTCAAAATCAAGTTTACTCCATTTTATGAATTAAGTCATGTATATTATGTATTAATATATTTTTTTGTATATTGTAAAATTTATAATATTCACTTATACATAATTTATGATTTTATTTTTCAATTTTAAGCATAATTATGAAAAAATTTGTATCAATTAAATAAGTTAATTTCTCCTTAATTTTAATTATATAACTTTTTTACTATTATAGTCTTGAAATCTAGACTAAAAAAATTCTTAAAAGTATATTATTTATTTTATGCTAAACATATGTTAAATATTTTCTTAAAATATTTTATTTACAAAAAAAATTAAAATAAATTTTGGATCTTAATACAATATAAAGATCTATTTATTAAATTGATATTAGTAGTGAATTATACAATTATAAATTACTTTGAGATTAAAATTTATGTTTTATTATTCTAAAATCTTTTATGTCCATCAATAAAAATATCATTAAAATAATTTATTGGTCAATTATTAAAATAATTTATCATCATATCATCCTTGATTTTATAATATATTATTATATTATTTAAAATATTAGAGCTTATTTGATGCATAAATTTTTTCATGATTTAACTTTCATTTATAAATTATTTTAAAATATTATATATATATTATAAATTTTTGTTATACTTTTACAAATATATCGAATTTGGTTGACTCTAATGGTAAGGGTGAATAATACAACACACTTAAAAATTAGTTGTGAATTTTTATTTTTTTAATTATATAATTTTATACATAGAGATTTTAGCTCATAATTTATTCTACTTTTGTTATATTTAAATATAATTTAAATGGTAAAATTTTATATGAGAATATGATAATTTCTTAAAATATTAATTATAAATTTATAAAATTTTATGATCTATTTATTGATTATTCATTGTAATATATTTAGTGATTGCATATCACTTATAATAGAAATGAAATGTAATATTTTTTATTATATATTTTTATTGAAGTTCTATTTTAAAATAATTTATTTTAATTAATTAAATAATAAATAATTTTACGATTATAATTTGAGGTTTTAGGATCCAAAATTTTATAAAAATTTCTCTCACTTACCTATACAAATATATTATCTTTGGTCATAACTATAGAATGAAACTAAATTTAGGAGTTTTGGTAGAAACTAAATGTATAAACTTTTGTTTAATTCTTACACTTTATGTTATATGCAAATGTTTATTATATTATATTCAATATCATATTTTTATTTTTTTGTGATTGTAATCTCATCTATCATGAATGTAATTTTATAAAAATTAAATAATTTAAAATTTATATAAATTTTATATAAATATATTTTACATTAATGATAATTATATTATATCAATATATTTTTATTAATATAATTTATTATTTTATTGTAAATTTATGTTAATTATGATTCAAAGTAACCTATTGATATTAGATATTATCTATGACATAAGACATTGTATATTTTGTTCACATACATAAATTGATTGGTCATAATTTTTTGCAACCTAAATTTTTTTTAAATATAAAATAATTTTTTAACATATATTGAAATTAATATTAAATTATGTAAATAATAGATATATCATATCGATATAACATTACTTGATATAATCTTTTATTGTTAAATAAAATTATTTTATTAAAATTAATTATAATTAGATTGTACAAGTGATGAACATACTCTATTAATATGATATTTTTTAACATGATCTTTGTGATACAGAGAAAAATATTTTAGGTATTAATTTAAAGATTTAAATATATTTTAGATAAATAATTTTAATCATTTATATATCAAGTGAGAGAAACTTATATTTTTATTTTGACTTAATTTAATTTTCAATTCATTGAATATGAGAAAACTAAAATTCTTATATTAATAATTTTTATTTAATAATATGATTTTATGTTTTACATATTATCTGTTATTAGCTTATTATCATAATTTATATTGAGGATATCTTCAAATATATATTAATCAATTATATTTGTAATGAACTCTAAATAATTTTTTTACAATATTATAAATTGATAACTTTAGTTACAAATTTCAAATTATCTTGCGAGGATTTGAAGAAAATATTTTCTCTATTCTTTAATGTTATTTTAGTTTATTTTGAATAATATATCAAACTAAACTTAAGTTGTTCTAAAATAAAATAAGTTTTAACAACTTAAGTTTTATACTTAAAAATATTGTTCTCTTTTATATTTAATTATTTTTATGATTATCCTCATGAGATAATAAAAATATTTAATGCTTTATTGACCATGTATCATACAATATAATATTGTAATTATTTAATTTATAACTTTTGTAATAGTAAGAGTTAAAGATTATATGTTATTACATTCTTAATAATGGCTAAGTGTAAGTTCGACGTACTTCCATCCTTACTTCCACATCACTAACTCAATGAGTGCTCAAGCGTATTTTGTTGTTATTCATATAATAGGATTTGACTTTTATAAGTAAATTGTTGAAATCTTACAAGTGATCCTATGTTTTATTTAATATGTTGGAGATTATAATCTGACTCATATGTTGTCAAATCTTTAAACAATCATAAAAGTTTATAAAAGTGAGTTATAATCTTTATTAAATTCTCTTACAGATTTATAAGGAGATTTTATGTTTTAAAATGTTAAGTCGACATTTATAAGTTTTCTAATTTTAGATATAAAATATGTGATTAATTATGTAACTCAGTTTTTATAAGATCTTTATTGAATTTCATAATGTTATTTAGTAATCATTTCTCTTGTTGACTTTGCTTTTATATCTGTTTCTCATACGTACAATTATTTGGAAAGAGAGATATTGTAAGTTTTAGACTCATAATAAGTATCTTAGTAAAATTATGATCCCTCTATTAAACATTTTACCATTGAATTATTTTAATATTAGGTGATTCTAATGTAAATTCCATCAATACCATAATATATTGAATTAGTGAGAGTATGCACACAAGTGTGTCTCGAGATTTATTAACACTGTTATATATTTTTTTTATGTATTAATATATTGTTTGAACTTTTCTATTGTCATATATTCTTATGCACATTTGATCATATGGCATTTTTTTAGGGACCTTGGAACTTAATCTCATTCCACTATAATGAGATGTATTCTTATGCACACTTTATTCATTTTTATTAAATCTCAGAAGATGTCTTATGTAGATGTTAAGGTCTTTTTATTGGTTTACATATTTAGAATATAATTTTATTGTGCTTCTCATATGAATCGATTGAGGTGGTCTCAATCTTCACGGTGTAGGTTAAATAAGAAAATTATAAATAATAAAAAAAGATAAAATAAATAGTTTAATGATCTTACATGAGTAAATAATCAACTAGCATTATAAGGAACATGATCTGCTACTTAGACCTCTCGTCCAACCACAAACACGAGATAACTGACTCACACAACAATGCACTTGGGCTGAAGCACGAATCAGGGGCTTTTATGAACTTGAATCACTGACCTTATAAGGAAGATCGACAAAACAAGATTTCACAAGAGTAAAGAAAAGATAAGATTCTCACACTAGAGAAAAACCTATATTCAGGTGAATAGAAAAATCATTACTCACAGAAGATCTATTTATACTTGTGCAATCACTAATCTAAGAAAATTAGAACGAAATTCTAATAGAATTTCTTAATTTCTAATATGAGAAAATTATGATTAATCGTAATAAAATCTATTTATAATATGATTCAAATCTTCAACATAATCTTAACAAACCTTAATCAAATAATTAAACAAATCCTAACAATTGAAACTAAATCTAATAAAATAAATAGCATATCTTCATAAATCTTATGATCCTTTTGTGAAGATCTTTTTTATTTACGTTAATAAAAATCACGATTTTATTTTTCTTGTTTTTATTAAAAATGTATTTATGTGAGCTCCAAAATGTCTTACATCTTTTTTATCCTTCCTTTTTTTTCAATGAACCTTCTCTTGGAGTTAAGTCTTTATTTATTCCGACTTGGTCATGCAAAGTGGTATCTCGATTCACATCAACTTCTCTTGGGCCAATATTCCATATTGTAAGATCACTAACTTATAAGTATTTTGCATATATGAAGTTAATACTCCTATCGAGTATAATTTTTATTTTTTTTTTAAGTTTCTTGCATGTCTTATTATTTGGACCAATAACTATAATTAAATGCCTGCTCATTTTAGATATTTTATTATCTCATTAATTCAAGACATTCTTTGTTCAAACCAAGCATGGACACTATCTAATTAAATCCTGAATTTTTATTCTATTTGGATTAATATAGTCACTTATGCATTAAATCTTAAATTTTTCAAATGTCAAACATTATAGACCATTTATAGATTTAGTCTATTTTATAATTATTTTTGTTCTTGAACTATGATAAGTACCTAAACTTATGTGGATTATACTTCTAACTTTCATGTTGTTGGACATCACTCTCAAGATAATAAATTTCTTGTATTTAAAATATTTGATTGCTTGAGAGAAAATCATAAAAGCTTTAAACTTGAATTGAGTGTTTTATTAATACCAATATATTCACTAATCAAGGCTTAAATATTGGTATTTCCAAATTCTTATAATTCATATGAATGTAATTAAGTCCTTTGATATATTGGGTTATTAGGAATCTAAATTATGATTTGTGATCATCTTATTATTATATTTTCTTATGAGATAGGTATTAGTTGACATTATTTTTTGTCATCATGTCTCTTATAGCATTTGAGATGCTTAGACCATTCGTTGGAATTGTATTTTTTTAATATTATTATACTTTTTTATTCCACCACTTTTTATACCAAGATATAAATTTTGTTTTATATGATTTATATTTCTATCAAATATTTATCTTGTAATATTGATGCACATATTTATTGGATTGTTAGTTGAAAAGTGTTTTAATTATAGTTAATATTATACACTTGATAATTCATATACTTTTAATAATTAACTAGTGTTATTTAAGTGAAAGAATGTTATATTATTATTTTTTATTAATTAATAAATCATACTTTAATTTATAGATGAACATAATTAGTTTTAATATATATATTTATATATATTTTATATTAATTATTAATATTAACTATTTAATTATATACACATGTTAATATTGATGAATATTGTATACATCTTTAACATGGAAGTTGTGATGAGTTAGAATACTCTAATTAGTGCATATAATATAATGAAGTGTGCTGTCTCTACCTGTTATTAAGTTAATTTATTATTTTCTCTTACGTAATAACATAAGATATAATAGATATATTGTAATATTAAGGTATATAAGGATATATCTATTAAAATTCTTAAAAAAAAAAGAGTAATTTAATTATTATCTCTCACTCTTTTTAATTTTTGAAAAAAGTCTAGGTACAAATAAATTTTAATTTTCTTTTTACTATTTTAATTAATTATTTTAGAAATTAGATGATTGGTGTCAATTGAAATTTAGTATAATTTGCTCAAAATTCAAGCTGAGAATGGTGTGAGCATTAATTTACCAACTTAAAAAATTATATTCAAACACTCAAAATAAAAGAATTTATAAATTGTCCCTTTCAAAATAAACATATTTACATCATTAAGTAAACTTTCATTAAATATAAGGCTTAAGAATGAGTTTTCTTACATTTCTTCTTTTCCCTCCTTCATATATTTTTTTTTTATGTATTTTTGGTACGACTAAAAAGAAAAGAACAAACAAAAAGCTTTTTTTTATGTATTTTTGGTACGACTAAAAAGAAAAGAACAAACAAAAAGCTAATATATCTATTAAAATCTAAATTCATCCGATCAATAAAGAGATGGAAATTACTAGTTATTGATTTGGCTTCCTAAATGACGCGCATAACATTCTTTCTAGCTTAATATTTTGCTGACCAGTGTATGCTTGAATTGGCCATATGAAAGGTGTGCTATAGCTAGACTTCCCAATCTCTCTCCATAAGGCTCTTAATACTGATTAGAACCTTTGCATATTTATGCTATCATAAAAGTTGTTGAATAACCAACTAAATCACAATGGCTAATAATCCAACTGACTCCATGGTCACAAGCTAATCAGGGACGCTCATATTTCATGAGCTTTTCAAAAAAATAACTATCCAAATCATCATAATGGTTTTGTAACAAAATTCTAAATTGAGATTTACCAAAATTATCAAAAGCAGTTTTTGTTGGCAATATTTTAAAAAGAACGAAATTTCACATTAGTTAGAATACTGACCATTAAAGAATTTATATACTAAAAAATTTCTTAGATTTATAGAAAAGGAAGGAAAGGATGTAATTCATTAAAAATTGAAATGACATGAAAATTAACTATTATGATATATCTAAAATATAATAAAAATAGGTTAAAAATATATTACGAGACAAAAAGCTAAATTATTTATAATTATATTAAAAATTAAAATGACATGAAAATTAACTATTATGATATATCTAAAAAATAATAAAAATAAATTAAAAGTATATTACGAGACAAAAAGCTAATTTACTTATAATTATATAAATTAAAATTATATTCATAAAACATATCGTTCATGTGATCTTTCTTATTATATATGCATATCTAAACTATTTATATTACCATTTCTTTTTTATCATTAGCTTTCTTTCACATGTTTAAAAGAATTGAAAGATTTCATTAACAAAAATTAATGATTTAATTTTTTTATAACATTATATAATTTTTGTTATCTTACCTAGTTAATTTTTTAATATAATAATCTATAAAATTATAAGTATGATTAATTTAATTTATAAATATTAATTTTTACAAATTTTAAATATAATTCAAAAATTTATATTTTTAAATTTTAAAAAATTAATTAGTTCTATTTATAATTTTATATATTAATTTAATGTATTATTTAAAAATAAATTAACTAAAAACTGACAATAATTATATAATATTTATATAAAAAAAACAAAAAAAATTATGAATGCGATCTTTTAATTATAGAGGCATACAAAACAAAAATAATAATAATAAAGATGTAACAAGAATGCTTCAAACCCTAAACATAATAAAAGCTCAACATGAGATATGTTATTAATACAAATTTAATTGATAAATTAACTTTCTGATCTTTTAATTTATTTTTTGATATATTTTTATTAATTATTATTATTTTAAAAATATATAAATATATTATATACTTAAATTTTTATAATATTATTTTAATATCTTTATTTTTAAAAAATTTTAATTTAATCTTTTGTTTGTCACTTAAAATAATTAATAATTAAGATGAAGTTGATAAAAAGTTTACCATTATAAATATTTACAAAATTAAAGGATCAATTTAAAATAAAAAATTAAATTAAAAGTAAAAAATAAATTAAAAATCTAAAATATGATTTAATTTTAAAAAATAATTAAAAAAATGAAATTATGACATCTTAACAGTTTAATTTTTTTTAAGAATAAAAAGAGAGAAAAAATATAAAAAGATTTTTTTTTGTTTATGTAGAAAAAAATAAAAAAAAATTTGCAAAATTTATCAAAATTTTAATCTCTCTCGTTAGATGAGAAATACGAGGGAAGAAAAGTTTTTATTAATTTTATATTTTACTTTAAATTATTAAAATTATTATATATTTTTAAAAAATTAAAAATTATATTTATAAAAATATTGTAAAAAGTTAAATTTTTAAAAAAATTTATAAAATAAAATTTATATTACTAATATTTTATTTTATTGATCCAAATAAAAAAATTTATTTTTATCTATTTAAATAATTTTTTTTTCCTTGATCCAAACAAATTATAAGTCTACTCCTTATTCCTAGCTCATGATCCACTGTAGAGCTTCCCTAAAACATGGTACTTAGACCCTTAAGTTGGTCAGAAATTCCAACAAAAGCCCAGAGAGGCACGTGACTAAAAACAAAGAAACAAATGGCCCACCAATCAGATGAGCAACGAATTTTTACCCTAAAACCCAAGAAGACTAGGAAGCGAAGACACGCAACTATCTCTCTATCTTTCCATCGCCGTTCAGATTCCCCTAGAATTTCATTTCCTATTTCTAATGTTCTTAATTAAAGAAATCTTTTATCACATAAAATTCTACCTCAACATATTTGCTTGATAATTTTTTTTAGGTACAATATCTAAAAAGATAAAATTTAAAATTTCGTATAAGTTATTTTAATTTTTAATTTATCATTATTAAATTATTCTAGACTTAAAAGGAAAAAAAAGTCACTTAATCTAAATTTATTTTAAACTATTGAAACTAATATAAATGTTATTCAAATAATAAAATATATTTAAAAATAAATGTAATGTTATGCTTATCGCTAGCACACATAAACACCTTTCTTTTATTATTATTATCATTATTATTTATTATTAATTATTATATGAGCAATGACTCTATTAACTATTGAGTCGGTTTATTTTTTTCCAATTTTATTTTTATATTTTTAATAGAAAAGCAAAAGCTCACAAACAATTTCTTTCTTTTGGATCTTCCCTTCAGATTTGAGTTTATTATTTCACAGATAAAGCAAGCATCTATCTGTTGATTTTTTTTTTGTTAGTATGTCATGAATCATGATCATCTTCCCTTGACAAAAACCAATAACGACTAATCATAAGTGAAAGTCCGCTTCTGTTCACATTTAAATCCTTGTTATTCCCTTGTTTTTCATCTTCATTCATTCTTTTTGGATCACATATCATTCTCAAAGAGACCATTCACAATCTTTTTGTTTTTTTTTTTCTTTTTCAAACATTGAATTAACCTTCTTTGAAATCCCCCAGTTATGTTCCAAAAAAACCCTGCTTCGTACACAAACCCAGAACCTTGCAAGCATCTTGCTGATTACAAGCTCAAGCATGGCTTCAATGGCTACAAAGCGATCCAAAAGCTCCTTGTGACCTCTCCAATTGGGAAAACCAGTGTGAAGAAACCCAACACAAAGGTACCCAGATGCAGTTTCTGTAATGGGTATAAAGGGAGGCTCTATTTATGCCTGATTTGTTCTTCATTCTCATGTTTGGATCACACCCTTCTTCACCCTCAATCAGAAAATAGTCATGCTGTGTTTGTGGACATTGAAAGGGCCGAACTTTATTGTGGGTTATGCCATGATCAATTGTATGACCCTGATTTTGATCAAGTTGTGATGTCTAAGCACTCAATGGGGGTTGTTGGGAATGAAAGTATTGGCCAGAGGTTGATCAAACGGAGGAGATTGGTTTCTGGGGTTGGATTGGATGTGCAAAAATCCAAGTTTAGAGTTTCCACCAAAGATCTGAGGGCTAAATCTTGTTATCCTATGGGGTTGAGGGGGTTGAACAATTTGGGTAGCACTTGCTTCATGAATTCTGTGTTGCAAGCATTGCTACATGCTTCTCCCTTCAGGGACTATTTCTTGAGTGGTGGACACCGTTTGGAGACTTGTCATCAGAGAAAGACCATGGATCGGATGTGTTTGCTTTGTGATATTAATGCTGTTTTTTCAGCTATGTATTCTGGGGACCGAAATCCGTATAGCCCTGCTCAATTTCTCTACAGGTCTGACACTGTTCCTTATGTCATGCTCTTTCATTTTTCCTTTTGTTTCATGAAAAATAGTGACTGGCATTTATCAGAGGGACCTTATGGCCTGCTTCAGCTTTGTATGCCTTTATAAATGATCCTGGCTAAAAATAAATAAATAGTTCATTTGTGAATTATTTGATTTTGAGTATTGTGATAGTTAACCAACTGGAAATGAGTTTGTTTGAATAAGTAAATAGAATAGAGGAAATTCATTGATTCCATGAGCTAGTCAATTATTATTAAAAATATGCTATAAGGTCTGAGTGAAGTGACAAAAGTAGCATGTTCTCCACTGAAGGTTTCTGTGACAAAAGCAAGCTTGTTTTTGAGCAGTATGCTGTCTGTCAGCTCTAACTAGATGCTTTCCATGATAATTGATAAGTGTGATGTTGTTGATCTGTTTGTGTGAATTCTAGTTGCCAGCTAGCCGAGGGAGTGACAATTGAAACTGTTATTAGGCTTGGGCAAAGAACTTTTGTGAATTTGGATTTGGATCCGTTATGTTGCTTTGGTGCTTGAATTTTAGTTTCTTTTGAATGGTGAAACTTTTTGTTTTTGTTTCAAGCTGGTGGCAGCATTCAGCAAATTTAGCGAGTTACGAGCAGCAGGATGCTCACGAGTTTTTCATTTCGATGTTAGATGCAATACACGAGAAAGAGGGCAAAACAAGGAACGGAAGCAAAGGTAATTAAATGCTGAAACATGGTGTTTTCCTGCAATTTTGTTGTCTTATATGCACGATGCATCTTTCTGTGTTATAAGTGTAACTGTAGCTATTTTCATAATGGCGTGCTTTATCTAAAATAATAATATTTAAGGGGAAAAAATACTGATGTAACTGGCTCAGTAGTCTGAGAACACATGAACAACTTTAACTCAATATTCATTCCAAAGTTTTTGCTGTCTAGGAAATATTGTAGATATATCTCCAGGCTTTTATATGAAAAAAATAGAGAAATAACTAAGAAAATGTAGTCCTGTCACATTAGCCAGGTGTTATGTTTTGCTCAAATGCATGATGCTTGATTATTGTTATGTACAGGTAGTGGAGATTGTCAATGCATTGCTCATAGGGTGTTCTATGGGTTATTAAGATCAGATGTTACCTGTATGGCCTGTGGATTCACCTCAACAACCTATGACCCTTGTGTGGACATCTCACTTAACTTGGACACCAATGTCTCTTCAACAGAAAAGGGTAAAAAGCTTACCAAACGGAGTGACGATGGTAATATGTCTACACTTTCTGGTTGTTTGGACTTGTTCACAAGGCCAGAGAAGTTGGGTTCA
This sequence comes from Canavalia gladiata, assembly GCA_037954105.1. NCBI lineage: Eukaryota > Viridiplantae > Streptophyta > Magnoliopsida > Fabales > Fabaceae > Canavalia > Canavalia gladiata. The sequence goes on along the minus strand of CM075664.1, from coordinate 7,133,914 downwards.
GACCAGAAACTTTACTGTCAGAATTGCCAGAAAAGGCAGGACTCGTTGAAGCAAATGTCTATTAGAAAGCTTCCATTAGTACTTAGTTTGCATGTAAAGCGATTTGAGCACTCCTTTATTAAAAAGTGCTCAAGGAAAATAGATCGCCACCTACACTTTCCATTTTCCTTAGACATGACTCCATATTTGTCCTCCTCAATCCTAAGAGCTAGATATGGAAATAGAATTTATTCTTTTGGGGGTCATGAATCAGATTTGTTTTCTGAGTTCGAGATCTTTGCAGTGGTAACGCATTCAGGGACACTTGAGTCTGGCCACTATGTTTCTTTTGTGCGTTTGAGGAATCAATGGTACAAATGTGATGATGCTTGGATAACCGAGGTTGATGAGGCGAGAGTCAGAGCCTCAGAGTGTTACATGATTTTCTATGTGCAAAAAACCCTCTACAATAAAGCAAATGAAGATCTGAGTCACTTGCGAAATTCCCCTGGAGGAGAGCTATTTCTTCCTATTGCAGGGTGTTGCTAGAGAGGAGGATATTAAAGGGAGTACATGACAATCAAATTGTGGATTATAATGTGTTTTATATAGCATTGAGAGTAAGCTCCATGCTCAGCGAGGGAAACTTTTTTTCCTTCTGATTTTCCCTCAGGTTTGGAGAATCGTAATATACAGTTGTCAAGATTTGATTTGCAGTATGCATCTTAGAAGTTCAGACTTTTAAAGCGTGGATATGAGAATGAGAAGTCAGGTTGCTGACTTGAATATTTGCATGTGGTAATGCCAATTGCAGCATTGAAACAAGGATCAAGGAGCCAAAAATGACACTACTCCACAACTTTCCACAACATGCTTACTCAAATTCTTTAATTTCAGGTAGTCATGTACATAACTCTTTTCAACTGATGCTAATGAAAGTTGCTCAACCATCATTGTTACTCTTCTGCCTCCACTAAATCGAGTGTGGAGAAAAAGAAAGTTAACGGCAAAAAAGTGATTTATGTGGAAGACTATTTCCGGTTCCTGTGTCTAACAAGGGCATTGTAATGCTCATATCCAATGTGCCCAGAAACATTGCATTGTGTTGAGTCTGCCTTTTTATTGTGAGAGTGCAGATTACTTAAATGGGTTACGTCTTTGGTGCACAATAGACAAGGGTTTTGTTGAAGACAAGTTTGTTCTTTTAAAGGTGATGTGAGGAATATTATCGCCCTAACTTAAAGTTGTTTGCTGGTTGGGTGAAAAATGCTGCTATGTGATTAATGTCTTTTATTGAAGTTAAGAAAGTAGTTATCTGATTATAGGATGGCCACATGTCATTATATCAGATGTATGTTTTTACACATTTAGACATTCAAACGTGCAGGGTAAATGTGAAATCAAAAGGGTGAAAATGGATTTTACAAAAGATATTTGAGCCTAGCATTTTATTTTTCACCTTTATTTAACGTAGTTTAATTTTGATACATTCCGAGTGTAAACTGTTAATTAAATAGAAAACATTGTAGATATGATTTGTAAAGTAGTTATTATAAAAGTTTACAATTGTTACTGATATGATAATTTACGATTCCATCATAGTGTAAAAGTATTATTATGATTATTTCATATTATGCACCTTTGTTATTAATTTAGGATCTAATGGTGTTTAAAGTTCATCATAACATGCCATAGACTTTGTAGTTTAATTGGTATCTCCTCTGTACTATACCAGGAAGATGTGGTTACAAAATGGGGTTTCTAGCTATATTAATTCCATTTCCAATTTCCTTCCAATGGGGCCTCTCCAAAACATTAAAAAAGAAAAAGATATAAAAAGGTTCAGAAGACGCTTTAGGATGAAGAAATGGAGAGTATCCAACTAAAAAAAGTAAAAGTAGTGCTAGTCTGCTAGACAGATAAGGGCTATAGGTTTATACTTGATGGTAGGGGGGGTTCTGGAGTGATGAACTTTTCTTTTATCTATGATTTGATTTATAGTGGCCCTCCACCTTTGGGACTATTCACTATCACTATTCTGTTTCCTCCATTATTACGCCAACTTCTTATTCAATTGTCAAGAAAGTGCAACAAATTGAGAACTTAGATCTTTGATGGGTTTTAGGATATGGGCCCAACAAAAAATAAGATGGGTTTTAACTTTTAATAAGACATCAATAAAGCGGTGGAAAACAGTGATCTCAACTCACTGAGGAATTTTCTTTTCTTACTCATAAATATATTATAATATTCATTTATATCTGGATGTAAATTGTTTGATATGTTTTGTTTATTTTTTTATTTGTTACTAGCTGTTTGATAAAAAGTGTAAATAGATAGATGATACCTATGTAAGCGTTACTGGAAATTTGTGAAATGTATTTAACAATTTTATGGCAAAATTTATTTTTCTTCTAAACTTGTGTTTGAGAAAATGTGATAAATTATAATTTTTGTATTAATGTAAAAATTTATATTAAATTTTATTATAAACTTTTAAGATAAAAAAATTTAAATATAAATTATATCACTTTAAATTTATTTTTATCAAAAAATTAAATATGCAAACTTCCATCTATATACAAACTAAGCAATGTAGACGTACTGATAATTAGTAATAGTTTGTCAAGAACTAATTTATCGATTAAATCACCAAATAAGCTAAATATGAAAGTAAAAAAAAAAAATTTGATCATTTAATTATGTATAGATGATACTATTAGCGATTGTTTAAAATTTTATAATTGTTTAAAAAATTATATAATTCATGTTTTAATTTTGATAACTTGTAAGATAAAATAGGATATACTTGTCAGTGTCACTACAAGTCTCTTGTCAAAAGAAGAATTCATAACTCAAGAATTACATTTTCTCTTTTTGACCTTTCAATATTAAGTGGTTGCAAAAGACGTAAGCATCTTACTTATCATAGTCTTGGACTAATCATCTTACTGGAATAAAGAAGTACATGTTTGGATGCACGTTTATTTCAATTAAAAACATGTCAAACCAACGGTACATAATGTAGCTTCTGAATTTGGAATGTGTGTGTGGCCTTTCGCACGAGAATCCCTACATGCCTTAAGTTTAGGTTAATCGAAATTTAGTGAAAGAAGGCATAGGTAAGTTTAGGCCTTAGCACACTTTGAAGATTCTTTTAGGATTTAAGATTCTTCAGTCCTCTTTCGTGAAAGAAGGCAAAGATATGTGAAAGGAAGAATTCAAAAGGAGAAGATTTTGTGCACAGAGCGTGACAGAGTGCGACCCCCAAGCAATTGGAGGTTTTCATCCATCTCTTTGAAATTCATATTGTCAAGCGTATGGTTAGGACTTCTAATTTTTATTTTTTTTCTTAATCGCATATATGAATTTTTAAATTGAATCCATGATTAAATGTTTAAAGAACCTAAGCTTCTTCTATTTGAAAAAAAATATATTAATATGAATCTTTCATCATTTAAGTTTTGATTCTTCTAAAATATAATTATCATCTTCAAATTGATGTTTAAAAAAAAAATTAATTGTGTGAGATTTTTTAAAGAAATAGAATAATGGAATAAATTAGTTACTAACTTCTTAACTTTATGTGAAATTAGTTTGAGTTCAAAAGACACATTTAAAATAGATAAGCTTGTTAATTTTTTTAAAATAAATAAGTTAGTCTTGGATTTATAAAAAAAATTATTTAATTTATTCATGAATGTATTTATCTTTATGTTATATTTATATTTTTATATATTTTAATATATTATATTTATATGATTGGTTAAAAATTAAAATTTTTAATTTTTAATTTTTAAATAAAAAAATCTTAGATAGTTTTCTTCTAATCTTAAGAACAAAATCATCTTCTCTTATTTTTATTTATCTTTACCGTTCCAAAATTTTATTTTATACATCTTCAATTTTGAGAAGATATGATTTAATGATCTACATTCATTACATTTCTTTTCTATAAGGTAATTTTTTTCAAGAAGAATATATCATATGTGATATATTACCTAGTGTACTATACCAAAATAATATTTTTAATTTTTTTTTTATTTTAATAACCATTTTTCTATATTTTGAAAGTAGATAAATAATTTTAAAAAATTAACTTGAAAATTTAATATTTTTTTAAAGAGATCACAAGTTTATTAGTTATTTTTTATTTTATATTAATGATGTTGGATATTGTTATAAATTTTATAATTTTATTTTACTGTTAAATTTAAAAGCTATTTTTAATTTTGTGTTAGATGCTTTAGGATGTTGACTTATTGCTTAGTGTCTTTAGTGATTTTTATATTTTAAAAAAATTAAATATTTTTTGTTAATTTGTTGGATATTTAAAGGTCAAAATTTTTATTAATTTTATTATAAACAATCAATCTAATAATATAATATTTATTTTTATATTTTTATTTTATATATTATATTTTATTGTGTATATGATACAAATTAAAATGTTACTTAAATTTAAAATGATATATTTAATTTATTATTTGTTAAATAATTTTAATTAATTTTTTATATAAGTAGTATTAGTAATGATCAATTTAGCAAATTTTACAACTTAAAAAATATTAAAATATTTTATAAAAATTTAAAATTTTCAAATTTTTAAAATTATATATATATATATATATATATATATTTATTATTTTAGACTTATTAATGATATTTTCATCTTATAATTCTTAAGCTTGTAATTTGATAAACTTTAAAATAAGTTGAATCTTAGAAAAAAAAAATTTATAAAAGATAACTATCCCAAACTTAAATATTAAAACTTTTAAACAATTTAGATTTAAAGATTTAAAGATTAATTAAGCATAATCGGTTGTTATTCTGTCTTAATGAATACAAAATAAAGTCAATGATTAAATATCTTGTTAGATATAACATGAATTTAAAATAACACTGTTTCAAAGTAAAAATAAATTTGAACAATTTACTATCGAAAACGACATTACTATTACCATCTTATTCATCCAATATATTCTAATTGTTGGTTATAAAATTTTGTTACTAACTACTAGTAATGTTGAAGAGGATTTGTAAATTCATCATTATTACAATTTGTAAATGAAGTATCTAGAACATTATGATTGAAGATATTAGTGGACCACTTGAGGACCAACAAGTTAGCGATAATCTCAGTACGTTCCAAGAAGTTAACCTTGTTCCCAATTCCCTCACCGTCTTCTCCGTGTTTCTGCTTCAAAGAACTTTTCCCAAATACAAAGTCAAGTATTTGGGAACGTCTGGAACCGGTCCTAGTCACACCATCATTGGAATCAAAATTACAACTTTTGGAGTCATCACTAGAAAAGATGAAAAGGGAATTTTGTGCATCGATTTCCCTAAGAAAGAAAACTTTCCCTTTGTGATTGAGATGCATCTGGAACCTGCTCTGTTGTGATGGTTGTCTCCTCTCTAACTCTCTGTAAACATGTTGATGTAAGAATAAGACATGAAGAAAATGACTATCAATAATGGTTGTCCATGATCCACCAAAATTGACATACAACTTACAAGCATATTATTTGAATAATACAACATCGCATTGAATTTTTATAATACTTTTAATTTATTTTTTATTTATTTTGTGATTATCATGTTCTTAATTTTTTATCCCTCGTAAGAAAATATTTCACGAGGAATAAAAAATATGTTGTTATTTATAGGAATAAACTCATGAAGGTACAACCTCACTAAGTCATACCATGCATGTTGTTGAAAGAAATGGAAACTGTAAAAGGGTGATGAGGGCATTGTTGTTTTACATAACACAAAGGAGCAATACATAATTTGAATGAAATGGAGACTTTAACAATCCCACAAATAGTTATATGCTTTTCCACCAGAAAACAGAGAATGTTCGTAATTGAACTAGGCATAGCTCCTGAAACTGAGAGTAAGGTTAGCACAAAAAGTACATTATTCGTACATCAACTTGCATTTCATGAAATTATGTACATGCCCTAACTTATGTAACTCCCCAACCTCTCCATTGCTTGCATCCTCCTCCACACCTATTTTTCTATCTTTTATCACAAGGAAATTTTAATTTATGTCCTTCTTCCCAATTAAAAAAATAATGGAAGCATGATTGTAATTATGATGGATGGATTTTGGGATCGAGGAATTCTTTCTTGGATTTGTTGTTGATTAGAGAATAACTATCAATGAGAAGATATTTGAATTCCAAAAGTAATGAAAATAAATAAAATTGGAAAGATTCTACAAATATATCATTTGGATTCAACTAATTCAATATTTATCATATTACAGTGGGGACGAGATGGAGAAGGCCATGTCTGAGGTTGTTGCCATGGAACGAGGAGAATGCTGAACGGTGATGGTAAAAAATGAAGAATTACATGATTGGAAGTGAGGTTTTCCATATTACTTGGCTGCTTTCACACCCCTAGCAGCTAGGGATGCATGGTATAAAATATCGATAATAAAAGATTAAGGTTAAAAAAAATGAATATTAAACTTGATGGTTAAAATTTATTAAGATATATATATATATATATATATATATATATATATATATATATATATATGTATATATTATTTTTGGATATATATTTTGAATCTTTTTAAAAATTTAAAAATATGATTTTAATTCATATTTTTAAAATGATTAATTTTGTTTTCTATGTTTTAAAATAGATTATATTTAGTCTTTCATTATTGATATGTCAAAATCAGTATATGTTAAATATTAAATATTATGTACTTTAAAAACTAAAAAATAATTTAAAATTTTGAAAGATTGAAAATTATTTTATTATATTTATAGAAAGTAAATGCTAAGTGAAAATCAAAGTTATGTACGCAGAGACATTTTATTTATTTAAGACTGACTTTCTCGGAAACATATGATAAAAAAAAGGATAAATATGAGCACTAGTTTGGATGGATTCCCAATTTCTACTAATTAACTAATGCTTACCTAGTAGTATGAGCCTGGTTTTAACCATACACAATTATAACAAGGCCCAAAATTAAGTCTGATTAATAAAACCATGACGAGGCAATTGGGCAATATCAAAAGAGACAGTCCTGAGAGGGATTAAAAAAGACTCAGAGCCTAGTTAGGTGAACAACCACCTAATTAAATCAAAAGTGTTTTTTTAATGTAGATATGATATAAATAGATCTATTTTCGAGTGCACAAGGAAGAGATGCATAATTTGGAGATCAGCTTATGAAATATATCCTAAAAATACCACATGAAGAGAAAAAATTTAGAAAAGTTTTAAGGTGCCATGGTTCCCTTTGAAGATAGCTAGAAACAAAATCAAATGTAATTGATAGTAACCAAACATAAAATAATATGTTAAAATCACGTTTAACAAAAAGAACTTAAGTTTAGAATAAATCAACGTGAATCCAAATAAACTATTAATAATAAAAGTGTGTTGAAGAATTGACTCAAAAGTTTGAAGGTATAAAAAAATGAAAATAAAGATATATCTACTTTTAATTTTAAGTATGGTAAGTTTATAAATATTTTAATTTAAATTAAAGGTAAATGTGTCTTTTATTTTATACATATTTTTACTTAAAAAAAACTAAATTCATATTAAAAGTAGTATCTTTATTCTTATTTATTAGTCTAAAAGATAAAAAGAAATATGTTTCTATTTATTTATATAGAAACTTAAAATAATATTAATTATTAATTTTTATATAAAAATAAAAAGGATCATATGATTAAATAAACAAATAATATAAAAAATATCAAATAATTTAAACATAATAATTAAATTCTTTAACTTGTGTAATTTATTTTTAAAAATAAAAAATAGGAAAGAAAAGTAACATATTGATAACATTTCACACTTGTAAAATAAAGGTTGAAATCATCTTAAAGCATTCCTTAATTGTTATGTGATGCGGACGCTAGAATTTCTTCTAAAGTAATAAGGTAGTTGCAACTTGCATCTACTCCTCTCGAGATCCCCTCCACTTATTTTAAATAATATTTTAGAAAACCAAATTTTCCCAACAACTGACACACTGTAAATGTAAATGAAATTTGCTAACATGACATATGGACTTAAGTTTACAATTAATTTTAATGAGTTGGTGGAAAAAAAAAGATAGATTTTGCATCTAATTAGTTGTAGATTTCAGTTTCTACTCGTCCTTCTGAAGCGAAACATATGTAAGCTTTTTGGGTTCTTTTAAGTTTAGAGTTTTTTTTCTATTTTAGATTGGAATACCATCTTTTCATCTTAAATTTCATCTATGAAAATAAAGAGTTTACTATAGCGCTACATTAATTAACATTTTTTATTTAAAATAATGGTTCAGACAATTTTGATGATTTTAAAAGAGGAGATAAAAACGAAACAGTACAATTGCATGATGAAAATAAACATAAAGTATACTTAAGGGATAAAAAATAAAATCACACCTCTATATATATATATATATATATATATATATATATATATATATATATATATATATATTGGTATGTATATATCATTGATGATAATTAAATATAATAAGCATTTGATGATTTTAAATGATAAATTTAATTATGTTAATATATATTAATTAATATTTTTTTAATATGCTAGTAATTTTTTTATTAAAAAGATGTTTAAAGTTAAAATATGTTTTGATTAAAATTATTTTTTTATGTATAATTTGAAAAATGAAAAGGGAAAATGTTAGGATTATGATTTGTAAAAGAAGAAGAAACTTAAAAAAAAATTTATCTTAATTAAAGTTTTAATTTTTATAAATTTTTTTTTCTTTAATTTGATCCCTAACGATGGATGTTAGCATTTAACAATGAAAGAAATGGTAGATTAAAGGACTTTGGTCAATTTTTGAAGAATCAATTTTTTTAAAAAAATAGATGACTAAATTAGAAATTCAGAATATTTTAAGGAATTAAAACCTTGTTTAAACCTATAAAATATTTTTTATTGAAATAATGATTTTGCATAATATCTTTAAGAGAAGCTTTTTAGAAAATATCAATAATTAATTCATGAACTTTATTGTCAATATGATTTAAAATATAAATATTGTGCAGTATATTTAGTTGGAGAGAATTAAGCATATCAATGAAATGTTAACTGTTAAATTTTTTTTTTTTTGTTAAGGTCTAGCCTAACTTAAAGCATATAAGATCTACAAACCTCTTTAAAAGTTTACATGATTTAAAGTTTATATAAATAATTGATTAAAAATGCTTGCAAACTTAAAACATATAGGATATAAGACCATTAAATAAGTCTAAAACATATATATATATATATTATGTAAATAAAATATAAAATAAATATTATATAAATATAATATATTAAAATAAATATAAATATACCCTTAAATAAGTTAAATATATTTTTTATAAGCTTAGGTCTCACTTATTTATCTAAAAAGGCTTTTTAACAAACTTAAACCTATCTATTCGTTAAATGAGTCGAATCAAGCTAGACTTTAAACAAAATTTTAATAAAATAAACGAAACAGTCTTATTCATTTTTATCCCTGCTTGCATTTTAATAAAATTTTAACAAAATAAATTTGTTTTGATTTTTTCTTTTTCAATAAAATATGAATCCAATTTTAAAAGGTAAAATAGAGTTTAGGGTATAAATAAACCTTTGATCCATCCTTATTTCAAACTATTTTTAATAACTATAATAATAATTAAAATAGTAATTTTATTATTAATTTTTTACTTTTTAAAGATGTTTTTGTTTATTTATATATTACATAACTATAATAATAGTTAAAAATATTAATTTTATTATCAATTTTTTATTTTTTAAAGATGTTTTTTGTTTATTTTATATATTGCATAGATTAAATTGAATTTGATATATAATTTATTTAAACATGTATATATAAATGAATATAGTTAATACAAAATTAAGCACAATAAGATATTAGTTACCTGCAAATTTATCTATACAATTGAGTTAGGATTGAGAATTTTTAATATCCATCCTTTCCAGCACCCAAACTTTCTCAAATTCTTTGCACAAAAACAAAGAGATAAAACAGCTTTGTCTCATCTTGTTATCATGCCCGGAAGAAATTGAACATATTTGGTAAGGGATGTTTTTAAACTTTTTACTAACATTTTAGGAATAAATTTTTAATTAATTTTTCTTAATAAATATTCTCATGAGTGGGTGAAGTTTTAAGATTTTTATAAAGGTAATTATTTTTAACCATACTTATTATAATATTCTTAGGAATCTTTTAATGGTTTTGTTAAATTTAACCCTTAAGATTCATTTTAAACATTTTAAGTAGTAGATTTTATTAGAAATATAAATATTTATCACATTTTTATATTTTTGATACGATAAACTTGCTTTTTGAATAAAAATTTACCAATTTTAAATGATTAAAATCATCTTTTAAGGTAGGGGTTAATATTTTTTTATCTTTTTAAAAGGTCAAAATATATTATAATTTTTCAACAATTATAAATTTTTAAAAAAGTGTACTTTTTAAAGTATAATTTCTAAAAATAAAAATTGTAAACTAAATACTCCATAAAAGGAATTTGGATGAAAAAAAAAACTACAATTTAAAACTGTATAAAGTAAATATTATTGAATTTAATTTTACCTCTCATCTTTTATATTACTATTTATAAAAGTATAATAAGATATCATGCATATTTTTCTTTTTTTTTTCAAACCAAACATGGTCTTTCTTTTCCTTTTTCTCTCTGTACTCTTAAACTAAACCAAATAAACAATCATTAAAAAAAATAAGATGATATAATTAATAATTGTACCATAGAAAACTTCCCTGTTTCAAAAGGAAGAATTTGTAATGATACATAAATTAATAATTACTTAATAATTAATAATCATAAAAATTTTTCATGACATTTGAATACCATTATTCGATCATAAACTTTTCTTATTTTCTCTTCTTCCCTCGTTAGAATTTCTCGCTTCTATTCCCTCCTTTGAATCAATTACATTGTTAATCATAACACTAGTGCAAAAATACGATATTATAACAAGATTTTATATCGATTTTTTAAAAATCGATGTAAATAAAAACGCGGTGACATTTTTGTAAATAAATGTAAACTTTTTACATCGGTTGGGAAAAGAACCAATGTAAAAAGTATTTTTTACATCGGTTGTTATGTAACCGATGTAGAAAGTGCTTTCTACATCGGTTATTTTCCCAACCGATGTAGAAAATGAGTTTTTTTTCAAACTTTCTACATCGGTTACGAAACAAGTGATGTAGAAAGTACTTTCTACATCGGTTGTTCTGGAACCGATGTAGAAAGTGGATTTTTTTAAACTTTCTGCATCGGTTATTTTCTCAACCGATGTAGAAAGTACTTTCTACATCGGTTCTGAGAAACAACCGATGTAGAATGTCTTCCCCTGTCACTTATTTTTCGACGTTGTTCGTGTTTAACCTCATTTTCCAAAACCCCAGTTTCTCGTTTCGGCTTGTTCTCTCTATTTTCGTTTAAGTCTTAGTCATTGTCGACATCCTTATTGTTCGTCGTTTCACTCCGTGCTTACGTTCGTGGTCGTCGTCGCCGTTGGAACGATTTCGTTCGTTCAAACTCGTCGTCGCGCACCGTAAGGTTCGAACTCGTCTTTGTTGTTATTTATGCATCTCATTTTATTATTATGGTTGAAATTTACATTTATTTTGGTTGTATTTTGTAATTTTTAAGCTTCTTATTTGGCTATACCGTGTTGTGTCGTCGTTCAACCACCGTTGTGCCTCCATTTAGACACCGTTTGGCCACCGCTCAACCATTTTGTGTTGACTGTGAGGTATGTTCTATGCACCTCTACTTTGTGATTGCAGATGTGAAAGTTTGCTTAGGGTTTATGTATGTTATAATATTGATTTTGAGTTTAAATATGTTGGTTTGTTTTCTTGAGTTCAAATATGAGCATACCCTTAGTTTTCCGTTCAAGGTTAAATATAATGAGTATATTACTAAATAAGTAAATCATTCATTATATTCAATCTTGAATTGTCCAAGTTGGACAGTTTGGGACTAAATTTTTTTATTCAGTGGTTAACAATTTCTTCATAAATCTTGTAAATTGTACTTGATTAAATTTTGGTTTAGTTTATTTTGCATTGTCTCTGAGTACATGCTTCATTATGGTAAATAAAACCATAATGAAGTTATGTACTTGGAGACTGATGCGAAATACTGCCGAAATTTCACCAAGTATGATATTCAAGATTTTAGAAGTATGTTAACAACAATGAGTGACAAGGTTAATCCTAAATCATGTGTTGATGATTCTTGTATAGTATGGATCGTAGTTGGATAAATGCTAAACGAACGAGCGATGAGTACGAGAATGGGGTTGAAGAGTTTTTGAATTTTGCGCAAACAAATCTACCTCAGAGTAATGGACAATTTTACTGTCCATGTGTTAATTGTCTAAATGTGAGACGTTTGGGTGTTGATCAAATTAGAGAGCATATTCTTTGTGATGGATTTTGCAAAAGTTATACAAAATGGACACGACATGGTGAGTTATTAGGCATGCCAAGTGTGTCACAGACGGTGGAGGTTGATATAAATATGGAAGATTGGGTAGAGGATATGATTCGTGATGTAGGGCATGCGTCATTTGAGCGGGCAAATATGTATGGTAACTTATCTACTAATTCAGAGAAACCTTTGTATTCGGGATGTACTACCTTTACATGATTGTCAGCAGTGTTAAGATTATTCACTCTGAAGGTAAGGAATGGGTGGAGTGATAAAAGTTTCACTGAATTACTTGAACTGTTGGTAGAGATGCTTCCGGAAGGTAACACATTACCAAAGCGTAATTATGAGGCGAAGAAGGTGTTGTGTGCGATGGGTATGCAGTATAAGAAAATACATGCCCGCCCCAATGATTGCATACTATACAGAAATGAGTTTGAAGGATTACATGAATGCCCTGTGTGTCAAGTTTCACGTTATAAACTAAAGGATGGTGATTCTATTTGCAATGACAGCACAAAGCGGCCTCCAGCCAAAGTGTTATGGTATTTTCCAATAATTCCAAGGTTCAAACGATTGTGTTTGTAATAAAGATGAAGCAAAGAACCTTAGATGGCATGTAGATGAAAGACTGATTGATGGAAAACTTCGTCATCCAGCTGATGGTTTGCAATGGAAGATGGTTGATCAACTATATCCCGATTTTGGGAATGAGCCAAGAAACCTAAGGCTTGGACTTGCAACAAATGGAATGAATCCGTACAATAATTTAAGTATTAAAAATAGTTCACGGCCTGTACTTTTGACAATTTACAACCTTTCTCCGGAGTTATGCATGAAACGTAAATACATCATGTTGTCCATGATGATTTCAGGTCCACAACAACCTGGAAATGACATAGACGTTTATCTTGCTCCTTTAATTGAAGACTTGCAAAATCTATGGGAAGAAGGTGTGGAGGTGTTTGATGCGTATGGTAATGAAAATTTCAAGATGCGGGTAATGCTTTTTTGCACTATTAATGACTTTCCAGCATATGGAAATTTATGTGGATACAGCGTTAAGGGGCACAAAGCATGTCCCATATGTGAAGAAGGCACAAGTTACCATCAACTGCATCATGGAAGGAAGACAGTGTATCTTGGTCATCAGAAATTTCTCAAGACTAATCACCCTTATCGTAGATTAAGGAAAGATTTTAATGGGTTGCTAGAAAATGATGTTGCTCCAAAAGCCTTAACTAGACAACAAGTCTACAATCGGGTTAAAAACATCAAAACTGTTTTTGGAAAGACTCAAAAAAAGGTCATGGAGACAACAAGGATATGGAAGAAAAGATCAATATTTTTTGATCTTTCATATTGGTGCAAACTTGATGTTAGACATTGTATTGATGTGATGCATGTGGAAAAAAATGTGTGTGATAGCATCATTGGAACACTTCTCAATATACAGGGCAAGACTAAAGATGGAGTCAATTCTCGACTGGATTTGGTTCACATGGGTATACGACATCAGTTAGCTCTATAGTCTGTATGAAAGCGAACATATTTGTCCCCGACATGTCATACATTGTCAAAAAAAGAGAAAATTTCTTTTTGTGAGTGCCTACGTGGGGTTAAAGTGCCACAAGGGTATTCTTCAAATTTTAAAAGACTTGTCTCGTTGAAAGATTTAAAGTTAGTTGGATTAAAGTCTCATGATTGTCATGTGTTGATGCAACAACTACTTCCAGTGGTTATTCGTGACATTTTACCTAAAAAAGTTAGGCATACAATAAGTAGGTTATGCTTATTTTTCAATAAAATATGTAGCAAAGCCATTGACCCTCTAAAATTGGATGAGTTGGAAAATGAAGCTTTCACTGTCTTATGTCAATTGGAGATGTATTTTCCTCCATCATTTTTTGACATTATGGTTCACTTGGTTGTTCATATAGTGAGAGAGATCAGATTATGTGGTCCAGTTTATCTGAGGTGGATATATCCAATAGAACGATACATGAAAATATTAAAAGGGTATGTGAAGAATCCACACCGTCCCGAGGCATCTATGATTGAAAGATACATTGCAGAAGAGGCCATTGAGTTTTGTACAGAGTATTTGTCAGAGGTGGAACACATAGGAGTTCCTAAGTCTCGTCATGAGGGAAGACACGGAGGTAAAGGTACACGAGGCATAACTGTGAAAAGCATGGGTCGTGCAGAAGTCCTTCAAGCACATTTGTATATTTTGAATAATACCGATGAGGTTCAACCTTACTTATATACTCACAAAACTATGATAAGGGAGGAGAATGTTCGAATGAACGAGAAATGGTTGTTGAATGAGCATAACGAAACGTTCTTAAACTGATTTGATGAAACAATTAAGAAGGATGATGGTGCCTCTGATACATTGAAGTGGCTAGCAAATGGCTCAAACTTTGATGTCATATATTGGACTGGGTACGATATTAATCATTTTTCATTTTACACAAAGTCTCAGGATGATAAAAGTACCATGCAAAATAGTGGGGTTATGGTGGTGGCAGAGTCGATGCATTTTGCAAGTTCTAAAGATAAAAATCCTGTAAAGGCTTCCATATCTTACTTTGGAGTGATTGAAGAGATTTGGGAGATTGATTACACCAAATTTAGAGTGCCTGTTTTCAAATGCAGATGGGTTGATAGTAACAGTGGTGTGCAAGTCGATGAATTGAGATTTACATTGGTTGACATTTAAAAAGTAGCTTACCCTTTTCTCATGGCCCACCAAGCAAAACAAGTGTTTTATGTCCAAGATCCTTGCTCCAAAAGATGGTCAGTTGTTCTTCAAGGAAAGACAACAATCGCTAGTGATGACACCAATGATCTTTCAAATATTAATATTTCTCAAACTCCCTTATCATTAAGGATATCTAGTATCAATGAAGAAACTGAAATAGATGATGTACATGCTATTTGAGATGATCATCATGAAGGAATATGGGAAAATGTTACTACATGATACAAGTTAGTTATTTATTTAATTATTTCATCATTGTATGTTTACTTTTAACTTATTTTAAAATGTTTATTACGTTTTTTATGTTTAGTAGAGTTTCTAACATCTTTTCTCTTTGCTTTCAACAGGTACATGACTGATTATTACATTTCTTTTCAACTTTCAATACTTGTTTGATGTAATTTTAAGTTATTTCATTTGTAAATTAAAGTTTGATAATAAATAATGATGTATTTAGTTTAAATATATAGATTATGTGAATTCTGTATTCTCTGTCTGGTGATTCTCTATTGTCTGTCTGGATTCTGTGTGTATATGCAGATATGTGAATAAATAATACGGTAGTATACCTAAACAAAATGAACATTAAAAAAAAAAGATTTTCTACCTCGGTTACGACCATAACCGATGTAGAAAGTACACTTTTTACATCGGTTGCGGACAGAACCGATGTAAAAAGTATGACTTTTTACATTGGTTAAAGCTACAACCAATGTAGAAAGTATATTTTTTACATCAGTTCTGCCCACAACCGACGTAAAAAGTGTACTTTCTACATCGGTTCTTTGTCCAACCGATGTAGAAAGACATACTTTTTACGTTGGTTGCAGAACCGATGTAAAAAGTCTTATTTTCTATATCATCGGCTTCAACACCACCTGAATAACCGATATAAAAAATGCTTAACAACTGATGTAAAAAGCTCATTTTCCACTAGTATAGGTTTCCGGAACTTACGTAAACCAAACTTGAATAACTTTGTGTACACAAAGTTCAAAAGATTTTAGATTAGAATACTTTAGTTGATCGGAATACTAGCTTGGAATAATATGAAAGCTCATGTTTAGAAGTTTTACGAAGATTAAAACACCCGTCATAATTAGAAAAGTCTAAGATCAATATACTTGATTAGAAAACTCTAAGACCAAAGAACACAAGCTTGTAAGAAAACTCGTCGGTATTCAAAGAATTGAAGATTAAAAGCAAGAAGATTATTGAAGATCAGAAACCTCCGGTAACTAAAGACACTTTAAATATTAGCAGAATTATTATTTTTCTCATAATAATATTTTTAGTAAAGCAAACCGATGCTTTGTCTTTGTTTTTTTTTTTTTTTGGGGGGGGGTTTGTTTTATTAAATTACTTAAGAAAATAATCACACATAAATTAAAAGTAATAATTAATATTTTTATTTATATTAAAAGTATTTTTAAATTTTAAATACGACCTTCATTTTTTTATTGTAAGTATGTAAATTATTTAAAAATCAAATAAAGATAAAAATAGTTAATAATCTCTTAATATGTTAAATAAGCAGGTAAATAAAATTATTCTTTTTCTCCAACTAACTAAAGAGATAAAAAGAGGAAATAGTAGTATACACATGCATATGAAAAGTAGTTACATACTTTGACGGTAATATTCTAACTAATTCAGCAACCATTTAAATCTTATTTAAAAACATTTAGTTTTACTTTAATTAACTGCGTGTATAATTGAGTAATTTTACTTATTATGCTTTAAACAGGAATAGTAAATATCTTGTTGTATGAGTATTTATAAATATAAGTGAAATATAAAAACATATAAATTAAAAAATATTTAACAATATGCTAATTTAATTGATGAGAGATTATTTCATTAATAATTAAAAATTTAAAAAATATAATCATTTAAACCATTTACTTTAAGAAAGTCTTACAAAATTTTAGTTAATTAAATTGTATATTAGTGATAATTAGAAGCTATTGCCCGTCCTCTTCTGTAGTTTGATATAACATTATTGTATGGTTAACATTTTGCTAGTAGTAAAGAAGAAACTTTTCGGTACACATTCACAATGGCATGATTGTTTAAGTGAAAAAAAAAAAAACATGAGAACGAAAATTAATTTTATGGTAAGTGAAATTAGTTTGATTAAAAATATTTTTTTATCAAATATAATTGACCATAAATATGAAATTTAAATAAAATTCTTTAATTTATATAATTTTAGTTTATCATATAAATAAAATTAATTCCAATTAATTACAAAAATATTCATTTTTTTAACACATAAAATTGTTCGCTTTAATTTTTTAAAATCAATTCTTAACATGAAATCTTTT
This sequence comes from Canavalia gladiata, assembly GCA_037954105.1. Lineage (NCBI taxonomy): Eukaryota > Viridiplantae > Streptophyta > Magnoliopsida > Fabales > Fabaceae > Canavalia > Canavalia gladiata. Next base: position 7,116,363 of record CM075664.1, on the reverse strand, counting down.
AAAATCAATTTCTAGAAAATTTAATTCAAATCAAACAAAACCTGTATCTTTGCTTTCGCACTCCAAAAACTTTTGGAATGGACCATTAGATTTTGGGATACAGTGAGTTGAGTTTAGTCAACAGCCAACTTGGCGTCATGAAGGTGGCAACAAGATCTTATCCACGTGGGACCTACTTCCATTATACTCACCAATGGTGTAGCTCCACGTCATCCCTTAACAAAGTTTTTTTTTTTTTAAAAAAATAATTTTCCCTTTAATAACAATAAAACATAAATATCTGTTTCCCTTTACTATTACAAAATTTCCCCCATTCATTACAATTACAATTGCAATTTTTACCATAAACAACAATTTTAAGAAAAGTACTACAACTAAGATAAACAATGTTAAGAAATTTCTTGGTTTTGTTGCTTCTTTGGATGCCTAAAACCTTAATAAAAGTAAAAAATAAAGAAAATATGTAAATTGGATTTTTTCTCTGTTTGATTTGTCCGACTTAGAACACATCAAAATACCCATTTGTTTATCTAAAAGGTTAACAACTATTGATTTGCCCTTTGTTGCATCTGAACCGCAAGGTAGAACCTCAACCAAGTGATGTCCAGTTCCATTGAATTCATACACATTTAACTCGTTGGTTTCATTTATTCCTCTCTTTGTTTCCTTTTTCAACCACCTCCTGGTCCAGCTAATCGTTCTCTTTTCAAAATCCCATCTTTATTTTTGGAAACTGAAGTCAGAGAAGAAAAAAGAGAATTGATGTGTAGTGAAAGAACAAATCTTTAGAGGATTTTCTTTTAAGTTGATTGTTGGATTTGGTTCTGAATCTTTGCTGTGAAGTGTGCATCAAAGGTGTGATAATGCAGGAGGAGGAGAATCAGGAAGATCCATTTGGTCAATCTGTGGAGGAAAATGAACCCAAAAAGGGGGTTTGGGACTGTTTTTGCATTCCAATCCATTGGTTTAACATGCTTTCAAGGGAAATGCATTGGAGCTTTGTGTTTGGGGTGGTGGTTGTTTATGGAATAAGCCAAGGACTTGGTGGAGCTCTTGCTGGTGTTGGCACTAAGTATTACATGAAAGATGTTCAGAAGGTGCAGCCATCTGAAGCACAGGTTTATGCAGGAATCACATCTATTCCTTGGATTGTGAAGCCTATTTGGGGTCTTCTCACTGATGTTCTCCCAGTTTTTGGATATCGCAGAAGACCTTATTTTATTTTTGCTGGTATGTGATGCATTCTGCACATCTTCTCTGGTCTTCCTATGTTCAAATACTTTACATATATGTCAAGTCAATTCATGATTTAGGTGGGAATTTTAGTGATTTGTGAAGTATTTTACAGATTTAGTTTTTTTGTACCCTTTACTTGTGGATGTTTCCTTGACCTTTATCTGTTTAAGTGAACATTAACGGGTGCTAAATTATCAATAGTGTGACTTGTAAGCACAGCTTACAGAGTTGAAGCTTAGTAGTAATAGATTTGAGGGTAATATATTGTATTTAGATGCCTTGAGAGATTGGAATTTTGGGGGTGGATAAGCAGATCGGGATCTAAGCAATGCCTTAATAGTTTTGGGGATGGTATATGATATATCTGAATGGTGAAATGTGTGATATAATGTTTCAAAACTTGGTCACTATCTCCTTTGAGACATTATGGAATATTGATCAATGATTCAGAGTACTTGATATATAGGTTTCATTCAAACATTAACAATATTACTTCTGTAATTATATAGCATTAGCATCAGTGGATAAACTTCTCACTACAGGAGGAAGCCATCAATCACCATTGGGTGTGTGAGGGCATGCTCTCTCTCTTCTATTTGAGAATGCTTTGTGTGAGAAACTTGCTAGTTTACACGAATGTGCATGTGCCCATGGATTCATTCTCTATCTTTCTCTGAATAATGATTAAGGTACCAACATTATGATGATATATATTTGTTAAGAACTTGTTACATGAGAAGTTATAGCTAATTTTATCTAGCTTCACCGTGAAACTTATTGAAACAAGCTCACAAGAGTTTCTAAGTTGGTCATAACTTGCAATCCAAAATACACTCCATAGAAGCCCTTCCAAATTTATGTTGAGGAAAAAATTTGCAGTTCATGAGTGATAAAATACTAGAAGGAACCCCACTACAATCAACTACCCTAGATGGAGTGCTCAAGCTTTATAAAGACCACTCTAGAATCCTATACTTGCAATGTGGGACTTATGAGTGATGACATGCTTGCGGAAACTGTCACACTAAAATCCTATACTTCCAATGTAGTGGGACTCAAAATCCCATATCGTGCAATTAGATCCAACATCCCATCGGGCATGAGTTGGGCCAGCTAGCTTGCACTAGCCCTTTGACTAGGGTGGGAAAAACACTACATTGTTGATGTCACCACTGGCGCCACTTGTTTTCAGCTAAGAGGCATGGTAGAAGATTTTGATACTAATTAATAAAAAATTTTGGGAGAACCATACCACAAAAGGTAGCCATTGTAGTTAGAGAATTCAAGGCTATCTCACATTAGGATTCCATATTTCCAACATGGCGCTCAAGTCTTTTATCTTACAATTATATCCTAACAAGTTTCTTATTGGTGATTAAAATTGTCCTCCATGACAGATTAATGATGCTTGCATGGATTGATGAAGAGGTTCAGAAACTGCTGCACTAACATAATGGTCTGACTTTTAGCCTGTCTTTGATGGTTACAGGTTTCTTGGGTGTGATTGCAATGCTTTTGTTATCTTTGCATGAAAACCTGCATCTTGCATTGGCCCTTTTGTCATTAACAGCAGGGAGTGCTGGGGTGGCAATAGCAGATGTGACCATTGATGCCTGTGTGGCACAGAACAGCATCTCTCATCCTTCACTTGCTGCTGACATGCAAAGTTTATGTGCCTTCAGTTCTTCTGTTGGAGCACTATTTGGATTCTGCATAAGTGGTATCTTTGTTCACCTTATAGGCCCTATGGTAAAGCCTCTAGAAAAAATTTTCACCAAAATTTTCCTTATCTTTTATGTACTTCATTACTTGTATTTTAATATATGACAGTTTTTTTCCTCATAGGGTGTGTTTGGTTTGATGACTATCCCAGCTGGACTTGTAATTTCAGTTGGTTTTCTGCTTGATGAACCTCGTATGCACATCTCATCTTACAGACAGGTATAAGCTATGATGCAGGGATACTTTATATACGTATTATACACCTGCCTCAGTATCAAAATTTGATTCAGCTATCTTCAAATCTCGTAATATACATTTTTTCTTTAAATAATAAAAGGATCATTATCATAAGTTGAATATAATATTTTTATTTAAATTTGGTTTTGATTATGCTTTTTTAATAAATTTTTCAAGAGGTCTAAGAGTAGTAGTAATATGATGATGGTGGCAAATCAATATAAGTTATATTAAAAGAAATCAAGAAATGAAGAAAAATAAATTAATAGAATACCATTGGTTTATAAAGATATTTATATTTTAATATGTTTTGTTGTACCTGTATCTTAATTCTTTAAAAATATCATATATACGTATTATATCGTATTCAATAATAGTATCCGTACCCTTGCAATATAGGGTATAAGTAGCTTATGCCATTTTCATGGTCCTGATACTCGCAGAATGTGACTTTCCATGTTGTGTCTAGGTGAAACAAAATTTTCTTGATGCTGGAAAGGCTATGTGGACTACATTGAAGAGTGAAGATGTATGGAGGCCTTGTTTATACATGTATTTATCCCTTGCATTGAGTTTGAATATCCTTGAAGGAATGTTTTATTGGTATACAGACTCAAAGGGTGGACCATCTTTCTCCCAGGTATTTAGTTCAGTATATTGATCAATGTTATTATTAAGATATGTGAAGATGTCAAAAGTTATTATATTCAAAGTTATTAGAGTTAAGTATTGAGTTATTAGTAGGATATGTTAAGATGTTAAGAGTCATTATATTCAAAGTTATTAGAGTTAAGTATTGGGTTATTATTAGGATATGTTAAGATGTTAAGTGTCACTATATTCAAAGTTCTTAGAGTTAAGTAGTGGGTTAGTCTATTGAAATTTATGGGCTCGGCCCACATATTCTTCATATACATTCTTTTCTCACATAAAAGAGGGAGGAGTGTTAAGAGTTGAAGTATTGAGTTAGTAAGTATATATATGAAGAACATGTGAAGCGAGCTCATATAGTCTCGATAGATTAACTCAATGTTTAACACTAAGTAATTCTTAACATGATATACAGCAGGAGATTTAGTCTCTTTTATTTTCCCTTCTATGAGGCTGCGAGGTCTCATGATTCCTTCCTATATGATGTGTAAAAGTAGCACAAACCAAATGTGACAATGGAAGCCTATGACTTCCAATCCCACTTGTCTAAGTGAGTAGGGGCCATACCCATGAAAATGGGATCCATTTTATAATCCCACCATATAGAAAATCTTGCTTTACAACAGGTGGAAATATTTTCCTCCACTCATTTGATGCAATACAAAAAGGCACTTGATTTCAAATTCAACATCATAATTATCCACTAGATTCGTTCCCTTGTTATTTGTGACCCCTACATTGATTACATTTATTTAATCAGATAGGATAAATAAATAACCCTTGTAATTATGTGCCATTGTTTTACCCTGCATAATTAAATTAACACAGTATAATATTACTTTTATTATATAACTATAATATTGTTAAATAGAAGATGATAGTATAGAATGGCGGTAACCTTTGTCTTCCATTTTTCTTACACAGGAGAGTGTTGGTTTTATATTTTCAATTAGTTCAGTGGGGTCTCTGTTAGGTGCAATACTATACCAATATGCTCTAAAGGATTATGCATTCCGAGACTTGCTCTTCTGGACACAGTTGCTTTATGGTTTGTCAGGGATGCTTGATTTGATTTTGGTGTTAAGATTGAACCTGAGGTTTGGTATACCAGATTATTTCTTTGTTGTGATTGTTGAAAGCATAGCTCAAATGACTAATAGGCTGAAGTGGATGCCTATGCTTGTACTAAGCTCAAAGCTTTGTCCCTCAGGAATTGAAGGCACTTTTTTTGCTCTATTAATGTCAATTGATAATGTTGGACTTCTCTCAGCATCATGGGGTGGAGGCTTTATGCTCCACATACTAAGGATTACAAGAACAAGATTTGATAATCTTTGGTTGGCTATTTTGATTCGGAACATTTTGAGGATCACTCCACTTTGCTTGCTGTTTTTGGTGCCAAGAGCTGACCCCAACTCTTCCATTCTTCCAACTGAAACCATGGATTCAAAGGTGGCTATTGACACTTTAGACACCAAAAATGTTGAATTGGTGTCACTTGTACACAGTGTTGATGGTAAATAGTTTAAGTTAAAAAGATATTCTTTTGGATTCTTAACTTCGAATACGGGAAGTAATTTATTTATTTGCAATTAATGTGGAAAATAAAATAAAATATTATATGATTCTGTGTGGACAGTTGTAGGCCAGTATGAGGGTGAAGGTCATTCATTCAAGACCAGGGATTTCCTAATGAGTATTAATCAGTGGTAGGTATATATCTATGTAAACGAAGAGTAAATTTTCGGTAGTTCTCTAGTATTCATTTCTTTGCAGTTTGTTTTATTATTATTTTTAAAATAAACTATCAGGTGATTTATTTTTAAGAGAAGGGAAAGCATACTAATGAAGTACTAAAATTTTTGTCTAAAAATAAGCACCTGCTATGCTTTCATGAATTGAATATATATATATATATATATGTATGATTGAATTTCATGACTTTAACTATTAAATGAATAATTTTTATTGGATAGAAAGTTTATAAAATTGTATAAAGTTTAAAAGTGATTTGATATTTGATTAAATCATTTTAATTAATATATAATATATTTTTTAATATATACTAATTTAAAATTATTTTATGAAATATTAATTTTAAATTTTTTTTAATAAATTTAATTTATATTAGATTGATGAAATTTAATTGTTAAAAATTTTATTTTAAAATAAGTTAATCTCTTTTATACATATTATTTACTATTTAAATTATCAAAATGAATAATGATTATGTATTTTTCCTTACAACTAACATATTAATATTTTTTAAGTTAAATAGATTTTATTAAAAAATATTCTATAATTTGAAAAGTATTTGGTTAGTAGAAACTCTATTTAATGTATTAAAAATTACGGTAAACTTATATTATTAATATTTTTTAATATTTTATTTTAATTTCTTAACTATTCTTAGAATATTTATTGGTATTTATCTTTTAAAATGTATCTTCCTATGTCATATTAATTGATAAAAAAAATATTTGATGATAATAAGGAGTAAGAAATTTGATAGATTTCGTCTTTTTGTTTAGCAAGTGGTAGGTAGACTATAGTTTGGGCAAGAAAAAAATTATAAGGTGGTAGCGAACCATACATTGTATTGGACACATAGTTGCAAAAATGAATTATGGATGATGTTGAAGTGGGGTCAATTAAAATATTTTATAAATTCTTTTTGCAACTTGGTTAGAATCTCATTGGAAAAAAGAATGCTATCTGTCCCTACCATTTATCGGTTACTAAATAATTTGTCACACAGAAAATAAACAAACAGCTGTCCTACTCCAACATTCCTACATTAATTATACATGAAAAAAATTATGATGGTTAATTGATTAATTATAATTATTAATTATTTAACTAATTTTTATATTATTAGTTATATAAATAATTGATTAATTATATATACATTTAATTACATAAATAATTAATCAATTAATCATATAAAAAATTAATTAATTATATTTTATTAATAGACTAACAATTAAGTTTTCATCATTTATTTGTTTTAAAGTTTAGGGTGTAGGTATGATCACTGTCGGGAAAAAGATGAACTATTATGTGTATGTATATTTATTTTTTCAATAAACAAAATACATAAAATGGAATCAATTCCACTCTAATAAAACAATAGCTGCCATGCATAAACCCTGCAGCCCAAAATAAGTTAATGGAAGCGAATGTGTCTGTTTAGCCTTTGTTTTGGAAAAAAATACGAGGAAAAAAAATATTTCCTAAAATAGAATTAATTTTATTATTCTATTTTTATTTACATTTGTTATATATAAAGAAGAAATTAAAATTTATAAAATTTATGGAAGATATTTTTTCACTCGCAGTGAAAATGGAGATATGTTTTTTTAAAATTTATTTTTTTAAAATTTATATAAATTAAAATGTATAATATTAGTATTTTTTTTCTATTTATTGTTCATCCAAACAATGGAAGATTTTTTTTATTTCCATTTATCCAAACAATTTATTTTTTTGTTTTATGTTCACTTCATTTTTTCTCCTATTTTTTAATTTAATTTTTCAATTTATCCCAACAAAATATTAGAGTTCTAAAACCAAAAATGTTGAAATTGGTTTCCTTGTACAGTGTTGATGGTAAATAGCCAAGAAAAAAAAAACATGTTTTTGGATTCTCATTTTCATATGCATGAAAATAGCTTGCCAATGTAGATTCAAATCATGCAAATTTTTTTGTTACAAGATTTAAATCATGAAATTTGTTTGCATATAACTGACAAAGAAAAGGTGGGAGAAAAAAGACATAGGATGATTTTGAGAGGACAGGATTAAGCAGGACCTCTTTATGAACATGAGAAGTTATAGTTGTACATTAATTTATATAATTTTTTCTTTTATGAATTAGGGAGATAGGAAGAAAAGAGAAAAACATAAAATAAGATCAATAATATTCTAAAATAATATAATTAAAAATGAATTATGAAAAGTGTTATAAGAGTTTATTATTATAACTGCATGAATATTAATTGGTGGCAGGTACATACCTGCAGAGTAAACCTCAGGCATATTTCTAGGGGTTGAAGTCTCATAATAAACCAAATAGAAAATATTTTCTATGGGATGCTCTGGATTTTTAGTCAATAGTTGGTGGCTAGACTATTGTCTAGGCAAAAGTAAGAAACGTGAGATTATTTTTTTTTTTAAAAAAAGATACCATCTACATTCACTTATAGAACCATGCAATATATCCTAGAAAAAAAAAGTATTTACCTACTTGTAATAATAAAATAATGATCTTAAAGAAGGTCAACCAAAATAATTTATAAAGACTTTTGCAAACTAGGTTTAGAATCTCACAAGGCAAAAAGAAAAAGAAAATTATCTTTCCTAACCATTTATCAAGTAATTAAACAATTTTTCACAAAAAAGTAATCAAAATCCCTATATACAATGAAATCAATTCCACACACAAGAAAAATAAAATAGCTTCAATCCAAAACCCTGCAACCCGAAATAGATTTATTCAAAGCCAGGGCCATCAAATTAACGTCCAACACTCACAAGGCTATTGGTGATGGGTGGTGACTGTGAGGAACAATTATTAGGTACCCTAATCATTGGAGGAGGAGGAGGAGCACGATCATACATATCAAGTGGAAGCACTGGCAAAGGCACTTCAAGTTGAAGAACCTTGATTACTTGTGCAGCCTTGGGTCTTTCCTTGACATCTGGGTGTGTACACCAAAGCCCCACAATGAGCAAACTAGTCATTTCATTCACATCGAACTCATTGTTCAATCTCAAATCAGCAGCCTCAAGAATCTTCCCTTCCACATACAATTGCCACACCCAATTCATCAAAGGTACATGAAACTCCCCATCCTGATATGTCCTCCTTCCACTTGCAATCTCCAAAGCCACAACCCCAAAACTGTACATATCTGATTCCTTACTAGCCCTTCCTCCATTTATATATTCAGGGGCCAAGTACCCATAAGTCCCTACCACCCCTGTCCTCTGAGTCCTTAACCTTGGATCCACCAATTTCGCCATCCCAAAATCCCCAATCTTGGTACTAAAATCATTGTCCAACAACACATTAGCTGACTTAATGTCTCTATGAAGAACACATTGCTCTGCATCCTCATGAAGATAACGAAGTGCTGTCACCACACCTAATGCTACTTTGTATCTCACATGCCATTCCAATGTTCTTTTGTTCCCAAATAAATGAGTGTCAAGGCTTCCATTAGGCATGTACTCAAAAACCAACAAAAACTCTCCTTCCTCATGACACCACCCTATGAACTGAACCAAATTTTTATGTATAAGACGGCTTATAATCCTAACCTCATTTATGAAAACTCTCTCTGAATTCTCAAAATCAGCAAAAATTCTTTTTACAGCAATAACTCTTCCTAAATAATTTAAAACCCCTTTGTAAACTTGTCCTGAAGCTCCCTGTCCAAGCCTTTTATCATCTGCAAACCCATCAGTAGCTGCTACCAATTCTTTATAATCAAATCTTCTAGGTATAGTTCCTTTATCCAAATCAAACTTCACCGAGTCAAATCCATGCTCATCATCATCACAACCATTTTCTCTTCCTCTCTTCTTCATAATTAACAAAACAACACCCACTACAACCACCAAAACCACCGAACAAACAACAGCAACAACCCACACAACAGTTTTTGACTTTGACCCTTTGTGTTTTATATTCTCATCAAAACCATTGGAATTCAAAGTAGAACTAAACTCCCACGAATGAATAACATTGGATTCAGTGGAAAGACCCGTTGAAGCAGAGAACCCAACGTTCACAAACTCAGGTAGAATTTTCATAAGGTCAATTTGGTATGACAGAGACTTAGAATCATTGTTATTGCTTACTCTTCCTTTAAAGGACCAAGCCACGAAGAGAGTCTTAGTAGAAGCAGTGTAACTAACCAGAGTGTAACACCTGTGCCCGAGGTTGTTATCAATATCAAACTTTGCAACAGCAACGGAAGTGAGAGAGTTATCATCGATCCCAACGTGTTGCATTGGTGGATCCGTTGAGCCAATAAAAGTATCAAACTCAACCGCAACAACATGGTTTTGGGGAAGGTTACTATTAGTGGTAGCATTGAAAAGAGCAAAAGTACCACCAGCAGAATTTGGGGGAATTTGGTAACCTAAAGGAGCTAAATAGAAAGCAAAACCATCACCAATAGAGGTTGCATTCACACTATCAATAGTGAACGCAAAACGTGTGGTGAAGTCGGTTAGGATTCCAGAAGATGAATCCCAAAGGTGAAGCGGTTCGGAATAAACGGCTCTTCCAACGCGGAAAAGGTAACTAACTTTGTTTAAGTCTATGGAACCATTGCTTGATCTTCCATCACCTTGGTATGATATGGGGGTTGCGGGATCGTCGAAGTTTGTTATGTTGAAGGATAGGGAATGGAGTTGAAGGAGGGAAGAGAGAGAGAGTGAGAGAAGGAAAAGTGTGACGTGGAGGATGTGGGAAACAGACATGGTTTGGTAATGGTGGAATAGAATTGCAACTTGCAACTAACTGCAAGGTCAAGGTGAAGAAGGTGCTGTGAGCTCGTTCTCATTGGCTATATAATATATAATTGAAGATTTTTAGGACTAAACGCTAAAGGCCAATTGTCATTATTCTACTACAGAGGCCGAAATGATAGTTCCGCACTCTATTTATTTACCCAAAAAATTATATAAAAGATGAAAGGGACAGATTTTTTTAATAATAAAATTTTTAAATAATCATAAATTGTTATTCTCAATAATATGGGTGGAAAGAATATTTTCCAAAGGAAGGAGGAAATCTTTTTGCCCTCCCAGTTCAATTTTAAAATATTATTAACGGAAAATTTTTAGATTATTATTTAATTAAAAACTATAGTATGTATGATTTTTAAAATAATTATTATATAAAATAATAAATTTTCTTAATATGTTAGTCTATAATTAAATGATAGTGTATATATTTTTCATATTGTTAATGTATTTTAATTAATTTTAAATTTTATGAAAAATAAAATTTTTAAAAAAATTAAATATTATATAAACTCGAAGAAATAAAATAATAATTTATTTATAAAAAGGATAAAAATCTATGCTAAAACAAACAATAGTGATCTACATTTAAAAGTGGATAAATATAATAAAAAATAGTTAGATTATACCAAAAAATATAATAAATAATATGATTAAAAAATTTTAAAAATAAGATAAAAATTAAATATATATTGATAAATATATAATTCTTCTAAAATAGGTAGAATTATAAAATAAATTTATCTTTAATTTAAATGTGATTTAAATTTATAAAAATATTTTCATTCAAATCAATACCAATTGAAGGGATTATTTATTTATTTTAAGGATAAAATAACAATTAACGTGAATATAAAATTAAGTATTAATTAAAATTTATATTTAATTTGTATGTTTATAAATAAAATTTTATTAATATATTTAAAATAAAAATATTTATAGTATATAATAACTTGTACAATCCACAATCAAATGAATGATATTATTAAAAAAATGATTGTTCATTTAGTTTGGATAAATATATCTTAAAAAATTAAAACATAAAAGATTTAATATTTCTTTCTATGCATTTAGTATGTATGTTAAAAGGTTAAAAGTAAAAAAAAAAGTTTAATAGAAATTTTTATTGATATAATTAATTATTTTTTAAAAAATACTTAAACTTTTTATGTAAGAAGTTTTCATTTTTAATTTTTTAAATTTATGCAGCGGATATATGGGATTAAAAAACATTTTAAAAAAATAATCTAAAAATTTGTCATACACTTTCTGAATTCTGACCCCCAGTTGACCAGTTTGCTGTGGTCATGATTGGTGTACAACTATGCTGGTATATATATATATATATATATATATATATATATATATATATATATATCGTCCGATGTTTATCTTTATAGAAAACCAGCTTGTGAAACTGTGTAATATATCTCTAAATAATGAAAAAGAAAGATAAAAAAATATAAAGAAAATTAATGAATATTATAATATATAATATGAAAAAATAAAAATTGGTAAAATAATAATTTTTTATTTTATATTAATCTAAACTTTTTTTTTGTTTTTTGACATTTATTACATGTACTTTTTTATTTTTGTTTATGTATCTTTTAGTGTTTAAAAAAATTATGATAAATTTTTTAATGTATTTTATAGAAGAAGAAAATAAAATAAATACTTAATTTTTATAAGATAAAATTTATTTATATATTCTTTTTAAAAAATTTCCAATTAAACTCTCTAAAATTAAAATACAAAAATTGATTTCAACATATATATAAAAGGAATTTAATTTTTTTTCTATTGTTTTTAAATGCTTCAACATATATAAGGTCAGGCTTGCCCGTGGTCGCACTTTGGTTGCGAGAGGGAAAATAGACAACCCGATAACACAGGTTTTCTTTTAGTCTTCTGTCAGAGAAAGAGAAAGGAAAGTGGTGTTAGTCATCTTTGACACAGGAAAAGAGAAAGAAAAACTAAAATTAGAAATAAGGGAGAATAAATAGGCACAAAGAATAAAATGCAACGACATCATTTTTTTTTTCACATAATATTTTACACAATATTTAATGATCCATATTAACATTTAGTTGGCCAAATATTAGGTCGGAAATTGATTTGAATTACGGATTTATAAAAATTTTGAATGAATTTTTTCAACTCAGACAAATTTGAAAAAACTTAACCAATGAAGAATTTTTTCTTTTACTCTATTTAAAAACTCTACAACATTGATTATAATATATATTGATAAACTATTAAATAATTTAAAATAATATAAATTTCTATAAATACAATTTATGCAATAATTTTTTTTTCTTAAAATCACGTTTCACGATTAAATTATTTATTAAAAATTATTCAATGATATAAGTGTAAATTTAACTTAGTGTTTATACAAAATAAACATAAATCAAATCTTTACACGATGCGATCATACTATTGATTTCATTAAAATTTTACAGTTAAGAAAAATCATATAAATTAGTCTAACGGTAAAAAAATTGTAATTAGAATAATTTATTTGAAGTGATACGTTCAAATCTTATCATTTTTATAAAAAAATAATATTAAATCTTTATGAAAAAAACTTAAAAATTGGAATATTCAGTAAAAATAAATTTTATGATTTTGAACATAGTATTTTGATAATATTTTTCTTATTTAATTTTTTTGCAAACAAAGGTTAAAATTGAAATAACCGAACCAAACTAGATTAATATTTATAATATATTCCAATTTAATTGAACTAATTGCAAGCATTTTTTATAATCAAATTGAATGATTTTGCATTTAAACCTGAGTTAAATTGATTTACGAGCATTCCTAATACTTAAACCATCCTATAAGATTACATATTTTTCTTAATTCAATTATGGTTTTCTATTTAAATTATTTTTATATAAAATATGAGCTTTATTATAAATAACTTATATCTCTATTAGATATTAATTTATCTTGTAGGATTAACACTTAGATTTTTTAGTTGATAGATATTTTGATCATAATTAATATTTTATTTTTAATAATTTATATATTTCTAATAATTGATTTATGTTATTCAAGTGGGATAATATTATATTATTAATATATTTATTAATTATTAATTTTATATTTAGTTTTATTAATTAAGAATAATAATTTAACCTAGCATCTAACCATATATGTATATGTATTGTTGGAATTTTAGTATGAGTAGTTAATATGATAGACTGAACTGTTCAATTTGACACTCCTTTAAAGGTACATGATGTTATTCAGTGAGTTAAGTTAATTATCTTTCCATCAAACATTTATGCACAACTGTAATTTTCCTTATCAGATTGAGAATAATTGCTTTTTTTCTCTTTTCTCTTTCAACATTTTTTAAAAACATAAAAATAAGAAACATAGATCCTTCTCTTATATTTGATACACATACTCTAACTATGTTATTTCTAAGATAAAACTAAAATATTGTAATCCAAACGCAAGATTTAACCGTACTTCCATCAATCCAAGCAGTTAATTTTTAGCAATAATTATTAAAAGAAACGAAGAACGAGACTGAGAACTGTATGCGGTTAATTGTTGATGTTAGAGAATCTTAATCCATATATACAAACTATATTAGTGAAATTTGAATGTTTTTAAAATTATATATTACTTAAAAATTAAATTTTAAAAATTCTTACATAATTTATATTTATATTTTAATTATTTATAATAAAATTTAATAATTAATAATTAATATTTATTTTTATTCTTACATAAAAATTTCCCTTTGTCTATTATACTCGTACCAAATTAAAGTAATCCAAGGATGGTTTTAGTACACCATTTGTCACTTTCGAAACATTTTCCTAAAAGCTAATATACTTTTAAAATATATATTTTTTTAATTTATGTTAGTTTTCCACTTTCAAGTGTGCCTTTCTTTTTATTTTATATTCCAATCGGGTGCGTAACAGGTGGACGACTCACGGTCACCTGACACTGTTCCACTTCCACGAATTGCATCTGTAATCTAAACTATATAAGCTCGAATAAATAAATAAATAAATAAATATATGACTCGTAATGTGATAAAAGGTAGTAAAAAATAGATTAAATATAAAAGAAAAAATTTATATAAAAAATGAGAGTGCCTAAAATTATATTCTATTATTTTCTCCCATTGTCTGATAGCGCTTAGAAATTCATATAGTTACGAAAGTGCTGAGAAGTTCCGTAATGCCAAAACAATGGTAGAGATAGCATGCCTAATTTTAATTTTTAAATAATGTGTGAGGCTGTTTTAAACGACCTTATTTTAGCATAAATTTATAAAAAGCATATTTTTAAGTTAAAATATTATAATATTAACTTATTAAAATTAAAAAAAAAAACATTTCGTTACTTTACTCGCTTTATAAATGATATTACTTTAAATAAACATTTTTGCTGATAAAGAAAAAGAATGTATATAATTTTGGTCAATGCGGAACCTACAGCAAGTTGGTGGCTAAAAATGTGAGTCCACGTTTTTTTATTGGGCGGTTGCTATATACAAGTGAGGTAGCCACCTCATTGCATACAAGTTGTTACAATGATGGATTACTGTTGTGTCTTATTTTTCCAAAAGTGAGCATACATATCTTAGAAAATGAGTGTATATATTATCATCTGAAGTGAATAATAATAATAATAATAATAATAATAATAATAATAATAATAATAAACTATAATAAAATTAATCATATATATTATATTGGAAAAGAATCAATTTATTCTAATAATAAATTTTATAAAAATTATTTTATTTATCATTTTTTTAAATATTAAATTTTATTAATTTAATTGTGGATACAATTTTTTATCGTATAGATTAAATCAATAAAGTATCATAAAATTTTAATTTTAAAGTTTTTATTAATAATTTTAATTTAACATATAATATATTAAACTAAAATTATTATATTTTTTAATTTTTACAAAATTAATTTATATATAAAATTTTTAACTTAGCAATTAAATTGATAAAATTTAATATTTTTAATAAATTATATAATATAATGATTTTAATAAAAAATTATTCTTAAAATAATTTTTTATATTTGATTTTTTTAAACATATGTTTTCTAAATCTATTAGAATAAGAATCCTTTTTTATATTTATATTTTTATGGAAGAGAGATAAATATAAAAATGAAAAAATGTACTATTTTTATTATTTTTAAATTTTTGTCTTTTAAAAAAATAGAGAAAATTTAGACTCTCACTAATCATCCTAAACCAATAAAATTGTGTCATTTAGATTTCTTATTTTATTTGTTTTTCTTTTTGACGACAATGTTATTTTCAACTTAGTAATCTGCTAATCATCCTTGGCCAATAAAATTGTGTCATTTAGATTTTTTGTTTATTTAGTTTTTGTTGACAACGACATTATATTCAACTTAGTAATCCGCTAACCATAATTAATTAGTATTGAATTGTACTTGCGTGTCAGATCTGGTGGATGTTGTAAGTAAGGGTGCATCACTTAATTTGTATAAGATCTAAGCAAGATCCAATTTATTTCTTAAAGATTTAAAATGTTTTGAAAATCTATTTAATTGAAAAAAAAATAGATCTAATAGATGAACTTATTTAAATAGATATAAATAATAAATTTAAATATATTTTTGTTTCTTATAATTTTCGCTTATTTTTTATATTTTTAAAATTTGAGTTTTATTCTTAGAATTATACAAGTTTCGGTTTTGGTTTTTATTTTTAGTTTATTTAGGATTTTGTTCCTTCAATATACTAAACGCTAGTTCAAATAATTATACCTTACGAGTCATACATTTTGACATATTGTTAATAATTAAAACCAAAATGTAAAAGTTCAAAAATATAAAAATTAAAAACTAAAATTTTAAATTACAAGGATCAAAGTCAAAATTGAACTAAATTATAGGAATTAAAAAAGCATGTTTAAATCTAAATAT
This sequence comes from Canavalia gladiata, assembly GCA_037954105.1. Taxonomy (NCBI): domain Eukaryota; kingdom Viridiplantae; phylum Streptophyta; class Magnoliopsida; order Fabales; family Fabaceae; genus Canavalia; species Canavalia gladiata. Next base: position 7,100,026 of record CM075664.1, on the reverse strand, counting down.
TATTATATTAAATTTTTTTATAATATTTAAAAATTATATATTTATTGATCCATTTAAAATTTAAATTTATATATAAGTTTAACTATATTAATTTATTTAAGAATACTTTTTAACCTATTTATAAAATTAACTTGTTACTAAGTTTTTAGGTTAAAACGAACTTTAGAAATGACGAAGTTTAGATCTTAAAAGCTAAAGAATCTATTTTAAATAAATAAATAAATAAGGTTTAATCTTCTACTTAAGAAACTAATTTTAAAATTAATTTTCGTTCTCTTTTAACTCAACTGATTTTCATCCTTTTCATCCCTAATATGCCAGGGGTATTTTTTTTTCTCTTATTTATTTATTTTATTTACTATACCGGATTAATTAAAACACCTCTTTCTACCTATAAAATATTATGAATGCTGAATGCTCTATAGTCTTTTAGCTAAATATTTTTAACTTCATTTCTTTATTCACTCTCTTTTAAACATTGAGTCTCTAAAAATGACTACTTGAGCTTATTCTTCAAATTCACTTAACCGAAACATATGGTTTCTACAATTAATGCTCCCAATCCCAACCCTAAACCCTAAATAGAGAACTTAGAGGTGGTGTTGCAAATAACCTTGTGGAGTTGTGTCTAAATTAGAGCAAAATATATTCTGACATTAATAGAGTAAGCTTTAAACTTGTGAACCATAAAACATGTTCATGTAAATGGAGAATGATCATCAACAAGAGTTAGAAAGAATCCCTTGCCATGATGTTTGAGACTGTGGATATCTAACCAAGCAGTAGTAGAAGTATTTACAAGCAGATTATTAGTAAATGTAGTACTTGTGAATTAGTAGGATAAAAATGATAGATATAAAGGCCATTGATCAAGCAGCTTTGATTTTAATAGATGTTGGTTTGTTAGGAGAGTATTCATAAATACGAGGTGGAAAAATTTTTTTTACATGTAAATAATATTTTATTATAATTAAGTTGTTATATTTTTTTAATCTTTTTAAAATATGTCTGTTAGATGAAATATGTAAATGGATAAATATTACTGTTTACATGTAAAAGAATGATGACTGATATGAGGTTAACATAAAAGGAAGGAAAATAAAGCATATGATTTAGAGTAAAAAAAAAATAAAAATTCATGCAGCAAAACCAGATAGTTTGGATTGATGAAGTAACAAAAGTGTTAGATAAGTACATTTAAAAAGAAAAGATAATTTTGTTAATTTAATCGTTAAATAAAGAGTTTGTTATATAAATTGTTTATAAAACTTTACATAATTTAAAAAATAATTAAGACTTTGTTACTCAACTAGAATATAAATTTCGTAAATCCATAATATTAAATTATATAATATTATTTTGATGTGATATATATATATATATATGAAATTTTACATAAATTAAACATTTTTATAAATATTTAATTTTATTATGAACATTGCTTATAATATTTGAAATTTGAAGAATTTGAATACCAACATTTAAATGACTCAAAACATAGTGAACTCGTTCTTAAGACGCACGAGGTCCAAGAAAGGTATGGGATACTGTTGAGCTTGATTTTCAAGCACAAATTAATGGACTTGGGCATAGAAGATTCAGATCTTGAATGCCAAGAGCCTGCTGTCAAAGTCCTGCGTCACGAACCAAAATAAACACCACCATCTTCAAGGGAGTAGAAAGTTCCAGAGAACTAAAAGGGAAACTGCTTGGGTACACCGCCTTGTCTTTTATTGCACCGGTTCACCACAAAAAATACTTGCTTTTGCAGGTTTGTGATCTTAATATATTTATTTTTCAGCCCTTAATTTTTACATCATTCGGATAAATTTTCTTAAATTAGAAAGAAATGCTGAATTTTATAAAGAAGGTCTTGGCCTAACCCTCTACTTTATAGAGATGGCACTATTAGAAAGTTTACAAAATTGACTATGGCATGAATATTATAATAAAAAATTAAATGTATTTTAAATATTTTTAAAATTTTAATTTCAGTTTCTTATTTTTTAAATAATTAATTTTTTCTCTTATTTTTTAAAATAGATTATTTTTAATTTTCCATTATTAACGTGTTAAATATTTATGTATGCCGCATGTTACATATAAATTGCTTTAAGAATTAAAATCAATCTAGTCTATTTTAAAAAATAAGAAATCAAAACTAATAATGTTAAAAACGAAAAATTAAAATTGAAAATTTTAAATTTTAAAAAGATAAAAAATATATTTAATCCTAATTTTTTTAAAAAAAAATTATCAATTTTTTTAAAAACATATTCTGATCATATTTTTAATAAATACAGAGCATGTTAACTAACATTTTTATCTTGTATTTGAATATTTGAGATTGCTGCAGAGCATGTAAGTTGTACTTATTTCATAGCCCCAGATCCTACATAGCTTCTATCTTATCAATGGCAATTGCTAACAACAAACATTAGACAGATCGTTGTAACTTTAAGTCTTTAACTCTCCCTACAATGGTTTTTCTGTTAATTAATCAACCTGAAAAGAGTTGCTTTATTCTGTTCATCATGTCTGACACTTTGGGTGCTTTTGAAATGCAAATGAAAATAAGTGACAATTTTTCTCATTTTATTTTTTCCTAAATAAAAAGAATATGTGAAACAAAAATATTAATAAAGTGATGAGATGTTTGCTATGAACTTTCAACAGAAGACTAAACTAAAGAGGAATTAGATACAAAATATGGCTATAAATTGAAATTGGAAAAAAGGATCTCACCTAACATGTCCCAGCTAGGCTACCGCATGCCATGATCATGTTGGTGAAGTCCACGATTAGTATACGTATATAAATTTTGAAAATCCAATGCCATGCCTTGCAGACAGCAATACTCTCTTGTTTTTAGTTGTGTTTTTTATTGAGAAATTTTGTTATCTGTGCCTTCTGATTACATCAAACCCTGCTCTAGGAAATAAAAAAGCAATCTAAAATCTTCCGTCTTATAATAAAACTCACTTAAACTTTTTTATTTGTCATAAATTAATTATCATGCTAGAATATTAGAAATATATTAATTAATTATTTAATTTTCTATAATATTTTATAATTAAAATAAAAATAAAAGTACTTTTAAAAGCCAAACATATTCTTAGATTATCATTTGATTTTTATCTTTTATATCTCTCTCTCACAAATATAAAGATATTGAATAAGTATTTAAAAAGTAAAATAATTGTCATACATATAAAAATATATTATATTAATTTTTATTTTATTTATGATCTTATAATTTTTTTATATATTTTTAAAAAAACTAAAAAAGTTCAACTTTTAAAGTATAGATAAATGTAGAATAATTTTTATATTTAAGTTGAAAACTGAAATACATTGAGATTGTTCCTCTTGCACTGTGACGTTTTAGTATTGAGCAAGATTAGTATTTATAATTTTTCTCTCTTTTTATTTTATTGTATATTTTTATAGTATAACTATTTTTTTTTTTACAAAAATTAGGACAGAACCTGATTACAAGTTATGATAATGAATCCTATCCATTCATTTCTTTATATTATGTTTAATGATTAATTCTTAGTGATGTATCCGTAGGGATGATGTAACCTGCTAAAGTTGAAATTGAGCTTATCCTAAATCCTAATTGGCACCGAGGAGGAGTCAAACTAAGTTGTATGGAGACGCAGATCTTCCGCAGGTCAAATAGAATTGCATCTGTTGATATCAAAATATTTTTCCAAAATAAAACTATTTGTACATTTATATAAAACATAACATGATACAAACAAAAAAAATATCTATATACTACTATAAAAAACATCCACAAAATGCAAATTAACCAACTTAAATTTTTTGAGCAAAGATGAATGAGTTTTAATGAATAAAGAAAAATATAATTTAGTTATTGTTTAAAGTTCCTTTAATATTAACAAGTAATTGATTTAAATAGTATACGTTTATTTTTTAAATAAAATTAAAATTTAAACCTTGTCCGCTAAAAAAAACTAGTTCTATAAAACTATAAACATTCTTGATTACAGAAGGATTATTTCCTTTGAAGCCCATGGGCCATGTCTAAACAAAGTTGAACACAATGAAACCTAACATGGATCAACCCAGCAAAGCCCAATAAATTTACAACTGAACTTCTCCTAAATTTAAGCCTTTGGAAACCAAGGTGAAGAAAAGAAAGATAAGTACTCAAGTATAAGTACATTCCTCATGTATATTAAAGAAGAGCATGTTTCCTTTATCTTATCAAAAGACAATTCCTGCACCTTCCCTCTAAATCTCATCTTCCTCAAGTGCTGCTACACCTCAATAGTGATCTTAAATTAATGAACATTTATGTTTGCTACCTATTGAGAGTAGCTTTTCTTAAACTTGTTTATCTAATTTCATAAAGGGCACTTTGATTTATCAACACTTCTAACAATTACATATGATTTGCTAACATTTGTACCTAGTGCTGAGTATAGAAAGAACTTATGTCAAACGAGATCAAACTCGCCCTTTTCATCAATCAAATAAATGGTAAATCACTCAAAACCGATCAAGATCACAACACAAGGCGATCAAGTTTCAAACATCAAGATTCAAGACTGGAAAAGACTATACCATTTCTTGGAGGATGCTATCACTCGTTCACATGCACAAGCTCTGAAAAAATATCAATTATCACTAGTCCAAGTTTTGTAGCAAGGAGGAGCAAGAGCACCCAACAGATATTCGCAAAATCATTACAAAATTCAATAATTAAGATACTGTCTAAGAGTATTTTGATGGTGCAACTCTATCAAATCTTAGATTTAATTTTTGTAGATCTCATCGAAAGTCTCAATCATCACAGTTATATCATACATGTGTATATATCCGATTCAGATATATCTAATATTTTAGAATATCGCTGCTACATAGGGATTGAGCGACTAAGGTTGTGATAATTGTTACCTTGTTATTTTTTCCTTTTGGTAGTTACATAATGAAAATTTATTATACATGAGTCATAACGATACATGAACATGTAGGAGTTGTTAGAATATTTTAATAGCAAACTCAAATCAATATTAAAAAGATACAAAACTATAGCATGTTTTTATATGTTTCTAAAGATAATCGAGTTAAAATATATGGACTAACTTTGCTATATCTTCAGGACTTAGGTGGTTGGATGAGAATGAGAATGAGAATGAGGCATGTCATGTGGGAAGCAGGGCAGTGGTGCTTGTTGCTTAAGAACGATAATGACCTGTTCTGCTGTTGGCCTTTTCTTGTGATCTGAGAGGGTACACCAAAGTCCAACAGTGAGCAAACAAGTCATTTCATTTACATCAAAATTCATATTCAATCCCTCATCAGCAACATTTACAATATTCCCTTCCACATAATGTTTCCATACCCACTTGGTTAGAGGCACATTATTATATTCCTTATCCTTATAAGTCCTTCTTCCACAAGCTATTTCAAGAGCCATAACCCCAAAACTGTACATGTCTGATTCTTTGCTAGCCCTCCCTCCATTTATATATTCTGGGGCCAAATACCCATATGTTCCTACCACTCGTGTCCTTTGAGTTCTCAATCTTGGATCCACCAACTTTGCCAAACCAAAATCCCCAAGCTTGGTGTTAAAATCTGTGTCCAACAACACATTAGCCGATTTAATATCTCTGTGAAGAACACACTCCTCTGCATCCTCATGAAGATAACGAAGTGCTCTAGCCACACCTAACACTATCTTGTATCTCACATCCCATGTCAGAGTTTTCCTGTTCCCAAAAAGATGAGTATCAAGGCTTCCATTAGGCATGTACTTGAAAACCAGCAATAATTCCCCTTGCTCATGGCACCACCCTATGAATTGCACAAGATTTTTATGTATAAGACGACTAATAATCTTCACCTCATTTATGAATGTTCTCTCTGCGTTTTCAACTTGAGAAAAAATCCTTTTCACAGCAACAACATATCCTAAATTAGTTAGAAACCCTTTGTAAACTTGTCCAAACCCTCCTTCTCCAAGCTTTCTATCATCTGCAAACCCATTGGTGGCTGCAACTAATTCGTTATAATCAAATCTTCTAGGTATACCTGTTCTATCCAAATCAAAAGTGTCCTCATTTCTTCTCTTCTTGATGATTAACCAAGAAATACTAATGACCACAAGCACGGAAACAACAGAACAAGCCACTGCAACAACAGTTACTTTAACTACAAACTGGTTTTGGAGTGAACCGTTGTTTTCCTTGTTTACCTCAACATGCAATGAATTCAAAGTTGAAGTAAATTCCCAAGCATGAATAAAATTTTCCTCGGTGTAAGATCCAGTTGAACCTGAAAAGCCAACGGTGACCCAGTCAGGTAAAATTTCCGCAAGGTCAATTTGGTGTGACACAGAATTATTAGGCATAAAACCAGAACCACTTCCCTCAAAGAACCAGGAAACAGCAAGGATCATGGTAGAAGCATTATAAGTTATCAACGCATGGCCTATTTTGCCGATGTTGCTATCAATATCAAACTTGGCATAAGCAAGGGACACCAGAGAGTTATTGTTGATCCCAACATGCCTCATGGGTGGATCACAAAAATTGTTTTCGAACGTGTCAAATTCGACATGAAATATATGATTTTGGGGTACACCCATCTGAGTTGAGGAGTTATATAGGCCGAGAGTGGCACCAGCTGAACCTGGTGGAATCTTGTAGCCAATGGGAGCCATGTAAAAGGCAAAACCGTCACCGTAATTGAATTGACTATCGACATTAATTCTGAATGAAAAACGAGTAGTGAAGTCTGCTACAACTTTGGAACAAGACTCCTTCAGTTGCAGAGGTTGACCAAAGATAACGCCTCCAAGTCCAGAATTGGATGGGTTAAGCGTTATGGTTCCATTGCTATTCCTGGCTGTGCCTCCATATGCAATAAAGTTTCCACTCTCTGTATCGCTAAAATTAGTTATATTGAAGGAAAGTGGTTCAACTATTGGAACAATAATTATGATGCAAACAACAACAAAAAATTGGAAGTAATGAAGCAACTGGAAACATGCCGAGGTACCCAACATGGCTTGTAACCACTGAGTGTAGGTCTAGAAAGGCACAATCACAAAGCACCCAATATTAACAAATTCCAAGTCTTCCCTAAGAATATACATAAGACTGTGCTTCTCAGCTGCCTAACATAGATGTTTTAAGGTCTGATTTTTAATTCAAATTCAAATTTTATTTAAAAATTGATATTAATTTTAATCTTAAACTTCTTTATATCGTTAATATCAATAATCAAGATAAAGTTTTAATTTTAAATAAAAAATAATATAAAATAAGTACAGCACCTATATATATATATATATATGTATATATATATATATAAAATTTATTAATTTAACTATTCAAAATTTTTATTAAGTAAATTATGTTTATAAATTTTAATAAAAAGTAATAAATAATAAATATTTTAGAATTTATTAGGATGCACATAAGAAGAAGCAACTGGAATATATATATATATATATATATATATATATATATATATATAAACCAATTTTAAGTTTTATTTAAAAATTAAGAATAAAAGTAAGTTGAGTTGAACTAGTCTTGAGCATTTAAGTATGATTGGTTTAAAGATTTTGAAGCGTAAACCTGGGTATGTTACATGTTAAAAGTTTTTTGTTTTCTGTTAAGATCTCATTTGATTTAAAACCTACAAGATTTATATAAATATGTTTAAAAGCCTAAATTTAAAAAAAATTAATAAATAAAGTTAAAATCTGTATAAATAGTTGATTAAAAAGACTTGCAAACTTAAAGTTTACAAGATAAAAGATCATTAAAATAGACCTAAAATATATATAGATATATAAATATATATATATATATATTAATATTATGTAAATAAAATATAAAATAAATATTATACAAATATAATATATTAAAATAAATATAAATATATAATATATAAATATAAATAGACTCTGAATAAGTTGAATAGACTTCTTATAAGCTTATGCTGATTTTTTTATTTAAAAAGATTTTTTAACATATCTGAATCTGTCTATTTATTAAACTAAACAAATTAAATTAAGTTAAATTTTAAATAAATTGAGTTCTAAACTCGAATTGTGGAATTACCTGTTCACTTTCATTTTTACTGGAAAAAATGTATAAAAAATTATTCATTTGACCTATCAATCATTGTGTTACCTCTTATTTTCTAATTAAAATTAGTTTAATTTTAATAATTAATTTTTACTTTTAATAATCACGTTTTTATAATGGTTAAAATAAGTTATTAGGATAAAATTTTAATTCTAATTAATTTTAATCATAATATAATATTAGATACAGTGTTTCTAAGTTTATATATATATATATATATATATATATATATATATATATATATATAATTAGAATTTGTTGATACAAAAATTAAAATTTGTTTAACTATATTATTTAATAATCTTTAATAGATCACAAAATTTTACAATTTAAGTGTAAGTTTGAAAATTCTTATTAAATAAATTATATTTATAAATTTTATATAAAATAAAAATAATACATATTTTTTATATTATATTATTTTAATATATAATATATAATTAAAATATAAATAAATATTAATTATTTAATAATATTTATAAAAATATTTAAATTATTTAACATTCTGATATATAATTATAAAAATATTATTATATAATTAAATAATTAGAATAATAAAATTTATATTTAATAATAATAATAACAAATATTAAAATTTAATATATAATATTAACAATATATATATTACAATTTTCTCTTAAAAATATATACAAAATATTAGTTTACTTCGTTATAAGTCTTTGCTACGTCAAAACGTTTGGTTAAGGGTCCTTTTCCGATCTTTCTTAAAAATATCTATAAAAACAACTATATAAAAATATTTGGTTAAAATTCTAAAACTTATTTATGTTTTTATAAATATTTTTTAAAAAAAAAAAAAAAACCCTTCATCAAAGATAAAAGAAACTTAATATTTAATTATATATATTTTTACAAATTTTATAAAAAATTACAAGAATAATTTATATAATATAATTTATTAATTTAACGATTTAATTGATGAAATATAATTATATATAAAAGTTATTAAATGGTTTAATTTGATCCTTCTTTATATATATATATATTAAAAAATTTATTATATATATCAATTTATATTAAATTTATTTTGTTTAATGTTAATTTTTTAGCTGTTAAATTAAATATTTTTTTATTTAAATTAAGTTTATAAAATTTTATAAAATTTTAATAATTTGGCATTGATAATAGCAAGTGGAAAAGGTTTGTTACATTTTTAATATAATTTTTTAAAAATTATGTATTAAAAATAATTTTTTCTTAATATAAATCCTAATTTTAAAAATAAATAATTAATATAAAATTTGAATGTTTATATTAATAAATAATATATACATTTAATTTTATTATATTATTAATGTAAATTTTTCCAAAATGATATTTAATGCTCGGATTATGATAGTTTTCAAAATGTTGCAATGACTATTTCAAACATTCCACATTGCATTTATACGTTAGGAATGTTTTTCTACATGTAGTCTTTCGCTGAAGTGTATGCTCTTAGAAAATCATTATCATCAATTGTTCTTTCTTTCATTTTTTTTTTTTTTTTTTTTGTTTATGGACTTTTCCAACTTTATAATGATTTATAAAACAAATCTAACTAAATAGCTAGCAGGATTACTTTTTTATCATATTAATTTATAATCTTTTATTTTTCATTAACAAGGACTAATGACTTTTCTAGAAAAATAAAATTGATAAAAAATTTGATTAATAATAAGTAATTGATAATTTTTCCTTTTTACAATTTTCTACTATGATGTCTGAAATTTTTTAAATTTCTAATACATTTTTTAAATATATTAAAAAATAGACTTTAATAATGATTTTAGATAATAAACAGTTACCATTTTAATTTTTATTAAACTTTTTTCAAGACTATTTGCTTATACTCTTTAGTTGTTAAAATTAAAAAAAAATTATTAAAAAATATTTTAATAATAATTTAAATGATATAATTATTAAAATTTATATATAATTTTATTTATGCAATCATCATAAAATATTTATAAAAAAAATTATTTTTTAAATGATGTATGACTTTCAAAAAAAAATAAGCACTATAAAATTGTTTTTGGATAAAATTATTTAATAAAAATAGTAATTTTATAAATTAATTTGATTGATGAATCATCATTAATAATTTATATTTCTTACAATTTTTTTACGTTAATTTTTATATTTTTAAAATGTACAATTATTTGTAATGTTTTTTTAGTTAATTAGAAGTATTTTTTTAAATAAAATTATTTAATAAATAAATTTGATTGGTGTAATTATTAATTAATTTTTAAGTATGAATTTTTTTCAACCTACCAATTTTATTTGTTTTATCTGATGGATGATCTATTTTTTAAAAAATTAAATAAAATACAATAGATTAAGTTCATGTTTATATGAGTGAAAATATTTTTTTATATATAAAATAATAATTTTGTAACAAAAATAAAAAGGTAGGATGGGAATAAATACAAAAACAAGAATACAAAATTTCAAATTCTAATTTATGGGCTCCACCCAAACACTGTTATTAGTTTTTTTTTCTCTTCAACGGTCTTTGGTCCTGCACCGTGGTGTACAGAATGGTCCAGTTTGAAACATCTTTTTCCACATCTCCATAATTGCAAGCCTTCCATTATGACCATACAATATAAATCGTAATCAATTGTTCTTTCTTATTTTTTATTTTTTTTTTTTTACTTTGTTTTGTAGACTTTTCAAATTTATAACGATTCATAAATGAAAAATCCACTAAATAATTAGCAGGATTATTTTCTTGGACAAAATTGTTTAATAAATAAATTTAGTTGATATAATTAATAATTTCTTTCCTTACATTTTTTTTTCATTATGATTTCTGAACTTTTCCAAATTTATAATAATTATATCATACTAATTTATATATCTTTTGTTCTATACTAATTAATACTAGCTAACTTATAATGATAATTTTATAAGAAAATAAGAGAAAAAAAAAACATATCTAATATTTTATTTGTTTTTAATAAAAATAAGATGAAAAAAGGAAAAAAAAAATTAGCATAAAAATTATTATTTTTTAATAAACTAGATTTTTAAGGAAATATTTTTCTTATGATCTCATAAAATTAAATTTTATCCATACTAAATTCTTTACAAAAAAATTTTTAGTGATGATTTTAAATATAAATAATAATAATTTTAATTATTTTTTAATTACTTTTTGATAATAGAACTTTCAATCTATACTAATTATGAGTGATAGTTTTTCCACAAAGACAAAGAAATTTGATTGATAAATCTTAATTGATAAATTTTCCTTTACATTTTCCACTATGATTTCTGAAACTGTTACATGTTTATAATGGTTACATCAAACATATAACTTTCATGGAAAATTTAGCAATATAATAATGTCTCCTTCTCCAAGTTTACAGATTGAAAAAAAATCTCCCTAATTAACTAACATAATATTTTTATTTAAATACAACTTTTTAATTAATAAATTTAATTGATAGATATAGTTATAAATTATTCGTCTTACATGTTTTATTGTAATTTTTAAAATTTTCAACTTTTCAATTATTATATTATATTAATTTTTAGAACTTTTACAGTACTATTAATTAGGAATAATGTTTTTTAATGAAGAAATCGTTCACAAAAGAATCTAATTGATAAATTATAACTGATAATGGTTCCTTCTTACAATTTTAAATAATGTATCACTTTCACGAAAAAAAATAGCACTATAAAATTGTTTTTGAATAAAATTATTTAATAAAAATAGTAATTTTATAAATTAATTTGATTGATGAATTATCATTAATAATTTATATTTCTTACAATTTTTTTACGTTAATTTTTATATTTTTAAAATTTACAACTATTTGTAATATTTTTTTCGTTAATTAGAAGTATTTTTAAATAAAATTATTTAATAAATAAATTTGATTGGTGTAATTATTAATTATTTTTTAAGTATGAATTTTTTTCAACCTACGAATTTTATTTGTTTTATCTGATGGATGATATATTTTTTAAAAAATTAAATAAAATACAATAGATTAAGTTCATGTTTATACGAGTGAAAATATTTTTTTATATATAAAATAATAATTTGATAACAAAAATAGAAAGGTAGGATCGGAATAAATACAAAAACAAGAATACCAAGTAGTCTTTCAAATTCTAATTTATGGGCTCCACCCAAACACTGTTATTAGTTTTTTTCTCTTCAAAGTTCTTTGGTCCTGCACGGTGATGGTGTACAGAATGGTCCAGTTTGAAACATCTTTTTCCACGTCTCCATAATTGCAAGCCTTCCATTATGACCATACAATATAAATCAGTAATCAATTGTTCTTTCTTATTTTTATTTTTTTTACTTTGTTTTGTAGACTTTTCAAATTTATAACGATTCATAAATGAAAAATCCACTAAATAATTAGCAGGATTATTTTCTTGGACAAAATTGTTTAATAAATAAATTTAGTTGATATAATTAATAATTTCTTTCCTTACATTTTTTTTTCATTATGATTTCTGAACTTTTCCAAATTTATAATAATTATATCATACTAATTTATATATCTTTTGTTCTATACTAATTAATACTAGCTAACTTATAATGATAATTTTATAAGAAAATAAGAGAAAAAAAACATATCTAATATTTTATTTGTTTTTAATAAAAATAAGATAAAAAAATAAAAAAATTAGCATAAAAATTATTATTTTTTAATAAACTAGATTTTTAAGGAAATATTTTTCTTATGATCTCATAAAACTAAATTTTATCCATACTAAATTCTTTACAAAAAAATTTTTAGTGATGATTTTAAATATAAATAATAATAATTTTAATTATTTTTTAATTACTTTTTGATAATAGAACTTTCAATCTATACTAATTATGAGTGATAGTTTTTCCACGAAGAAATTTGATTGATAAATCTTAATTGATAAATTTTCCTTTACATTTTCCACTATGATTTCTGAAACTGTTACATGTTTATAATGGTTACATCAAACATATAACTTTCATGGAAAATTTAGCAATATAATAATGTCTCCTTCTCCAAGTTTACAGATTGAAAAAAAATCTCCCTAATTAACTAACATAATATTTTTATTTAAATACATCTTTTTAATTAATAAATTTAATTGATAGATATAGTTATAAATTATTCGTCTTACATGTTTTATTGTAATTTTTAAAATTTTCAACTTTTCAATTATTATATTATATTAATTTTTAGAACTTTTACAGTACTATTAATTAGGAATAATGTTTTTTAATGAAGAAATCGTTCACAAAAGAATCTAATTGATAAATTATAACTGATAATGGTTCCTTCTTACAATTTTTTTTACTTCAAGTTTTTTTTTAATATTTTTCTTAATTTAGATTTGTTAGTTGTTACATCAGGCATATGATTAAAAAATTATGATTAATAAATGATTTTTATTACAATTTTTTTCATTTTGGTTTCTAGACTTTTCCAGTATTACGATTTGTAGTAAATTTCCATTAACAAAGTAGCAGTATTTGTTTTTTTGAATAAATAGTTTAATAAATAAATTTGATTGATATAATTGATAATTACTTCTTTAACTAATTTTTTTCATTGAATTTTTTTATTTTTAAATTTACAATGATTATATCATATTAATTCATGAAACTTTTTCTCAGTTCTAATTGAAAGTAATGGTTTTCTAAAAGAAATTGATTGGAAAATCATAATTTATAGTTGCTTCTCCTTAAGTTTTTTTTTTCACCGTAATTCTATGTTCTTTAAATTTTTATCATGGTTGCATCAAACATACAATTTTCATTAAAAAAATTTAACATAAATTAACTGAATGTTGATTGTTTCTTTAAAAATTATTAATATAGGTTTTTGAAAATATTGTTGGTTATCATATGATCAAGTCTGCAGACTATTGAACAATTTGCTGTCAAGCAGAAACACATCGTAGTTTAAAATAATGTATCAAAGTCAATGAAAGAATATGAAAGTCTTGGAGACTTGTCAAAGCTTCATGGTAAGATGTGAATACTCAATTTGATTTGAGCTATAGGGGGAGATCTTCACGGAGATCTTCACGCTGAAAGGCATGTGGAATAACCCTAACTTATCTGAAATTATTCTATTTCAAAACAACCTTAGTCTGGTCAGTTACTTTCCTTACTTAACATGCAACTTTTACCACCAAGAGTCAAGAGAAAAATGTATATGATATAAATATTTTTAATGCTTTATTTGTTTTGATATAAATAAAAAAGGAACAAAATAAATAATAAAAAATAGTATTTTTATTATTTTACTCAATTAAAAATTTTTTAGAAAATAATTTTTTTATGCACCCACCAAACAAAAATTTTTCTTTCCAGATAGTTTAAATTATTAAATAAATTTATATAAGATAAATAATAAATTTATATTATTATAAAATAATATAGTAAAATAAATTTATTTTTTAAGTTTAATTTTATTTTTATGTTAATATAATAATTTTTTATATTTTTGTATATTTATTCATTTAACTAAGTAAAATAATTATTTTATTATTATTTTCTATTCAAATAATGTATTATATATATATATATATATATATATATAAAAGATCAAGTTATTTTAAAAATAACTTTACTTAAAATTACTTTTTTTAATAATTCTTATATATAATTATATTTATCAATCCAACTGTTAAATTAATAAATTATATTATTTAGATTATTCTTGCAAAATTTTACAAAATTTGATAATTTTTTGATATTTTATTAAATAAATTTAAATTAACGGATATTATAAGAGATATATTATCTATTAATTTGAATTTATTTTTTAAGATACCAAATATTTTTTAAATTTTATAAAAATTTGCAAAAATAATTTATATAATATAATTTATTAATTTAACTATTTAATTGATTAAATATAATTGTATATGAGAATCATTAATTAAGTAGAGTAACTTTAAGTAGAGTAACTTTAAGTAAAATTATTCTTGAAATAATTAATCCCTCATCATATATATATATTATAAAAAATTGTTAAATATATATATATATATATTAATTTATATTAAATTTATTTTATTTAATATTAATCTTTTTAGCTGTTAAATTAAATATTTTTTATTTAAATTAAGTTTACAAAATTTTATAAAAGTTTAGTAATTTGGCATAATGACAAGTGGAAAAGGTTTGTTACATTCTTAATATAATTTTTTAAAAATTGTGTATTAACAATAAATTTTTATTAATATATATCCTAATTTTGAAAATAAATAATTAATATAAAATTTGAATGTTTATATTAATAAATAATATATACATTTAATTTTATTATATTATTAATGTAAATTTTTTCAAAATGATATTTAATGCTCGGATTGTGATAGTTTTCAAAATGTTGCAATGACTATTTCAAACACCTCCACATTGCATTTGTATGTTGAGAATATTTTTTCTACCCATAGTCTTTCGCTGGGTTGTACAATATGCTCTTAGAAAATCATTATCATCAATTTCTTTTTGTTTATGGACTTTAAATTTATAAGACTTTTCTAAATTTGTAATGATTTATAAAACAAATCTAACTAAACAGTTAGCAGGATTACTTTTTGAATAAAATAGTTTAACAAATAAATTTAATTGATAATTATTTTTACATATTATATTTCTAAATTTTTAAAATTTACGATTTATATCGTATTAATTTATAATCTTTTATTCTTTACTAACAAGAAGTAATGACTTTTCTAGAAAAATAAAGTTGATAAAAATTTGATTAATAATGATTGATAATTTTTCCTTCTTATATTTTTCTATTATTATGTCTGAATTTTTTTAAATTTATAATAAATTTTTTAAATAGATTAAAAAATAAACTTTAATGATAATGTTAGATAATAAACAGTAACCATCTTAATTTTTATTAAATTTTGTTTAAGATTCTTTGTTTATACTCTTTTGTTGTTAAAATTAAAAATTATTTATTAAAAAATATTTTAATGATATAATTATTAAAATTTATATATAATTTTATTTTTATAATCATCATAAAATATTTATAAAAAAATTTATTTTTTAAATGATGTATCACTTTCACGAAAAAAATAGTACTATAAAATTGTTTTTGAATAAAATTATTTAATAAAAATAGTAATTTTATAAATTAATTTGATTGATGAATTATCATTAATAATTTATATTTCTTACAATTTTTTTACGTTAATTTTTATATTTTTAAAATTTACAACTATTTGTAATATTTTTTTCGTTAATTAGAAGTATTTTTTTAAATAAAATTATTTAATAAATAAATTTGATTGGTGTAATTATTAATTATTTTTTAAGTATGAATTTTTTTCAACCTACGAATTTTATTTGTTTTATCTGATGGATGATATATTTTTTAAAAAATTAAATAAAATACAATAGATTAAGTTCATGTTTATACGAGTGAAAATATTTTTTTATATATAAAATAATAATTTGATAACAAAAATAGAAAGGTAGGATCGGAATAAATACAAAAACAAGAATACCAAGTAGTCTTTCAAATTCTAATTTATGGGCTCCACCCAAACACTGTTATTAGTTTTTTTTTCTCTTCAATGGTCTTTGGTCCTGCACGGTGATGGTGTACAGAATGGTCCAGTTTGAAACATCTTTTTCCACATCTCCATAATTGCAAGCCTTCCATTATGACCATACAATATAAATCGTAATCAATTGTTCTTTCTTATTTTTATTTTTTTTACTTTGTTTTGTAGACTTTTCAAATTTATAACGATTCATAAATGAAAAATCCACTAAATAATTATCTGGATTATTTTCTTGGACAAAATTGTTTAATAAATAAATTTAGTTGATATAATTAATAATTTCTTTCCTTACATTTTTTTTTCATTATGATTTCTGAACTTTTCCAAATTTACAATAATTATATCATACTAATTTATATATCTTTTGTTCTATACTAATTAATACTAGCAAACTAATAATGATAATTTTATAAGAAAATAAGAGAAAAAAAACATATATAATATTTTATTTGTTTTTAATAAAAATAAGATGAAAAAAGAAAAAAAAATTAGCATAAAAATTATTATTTTTTAATAAACTATATTTTTAAGGAAATATTTTTCTTATGATCTCATAAAATTAAATTTTATCCATACTAAATTCTTTACAAAATTTTTTTTAGTGATGATTTTAAATATAAATAATAATAATTTTAATATTTATCAATTTATAAAAAATTATTTTTTGAAAAATATTTTAATTATAATTTAAATAGTATAATAAATTTTTTTCTATATTTTAAATTAATTTATACAGCAATAAACAATTGACCATAAAAAAAATTAATGTCTTTTTGAACGAGCCTGCAGTAGAGGAAACAAAACTCTACTTTTGTTTGTTTTAAGTAGTTAAAATTTTTTAAATAATTTTGTATATATAGAAATTTAATAAATAATAAATATATTTAGTATTAAATTAATATAAAAAATAAATCCATGTTTTAAAGTTTTAATTTATTTATTATTAATATTATAATTATATTATCTATTTATTTTTAATTTTTATTTTACTTATTCAAATAAGTTAGAACTACTTATTGATTTATTTATTATTTTTATCCCTTCAAACAATATATTATTTCTATTTTATTTTTTATGTTATGCATTATTTCCGATTTTTTTTTATCTTGTTTCATCCTGTCTTTTTTTTTTTCAATTAGTGTAGATGATTTTCCACGAAGACAAGGTTCAGAAAAGATTTTAATCAGTGAATCATAATTTATAATTATTCCTCTTTACACTTTTTCAAGTTTGCAACAATTAATGAAAAAAGTTTCCACTAATTAAGTAGCAGGTTTTTATTTTGATAAAAAAAATTTACAAGTAAATTTCATTGTTATAATTATTACTTTTTTTTATTATAATTTTTTTACTTTTTAAATTTACAAATGATGACATCATATTAATTCATAGGTGACATCATATTAATTTCTAAAATTATTGTTTTGACCTACCTAGTTATTATTTTTGATTGGTCAGTCATAGTTGATATTTTTTTATTTTATTTTTTTTATTTTAATTTTTAGATTTTTCCAACTTTTTAATAGTCATATAATATTAAATTTTATTTTATTTATACATTGTGAAAAGAAATAAAATTTTAATTCATAATTTTATATAAAATTTTTAACTTTTTATAACTAAACTAACTAAATCTTATAACTTTTGCTTTATACTTAGTAGAAATGATTTTTAAAAAAAGACAAGGCTCGAAGAAAATAACTTTAAGGATGAATCATATTTTATTATTATTACTCCTTTGTGATTTCTGGATTTTTACATGTATATAATGGTTAGATCAGATGTAAAACGTTGAAGGAAAAATATTAGTATTAGCTAGCTTTCAGTGTTGTTTTTGATAAAGTTATTTAGTATGAATTTCAACTTAAGAAATGAACATGGTAGGTTAAATATGATCGATTGTTCTTTCTTAATTTGTTTTTATTTAGTTTCTACACTTTTCCAATTTTACAAAGGTTGATGAATTTTTTTTTTAGAAATTTACTAGTAGAATTTTTGTTTGAATAAAATTGTTTAATAAATAAATTTAATTGATATAATTGATAATTATTTCTCTTTAATTTTTTTATTGTAATTACAGATAATTTTTTATCCTTATAAAATTTACATCATATAATTCATACAACTTTTATTTTCAATTAATTAGGAAATTTTTTTTCCAAACATAAAGTACAAAGAAATTTAATTGATGAATTATAGTAAATAATAAATTTTTTGGAGTTTTTCAATTTTACAATTATTACATTATATTAAATCTTAGAACTTTAGATCATACTTACTTGTATACATGATTTTTCACAAAAATAAAATTAAAAAATAATTTTTATATACAATATATAAAGTGATAATATTTAAATTTAAAAAATAGTTTAATTAGCAAGTCGTAGTTTATAATTTTCTTCGTTTTCCCATTTATTTTTATTTTAGATATTTCTAAGTTTAGAATAATTGATAAAAAATATTTCCACTAATTAACTAGCAGAGAAATTTTGTCTGGATAAAATTGTTTTGCACGATTATTATAATTGATAATACTTTTATTACATTTTTTTAATTATAATTTTTATACTTTTAAAAATTTACAATGATCACGTCATATATTAATTCATAAGTCAGATCATTTTAATTCATGGAACTTTCTCTCTCTACTTAATTGGATTTATGGTTTTTCCACGAAGACTAGTTCCACCAAAGAATTTGATGGGTGAATCTTAATTGATAGTTTTTCCACCTACATTTTTCCATTTTGATTTTATGACTTTTCCAACTCTCAATGATTACATCATATTAAATCTTAGAGCTTTTGCCTTGTACCAAACTAGTAGGATGGTTTTAACACTAAAACAAGGTCTAAAAAATAATTTAATCCATGAATCATAATTTATAATAGTTCCTTCTCCCAATATTTTCATTGTGATGTTTGAATTTTTACAAGTACATGTTAGTTATATATATTAAATATAAAATTTTCAAAAAAAAATTAATCTTAGCTAATTCCTAATGTTGATTTTGGATAAAATTATTTAGGATGAACTCAAATTAAAAAAAAAATTGATAGTTTAAACATGATTAATATATATATATATTTTAATTTTAAAAATTTTTCAAGTTTACAAGGATTGATAGAAATTTTTTTTACTAACTTACTAGTAAAATTTTTGTTTGGGTAGATTTGTTTAATAAATAAATTTTATTGATATAATTGATAATTACTTTATTTATATTTTTTTTATAATAATTTCATACTTTTTCATCTTAATAAATGTCACATCATATTAATTCATTCAGACTACGATTACTCTCAACTAACTCGAAGATGTGATGCCCCTCAGGACAAGACAAAAAAAAAAAAAAAATTGATGAGTCAATCATAGTTGAGAAATAATTCATTCTTACTTTTATTTTATTTTAATTTTTTGACTTTTTCTACTTTACAATGTCCACATCATGTAAAATATCTAAAATTTTGCTTGTTACCAACCAACCTGTAGAGATGGTTTTCCCCGAAGACCAAGTTGAGAAGGAATTTTACTGATGAATCATATTTTATAATTGTTCTTTTTCTATTATTATTATTTTTTTTTCATTATATACTTTTTTATGTTTACAATAATTAATGGAAACAATTCTCACTAGTTAACTAGCAAAGTTTTTGTTTGGATAAATTATTTTATAAATAAATTTATTTGTTTTAATTGATAATTATTTTTCTTATATTTTTTTCATTGTAACTTTTGTACTTTTTTAATTACAATAATTACATCATATTAAATAATAGAACTTTCAATCAAAACTAATTATGAGTGATAGTTTTTCCTCAAAGACGAAGAAATTTGATTGATAAATCTTAATTGATAAATTTTTCTTTACATTTTCCACTGTGATTTCTGAAAATTTTACTTATAATGGTTACATGAAACATGTAACTTTCATGAAAGATTTAGCATTAGCTTGCTTGCAATAGGAATATCAATTCAACTAGTAAATATGATTGGTGGATCACGATTAATAATGTCTCCTTTGATTTTATTCCTCTTTGATTTCTAGACTTCTCCAATTTGACAGATTGACGGAAAAATAATTTCACTAATTAATTAACATAATATTTTTATTTAAATACAACTTTTTAATTAATGAATAATATTTTTATTTAAATATAAATTTTTAATTAATGAATTTAATTGATAGATATAGTTATAAATTATTCGTCTTACATTTTTTTTATTATAATTTTAAACTTTTTCAACTTTTCAATTATTACATCATATTAATTTTTAGAACTTTTACATCATACTATTAATTAGGAATAATATTTTTTAATGAAAAAAAGTTCAAAAAATAATCTAATTGATAAATTATAACTAATAATGGTTTCCTTCTTACATTTTTTTTTTCAAGTTTTTTTTATATTTTTTTAATTTACATTTGTTAGTTGTTACATCAAGCATATAATTTTAATAAAAAAATTTAATGCAGCGTTATTTTTGGATGAAACTATTTATACGAATACCAATTTAAGAAATAAATATAATTAAAAAATCATGATTAATAAATGATTTTTCTTACAATTTTTTCTATTTTGGTTTCTAGACTTTTTTAATATTACCATTTGTAGCAAATTCCCATTAATGAAGTAGCAGTGTTTTTTTTTTTTGGATAAATAGTGTAATAAATAAATTTGATTGATATAATTGATAATTACTTCTCTAACTAATTTTTTTTTCATTCAACTTTTTTTATTTTTAAATTTACAATGATTATATCATATTAATTCATAAAAAAAAAATTTTCAGTTCTAATTAAAAGTAATGGTTTTCTAAAAAAAATTGATTGGGAAATCATAATTTATAGTTGCTTTTCCTTAATTTTTTCACCGTAATTCTGTATTCTTCTAAGTTTTATCATGGTTACATCAAACATACAATTTTCATTAAAAAAATTTAACTCAATTTAACTCAATGGTGATTGTTTCCTTTAAAAATTACTAGTACATGTTCTTGAAAATATGGCTGCTTGTCATATGATCAAGTCTGCAAATTATTGAACAATTTTCTGTGAAGCAGAAACACATCATAATTTAAAATAATGTATCAAATCAATGAAAGAATATGAAAGTTTTGGAAACTTGTGTTAAGATGTGAGTAGTCATCTTGATTTCAACGATAGAAGGAAGGGGAAGGCAAGTAGAATAAACCTAGATCATCTTAAATTACTTTATTTCAAACGAACCTTAGTCTCATGGTTACGTTCCTTATTTGTAACATAGAACTTTTACCACCAAGAATCAAGAAGAAAAATATATATGATATAAATATTTTTAATGCTTTATTTGTTTTGATATAAATAAAAAAGAAAAAAAAAATAATAAAGGATATTATTTTTATTATTTTACTAAATTAAAAATTTTTAGAAAATAATTTTTTTATAGGCTCATAGAATGAAAATATCCCTTTCTGACATTTTTTTAATGTTTTTAATAGTTTAAATTATTAAATAAATTTATATTATTATGAAATAATATAATAAAATAAATTTATTTTTTAAGTTTAATTTTATTTTTGTTAATGTAATATTTTTTTTTTTATATTTATTCATTTAACTAAGTAAAATAATTATTTTATTATTATTTTCTATTCAAATAATGCATTATTTTGATTTCATTTATTCCCATTTTCATTTTTTAATTCACTCACGGATGTTTCCAATTTCTCAGTTCTAACTTGCAGTAAGCATTACGGCAAAGATCAACTAAAAGGAAAAGAAAATAAAAATTCTGTCTCTATTTAAAACAAGCCCGGTCTCACTATTGGTTAATTACTTCTTAGTTGTTAATTAGAACTTAGAAGTGCTCTCTAAGCCCTTTGCCACATGCATGCGCTCAGCACTTTGATAATGAATGTCTTAACACTATCAAAAGGGAGAAAAATCCATCGGGTCATAGTTATTGTTCTTGTGCTTGCCTTTCATCCACCCTTCAAAACAGTGGAATCCCTGTTTTTCAATATAACCAACTTCAACGATCCAGGGAGTGCAGGTAACATGGCATACGGGGGTGATGCTAAAGTTACCAATGGGTCCATACAACTCAACATAGTGAACTACTATTTCCGCGTTGGGAGAGCCTACTATTCACAACCTCTCCACCTGTGGGACCCATCTTCTGGGATTCTAACTGATTTCACCACGCGCTTCGTGTTCACTATTGACAAGGGTAACGTCAGCGAGCCCAAGTACGGTGACGGTTTCGCCTTCTACTTAGGCCCTCGTGGTTACCAGATTCCCCCAAATGCAGCAGGTGGCACCTTTGGCCTATTCAACAACACCTTCAACAGCTTCCTTCCCCAAAACCGCGTCGTTTTGGTTGAGTTTGATACCTTTGTGGGCTCAATTGACCCACCCACGCAGCACGTTGGTATCAACAATAACTCTCTCGTATCTGTGAATACTACCGAGTTTGACATTGATAAAAACCTCGGAAATAAATGCCATGCCTTCATCACTTACACTGCTTCTAATAAAACCCTCACCGTCTCTTGGTCCTTCAACGGAACACCCGCAATGCCTAATTCCAATTCCAATTCTTCTGTTTCTTGCCAGATTGACCTCATGGAAATGCTACCCGAATGGGTCGATGTTGGCTTCTCTGCTTCAACCGGGATTTATACTGAATATAACGTTATTCATTCTTGGGAGTTCAGTTCAACGTTGAATTCCAATGCTTCAACGAATTCCACAGATGTAACACACAACGGAAAACATAACGGATCGAAAACGGTTGTAATAGTTGTTGCGGTGACCTGTGCAACGGTGTTGGGGGTGGCGATGTTGAGTGTTACGGCTTGGGTACTTGTCAAGAAGAGAAGGGGCAACTTTGGTGATAATAATGAGAAGGATGAACATGGATCGACCTTGGTGAAGTTTGATTTGGATAGAGAGACTATGCCAAGAAGATTTGATTATAAAGAACTTGTTACAGCCACCAACGGATTCGCAGATGATAGAAGGCTTGGGAGAGGAGGCTCTGGGCAAGTTTTCAAAGGAGTTTTGAGTTATTTAGGAAGAGTTGTTGCTGTCAAAAGAATCTTTGCCAGCTTTGAAAATTCAGAGAGAGTTTTCAAAAATGAGGTGAGGATTATAAGCCGTCTTATACATAAGAATTTGGTTCAATTCATAGGATGGTGTCACGAGGAAGGAGAACTTTTGTTGGTTTATGAGTACATGCCTAATGGAAGCCTTCACAGTCACTTATTTGGGGATAAAAAAACTCTGGCGTGGGATGTAAGGTACAAAATTGCCTTAGGTGTGGCTGTAGCACTTCGTTATCTTCATGAGGAAGCGGAACAGTGTGTGCTTCATAGAGATATTAAGTCAGCAAATGTGTTATTGGACACTGATTTCAGCACCAAGGTTGGGGATTTTGGAATGGCAAAGTTGGTGGATCCGAGATTGAGAACTCAGACGACAGGGGTGGTAGGGACATATGGGTACTTGGCCCCAGAATATATTAATGATGGGAGGGCCACTAAAGAATCAGACATGTATAGTTTTGGTGTTGTGGCTTTGGAAATTGCCAGTGGAAGAATGACACATCAGGATGGAGAATTTCATGTGCCTTTGATGAATTGGGTGTGGCAACTCTATGTGGGAGGGAATGTTCTAGATGCTGCTGATGAGAGATTGAACAAGGAGTTTAACATGAATCAAATGAGAAGCTTGCTCATTGTGGGGCTTTGGTGTACTCACCCAAATTACAAGGAAAGACCCAAGGCTGAAGAGGTCATCAAGGTTCTAAAACTTGAAGCACCATTACCGGAGCTTCCTCTTGATATGCATCAGGATGATCCTCTTCCTTCTATTATACTTCCGCTACCCAGTCAATCCTTTCAGTCAACAACCATCACTAATAGCCTGGGAAGTGTTGGACGTTAATTTTCTGTTAGGCTTTAATTAAAAGAAATTGTATTTATATAATCAATATTTACAATAAAAAAATGTGTTTTCTCCGTTACTTTCGTACACTGAGGGTTTGTAGTCACCTGTCATTGTTTACTAATACAGTGAGCGGTATCTTTTCTTATAAGTTGGTGGTTAATAACAGTCCATTAAAATAAAATTTGGAGTTTGATCTCTTGACAATTAAAAATTTTAAAAAATATTTTTTTAGAAATTTAAAAATATTTATTAAATAATATAATTGCTTATTTTTTTAAAAGTAAATAAATATGGTAAAAATAATATAAATTTAATAAAATGGAAGTGCTCAGCTTTGTTCCACCTCCACTTTTAGGTCATGTTCCTCCCTCCTATTTTGACCCCATGCCTTCTTCTTCCTTCTAATTATCGGAAGGGTTTTTGATTTTGTTTTGTATAATTAAGCTTTGTTTGATAAGTAAGTAGTGTGAGGGCTATAGATGAATAACAATCATCTAAACTAGCAGGAGTAGAAAATGGAAGAGAATTAAAAGACTACAGAGAAGGAAGAGAAAAGGGTTCTAATCCCCTGAAGTTGGAACTGGATCCTTCCTCCCCCAAGGTTTAGCCTTTTATTGCTCTTCTCTTGTCCCCTCGATCTTAGTAGTCTTTTTAAAGCAAGCGGTCAAACTGGAAGATTATCAATGCTTTTCTCCTTGTCTTTCTATTCATAATGATAAAACAATTTATATCAGCTTCCGCGATTCATTTCATGAATCATTAGAGTGGGCCTGGCATGAAATTCTATCTGAGTTGGATATGAATTTTTTTAACTCATTAGTTGGTTAATTTAAATTATGGAACTAAAAGTTAAAATAATTTGAATATTTAACATTTAAAATTTAAATTTATTATATTATTTTACTAAAATGATTATTTAATTAAAAAATATAAATATAAATATAATTTATATAAAACAAATAAATATTTATCTTTAAATTATTAATAAACTAAATAACTAATTTATATATTTAACATTTCAAATTTATATTTTGTTACTAATTTTAAAATTAAAATTTGTTATTATATATTATGATAATATTATACATTTTATTTATTTTATTATAAAAATTATACAAACATAAATAGTATTAGTGTTCTTTTCCACTGATATGTTTTATTTGATTGAAAAAAAAAAGAAAAAAAAAAGATATAAATTTTTTTTTCATTTATTTACGTATAAAAATAGGAGGCAATATATCAATTTTTACAGGTTTACTGAAATTTATTTTTTCCTTAAACTAATGAAAAAAAACTTGCATTTTTATTTTTTTTAATTTTTAAAATTATTATATATTTTTAAAAATATAAAAATAATAATATATTAGTAGAAAAATATAATAAAAATAAATAAATATTTTTAAATTAAATAAATACTATTAATAATTTTTTTCTATTTTTTATTTATCCAGATAATAAAAATATTTTTCTTTCTTTTTATTTTAATAAATCCAAACAATTTATTTACTTTTTATTTTTATTTTCTTTCAGTTTCCCTTTTCTCTCATTTATTCTCATGCTCTTTCTCGAACTTACTGGATACTCTCGGAGAAGCATTCCATCTAACAGAATTAACAGAATTCAGTTGTAACAAAACTAACTCCTAAAATTATTTGGTTCTTCTTCTCTCCAATCTCACCTTCACAACTGTCTCCGCTTTCCCTCTAACGTTCTTTCTCATTTTTTTTCCTTCTGGGCTCTGCTTTGCTCTAACATACTATTGCCAAATCGAAGTTTCGATCATGGTGGAAAAATTGAAAGGAAAGGAAACAATCATTGTTCTATATTCCAAATGATGGAAATTTACGTGGAAACACCTTTAAGTAAGCCTCTGATTATGATTGCTATGTTATAAGCTGTGCCAACTGCCAACAAGTAGTATTTGAGGTTGTTAAATATCTAATAATGAGAGGAATGTGTTTCATTTTCTAAAGTCACAAAAATTAATTATGCTAGAGTGCGTAGATAATTCTTTAGTAGAATCGGAATCTTACTCCAAAAGCACCATGACAGCAAGTCCTAACACTGAAATTAAATCTTGGAAACAATTTCTGATCAATAGAAAGCTCAAAGTATCATACTGACTAACGATTCTGGTGTAACACTGTTGAAAACAAGATTTGGAAGATGTCCAGAATAATGATCTCACTTGAAATATACCTCCAGAAGATTCAGGGCTAGGCTCAAAGCAAATATCCCATCCAACTGCTTGAAAGGATTTCTGAAGAACTTAAATGGATCCTATGAAAACTGTTTAAATTCTGTTCAGAATTATTCTCTAGAAGACACTCTAGAGAGATCTCTAGAAGGATTTCCAAATAATGAATTTGATTAACATAAATCTTTTGATGTCCAAACTGATAATGAAATAAAGTCAGAAGGATTTATGATCTTCTAAAATATGTTTCTTCAAAAATGTCTTCAAAAGGATCTCTTCATCAGAAAGATTTCGACTTCAAAAGAATTCATCCTTCAGAAAGTTCCATATCAGCATACATTTAAGCTGACCATCTATGGACCAGTGATATGTACAAAACAGTCATATACAACTAGTTAGCTGAACATTCAAGCTAAGACCAATATGAAAGGCCTTCCAAAAATATTGGAAGATGGCTGTCTGGGGAGAAATTTGAATTCATTGATCAATGTGATTTCCAACCTATTTCACTATTTTTCTACACTTTATATCTGTGTATTACTTATCTAAATTTATTGGGTATTTGGGTAATTTTGTATTTTTGTTATCCACTCTCTGACTGACATACACAGACCCTCAAACACATACCTTTTGAAAATCAAATCTATTAAACTTTGGATATTCATGCTAGAAGATTGTTCTATCTTTTGTGAGATATTTTTAGAGTCTGTACAGGCTAAGAATAATAGGAAAAGGGTCTGGAGAAGTTAAATAAGAATACTCCTGTGTATCCTTTGTATAGTTGTTGGTGAAAATCTCACAAGATTATGAGGATTGGACATAGTCTTTATGATTTGGAGGAGAACCAGTATAAAATCTATGTGTTATACTCTTCTTTCATTTCACTTTAGCATTTTGCTTTAAGTTATTTTTGTGAAAAGTGCTTTCTCAAGATTTTGAAATCATAAAATATCTTGAATTCTTGAATGAAAAACTCTTTTTGACAACTACATATTATTATCTATTGATAACCTTTGAAGTATAATCCTAAAGAAACATTTCACAGATTTACAAATTCTTATTAAACTTCCCTTAAAATTTTTCAGTTCTTCTGAAGCATACTATCAATCTCAATTTAGAAAGATATATATATTTTTTTCTATCACGATTGAAATCCTCTTTTTTTTTGTGACCTTTATGCCAACTTTAATTAGTACATCAAGTTGTTGGCACTCTACTATATATACAAGCACTGCCTACTATCCCAGTGTAGCCAACAACCAACCCCATCACTAGCCAACGATCAATTACAATTATTGAAAATTGCAATGACCAAATACTAATACCACAATAAAATAGAATAATATATCATGAAAACGTGTGGCCAATGACTATAAAAGTAGAGAACCAAATCTGTTGTCTCCCAATGTTGGAAGTTCTTTTAAATAGGTTTTAAGAGGTAAAAATGGATCTGAAAAAGTAAAATATTGATGATTTTCTAAATGATAGTATAATCCAGCCTGACTTGACGATGTGCGTTGATTATGTAGTTTGGGTTGGTCACAGTAGCAATGAATGTGAATATTGCTGTAGTAGGACATACATTTCATCAAATTTCTGTTTCATTGACCAAGATAGGTAGTGATCATTCTATCATCAGCTCTCACGTCTGCAAAGGGAGTTATCAATTCCCTGTTCTAAACAGCAAACTTGTAATTGTAACTTGCTAGTTTGAACCACACTGCCAACTCACTATACGAATGTTCATATGGTTGACGATCACCTACAATAATTTTTTGATGATGCTTTCACAGATATTTCTCATAACTAATTTCGTTATTTTTGTTGTTTTCAAGTTGATCTACATATGGTTTCACCTACAATTGCATTCTGTTGAAAGCCATATTTTGTGTATTATTCCAAAGAGATAATTTTAATATGATCTTTCCTATTATGTATGTCATTTATTGAGGTGCCTAGCAGTAGCAGAAAAGATTTATTTACTTCTCTTTTTGTTAATTTTGTACATCTCTCTAAGCTGCAATGTCTATTACTATTATTATGCTTCTATTTTTATGCAGTGTGGTGATGTGTGACTTGTCTGTACATATGTTTCCAATAATTAGATATATATATATATATATACATGCATTGACTGTAAGGACAAGAAGAGTTTAGATCTTTGTGGTGATTGCTACGCAACCCGGTTCAAGCTTCCACGTCGATATAATCAACAACACACCTCAGAGCACAAGTTGAAGCTTGTACAATCCAATATTATTCATAGCATAGTGTTGAGGCTGGCCACAGAACATTTAGGAGAAAGTTCTGTTTGGCTACATACATACCAAAATCACATTACATCTAATTTTTTTATTTCATTTACAGTGATATGTGATTTAGGATAATTTTGTATGTGAATCAATCATTAGTCTTATTGATATCTGATTCTCAAATTCCCAAACTGCATTAGTCTCTCGCTTGTGCCAATGCCAATCCGTGACTACTTTCAGTCATTGCATTAGATGCAGGCAATTCTGTTATCCTTGATGGTAGAATCTCTCAGACCTGGCTATTTGAAGATAATCAATACGTACATATTCTAGAGTTTGCCTCAATCTATGATAATGTGCATATTACAATAATAATAATAATAATATGGGCATATCATTGTGAATAATATATCATGGAACAAACTTGTATTATCCTTTGTATTAGTAATGATTGGATGTATTGTGAGCGTTTTAAATAGTTTCTGCGAAGGTAATTTTACTTTTTCCAATATACTTAAAATTAAAATTAATTGTGTTAAAATTAATGTAAACATTATTAAAAAATTTAATTAGTTAAATTTTAAATAATAAAAGATAAATTTAAGCCCAAATACCTAGATTTTATTTAAGGAGATAGTAGGGAAGGGATAATTTTTACTTACACGAAAATAAATTTTAACTTTTTACATACATAAACACAAGTTAATAAAAACATGCATAAGATATCTAAAATTGTAGCTAAAAATGTGCATCAACTTTTATCTATACACATAAAATTATAGTAAAAAATGTGTATAAACTTTTACTTACATATATATAAAATTATAGATAAAAACGTATAATAATTAATTCTCAATATTTAATTGCAAACACAACAAACTGTATTGTAACTGTAATCTATTGTAGTTTATATGGACATCCAAATTTTGATAGCTATTCACTTTTTATAACGAAGAGAGAATATAAGTGTACTCCTGTATAAAATCTATTATTACAAATAAAATTTGTTGTAGTGTTCATGAACCCACATTTTTTTATTGGACGGTTGCTTGAGGTAGTCATTAGATGGCATACAAGTTGCTATAATGATGGGTTACTGTAGTATCTTGTTTTCCAGGAATATAAATTGCTACTAATTTTGTCCTCAAAACCTCTTAAAACTTTTGTCAACCGTTCCCCTGATTATGCTAAACACTGAATTTTTTAGGTTGTTTGTTATTCTTGGTTGAAACTGTCTGTATGTACACAATAAACTTCAACACAAGATTTAACCTTTTAGTTTAACTGGCTATAGCAACAATCAACACACTTATCAGCATTTCAATTTCAAAATGTGAGCTCTCTACACCTTCACGTTGCCTTTATATATTGAGAATATGTTTCGTACCAAAATTCAAAATCTTCCATGGGATCATACAATATGCTTTTTGGAAAATCATAATTAATAGATATTTTCCGTACATTTCTTTTCATTTTGATTTCTTAATTTTTCCATATTTTGCAATTATTTTATAAAAATAATATCCAATAATTAATCATAGCAGGATTATTTTTTTGAATAAAACTGTTACATAAATAAATGTAGAAATTAAGTTATTTCGAAAATAATTTATGTTAAGAATTATTTCATTCACCTCTTTTAAATGGTTGAGTTTTATAATTCTAATAATTAAATTAATAAATTTTATTATATAAATTATTTTTATAAATTTTATTATATAACTTTTTTAACAGATAATATCTTTTTTATAATATATGTTAATTTAAATTTATTTAATAAAATATTAGATTTTTTTAAAATTTTATAAAAATTTTAAATATAATCTATATAATAAAATATATTAATTTAACGGTTAAATCGATGAAATTTAATTATTTAAGAAGGATATTAAACATAATAACTTTAATATAAGTATATTTTAAAGTAACTTGATTTTTATTTTAAATTGAATTAATAATTGTTTTTTTTATGATTTTTAAACTTTTCAAATTTACAATAATCACGTCATATTAATTCATAGAATTTTTGTTCGAAACTAACCAAGAATGATGATTTTGTATAAAGATAAAGTCCACAAAAAAATTAATTAATGAAACATAATTGATAATTATTATTTCTACTTACATTTTTTTCATCATGATTTCTGAAAATTTTCAAACTTATAAAATAGGAGGGTTTGTAGACCCCTTTAACCAAACATTTTTGAAAGAGTCAAGACGTGCATGCAAAGGCTGAAAAAGAATTATTTAATGTGAAAACTGATAAACAGTAAAAAACATTGATATCTAATACAGGGATTGAATGATTAACTAATCGATACGAATATATTAAAAATTCAATGATTCGGATAGGACCTTACGTTTTAAATATTTAAGGGAGTGAAAAAAAATTGTAAAATCAGGAATTGGACAAAACGGTCAGTTTTGTTGAGAAACTACCGAGAAATGAATTTATACTAACTTACTACCCTCTTTAAGTAGTTGCATGTAATGCTGAAAATGAATCAAGTTAGTCTTCTTTAAGAAGTTGTATGTAATGCTAAAAATCAATCAAATTTACTTTATTCAATTTAAAATTTGATTTGAGTTTGATATAAATTTTTTCAATTCAATTTAAATTTGTGAATAATTCATTAACTTAAATTATATAAAATAAAAGTTAAAATAAATTAAATTCAAAATATTTAAAATTTACAATTTATTAATATATTTTTGATAAAATAATTATTTAATTAAAAAATATAAATACAATTATAGTTTATATAAAATAAAAAAATATTTATATTTAAATTATTAATAATAATTAATAAATCAAATAATTAATTTATATATTGGATATTTTAAATTTATATTTTGTTATTAATTTTAAAATTAAAACAATTTCTAAATATTAATTTATAATAATATATATTATGATTATATTACATATTTTATTTATTTTATACAAAAATAAAAAAATTATATAAAGTTAATTTATATATATAACAAGGTAGTTCATGAACCAAATAAGTCAAGTTATACATAGGTCAAGTTCAGTTTGTTTAATTGCTCATGTTTAGCTCATCTAATTACTAAGTTTAATTTTCAGTTTATGCTCATTTAATTTATGAACTAAATTTAATAAATTAATTATCAAATCAAATTTTAAACTAATTTTGAATTAGTTTAATTTATTGTTCAGATTTATGTAGGAAGTTAAAATAATGTTACGTACTATGCATATTTAAGTGGTAGAAGTTTCTAAAAAATTAAATTCATTAGAAAAAAGTGAAAGAGATACAAAATGAATTAAAATAGGTTTGATTATATTTCTACTTTTTACCTTACATGTAATTTTAATTTTTTAATTTTTAAACAGATTAAATTATTTTATTTTTAAAATTTAATAAATTTGATGCTTCATTTTTTTATTTAAAATTATTTAATTATTATTTTTTATTCAAACTAATGGCTGAGTTTGTAATAGATTAGAATATAAAATAATTTTAAAAATTTAATTAATTTTTTTAAAATTAATAAAAATTTATAAAATATAAAATAAGGATTTCTTGAAAAAAGACGAAAATTTTATTTTATTTTAATAAACTTTGATAATTTAGATTGTACGTAACTTTTGATATTTAATACCATTGGGCCGGCCATGTACATGTATATACAAAGTTATTAGGATATAAAATAATATAAATAAACAATATTACTGTCTACCATCAGGGCATACAATTGAAAATTTCCAAAGTCTTCTCCATCACGACTCTACCTTTATATATCCTTTTGGATTTTGCTGTATAAACTGCAGCTTATGTTGTTATCAGAGTCCCTATCATTAGCTTAAAATGAAAAACGCCTTTATACAAAATCCTTTCCCAACCGTCCCTGTCCCTAATTATACACAACTCAAGATTTTAGTTGTCTGTTATCCTTAGTTGAAGCCATGTGTACACAATAAACTTCAGCAAAATTTATAACCTTTCAATTTTTTTGGTTGCTGAAACATTCAAGGTGCCTATCACTGAATTCTAACCATTCAAGGTGTATTTTAACTGAATAAAAGATAAAATAATTACTTTTTTAATTTATTTCAATTCTATGTGACATGTTAGCTATTTTAATAATTACTAGTATTTTTTTAACCCCACTCTCATTTGCATTTAAAATTTTAGCTATTAATTGAAAACTATTTTTTATTTTTATCTTTGATATATTTTAATAATCACTTCTTTTTATATATTTTTTAATATTATAATATTTAATTTAGTTATCGAATATTTTACTAAAATTATTTATAATAAAATATTTATTTTTGTTGATAAAAATTCTAAATATAAAATAAATATTTTTATAAAAATATTATTTTAAATTTATTTATAAAAATTAAGAATAATTATTCTTAATTTCAAACAAAAACTATTTATTTAAAAATATTTTTATTAAAAACACATCATAAATAATAAAAGAAATAAATAAACAAAATCCTTGAATTTTTTTATAATATATAATCATCAAAATATTTATATTATCTATAATTATTTTTTAGTAAAAATATATATAAAAAAGAATCAATTAAAAAAATATTATTTTTACTTTTAATATAATTATTTAAATTAAATTAAAAATATTAAAATTTATAATACTTCTAATTATCATATTCTTTTTTTTATTTTATTTTTAACAGCTAATTTAAATGCTAATTTTATTAAATATTTCTTATTTTAATTAACAAATCTTTATTTTTTAAGTTTTAGCTAATTTTTAGATTATCTTTATAACTTTTAACTAATTTTTTAAAATTCAACTAATTTTTTTATTAATTTTATCAAACAACTTATTATATTTCACCCTCAAACAACTTTTATTAAGAATATTTTTCTTTTTCTGATTGGTCATAATCCAACACTATTTCCACCACACATGTCTTGATATTCCAATGCCAATTCATAACCAATATTCTAAATTCAATTATTTTTTAAAATAACTAAAATATAAATTAGTTGTTGATAAAAGACTAAAGGAAAATTCTTGTCATTTTAATGATAAAGTATATACAAGATGTACAACACATATATTACTTGCAGAATATTTACAAAATAATTATAAAAAAAATTATTGACCAAATTATAACATATATTAAAATTATAAAATATTATTAAAGATAAAATATTACTAACATTATGGTTATACATTTTTAAAATTTAATTACCGTTAATATTTTTTAATAAATTAAAACATATAAAAAATATATGTCCAATTTACAAACTAAAAATTCAAACTACTTCTTTCAACTCTTGGTGGAAATATTTACATACAAGTTAAAGGGTTAAATATATATGAGCTATAAAGATTGTTTTGATGAATAGTATTCATTAACAAAATATAATTGATTTCAATGTATTTAGTTTATTTATAAAAAATAAAAATAAATATAATATAAAGTACAATTTAATTATCACATATCACATCTGTATTGTCATTGATGCAACATATTAAATAAGGTTAAAAAGGATTTTAATCATAAAAGCTTAGATATAATGGTAGTTATGAACCTATTCTCTGCTTCGATAATGATCTAGGTACTATATGTGTAAATTGAAAAACTACTAAGCATAATAAAATACTCTATAAGGGAATGACATGTAAGTGGACAACTTTCCTAATCTGAGTCATAATAGGCATGTAATTGAACGTCATTGTCTGAACATAACAATATACCACAACCTAGGTCTTGATATCAATATATTAAAGAATTGATAAATTACTATTTTATTAATTTATTGTGAAAAATAAACTATAATTATTATATAATAAATAATTATTTTATTTTAATTTTATCTAATTTTTTTTATATGAATTGTCATCCAAGTAGAAAATTAGAAAATAAGTGGATTTCAGGTCAAATAAAAAAAGAAAAAGGACATAAAAAGATGAAAGAGTAGAAAAATACAAAAACATCCCTTGGAGAAAGCCAACACGGTCGTGTTGGTTGAGCATGACCTTGTAGCGAACTAGGATTTTTTTTATGACCGTGTAGACTTAGAGCACGACCATGCCAATCTTTGGAAGTGCTAGAAATGACCAAAGTCAACCTTAATGAAGCAGGAGGGGATTCCAATCAGCCCTGACAATGTTACAGATGACCTAAAGCAGCCATGCTGAGGAGACAACTTAGATCAACCCGGTTTACAACAAAGACAATCCTAATCTACGCCTATAAAAGGGAGACTATACATTGGAAGAAGGACACACTTTACCACTCTCGACACACTTGACATTTCGAGGGCTCCTCCGACCCATCTCCTTCTCATTTCTCATTCCTATCTTTGTTTTCTCATTTCATTTATTCTTCTGACATCCTCACATAGGATCTTAGTAGAAGAAATCTCTTCATGATGTAAGTTGTAGAGTTTTTTGTTAAGTTTGCTAACATTACAGTTTTGTATTTCTTATCTTAAGATTAAGATTATGAATTTTATTAGGATGATTTTTTCTTATTTTGTATCTGTTAATATTTGTAACTAACCCCATAAAATATAAACATTGGTGAATCTTGTGATATAACTATTTGAATCCTATTTTTATTTATGAATGATTTTATTCCTTCATTATGAATGAGTGCATGGTTCCTTATACAATTGTGTTACTTTATTACGCTTAATCCATTAATAAGAATTAGTTACTCTTGTTGATCTCTAAGTTGGTTAGGGGTAAGTGATCATATCATCCCTCAATTGATAGAACTATACGGCAACTGAGTCTATGGTTTTGGAAGACCAATCAAAATCCTAAGATTCTAACCGATTATTAAATTAGCAAATCCTAAATGTTTTATACTTATTTTACTTATTTACCTTATATGATCATTGATGATAGTACTTAAGATAAAGATTATTATTGTTGCATGATCATTTAATAGTAATAAAATTAGATAAGTGGTTAACAATTAGTGTTTAAATCATTTGTAAATAAAATTAAAGGTAAAAGTAGGTAAAGTAATAAGGAGATTCAAAATCTATACTTATCCATAACTTCACATTAGTATTATCTATTTTTTATTTTTCTCTATTTCTGCTTATTGATTCTTATTCTTGACACTTGCGACAAAAAACCATCTTTTGGCCTTAAAAGTTATAATTAAACTTTTTTCATAGATTGTTGGCTTAGTTTTTGTAGGAAATTGACATTGGAAATCTAAAATACACCATTTCTACATTGACATATATACTTGCCTGTGGATAAAACTTGACATAAAATTTTTACACTCTTGCATGCATAGCTTTGACCATTGTATGGATTGAGAAAGGTGAGTAATAGTGAGATACACTAAGTGTCAATGATAACATATACCACCATTATGGTCAAGACCATCAATAAGAGCCAACTTGTGATTTTACCCAATGAAAAACTTAGCAAGTATACAACTTAGCAAACCTAACTCGCCTAGGATATCAAGGACATATTTGCATGAACAAAGGAACAATCCCCGGAGATCATGAGCTATTTCAATCTCCAAAAAATATTTCAAACCTCCAAAATTCTTATCTTTATCTTGTTGGTGTGTTGCAACATTATTACCGGCTAGTATAATACTATCTACATGTAGACAAGTAATCCAAGGAACACATCACCTTGGCAAAGAGATTGGCAATTGGTGAATATATATTAGAAAATTTTGTAACCAACAGAATTAATCATGATGAGATGCCAAAAATCCAGATGAAAGCCTTATATGAACTTCTTCGTCAAGATTAGCATAGAGGAAAACATTGTTTATATTAAGTTAGTGAAGTTTCTACTTCTTGTCCACTCCTATGATAATAAAGGCCCAAAAACATTAACCATTTTAGCAACAGGAAAAAATTGCTCAATAGTTTTTTTAAATTAGGGGTTTATGTGAATTCATTTTCAAAAAAAAAAAATAGATAAAATTGTGATTTTACTTATCCAAATACAAGAGAATCTAGCTTAAGATAAGAGCACAAACTTTAAGAAGATTCAATATTTATTTTATTAAGATTTATGTTGATTTTATTTTAAAAATTTAATTGATTTGATTTTTAATCTTTTAGGTTTTTATTAAATGATCGTACTGGGACTTATTTAGGTTTAATTAGAATTTGAGTTAGAACTTTATGTTTTTAATTTGATTTATATTATAATAATATAATATTAATATTTAGTTATAGTTTCTTAATATTAGAATTTGATATATTCCATTTAGATTTTGTTATACTTTTTAATATTAGAATTTAGCATATTTCATTCTAGATTTATTATAGTTTTTTAATAGTAGCGGTTATACAAGTATAAATAGCACAATCATAAAAAATAAAATATATAAGTTTTTATTAAAAAAAAAGTTATATTTTTTAATTGTAAGAAATATATCTTGTTTTCCTCTTGTAAAACTATTTTATCTGTCTTCTATATATGATTGACAATTCAACTTTATAAAAATTTTCAATTTTTGCTTCAACCTAGTTATATTGTTGTATGAATTGATTATCTCATATTTATAGCCTAGTGAGAAATATAAGTAGCCAATTACATTTTATATAAAGTTGGTTGGCTATTTATTCTTACTATATTAATACACATTTTATTTATATCTTTATTTTATTATCTGTATTTTTTTATTAACCTACATCATAAAAATTAGGTTATCCCAGTAAGTTCTCATTAGAAAGGAAAAGAAAAGATTGATTTTATTATTGTGTTCTCTTCTTACTATCTAGTTCTTGAAACCATAAAAAAAAGACTAAATAAAAATTCTTGTTCTTTTATTGATAAAAGTAACCTATATATATATAGGCATGTACAAAATATTTAAAAAATATATTAATTGATAAAATATTTACAAAATAATTATTGAAATTTATAGACTAAATTATACGTATCTCCAATATCATGTTAACAATTGGATTTTGAACCTAACTCAACCTCATAAGCTAGTTCATAAAATAAAGATTATCTTTATCATATATATGCATGATTGGTCATATTTTTAGTCAACGTGAACCTTTAACACTTATTTTTCTAAAACATTTCAAAAGGTTTACACCATCATATAATCATTTACCTAAATTTGCTCACCAGCATCTGAACCTATGATTGAATCATATAGTTGATATAAAACCTTAATATTAATCCCAATTGTGATTGTTCTTCTTCATCTACAAAGTGGTAACCTCCATAGAACCACACTCATTTTTGTGTGGGACAAACTACAATCCTAATCATAAAAAAATGCATATATATATATATATATATATATATATATATATATATATATATATAAAGTCATCACCATTATATTAACCACCACTTTATCAATGAAGAAGAAAAAATGATGATGATAGCTCATAATACTTTTTTTTAGTATTATTAATTTTTTTTATATTTATTTGGATTAGATTAATTTTTTTCATACTTTGCTATTAATTTAGCTTGTCCATATTTATGTTTAATGATCACAACATATCTCTACTTGTATTTGAGCATATATTTATGTGTTTAAGGAGGAAATAAAAATATGTATGTGATGATGATTTTATGGAACGCACTTTAAAAATGGAGATCAAAGTCAATTTTTTTAAAAACATAAATTAAAACTATTTTTTAAAAAAATAAAAAACTAAAATAAATAAATAAAAATTTTAAAAATATATTTCATCTTTTAATTAATAATTTATGTCAAACTACTTTTCCATAAATGCATGGGCACATAAACTTGTGTTAATAGATAACAAATAATATTAATAGTAAAGATCAAATGTAGGTTATTTTAAATAAATAAAGATCAAAACTAATATTTTAAAAAATAAAAAATAAAAATATATTTTATCCTTTAAAAAATTTAAATCATATATGAACATTGTTACGAAATACAGAAAGTAAGTGGTTTGTTGTAAAGTGTTTTAGTATTAAAAGTAGGACTTTTACTAGAGTTATATTTGTTTTATATCCTTTACTAGGTGTGAGAAGAATGTAACCAAGAAAGAAAAATGAGAAACATGATAAGTAATGTGATAAAAATAAAACATAAAAAAAGGATTTTTTTGAAAAGAAAAAAAATAAAAAAGGTTGTGAAGAAAAACTAAAACCTACTCAATATAATGTTGTTAATACAGAAAATTCTTTGATCAAGCTAAAGATTTCAACTCTTCGAGTAAGGAAAAGATTTTTTTAACTAAAAAATATAAGAAGAATTCGATTGAAGACAAAGCATTGACAAGAAGTATAGAAGACTTAAACATTTTTAACAGGTCTTGTTGATGGATAATAATACGTGATAGTGATTATGTAAATAATCTTAAGTGACACATTCGTACAAAATAGTAAGTTTGATGTTACACGTGTCTTGTTTTTATTAATTAGCTGTTAGGTAATTATTTTGTACGAAGCCTATAGATAGGCACAATCAGTTGTAAGAAATTAGAAGTAATTTTAATAAAAAGAGTCATTTCTGTGCTTATTAACCTCCTCTTGCAATTATCATTGAATCCTATTGGTTGAATAAAGATTATGAAAGAATCCTTGTGAGCATGAATGCATTCTAATTGAACTTTATACTTTCACCCCTTACTTTTACTTTCGAGTTTGCTTACTTTTATATTCATTTATTTTTTTATATAATCATGTGATCATGTCGACAAACTACTGAATAATTGTCGGTTAAACATAAACGTCCTAATTTAGAATAATGTATCAAAAGAATATGAAAGTCTTGAAGACTTGTTAATGAAGAAGCTTCGTGGTAAGATGAGTACTCAAGTTGGTTTTCAATGATAAGACGGGATCATTGTCTTCCCCGTACGGAGCATGTAGAATAAGCCAAGAATGTCTGAAGTTAATCTATTACAAGAGTTCAGGCATATAAAACAAGCTCCCTTGACAAACAGTTGTTTGAATCTGAACGGCAAGAATAAGTAAAACTTTCATTTGTTTTTTAAAAAGCTCGATAATTCAAAAGAATTTGACTCACACTAGTTACTTTGTTTGCTATTTAATAAGAGCACTCTTTAGCCACTTCTTCTCTCAGCACATTGTTCGTTTTCAAAATGAATTTCTTACCAAACAATGAGAGAAGAAAACAGGAAATGAGATTAGAGAGGCTAATATTTAAGGTCATAGCTATTGTGCTTGTGCTTGCCTGTCCTCCACCCTTAAAAACAGTTGAATCCCTATTTTTCAATATAACAAACTTCAACGATCCAGATAGTGGAAGTAACATGGCATACGAGGGTGACGGTAAAGTTATCAATGGGTCCATACAACTAAACATAGTAAACTACCCTTTCCGCGTTGGGAGAGCCTACTATGCACAACCTCTCCACCTGTGGGACCCATCTTCTGGGATTCTAACCGATTTCACCACGCGCTTCGTGTTCACTATTGACAGAGCCAATATCAACGATACCACCTATGCTGACGGTTTTGCATTCTACTTAGGCCCTCGTGGTTACCAGATTCCCCCAAATGCAGAAGGTGGCACCTTTGGCCTATTCAACAACACCTTCAACAGCTTCCTTCCCCAAAACCGCGTCGTTTCGGTTGAGTTTGATACCTCTGTGGGTTCAATTGACCCACCCACGCAGCACGTTGGTATCAACAATAACTCTCTCATATCTGTGAATACTACCGAGTTTGACATTGATAAAAACCTCGGAAATAAATGCCATGCCTTCATCACTTACACTGCTTCTAATAAAACCCTCACCGTCTCTTGGTCCTTCAACGGAACATCTGTAATGCTCAATTCCAATTCTAATTCTTCTGTTTCTTGCCAGATTGACCTCATGAAAATACTACCCGAATGGGTCGATGTTGGCTTCTCTGCTTCAACCGGGATTTATACTGAATATAACATTATTCATTCTTGGGAGTTCAGTTCAACTTTGAATTCCAATACTTCAAAGAATCACACCGATGTAACCAAAAACGAAAAACATAACGGATCGAATACAGTTATACTAGTTGTTGCGGTGACCTGTGCAACGGTTTTGGCGGTTGGGGTGGTTAGTGTTACAGTTTGGGTAATCATGAAGAGGAGAAAGGGAAGTGCTGATGAAAATGATGAACGTGGACCCACCTTGGTTAAGTTTGATTTGGATAGAGCGACTATACCTAGAAGATTCGATTATAAAGAACTTATTGCAGCCACAAGAGGGTTCGCGGATGATAGAAGGCTTGGACGTGGAGGTTCAGGACAAGTTTACAAAGGGATTCTGAGTTATTTAGGAAGAGTTGTTGCTGTCAAAAAGATTTTTGCTAATTTTGAAAATTCAGAGAGAGTTTTCATAAATGAGGTTAGGATTATAAGTCGTCTTATACATAAAAATTTGGTTCAATTCATAGGGTGGTGTCATGAGGAAGGAGAATTTTTGTTGGTTTTTGAGTACATGCCTAATGGAAGCCTTGACACTCATTTATTTGGGAACAAAAGAACATTGGAATGGCATGTGAGGTATAAGGTAGCGTTAGGTGTGGTGACAGCACTTCGTTATCTTCATGAGGATGCAGAGCAATGTGTTCTTCATAGAGATATTAAGTCAGCTAATGTGTTGTTGGACAATGATTTTAACACCAAGCTTGGGGATTTTGGGATGGCGAAGTTGGTGGATCCAAGGTTAAGGACTCAGAGGACAGGAGTGGTAGGGACTTATGGGTACTTGGCCCCTGAATATATAAATGAAGGGAGGGCTAGTATGGAATCAGATATGTATAGTTTTGGGGTTGTGGCTTTGGAAATTGCGTGTGGAAGGAGGACATATTATGATGGGGAGTTTCATGTGCCTTTGATGAACTGGGTATGGCAATTGTATGTGGAAGGGAATGTTCTAGAAGCTGTTGATGAGAGATTGAACACAGAGTTTGATGTTGATCAAATGACATGTTTGCTTATTGTGGGGCTGTGGTGTACCCATCCAAATGACAAGGAAAGGCCCAAGGCTGAAGAGGTCATCAAGGTTCTTCAGCTTGAAACTCCT
Source organism: Canavalia gladiata (assembly GCA_037954105.1). Taxonomy (NCBI): domain Eukaryota; kingdom Viridiplantae; phylum Streptophyta; class Magnoliopsida; order Fabales; family Fabaceae; genus Canavalia; species Canavalia gladiata. The sequence goes on along the minus strand of CM075664.1, from coordinate 7,057,968 downwards.
TTGCCACTGCTTCCACTTGATATGCATGATCCTCCTCCACCTTCTCTCATTAGGCAGCACCCTAATTATTCCTTACAATCACTAGCACCCATCACTAACAGCCTTGTAAGTGTTGGACGTTAATTTGCTAACTTAGGTTTTTGGAATAAATGAGAAATGTATTGTTCTATGAAATAAATAAAATAAGGTGAATAAAAAGATAGAAGAAAGAAAAAAAATATAATGTTATACATGCATGATATGATATAATAGAAAGAGAGATATAAAAAAAGAAGAAGAAATGTATTAAAATAATAATAAAAAAAAGAATCTATTATGATGTATAATAATTTAGGATTGAGCACAAATCTATTTCTGCCAGCAAAGTTTATAAGTTATGCTTTTTATGCATAATTAAGTTCCTTTTATGATTTTGATTACTTTTGTGAGCTGTTGTTTAATTACTATCAGTATTTTTTTAGTAACTTCAAAAAATTTACTTTTTTTAAGCATATTTGTCTGATCAATAAAGGAATGTTGTGTTTGTGATGAGCTGAATTATTCTGCTAAACTAATTGAATTATTCTGCCAACATCAAAATTGTACAACGAACAGCGGCACATAATCCAAAGTTAAAATTGCTATAAGAATCTAATTTCAAGGAAAATTTTCTATGCAATATACATAATTAACCGCCGGAAGATAATATAAAGCAAAATCAAAAGAAATTATGGCATGCTCGGTAGTGTTATATATATATATATATATATATATGTATATATATATATTTAAATATATTCTAAAATATTTAAATTTTGGTTTTGTTCCTTCAATTTTAAAATTTTTAATTTAGATTTCTTATCTTTTAAAATATCATAATTATAATTTTTGATATTAATTTAAGTTACATTAAATTAAGTTAGATCAATTATTATTAGAAAAAATTTTGATCATTTATAAAATGTTATAATTATAAGAAAATGATTAATTTATTTTAATTTAATATAACTTAAGTTAATACAAAAATTATAATCAATGTATTTTAAAAAATAAGTGATCTAAATCAAAGATTTTAAATTTAAGGATTAAAATTAAAATTTAAATATTTTAAAAGGATTAAAAATATATTTAACCTTATATATATATATATATATATATATATATATTATATTGTGTACAGATTTCTAAAAGCTATTAATTAAACTTTTTAAACTCAAAATAAGCTAATAGAAGTATATATTTAGTTATATTTTTTTACAATCTTATAGAAACAAGATTAGTTACGACTTGTTCAGCTATCATATATAATCGTCACATAATAGTTTGGCCTTTCTTACTTGAATGATGTAATCATAATGAAACATTTTAATTCCCGGATTTATATTAAATTTTAACAACAGAAATCAAAATAAATTAAAAGTATCATTAAGAATTACTTTGCATTGTTTTAGAGTGAAATAACTTATGCACATTTTAATAACTAACGTGATTTTATTTTTTATGCATGTGTAATATACTTCTATATTTTTTAAAATCAGCAAAAAAAAAAGTTTATTCACGAGAGCACAAGGAGTGTTCCAACCCTTATAACAATTATTTTTCCATGTTAAATTAATCAATATAGGCCAAAGTATTTGAAATCCAGTGAATAAAAGAAAATGGTACATCTGTTATCGTAACTCTATTCCTTGTCCAAACTCTAATTTTACTTAGTTCCAACACCTTTCCAAAATATAGAGCATTATTACTAGAAATAATATCTTTCCTATGTAACCAAAAAGAAACGGCACATTTTAGGATGTGGGCCTCAGAGTCTTCTAATAAAAAATTCATCCAAATGGTGTAAGAAAACCTGCATGAATGGAAAGTTGTCTTGTCCTCATGACAGAAGAAAACGCATCCAATGTTTAGGTTGTTTTTGCAATATTCCTCATCGCAATAGGTTTGCTCTAGTTTGAATATCATGTTCAACAAAACACTTTTCAGCGAAATATATAATCTAAAGTCTCCAATTATTCTCTTAATATACCTTGTTCACGTTACCGCCCCTTTGGCATTCCGTCTGTTCGAACTTATAATTTCAATAGATGGCTACAGTAGACGGACTTCCCTCTCGCACCTCTTCACCAAATAATTTGTTAGCATCCCCATATTTAGAAACAACATCCAAGAGAGGATCAAAAGGCAGACTTTGGAGAGGATAAGAAAAGATGCAGACAGCTTGGAAAGAACACAAACAGATAAAGGTTTGGTGAATTTTTATTTATTTTTTATTTTTTAGGTCATTTTATTTTTAGATAAAATAAATTTAAAATATATTATTTTTTTATATTCAAGTATTTTTTTAGGCGGTGTGAATTTTTTGGAATATAACTTTCCGTTGGTGCTCATCTCTAACGGCTTAAAAAAATATAGGATCATGTTTTGAGGATTTTGATGAATAAGGAAATCGGTTTAATGTACTTATTAGTATCATGACGTTAATGATAAAATTGTATAAACAAGCGACGGATTGGAGAGCTGCAAAGCTTGGTTGTGTGCTCATCTTTGATAATCCAAACAAAACATAGACTTATGTTTTGAGGATTTTAACGAAGAAGGAGATTGATTGGAGGGGCTTATTAGTATCGTGGTGTTGGTGACAAAACCAAGCAATTCTATCGTGACTGGTAGCGGATCAGAAAGCGGTGTTGAGGTTTTAACGCTTGGTTGCACAACATCAACGACATATTCTTTGATCTCCACTTTAAGCTCATGTCCCCTTATCATTGGTAGGAAGAATGGTTAGAGAGTCAGTTAGTCTCATGTTCATTTAGGTTGTAAGTGTAGTGTCTCGATTGGAAGCAAGATGTGGCTCATCATGTTTACATCATGTTTAATAAGAGTTTCAGCACAGGAGATCCAATTGGCTCTCATATTCATCCAAAACTAGAGCCTCTTCGAATGGGAACATATTTGCAACAAACTGGACATCACAAGAAACATCAGTATCGAGGATGATGTAAGATTAATTAAGTAGTCAGTGGTTAAAACACATCCTCCCCAGAGTTGGATAGAAAGATTGTCTTAAAATCAAGCAACATTCAGAATATGCTAATAATATGTTAATGTCTGCACTCCACTCTTCCATTTTGCTACGATGTATTGGCAACTAGGTTTTGTTGCACAAAGTATTATTTTAAATATATAAATTTCGTTCCATTTTCAGATCGCACTATTTTAACACATTGGTGCATTGTCACTCAACTAGGTAAATTTTTTTTTATGTGACTGACACTTTTATCTTTTTTTACAACAAGTATATCCAAACTATCCGTGATCAATCATTCGCAATAATTAAAAAATATGAAGCATTACACAACAAAGAAGTTCTATAAGGTCTATAAGGCCTCATATGTCACAATGAACTTAGATTAAAAAAAAATTCAAAACCTAATGATCACTCAAAGGAAATTTATCTCTTGTTTGTTTGACTTTTTCACAAATTTCACAAATTTTATTTTGTTTATTGCTTGTACATTTATCATTCATATTAGTTGATTCTTCCTTCCCCATTCGTAACCGACTCCCGAACCTAAATCTCTTTTCCGAGTCAGGGTTTTTCAAAATCTTTTTTCCTTAAATAAAAATTTGGTGGCGGCTCCACATAATTCAAAATAATTATTTTCAAAATTTTAGAGAGTTCGTCGTCTCGTCGGAATTACGGTTGCGATATCTTGTGACCAAACCGATATGCAAGCCTGAGTCTTGTGTACCCCACGATACTAATAAAGTTCATCCTTCCGTTCACCCCTTTAATTAGCTTGTTTGAAGTGCAGTCCTTCCATTGTTCATTAGTGAATCTTACCATCTCAATTTTTTTGTCTTATTTGCATACCCACCACTCCTACCTGTATATGTCACATTTGTACGTGTTGAGATTCCTCAATTATGCATTCACTGTCGTCTTGAACCTCTATCACTACCCCTTCCTCATTTTGGAAGCATCATTTCACATGGTGCCCATTTTTTCTTCAGGTCACCGATTTCTCTTCGTCTCGTCCTCTCATCTTGTTCCCTTCTTGCATTGCAAGTCTCGCGACCATCCTTCTTTCTTTAGTCCATTTAGAAATCCTCATCGTCGCGTACACATGATTCGAATCAATGATGGAAAAAGGTCTATCGCCATAATGCTAGATCACAATGTGCCATAAATTGTATTGTCTAGTCTCGTTAAGAATAGGTGAACCTTCTCTTCTTCCCTCTTCCCTTCTCAAGTTGAGACACCACACCTCACTTGCACCTATTCAACGCATGTGCACTTGGAGATTTTCTCACAGTTTTCTAATTCATCCCAAGAACCTTTTATTTTCCATATTATGTTACCATGGTCATACCTTATTGTTCACTATTCTAGACTCGTTTATAACCTCCCAATTTCTGCACGTTCTCTACATACGCCACAGTAGAGTAGACTGTAGGCTTGGTTTGATCATGATCAAGATCCAACACATGATCATGGATTGGACTATTCACCGGTCCTCAAGTTCGAGTGCATCTTTTTTTAGATCTTGGTTAGTTCCATCCATGAACTCCACTTTCTTCAAACTTGAAGCAAACCTTCACAGCTCTAACCTATTTGTCATAAGTTTCTCCTCACAAATGCACTTGTATAATTATATTTGCAAGTTGTCATCTGCATTCAATGAGTGAGTTTTCTTCATTTCTTCTCTTAAATTTTTAGTAATAGAAAAAGATTTGGTCAATTTTCATTCGTCTCCTTCATCTTTAATTTAATTATATATATATATATATATTCATAAAAATATGTGTTTTAATTGTTTATAGGATTATATGATTCACTAAATTTTTAATCTTAAGATTTATTATAATTGATGATTCGAAACTACATTTTAATTGTTAAAGTTTTTTTTATTAATGTCTATTTATTTGATTTTAAAAAATATGTAATGTTTAATTAAATTTTAAAAATAACCTTGCGTACTTCTAAATAATGGAAATGAATTTAAGTAATAAATTTTATTGAATTAAATTTAGAATTTTAATCCTTTAAAAAATTATACTATATTATTACATAACTAAAAATTTAATTTAACTTAAATATTATGAAAGTAAAAATTATTTTCATTAAGCACTTCATTGTGATTCTAAAAAGAATCATGATTAGAACATGATGATTTACTTGCAACTTATAAAAATTAATAAAATAAAAAATATTATTTGTCTCAATCATAAATTATAATAAATTTAAATTTTAAATTTATTTTTGAATGAAATATTTCAACATTTTAATATATTTAAAATTTTAAATATTTTATTTTAAAAATATTTACTTAAATAAAAAAATTAAATTTTTTTATATTTGCTATACCAAAAATAATATTTTTTAATATTTATTTTAATTATTTTATAGTATTTTTAAATTTTATATATTTGAATGTTATAAAAAGAAAGTAAACATACCAAAATATTTCAAAAAATACTGTAAAAAGTTATTTTAATACATTTCACTTTAAAAGTGTTTTAAAATATATAATAAAAACATATATTTTACAACACTTTTTATTAAAAATGCTGTAAAAATTATAATAAAAACATATATTTTACAGTATTTTCTATTAAAAATATTGTAAAAACTTGTACATTTTACATTTAAACTAAAAATAATTAAAAATAATTTTATTTATTTATTTTTATTTTAAATATTTTTATTAATACGTTAGTATCATATATAAATAGAATCTAGAATAAAATATATAATTTAAATATGTAAGATTATCTATCAATTATCAATAGTAAGTTTTTATAAGTTATATTTATTTTTAATTTAATCATCATCGTCTGATAGTGAATTAGTATCGTTTATTAAACCTTTTTATAAGTTTTTATACGTTATATTTATTTTTAATTTAATCATCATCGTCTGATAGTGAATTAGTATCGTTTATTAAACTTTTTTATAAGTATCGTTTATTAAAGTTAAATACAATAAAACATGGTAATCAAGTTTAAAATAAATATCATATTTAAAAAGAATTAATGAACATTTATTTAAATTATTTATCCAAATTAATAATACATGCTAGCATCAAGCACTGCCAACTCATTTAGTTGAGGGATTCAATATTCAAATGCAAATCAAGAAAATCAAAGGCTGTAAAATTGACACACTTCACACCAATATAGTAAAAAAAAAAACTAGAAACACTTGTTCATTGTAAATGTCAATTATTTGAATCCCAATGTCATAGAATATGGAGCCTTTTCTATTCGTGGATACGCCGAAGAGGTCATTAAACGGCTTATTGCACCATTTGGACCATTTTGAAAAGAAAAAAAAAAAGCATCTTATAGAATAAGGAGTTACTTTAACTAGCATAATGTAAGAGATAAAAATCAGTAAGCATGGAGGACTATATACCATTTTGTAACTTTTCCCTGATCCTGTTTTGGTCATAAGCAAATATGTTATACCCATCACATATTGATCTTATAAGGGCTTGTATGTCCGCATTCAGAGTTGTAATAATCAATATAGCATTTGAGCATCAACAAATTCAATTAACAAGAAATTGGAATCGGCATACAGGTATGTAAAAAGTTGTTCCATACAAAGCCTAATTATAAAAATTAATAATTACAGTGAAAATGAAATTTTGAAGACCATAAAAATCTTAATATTGCAACCGCAGTTGATGTTTTTGAGGACAAAAGTCATACCCTGTTACATAATCTAAATTTCAATGGACAAATGAGAAACTATAATACTGCTACAACTATTTAATGAGAAACTATTAATATTTTCTTTGTATTAATAAAATTTAAAATTATGTTAATGTAGGCTAAAAAGTTCGGACAGCTTTTGTTTACAATTGTGACGATTTTTTACGGTCAGTAGTTAAATCTATATTTTTTGAACTACAGTTAGAAGAAAATTACCAGAAACAATTTACAGCATCTGTAGTTTATTTTTAACCACCAAAAATCATATTTTTTTTTATAATTTTATATATTTCATATTATGCTTCAAATTTATCATATAAAATGCAATATATGTTCATCATATATTTTGTCATGTTAAGTTCATATAATATATAGATATTATGGTAAGATTATTTTTTATTATTATTGTACTAATTATTTATAATTTTTAAATAGAAATATTATATATATAAAATATTAAATTTAAGATTTTTTCCAATGTAAATACAAAAGTTTCTCCTCCATTGCTCGGGTATGAGAACTACTTACTAATAATTTATATAAATTGATTTAAGAAAACTATGTATTAGAAACAATTTGCGGCATTCATAGTTTATTTCTAACCATAAAAAATTATATTCTTTTTAGTTTTATATATTTCATATTATCCATACTTTTTAAATTTTATGCTTCAAATTTATCATATAAAATGCAATACATGTTCATCATATATTTTGTCATGTTAAGTTCATACAATATATAGATATTATGGTAAGATTATTTACTAGTTACTTATAAATTTTTAAATAGTATTACTATAGAAATAAAATATTAAATTTAAGATTTTTTTTCAACGTAAATACAAAAGTTTCTCCTGCATTGCTTAGGTATAAGAACTACTAACTAATAATCTATATAAATTGATTTAAGAAAACTATGTATTAGAACTGTATTGCAATTAAGTTTACACCATTATGTGGATAAATCAATTCTCAAATTTATCTTATTTTTTAGATTATTTTATCTTTGAAAAATATTTTTTTTAATTTTACTAATTTAAATAAGATTAGTAAAGATTCTACTAATTTTTTCAATTTTTTTTTTGGTTTTGGTAACAGTAGCAGTCATAAACTCATGAATCATGATAGATATTAAGGTTTTTGGAAATCGGACCAATAATTTAAATGGTTAAAATTATGCTTAAATTTAATGGTTTAATTGTGGTTAAATTATATAATTAAATTATTGTTAATTAAATATTATTTTTAAAATATTTATAATATATAATTTATTAAAAATATAATAATATAATATATTAATATTATAATTTTATATATAAAAATTAAAATTATATATCATTTTAAGTTTTTAAATTTAAATATATATAAGATTAAATAAAATAAAATATTTTATTTTTTATAAAAGCAATTAAAATAATATTATTTTGTATATAAATCAATTTTTTTTATCAAATTTACTAATTCATAGACTTACATTTCTTACTGATTTTATTAATTTATTGTATATTTTATCAAAATAATTTTATGATTTAAATAATTTGAAAAAATAACCGATTTCTAAGTCAACCCAATGATTCATTTTTCATAACACGTAGACCTAATTTTTATAACAGTGGTAGACCTAGTTTATACAAATATAAAGTGAATATAGATAATTTTTTAAACAAAACAATGTAACAACAATGGATAGATGTATTTTCAGGAAACTATAATGTTAAAAAAATAATGGTGATTAGAATTATTTCTTTAATTAAAATTTATTTCCTCCTATTTTTCTCTTTTTCGACTTACTTTAATTTTATTGTGTAAATTAACCTCTTTTACATAGAAATAAAGTAAATCATTTTTTCCCATCAAAGTTAAAACTGATTATATTTTGTTGATAAAAAGAACCTATTACATTTTTTTATTACTTAATTCCCCTTTACTTTGATATAAATTCAAACTATTTTTTTCATAAAAAATAAAACAGCTAATATAATAATATATCTATATTTTGTCATATATACATAATTTTAAGTATATGTTATATTATCAATAGTAACATAAAAAATAATTAATAATTCTTATTTTTAAGTGGAATAGAAAATTTGATAATTAAAATTTTGTCTAGAATAAAATACTTTGTGAAGTATCTTAATAAAATTATACCTTTTTCACATATTTAATTTTTAATCATAACCTCATTAATAATAAAACAGCTAATATAATATTATCTATGTATTTTGTCATATATAATTAAGTATATATTACATTGTCAATGGTAACATCAATCAAAGAATTAATAAATTTTATTTTTAAGTAGAATAAAAATATGATAATTAAGGTCCAATCTCCAATAAAATATTTTGTGAACTATCTCAATAAAATTACCTTCAACATATTTAATTTTTAATTAACCTCATTACATTTTTTTACAAGTCATATTATTGATGTCAAATGAAAAATACGCACATCATACTAAAATTATTGTCCATATATAATAAACAAATAGAAACAGTATTTCTTGACACTTTTGTACATATCCAAACTATATATTCTTTTTAAATATTTAAACAAAACATTTTCCTTGCACAATATTAAATCTAATAACTTCATAAACCGTGAAAACTAAAATATTTTTTAATACTTTTTTGTCATGTCATTACTTATCATATTTTATATTTTTTTCATTGTAAACAATGATTATATAAATATGATTTATTTTAATTAAAGCCTGGGTCAGAAAATTAACGTCCAACACTTGCGAAGCTATTAGTGATAGGTGTTGATTGAAAAGAGTGACTGGGTTGCCGAAGCATTAGAGGAGGAGGAGAAGGAGGATGATCCTGACGCATATCAAGTGGAAGCACTGGTAATGGTGCTTCAAGTTTTAGAACCTTGATGACCTCCTCAGCTTTGGGTCTTTCCTTGTCATTTGGGTGGGTACACCAAAGCCCCACAATGAGCAAGCTTCTCATTTGATCCAAGTCAAACTCGTTGTTCAATCTCTCATCAGCAGCATCTAGAACATTCCCTTCCACATAGAGTGGCCACACCCAATTGGTCAAAGGCACATGAAACTCTCCATCATGATATGTCCTCCTTCCACTTGCAATCTCCAAAACCACAACCCCAAAACTATACATGTCTGATTCTTTAGTAGCCCTCCCTTCGTGAATATATTCTGGGGCTAAGTACCCAAATGTCCCTACCACCCCTGTCTTCTGAGTCCTCAATCTCGGATCCACCAACTTTGCCATCCCAAAATCCCCAACCTTGGTGCTGAAATCAGTGTCCAACAATACATTTGCTGATTTAATATCTCTATGAAGCACACACTGCTCCGCTTCCTCATGAAGATAACGAAGCGCTACAGCCACACCTAAGGCAATTCTGTACCTTACATCCCACGCCAGAGTTTTTTTATCCCCAAATAAGTGTGTGTCAAGGCTTCCATTAAGCATGTACTCATAAACCAACAAAAGTTCTCCTTCCTCATGACACCACCCTATGAATTGAACCAAATTCTTATGTATAAGACGGCTTATAATCCTCACCTCGTTTTTGAAAACTCTCTCTGAATTTTCAAAGCTGGCAAAAATTCTTTTGACAGCAACAACTCTTCCTAAATAACTCAAAACTCCTTTGTAAACTTGTCCGGAGCCTCCTCTCCCAAGCCTTCTATCATCTGCGAATCCGTTGGTGGCTGTAACAAGTTCTTTATAATCAAATCTTCTTGGCATAGTCTCTCTATCCAAATCAAACTTCACCAAGGTTGATCCATGTTCATCCTTCTCATTATTATCACCAAAGTTGCCCCTTCTCTTCTTCGCGAGTACCCAAGCCGTAACGCTCAACATCACCACCCCCAAAACCGTTGCACAGGTCACCACAACAACTAGTATAACCGTTTTCGATCCTTTATGTTTTCCGTTGTTTGTTACATCGGTGGAATTCGTTGAAGCATTGGAATTCAAAGTTGAAGTGAACTCCCAAGAATGAATAATGTTATATTCAGTGTCAATCCCGGTTGAAGCAGAGAAGCCAACTTCGACCCATTCGGGCAGCATTTTCATGAGGTCAATCTGGCAAGAAAGAGAAGAATTGGAATTGGAATTGGGCATTGCGGGTGTTCCGTTGAAGGACCAATACACAGTGAGGGTTTTATTAGAAGCAGTGTAAGTGATCAAAGTATGACATTTATTTCCAAGGTTTTTATCAATGTCAAATTTGGCAGTCTTGGCGGATATGAGAGAGTTATTGTCGATACCAACGTGCTGCATGGGTGGGTCAATTGAGCCCACAAAGGTATCAAACTCAACCGCAACGACGTGGTTTTGAGGAAGGAAGCTGTTGAAGGTGTTGTTGAAGAGGGCAAAGGTGCCACCTGCGGCGTTTGGGGGAATCTCATAACCACGAGGGCCTAAGTAGAAGGCGAAACCGTCAGCGTAGGTGGTATCGCTCTTATTGGCTTTGTCAATAGTGAACACGAAGCGCGTGGTGAAATCGGTTAGAATCCCAGAAGATGGGTCCCACAGGTGGAGAGGTTGTGAATAGTAGGCTCTCCCAACGCGGAAATAGTAGTTCACTATGTTGAGTTGTATGGACCCATCGGTAACTTTACCGTCACCCTCGTATGCCATGTCGCTTGCACTCTCTGGGTCGTTGAAGTTGGTTATATTGAAAAACAGGGATTCCACTGTTTTGAAGGGAGGAGGAAAGGCAAGCACAAGAACAATAACTATGACCCAATGGAGTTTTCCCCCTTTTGATAGTGTCAAGACATTCATGATCAAAGTGCTAAGAAGTGGCATGTGGCAAAATATGAAGTAAGAAGTAACTCACCATGAGTTAGGTTGCTTCCGACTGAGCTTGTTTTAAATAGAAACTACTAAGAATTTTATTTATTTATTTTTCTTTGTCTAGTTGATCTTGCTTTACTACTTGCATCCAATTTAGAACTTATATATTGGAAAGATTGAAAAAAAATAATAATAATCTGATGTTTGAATAGATAAAAAAAATAAGAAATAAATTAAAATATTTTTTATTTGTTTGAATGATTAAAAATAAAATAAAAATAAATATATAATAAAAAACTTAAATTAAATAAGAAAAATTGATTTTTACTTTGTTATGCAAAATTATTTAATAATTTAAATGGTTAAAAACAAGAAAAAAAAGGATATGTTGGAAAGGAAAGTTTTTTTTTTCATGGGCCTATAAAAAACTTATTTGATTAAAAATTTATGTTTATTCAAACAATAAAAAATATGTTTCTTGCTTTTTTTATTTTTTCTTTTCCTCTTTTTATTTCTTTCAAAACAAACACAGTATTAGGAATCCTTATATCACTTTTTGAATATTTCCTTCTTAAACTACTATTGAGCTAATGCTATTTTTTTCCTTAAAAATGTGTTTGATATAAGGGAAGTAGATAATGAGTCAGGTTCTTTTGAATTGGTCAAGTTTTTTTTTATTTTTTTCTTAAGAAATAAAAACAAATGGGTCATTGTTGCCGTGGAGAACCAAACCAATGTTGGTCAACGGATGAGTTTGTTTTATATGCCTGAAATCTTGCGATGGAGTAACTTCAATTAAGTCATTCTTGTCTTATTCTACAGGTCTTTACCTTGAAGACAAGGATTCCGTCTTATCATTGAAACCAAATTGAGTACTCCCATATTACTATGAAGCTTCCACATTGACAAGTCTCCAAGATATTCATATTCTTTCGTTAAGTTTGACTTGAGACATTCTTTTAAATTCGGGTGTAACTTTTAAGTAACCGAGCGAGGTTATTTTGAAACTGAGCATGTTTCTAAATAGAAACTAAGAATTTTTTTTTTATTTTTTTTTTGTAGTGGATTTTTGTTATACTGGTTGCGTACAGGTTAGAACTTAAAAATTGGAAAGAAATAAAAGAATGAAATAAAATTAAAATAGGGAAGAATAAAATAAAATGAAAATAATTAATATATAATTTGAATGGATAAAAATAGTAAGAAAATAAATAAAAATATTTTTTATTTGTTTAAATAAATAAGGAAATAAAATGAACAATACAAAAATTATTATATAAATAAAAATAAATTAAATTTAAAAATGAATTTATTTTATTATTATTTTTAGTAATATAAATATATTTTTTATATAAAAAATTATTTAATAATTTGAACTATTAAAAAATAGAAAAAAAAATAAAGTCTGGTTTCCTCTATTTTACCGATGTTGGAAGGGGAAATTTTTTACTTATTTTCTTCTTCTTCTTATTTTCTTTTTAAGTTATCAGTGTGAGTTAGCTAGTGCTGTGCTAATTTTTTCCATGAAAGTTGTATGTCTGATGAAACCATTATAAACTTAAACAAATCCATAATCACAGTGGAAAAAGGGTAAAGGGAAGAACATACAAATTAAAAAAATAATAAATATACATTTCAATGGTATTTATATTCTAATGCATCTCATTTTGTTTAATAATTTTCTTTGCATTAGATAATATATCATATTTTTTCTGTCTCTTTCTTAACATTTAATATATTCTAAATAGAATGTATTATCAGTAGTATTTTCTTATAAATTATGATTCATCAATCAAATTTTTTCATGAAAAAATCATCACTCCTAATTGGTACATTGCAAAAGTTTTAGGAATTAATATGATATGACCATTGTAAATTTGGAAAAGTTTAGAAATCACAATGAAATAAATGTAAGAGAAGAAATTATCAATTATACCAATTAAATTTATATATTAAATAGTGTTATCCAAAGTAAAGATGCTCCTAGTTAATTAGTGATAATTGTTTAGCATGAATTGTCGTAAATTTGGCAAAGTCTAGAAATTACAGTGAAAGAAAACTACAAGAAGGAGAAATTATTAATCATGATTCACCAATCAAATTCATTTGTTGAATTGGTAGTCATAGTAAATAATTTAATCCAAAAACAACACTGAGTTAGCTAATGCTAATTTTTTCATGAAATATTGTATGTTTGATGTAACCATTATAAGCTTAAGAAATTCCAGAAATCACAATGGACAAAATTTAAGGAAGAGCAATTTCACTTATGCATCATTAATCAAATTCTTGTATGACTTTCTTTTCATGAAAAAATATCACTCCTTGTTAGTACGTACTGAGCAAAAGTTCTATAAATTAATATGATGTGACCATTGCAAACTGGAAAAAACTTTAAAATCACAATGAAAGTTGCAACTTGCAAGAGAGACGATTATCAAAAGATATAAAAAAGAAAAATTATTTGTTATGTTTCATCAATCAAATTTATTTGTTGAATTATTATTTGTATTAAATAGTTTTATCCAAAAACAACAATGCAAATTCGCTAGTGCTATTTATTTATTCATTCATAAAAGTTGTGTGTTTTATCTAACAATTATAAATTTGAAATTTTTTTGAAATCATGTTGGAAAAATGTAAGGAGGAACAATTTTCAATTATGCTTTACCAATCAAATTCTTTCGTGGACTTTGTCTTCATGCAAAAATCATCACTTCTAGTTACCAGGGAACTAAAGTTCTGAATTACTATGATATGATCCACCATTGTAAACATGGAAAAGTTAAGAAATTATAATGAAAAATTATAAGAGAAATAATTATCAATTATATTCATTAAATTTATTTATTAAAATTTTATAAAAAAAATTAATCTTGCTAGTTAATTAGTGGAAATTTTTTTATAAAATAATTGAAAAATTAGAAAATCTACAAACCAAGGTGAAAAGATTGTACGGAAAAACACTTATTGATTATGATTTTCCAAAAAGTATAGTGTATGATCCGGCCGGTGCAAGACTTGAACTTGTGGTAGGAAAAAGATTTTCAAAGAATTTATTTGATAAAATTAACGAAAAAGTTAACTAAAAACTAGTTAATTGACTTGAACTTGTGGTAGGAAAAATATTTTCAAAGAATTTATTTAATAAAATTAACAAAAAAATTTACTGAAAACTAGAAAATTAATTGATAAGTTACCAATTAAATTAATAATACTTAATAAAATTAGTTATTAAAATAATTGATTAATATAAATAATAAATAAAAATATAGTTAAATAATAAATTAAAATATGATATATTTTATAAAAAAATATATTAAAATTTAATTAAATAAATTTTTATTTTTAAAATAAAAATATTTATTTTAAATTTTTACATAAATAAATTTCTTTAAAAGTAAATATTTTTATAATTTAATTTTTTATCAAATGATTTAATATTTTTTAATAAAATAAATAAATAATATGAGAATTAAAATAAAATGTATATATTAAAATAGTAATTTAAAATATAATATTTTATAAAATCTATCAAAATTAATAATATTATTATAAAAAATTAAATAATATTAAACTTATAAAATAAATAGACAAATAAAAAATTAGATTATAAATTATATTAAGAATAAAAATAAACGAAATATTTTATTTAGAAATTGAAAATATAAAAATTACTTGAACTACTTTTTTTTAAAATAAAAATATAAAAATTGCAATATGGAGGTGTGCAGAGCTTAATTTTGAAACTGAAATGCAGATTGGTGTTTTGATTGTTGCTGTAGCTAATTAAACAAAAAGGTTTTTTTTTAAGTTTATTATGTACATACAGTTTCAACAAAAATAACAAACAAACTAAAATTCAATGTTTAGCATATATAACCAGGGGAACAGTTGAAAAAGATTTAATAAGAAGTTTTTAAGGACAAAATTTGTAGTAATTTATATATAGATCGAAAGTCTAAAAGGATAATTAAAAAAAGCATATAAAGAAGACATTGGATACTTTTGATTATATATCCAAATAGCATAAAGTAATAGGTTCATGTTTTTTTATGTTTTTTTTTTATCAAAAGTGATTTAAAAATTTATCAAAAAACAAAGAAAAAATATATATGTATTCCATGTATTTTAATGAAATTGTACATGATAGTCCTATTTTTTTTTTCACTATTACAAAAACCATCCATTAAATAATATAGTTTAATTATGATGTTAATTTTTTTTTGTAAAAAAAAAATTACTCTTTCATTGGTCAATGGTAGAACTCACTTTCTTTTTCTTTTCGTTGTTCTTTCCTCTTCAATGTCTTTCGATATCGAGTTGAAGGGCAGAGAGACTTTAGAACATTATATCGATGAGCTTGATTACACCTCTTCACTCAAGTTATTGGCCCCAACCCCAACAATGCCGACCTATATGCTAACTGTGCCCAAGCCAATACTAAAGTCAACAATCTCGCTGGGTATGCACTTTTCCTTTGAAAGATTTTGTTTTTCTCATACCTTTTTGTATGTATTGTCAACTTCTATCTATAAATTGAAACCATGTTCAATTAGGTCATATCTTTTGGAAATACATGGATTTTGTTGTCTGGACTTTTTGTGTATCCATGGTTTGGAGACTTTTTTTTGTACACTTTGTCTGGAGATTGCTGTTGATGCAAACAAGACGATTGAGTTGAATTCTTCTCATTCAAAAGCTGTTTGAGCCAAGGGTGAGTATGATGCCACCTTTTTTTCCTCTGGTTCTTTTCGCCACAGATTTTGAGTTTTTTTATGTATAATTTCCTGTAATGTTTTCTCTTGCTACCATCAATGTTGCCAACTTTATCTTATCTAGAAAAATTGGACAACCCACGTCGAAAGTTAGTTTTTACCATCAATGAGCAAATGGTGAAATTTTTTCTTTTTTGGTGTTAGCTGAAAGGTAGTGACGTAAGTCCATGCATTGTTTGTGAACGAAGCATTTTTCATTGGTTTCGTCTATTTAGATTGTTCAATGTTAAAAATAAAAGTATTTTTTAAATAAAAAATTATTACTGAACATGTACACATCACGGTAATTTGTCCAAAAATGATTTATGTTTCAAAAATTAAAAAAAAAAAAGAAATTGTACTTTGTTTGTTTCCTAATGTAAGATATATATTTTCTAAAACATAGTTATAATTTCTAATTTTATATAATATCTATTCAAAACAACTTTTAAATGATTTCAGATTCTGATTTTTTTTTTCAAAAGTATTTTTCATGAAATACAACATTTTCTTGAAAGAAGACATGTTTTTGTCAAATCAAGAAGAACGAATTCTAGAAAGTGCATGAGAGGTATGCATGAAGGACATGAAATGTACATATCAGATGATAGTAGGAAGTGCTATAATATGGAAGAGAAATAAGTGTAAGATAAAACCAATAATATGACATAGAATGATAAAAATAAATAAATTATTAAAAGTATTGAAAATTAGTTTTGTGAGATAACATTACTAATAATTAAATAGGATAAACGTTTCCTACAATTTAAAAAAATATGATTAAAGTTTAATTTTAATGTATTGTTATTGTAAAACTTTTTATACCAACAATTAATTAAAAATTATTATAAATTTTTAAAATATTTATAGATTAATTATATTTTTAATCTCTTAATAATAATTAAATTTTAATTTTTATTCTTTAATTTTTAATTTTTGTTTAAATCTATCATTTTTTAAAAATATTTTAATTATAATTTTTAATGTTAATCCAAATTATATTAAATTAAAATATATTAATCATGATATTAGATTATCATAATTAAAATATTTTAAAAAATAATTAATTTTTTTAATGATGGTTAGTTTAATTTAAGTTAATCTAACATAAGTAAATATCAGAAATCATAATAAATATATTTTAAAAATAAAAAATTTAAATTATATGTTTTAAATTTGAAGAATAAAATTTAAATTTAACTATTTTAAAAGGATTAAAAAAATATTTAATTTAATATTTATTATAATTTTTAATTATATAGTAATTTATAATTTGATAATATAAAAAATTTTAAATTATTAATTAATACATTTCAATTATATTCATACAGCTTTAAAAAAATTTCATTGCTAAATTAATTATTAATTTTAGAAAACATGGTTTTGTTTTTCTATCATATTTCCCTTTCCATGACTTTTCTTCTGTTGGTGAGTTATAATCACTGAATTGACAGGGTTGTTCGGAATCTATCTGATGTGCTTATATAAAATGTGTTTTCTTTTTCTTTTTTTCTTTTTAAAAAAAAATATTTTAAAACTGCTACCACATAGCACGTAACCTTACAAAAATTCAAGTGACGTCAAGATGCATTTAATAATTATTGACGTCAATGTGTAAGAGATCACATCAAATTAAAGAAAGGTATCAGATTTAAAATTAAATTATTCAATATTTTAAAAAATATATTTACATTACTAATTTGTACTATAACTTATATTATAACTTTTTTTTATCTTTCTATTATATTATTTATTGTTTCACATACTTTTTTTCTTTATTGTAATATAAATAAATAAATAATTTAAATTTTTTATCAAATAATATATATATATATATATATATATATATATATATATATATATTCTGAGGAAGACTTGGAGTAATGGAATTATTTTTAGATTCCTAACCAAACATTTTTAAATAGCGAAGACTTGGTGTATACATACGGTTTTATATTTGTAAATATCAGCGTTAAATTTAAATATTTATTATTTAATAATTTTTTATAGTATACGAAAACTAGTAATTTAATTATTAAATTATTATAATAATATTTTTATAGTTGTATTAACAAATTCTAAACAATTGAATGTCTATAAGTATATTAATAAATAATTGATATTTATTTTTATTTTATATAAAATTTTATAAATAATTTTTAATCAAATTTAAAAGTAATTGAATTAATAAATTTTATATTATATAAAAATTATTAAATGATGTAAGTTTTAGAATTAATATCAATATATATAATATGTGTATTATATATGTTTTTATATTATTTTTAATTAAAATAATATTAATTTTTAAATAAAATTTGAATTTTAATTAAAAATAAGACCTTAAAACACCTATGTTTAGGCCAACTGATAAGCACAGTCTTTCTATATATTCTTAGGGAAGACTTGGAATTGGTTAATATTGGGTGCTTTGTGATTGTGGCTTTCTCGGCCTACACTCAGTGGTAACAAGCCATGTTGGGTACCTCGGCATGTTTCCAGTTGCTTCATTACTTCCAATTTTTTGTTGTTGTTTGCATCATAATTATTGTTCCAATAGTTGAACCACTTTCCTTCAATATAACTAATTTTAGCGATACAGAGAGTGGAAACTTTATTGCATATGGAGGCACAGCCAGGAATAGCAATGGAACCATAACGCTTAACCCATCCAATTCTGGACTTGGAGGCGTTATCTTTGGTCAACCTCTGCAACTGAAGGAGTCTTGTTCCAAAGTTGTAGCAGACTTCACTACTCGTTTTTCATTCAGAATTGATGTCGATAGTCAATTCAATTACGGTGACGGTTTTGCCTTTTATATGGCTCCCATTGGCTACCATATTCCACCGGGTTCGGGTGGTGCCACTCTCGGCCTATATAACGACTCAACTCAGATGGTTGTACCCCAAAATCATATATTTCATGTCGAATTTGACACTTTTGTAAACGATTTTTGTGATCCACCCATGAGGCATGTTGGGATCAACAATAACTCTTTGGTGTCCCTTGCTTATGCCAAGTTTGATATTGATAGCAACATCGGCAAAATAGGCCATGCGTTGATAACTTATAATGCTTCTACCATGATCCTTGCTGTTTCCTGGTTCTTTGAGGGAAGTGGTTCTGGTTTTATGCCTAACAATTCTGTGTCACACCAAATTGACCTTGCGGAAATTTTACCTGACTGGGTCACCGTTGGCTTTTCAGCTTCAACTGGATCTTACACCGAGGAAAATTTTATTCATGCTTGGGAATTTACTTCAACTTTGAATTCATTGCATGTTGAGGTAAACAAGGAAAACAACGGTTCACTCCAAAACCAGTTTGTAGTTAAAGTAACTGTTGTTGCAGTGGCTTGTTCTGTTGTTTCCGTGCTTGTGGTCATTAGTATTTCTTGGTTAATCATCAAGAAGAGAAGAAATGAGGACACTTTTGATTTGGATAGAACAGGTATACCTAGAAGATTTGATTATAACGAATTAGTTGCAGCCACCAATGGGTTTGCAGATGATAGAAAGCTTGGAGAAGGAGGGTTTGGACAAGTTTACAAAGGGTTTCTAACTAATTTAGGATATGTTGTTGCTGTGAAAAGGATTTTTTCTCAAGTTGAAAACTCAGAGAGAACATTCATAAATGAGGTGAAGATTATTAGTCGTCTTATACATAAAAATCTTGTGCAATTCATAGGGTGGTGCCATGAGCAAGGGGAATTATTGCTGGTTTTCAAGTACATGCCTAATGGAAGCCTTGATACTCATCTTTTTGGGAACAAGAAAACTCTGACATGGGATGTGAGATACAAGATAGTGTTAGGTGTGGCTAGAGCACTTCGTTATCTTCATGAGGATGCAGAGGAGTGTGTTCTTCACAGAGATATTAAATCGGCTAATGTGTTGTTGGACACAGATTTTAACACCAAGCTTGGGGATTTTGGTTTGGCAAAGTTGGTGGATCCAAGATTGAGAACTCAAAGGACACAAGTGGTAGGAACATATGGGTATTTGGCCCCAGAATATATAAATGGAGGGAGGGCTAGCAAAGAATCAGACATGTACAGTTTTGGTGTTATGGCTCTTGAAATAGCTTGTGGAAGAAGGACTTATAAGGATCAGGAATATAATAATGTGCCTCTAACCAAGTGGGTATGGAAGCATTATGTGGAAGGGAATATTCTAAATGTTGCTGATGAGGGATTGAATATGAATTTTGATGTAAATGAAATGACTTGTTTGCTTACTGTTGGACTTTGGTGTACCCTCTCAGATCACAAGAAAAGGCCAAAAGCAGAACAGGTCATTATCGTTCTTAAGCAACAAGCACCATTGCCGCTGCTTCCCACATGACATACCTCATTCTCATTCTCATCCAACCACCTTTGTCGTGAAGATATAGCAAATTTTAGATGAGCTTGTACATATCCTGTATCGTTATCCTTTATGGTATAATTAATTTTCAATATGTCGCTACCAAATAACCACAAAAAATAGTTAAATATCGTTATGTATTTGTATCATATATATGTATATATATATATACACGTAAAAGCTTAGTTTCTTTTTATTTCCTCTACTGTACACAAAAAAAAAGACATATACACGTATGATATGCCTGTCGTCTTCTCTTAAACATATCTTCCTAAAATGTTTACTTTTTAATTTTATTAAAAAAATTATTTTAAAATACAAAATAAATAAAATATTCGTTTTTACAATGGTTTTAAATTTTCAAAATTCAATATTAGAAGGTTATATAGTCAATTAATGCACGGATATTTAGTAATATTAGTAACTTATTAAGAAGAATTATTTATAATAATTGTGTTATTTAATTATTAGCATGGTACTTTTATATTTAACATTTGTTTAGAAATATTTTTTTATTTTAAGATAATTTTATTTTAAAAGTTGTTATTTAATTAACATTTGATAAGTTTCTTATAAAAGATTAACCTATAAGTATACAAGATTTTTATATTCCTATATATTGGTTCAAATTATCATTATTACTTTACCAATAAAATGAAGTATTAAAATCTAATTTTTTAAATTAAAATATGTTTTCAACAATATTATTATTATCATTATTTTATATTTTTTAATATAAATTAAAATTGGTTAATCGATAATGATAATTGTGAAAATTTTATTAATAGGATTAAGCAATCTTAGTTGTAGAAAATAATATTATGCAATTGAAAAAATTCAAATTTAAGAATAATAATTATGATCCAGTGAAGTTTTCTCCCTTTTGTTAGTGTTAAGACATTCATGATCAAAGTGCTAAGAAGTGGCATGTGGCAAAAGGCTAGGAGCATGTCCAATTACGAAGTAAGAAGTAACTCAAGATGAGTGAGGTTGCTTCCAACTGAGCTTGTTTTAAATAGAAACTACTAAGAATTTTTTTATATTTTCTTTCTCTAGTTTATCTTATTTTACTACTTGCATCAATTTAGAACTTATATATTGGAAAGAAATAAAAGCACATAAAATGAAAATAGGAAGAAATAAATAGAAAAGATTGAAAAAATAAATAAAAATAATGTGATGTTTGAATAGATAAAAAATAATAAGAAATAAATTAAAATATTTTTATTTGTTTGAATGATTAAAAATAAAATAAAAATAAATAAATAATAATAAAATAAATAAATTAAATAAGAAAAATTGATTTTTACTTTGTTATGCAAAATTATTTAATAATTTAAACCGTTAAAAACAAGAAAAAAACGGATATGTTGGAAAGGAAAGTTTTTTGTTTCATGGACATATAAAAAACTTATTTGTTTAAAAATTTTATGTTTATTCAAACAATAAAAAATATGCTTCTTACTTCCTTTTTTTCGTTTCCTCTTTTTATGTCTTTCAAAACAAACACAATACTAGGAATCCTTTTATCACTTTTTGATTATTTCCTTCTTAAACTACTATTGAAAGTTAGCTAATGCTAATTTTTTCCTTAAAAATGTGTTTGATATAAGGGAAGTAGATAATGAGTCAGGTTCTTTTGAATTGGTCAATTTTTTTTTTCTTTTCTTAAGAAATAAAAGCAAATAGGTGATTGCTGCCATGGAGAACCAAACCAGTGTTGGTCAAGTGATGAGTTTGTTTTATATGCCTGAAATCTTGTGATGGAGCAACTTCAATTAAGTCATTATTGTCTTATTCTACAGGTCTTTACCTTGAAGACAGGATCCCGTCTTATCATTGAAACCAAATTGAGTACTCACATCTTACTGTGAAGCTTCCTCATTGACAAGTCTCCAAAACATTCATATTCTTTCATTAAGTTTAAGAAGTAATTGGGTGAGGTTATTTTGAAACTGAGCATGTTTCTAAATTGAAACTAAGATTTTTTTTTAGTGGATCTCTGTACTGCTTGCGTACAAGTTAGAACTTAAAAATTGGAAAGAGATAAAAGAATGAAATAAAATTAAAATAGAGAAGAATGAAATAAAATTAAAATAATCAATATATTAAGTGAATGGATAAAAGTAGTAAGGAAATAAATAAAAATACTTATTTTCACCGCTGTTGGAAGGGGAAATTTTTTACTTATTTTCTTTTTAAATTACCGGTGTGAGTTAGATAGTGCTGAGAGCTAATTTTTCAATGAAAGTTGTATGTTTGATGAAATCATTATAAACTTAAAAAAATTCATAATCATAATAAAAAAAATAAGGAAACAACATATAAATTTTAAAAAAAATATAAATTATTAAAAGATAATTTCTAATAATAATTTTAAATAATAAATAATGATCATTTTAATTTTTATTAATTTTTTTTAAAATTATTTATTAAAAATTAATTTAACGATAGTTTAAATAATATAACAGTAAAAATTTAATATATTTTATATCAATTTAATATTTTTTATGTAAGTTTATGTAACTGTCATAAAATATATATAAAAAATTTATTTTTTTAATAAATATACATTTCAATAGAATTTATATTCTAATAAATTTTTTAATAATTTTTTTATCAAATTATATATGATATTCTATCTTTTTATATATTTCTTCTTTATCATTTAATACATTCTATTTAGAATGATATGTAATATTTTCTTATAAATTATGATTTATCAATCAAATTTTTTCATGAAAAATTCATTACTCCTAATTAGTACATAGAAAAAGTTTTAGGAATTAAATGATATAACCACTGTAAACTTGAAAAAGTTTAGAAATCACAATGAAATAAATGTAAGAGAAGAAATTATTAATTATTCCAATTAAATTTATATATTAAATATTGTTATCCAAAATAAAGATCCTCCTAGTTAATTAGGGAGAATTTTTTTCCATGACTTATGTCGTAAATTTAGAAAAGTCTAGAAATTACAGTGAAAGAAAACTACAAGAAAGAGAAATTATTAATCATGATTCACCAATCAAATTCATTTGTTGAATTGGTAGTCATACTAAATAATTTAATCCAGAAACAACACTGAGTTAGCTAATGCTAATTTTTTTCATGAAATATTGTATGTTTGATATAACCATTAAGCTTAAAAATTTCCAGAAATCACAATGGACAAAATTTAAGGAAAAGAAATGATCTCCTATGCATCATTAATCAAATTCTTTTATGGACTTTCTCTTCAAGAAAAAATATCACTCCTAGTTAGTAGTACTGAACAAAAGAAATTTTGCTTTATACTAACCAGGACTGAGTTTTTAAAACTTATAATGGTTATATCAAATATATAACTTTTAATGAAAAAAAAATATTAACACTGAGTCGTGTTAATTGAATCCTTTACAAATTACTAATATAGGTTCTAGAAAATTTTACTGCTTATCATATGGTCAAGTAAAGCAAACTGTTAAACAGTTTCCTGTCAAACATAAAAATTGTAATTTAAAATGATGTTTTAAACTTAATGAAAGGATATTAAAGTTTTGGAGATTCCTAAAATAACTCCATTTTTAAAATTTAATTTAATTTTTTTATTAATATAATATTTATATTATCTATTTATTTTCTTATTTTTTATTTATTTTAACAAGTGAACAAAATATTTTTTACTAACTTTTATCCTAATAAGTAATACATTATTTTTCTTTAAAAGAATGAGAAAATTGATTCTAGTCTTTTCCACAATTGTTGGGTTGACAGTCAAGGTGAAGTGTGATGCATGGTCAAATTAGCATGGATTTTTATCCGAAGCATTGATTAATGACGAGTGGAAAAACATTGTAGTTTGAAAATATATAGAATGAAATGAAAAAAAAAATATAATAAAAAGAAAGATATAAAATAAAATATATTAAAATAAAAATATTATCAAAATATATGATAATTAAATAAAAAATATATTTCAAGACAATTTACTTGATCTTTTATCAAAGAAAAATATTACTCATATATTTTGTTTATGATGCATTAGATGATAAGAAAGAGGAATAGAAAATAAAATAAAATATTGTATACGATAAACAGAAAAATATATGATAATCAAAATTGTTGTTTATCAAGTAAATGAAATTAAAGATAAAATGAATATGAATTGACTTGATAAAAATAAATTAGGAATGAAAGTAAACCGAATCAAGTTAGGTTTTGAGTTTTTAAGTTTGGTCTGTTTAAAAATTTAAGGTTAGAGTTTGGGCTTGTTTTAAAAGTTTTTTTTGTTCTATGAAGGTCTGATATGGTTTAAAGCCTATAAGTCTTATAAGCCAGTTTAAAAGTCTACATAACAAACAAAGTTAATAAATAAACTTAAAATTTATATAAACAATTGATTAAGAAGACTTACAAACTTATCAAATAAAAAAGTGATTAAATAGACCTAAAATATATATATATATATATTAATATTATGTAAATAAAATATAAAATAAATATTATATAAATATAATATATTAAAATAAATATAAATATATAATATATAAATATAAATAGATTTTTAAATAGGTTAAATATATTTTTTTATAAGTTCATGTCTAAATTATTTATCTAAAAAAATTTTATAATAAACTTGAACCTGTTTATTTATTAAATAAATTGAGCCAAATTAAACTTTAAATGAGCAAAGTATATATAAACGATCTTCTTCGTCTCCGTCCCTAATTGCAATACATTGTAGTTGCCTATATAATACCCTAAAGCATCGAAAGGAAGGAACATGCTTCTTGCGTGGTTCCATCCATCAAACCCAAACCTCAACAACCAAATGAAGCCCTTTTCTTTCTTGCCAAGTGTATTTTGTTTGTCCATATACATTCACTTACTTCTTTTGGTTACTTTCAGTTG
Source organism: Canavalia gladiata (assembly GCA_037954105.1). Taxonomy (NCBI): domain Eukaryota; kingdom Viridiplantae; phylum Streptophyta; class Magnoliopsida; order Fabales; family Fabaceae; genus Canavalia; species Canavalia gladiata. The sequence continues at coordinate 7,032,465 of CM075664.1, read as the reverse complement.
TCCAAACACAACAGCTTTAGCATTAGGAAACGAGAGTGACCATTTGGCGTTGCTTAAATTCAAGGAATCAATATCGAGTGATCCATATGAAAGCTTGGCCTCTTGGAACACTTCGACCCACTTTTGCAATTGGCATGGAATCAAATGCACTTCTACACTTGAAAGAGTTACTGAGTTGAAGCTACCAGGATATAAGTTGCATGGATCCATATCTCTCCATGTTGGTAATCTCTCTTTCTTGACAATACTCAACCTCGAAAACAACAATTTCTATGGCAAAATTCCACAGGAGTTGGGTCGTCTATTGCACCTTGAGAAAATATCTCTCAGTAATAACTCATTTACTGGGGAATTTCCTACAAACTTGACAAGTTGCTTTCGACTAAGATACATCAACATGGAAGGGATCAATTTAATTGGCAAAATACCAATTGAAATTGGTTCTCTTTGGAAACTTCAATTTTTGAACCTTGTAATCAACAAAATGACTGGAGGAATCCCAGCATCTATTGGGAATCTTTCATCTCTTATTTATCTCGGACTGGGTGAAAATTACTTGGAGGGAAATATTCCACAAGAAATTGGTCGTTTGAAAAACTTGACAATCCTATCAATGGATATGAATAAACTCTCAGGTACACTTCCACATGTTATTTACAATTTGTCATCTCTTACCATACTCTCAGCTTCATCCAACCACTTTAATGGCTCTCTTCCCTCCAAAATATTTCCAAAACTCAAAATATTTGCAATTGGTGATAATCAATTCTCAGGTCCAATTCCAATTTCTCTCACTAATACATCTACCCTGCAAATACTTGGTATCGATCGAAACCATTTTGTGGGACATGTTCCAAGTCCAGGGAACCTACAAGAGCTTGAGATCTTAAACCTGAGTATTAACAATCTTGGCAGCAATTCAACTAAAGATTTAGAATTTTTGAAATCAATGACAAACTGTAGTAAGTTGAGAGTAATGTCTATATCCAATAATAATTTTGGAGGTCATTTGCCTAATTCTTTTGGCAATTTATCCAAGTCATTGACTTCTCTTTATCTTGGGGGTAATTATATATCAGGAAAAATTCCTACAGAATTAGGAAATCTAATTGGCTTAATTGTCTTAGCCATGGAATATAATAATTTGGAAGGGAATATTCCTAGTGCTTTTGGGAAATTTCAAAAGATACAAGCGATAGAATTGAGAGGAAACAAGCTATCAGGGGAAATACCAGGTTTCATAGGCAACCTTAGTAAGTTGTTTCAATTGGATTTAGGACATAATATGTTCCATGGAAATATTCCTCCAAGCATAGGAAACTGCCAAGAGTTACAATACCTAGACCTTTCGCAAAACTACCTTCAAGGAACCATACCCTTAGAGGTTTTTAGTCTTCCCTCTTTAACAAACTTATTAGACTTGTCACTGAATGCATTGACTGGTATTATGCCCAATGAAGTGAGCAAGCTAAAAGGTATTTATATGTTGAATGTCTCTGAGAATCATCTGTTGGGTGAAATTCCTGGAACTATAAGTGAATGCACAAGCTTGGAGTACCTTGACTTGCAGGGTAACTCCTTTGATGGAATCATACCCTCCTCTTTCGAATTAATGAAAGGTCTTCGACATTTAGACCTTTCACGAAACCGCTTGCATGGACCAATTCCTAAAAGATTGCAAAATATTTCCTCATTAGAATACTTGAATGTATCTTTTAACATGTTGGAAGGTGAGGTACCAACTAAAGGTGTCTTTGGAAATGCAAGTGAGCTGGTGGTGATTGGAAACAATAAACTTTGTGGAGGTATTTCGAAGCTGCATCTACCACCATGTTCAGTCAAAGGTCAAAAACCTGAACAACACCACAATTTCAGGTTGATAGCAGTGGTAGTTGGTGTGGTTGCTTGTTTTCTCATGTTGTCATCTATTCTAACTATCTATTGGATGAAGAAAAGAAACAAGAAATCATCTTCTGATTCACCAACAATTGATCAGTTGCCTAAGATTTCTTATCAATGCCTACACCGTGCAACCAACGGGTTCTCAGCTACAAACTTGATTGGTTCGGGAAGTTATGGCACTGTGTACAGAGGAAATCTTGAGTTAGAAGACAGAGTTACTGCCATAAAGGTCCTAAACCTTCAAAAGAAGGGAGCTCACAAGAGTTTCATTGCTGAATGTAATGCACTCAAAAATATTAGACATCGTAATCTAGTTAAGGTTTTAACATGTTGTTGCAGTATAGATTACAAACATGAAGAATTTAAAGCTCTAGTATTTGAGTACATGAAAAATGGAAGCTTGGAAAATTGGTTGCATCCAGCAATAGAAACTGCAGAAGAACCCAAATCAATGAGCCTTGAGCAAAGGTTCAAAATCATGACTGATGTTGCTTCAGCATTTCATTATCTACATTATGAGTGTGAGCAGGTTGTCATTCACTGTGATTTAAAACCTAGCAATGTTCTTCTTGATGAATACATGATAGCTCATGTGAGTGATTTTGGCTTAACAAGATTGCTCTCAAATATTGGAGTCTCTGATATGCAAAGTAACACGGTTGGAATAAAGGGGACTATTGGATATGCTCCTCCAGGTACACTATATCTCTTTGGTTTAGTTGTGAAATCTTAGTTTCAAGTATTAACTCGTGTTTCTGCACTTTGTATTTCCTTTTAGGTATATATTTTGATGATAACTTTAAGGGCATTAATTGACTTACATTAAATTTCAGAGTATGGAATGGGATCAGAAGTGTCCATTGAAGGCGACATGTATAGCTTCGGAATTCTGGTTCTAGAAATGTTAACTGGAAGGAGACCCACAGATCAAATGTTTAAAGATGGTAATAATCTCCATAATCATGTTAAAATCTGTATTTCAAATCACCTTTTGCAGATTGTAGACCCATTTATTCTCCGAAATGAATCGGAGCTAGCTATTAACAATGAGAATCATGGCCTTAGGCATCCTAATGTAGAGAAATGTTTAGTTTCGCTCTTTAAGATTGGACTAGCTTGTTCAGTGGATCCACCAAAGGAAAGAATGAGTATGGCTGATGTCACTAAGGAGCTTAACCAAATCAAAAGTTTCTTTCCATTTACGATTTAATGGAGGTTAGCTTCATTACAACCACTAAATATATTATGTAAAACTGAGTTTTATGATGTTTTTCTAATTGATTGTGTATCTTTATTTGCCCATCCAATAAATTCTAGCCTTTTGTATACACGTGTTATAATTGTAATATAGACAATATTATACCATACCATTAGTAAATAATTCCCACTTTCTATTATTAAAGAAATCAAATATGTTGGGACTATTTGTTGCTAAGTGATGTGACTATTTCTTTAAATTCATGGTTTGCATCTCCTATTCATCCTATCAATTTAGATGCAATAAAAACAAAAGAGAATAGAATATCATTTAATACATAATAAAATGTACATTATAAAAAATCTTAAAATATTCAATTATGGTTATGGAAGAGAAGAAGTTGAACCCCCACAACACTCATGAAGCTTCTATCTCAAGAATGAAATATGACGATGATATTATTCATCCAAATATTGAAGAATTACCACATTTTAACATTGTTAGATGTACAAAATTTAACTACTTAAAAAGGAAGCCCTAGATCATAATTCATAAATACATGAGTTTTCAGCATCAAATTAATAAGTAAAATAAGTGCCTCCTAATAATATCATGACCTACAAGAAACTTTGTACTCACCAAGGGATTAATACACACTTTTGTCCCATAGAAAATCTTTAGTATTTAAAAATTAATTTAATTCAACTGAATTATAAAAATTTTGTTGAAAATTTAAAATAAAAAAAAGGAAAATACAAAATTAAATTTATACATACATATACCACTTTATTGTAAAATTATTATAACACGCATACTTAAATAAGTGGATATAAAATTATCATAACAATGTTTCTTTAATGGTATCAGTCTCTAGATCATGTCTTATTTTTTAAAATTTTATGTTAGTTTATTAGTTATATAGTAATTTGGAATTGTAATTTATCTCTAGTTCTCCTTATATATATATATATATATATATATATATTTGTATTTTATACTAAAAATTTTGTTTCAGATAAGTTAGGTTAAGATAATCCTGAAAAGGGGAACACAATAAATTACAATATAATAAAAGTTTTAACTTAAAAATGTTTGTTGAAATATATGTAAGTTTTCTTCTAACAACTTGGATTTGAAAAAAAGATAATTTCAAGTGTGTAGCAGCTTAATTTACTAAATTAGATGTTTGATACTCTAAATTAGTTTTTGTTATACTCAGTACACGTTTTAGTTTTTATTTGTTGCTTTAAAACTAAAACAAAATAAAAATCCAAAATTATCCAATTCAAATCAGTTTAGATTCCATTCATTTACATATTTTAACCTATAATTTTTGTTTGTATGTATTTATACTCACCTCCTCGCACATTTTTACCTACAATTTTAATGTGGTTGTAGATAAAAGTAATACTCACCTGAAGAAAACTAAAATTTGCTGGCAGTTAATTATTATAATTTATGACAGTTTTTTTTATGTTAGTTGAAATTGCCGCTACACTATGAGGATGTTTGATAAAATATTTTAACTAACGGAATATTTAAATTATTATATGAAAATTTTAAATTAACTAAATTTTAATAGTTATGAACATTTTACTATTATTAAATTATTATTGTAATATATGTTATTTATTTTATATTATTTATTTTAATTATTATATTATTTATTTTATTTAATTTAAAATATTAAACTGTTTGATAAAAAATAAAATTTATAAAATAATTAATTTTAAAAGTTTTTATTTAAAATTTATTTATATAAAAATTAAAAATAAATATTTTTATTTTAAAAATAAAATTTTATTTAATTAAATTTAATATATTTTTATTAAAAAATATATCATAATTAGCATGTTTTAATTTATTATTTAACAATATCTTTATAATCAGTAATTTATCAGCTTTCATTTAGCTAACTTATTTATTAGTTTCACTGAACATACTATTAAAAAAAATTAATCCTTCATAGTGGTTTTACCCCCCCCCCCCTCCCACCATTTTAAGGGGAATTTTAAAAAAAATTACAATCTTTTTGTGATCCACCGAGTGAGGGTTGAACGCTGACATTTTCATCGCATAGAAACAAGCACATAACATATAGAATCACACAAATTCATTATTTTTATAAGAAAAAAAAAAAAGGAATAGAGAAGGAAAATTGGTTTTAAACCCATATTATACCTACTATCTAGGAAAGTAAAGATAATGACTTGCTTGAGCCAAACGACTTAGATTTATTCAGTATATGGACAGCATTAAAAGCTAGAACTAACATCACAATTGTGATGTCTAGCTCATGCCTCGGCACTATCCTGGTTTTGTTTTCCAAACATCTTAGTGAGTCCGAGGAATATATTTCATAAAGCGAACATATAATTGAACCTCTGCTCGTGTATATCTTTTCTCTAATATCATTTTTGCATCAAACCTGTACATAATATTATAAAACCCACCACCTCCAGTTACACTGATTGTTCTATTTCTAGTCCAGCACTTGTGCTAGTTCTAGAGAATAATTGGCGTTCATGAAAGGGATGCAAAGCTTGTTTAGTATTTGTTTATCACTGACAGCACCAACACCATCCCCACGACTATCACCAAACCACTGTTCTATCTTCCAATAAACATGGACATACACAAAAGTTTCTCTCCAGAATAAGCAACACAACCTCCACAAATCAAACTATTTTCTGTCATTTAACACAATGGAGGTTGCAAGAAAAATCGGTATGAAATTGAAACTAAAATGATACAACAACTAGCACCTCCTCACATAATTCATCCCCAAGCTCGTCCACTTCTTGACAATGAGGTACGCTTCCATAAGAAACAAGCCTAGCAACCCCTGCACCAAAATTAAGAAAATATTTAACAGATGAACACAAATACCTGAGATAAAATTAACATATAACCTGCACTTACTGGTAAATGAAATCAATGGGATTAAAATCTCAAGCTAGCAATTTACAAATTAGTTTCAACAACTACGCAGATATCCAAGGGAAAACTACAACCAAATGTTAGTGTTGAAAACATGATCACATTGAATCATCTTAGAAACTAGACTTTCTTCATATCTAATCTACAAATTACAAATTGAGAATCGACAAGCATTAAATAGATAAAGAAAAAGATCAACCCCTATAAAAAGGCATAAAGGAAACTTGTCTGCCTCACTGTAATCCAAAAAAGCATATTACCCTTTCATCATGTTCAATCCGTGAAAGAAAATACATAAGCCCAAAAGTGAAATAAGTTTTTTACTTCCTTTTAATTCCATGTCCGTAAGTAAACTATAAAGAAAGAGTAAGAAAAATTACACAAAGTCACAAACTTCATGCGGGGGGAAGAAAAACATACACCAAAGAGTATTAATAACATGGGAAAGGAAATTGGTGTTAGAATATAAGAACATTAAACTGGAATAGCAATAATAATAATAATAATAATATACTTACTAAGCAAAAATTAGGTTAATAGTATACCTAATCCATGTCACCAAGCAAGAGGTCACCCTCAATCTCTCGCTCCAACGCAGTATCTACGAATCAACAAAATAAAATAACAATATTAAAAAAATGGAGAACATAACATACTAAGCATTGATGGTAAAAATATCAAGACCAATCCAACGGTGTCCATTCTCCTATAGTGTCTCATCGCTATGTCCCGATCCACTAGCTACGTGAAGCGATCGTTCATTTGTAAACCCTAGAAATACGATGAATGCGCGTGAGAAAGAATAACAATTAAATTAAATTACAGATATCAAGGAGTAATTTACGAACGCCATCATTAGCCAAAGCAAGCAGTGATACCTCCAATCCATTAAACGAGCAAAAACGCACTCAGACATGGAGCTTCGGAAATCAAAGCACAAATGGTGAAGAAATTACCACTGGTTCAAATACGAGAAATTAAGGAATGTTGGAATATACATTGCAGAACCGAAAGGATGATGGGGAATTTGGCGGCGCAAAAACCGTAACACCATCAGGCTTGGATTTAGAGCTTGAGGTCAGATCTCTACGAGAAGCTCTTCGCATTTGCATGCTCAATAACGTTCTTCGTGTTTCCAATGTGCTCTTGGCAATAGAATTAAGTACCAAATTAATCCTTTATTTTACGGAAGTATTTCAATTTCGTAGTTAATTTTCAAAACAATACAAATTGAGAATTAATCTGCTGTTTAACTTTTTCCTAATATATATCGAAGATGAATTTTTTATATATAAAAGTCGCAGTTTTCCCAAAACATCCCTTTAACGTCTAACTTTATGCGTAGGGGACATTTTACGAAGTATGTATAACGCATTATTTTATGCGTTATATATTTGAAATTCAAATTTAAAATCTATGACGCATTTATATTTGCGTCACACATAGTTGTTACGCATAATTTTATGCGTCATTTGATGCGTTTTATGCTTAAGACGTAACTTAAAATTGTCACATACGCAGGATTTTTTTTACCGTTGCAAAGATTCGTAAACCATTATATAAGAGCCTAAGAGGTATACAGGTCATTTGTGGTTCTCTACCTGTTTTCTGGTTTCTATTTCAAACACTCTCGGGCTCTTTATTATTTAGATTTTCTGAATTTTCTGCTATTTGAAGTAAAGGTTAGTGATTACATTTTTAATTTTCTGAATTTTCTGCTATTTAGAGTAAAGGTTAGTGATTACATTTTTTATTTTATAATATAAATATATTTAGAAATATGTTAAAAAATATATGCAGTTAGATTAGGTTAGAAAATAGATTTTATGATATTGTATGTTAGTTTCTTATTAGTTTTTTTTATGTTGCATGTGTATAAAATTAGATAAAAAATATATTTATAAAATATTAAGTAATGTAAAATTTTTATAAAATTTTAAATTAATATAATTAGGTTAGTATATATGATTAAAATTTAGTAAGTTAATTTTTTTGAATTTATTTAATAATTAAATAAAATATAAAGTAGGTTAACCTTAGTAAAATTTAATTTAAAAATTTAAAAGTGTTAATATCTCATAAAATTTTAAATTAATTTAATTAGGTTAGTATATATGATTAAATTTATGTAAATTAAATTTTTAAAATTTATTTAGTAATTATTTCATAAAATTTTAAGTTAGGTTAAATTTTATTAAAATTTTTAAAAAATAAAACTGTAAATTTATCATAAAATTTAAAATTAAGTTGATTAGCTAATGCTATTTTATAAAATTTAACTAGTTTAATTATTTAAATTTATTTAGTAACTATTAAATAAAATTCTAAGTTACCTTAAGTTGTAGTAAATTTAAATTTTAAATTTTAAAACTGTAAATTATTCATAAAATTTTAAATTAAGTTAATTAGGTTAGTATAAATGATAAAATCTAATTCATTATAACTATTTGAATTTATTTAGTAATTATTTCATAAAATTCTAAGTTAGGTAAAATTAAATTTTAAAAAATAAAACTATAAATTCTTTATAAAATTTTAAATAAAGTTAATTAGCTTAGACTATTTTTTAAAATTTAAGTAAGTATAATTATTTGAATTTATTTAGTAATTATTAAATAAAATTCTAAGTTAGGATAAATTGTAGTTAAATTTAAATTTTAAAAAATACAACTGTAAATTATTTATTAAATTTTAAATAAAGTTAATTATCTTAGGCTATTTTATAAAATTTAAGTAAGTATAATTATTTAAATTCATTTAATAATTATTAAATAAAATTTAAGTTAGGTTAAGTTGTATCAAAATTTAATTCAAAAATTTAACACTAAAAACTATTCATAAAATTTGAAATTAAATTAATTAGGTTACACTATTTTATAAAATTTAACTAAGTTTAATTATTTAAACTTATTTATTAATTATTAAATAAAATTTTAAGTTAAGTTAAGTTGTATTAAATTTAAATTTTAAATTTTAAAACTGTAAGTTTTTTATAAAATTTAAAATTAAGTTAATTAGGATAGGATATTTTATAAAATTTAATGAAGTATAATTATTTTAATTTATTTAGTAATTATTTAATAAAAATCTAAGTTAGGTTAACTTGTTCTAAATTTAAATTTAAAAAAATAATATTGTAAATTTTTTTAAAATTTTAAATTAAGTGAATTAGGTTAGATTATTTTATAAAATATAACTAAGTTTAATTATTTAAATTTATTTAGTAATTATTAAATAAAATTCTAGGTTAGGGTAACTTGTAGTAAAATTTAATTTAAAAATTTAAAAGTTTAAATATCTCATAAAATTTTAAATTAATTTAATTAGGTTAATATATGTAATTAAATTTAAGTAAATTAAAATTTTTAAATTTATTTAATAATTATTTTATAAAATTTTAAGTTAGGTTAAATTATAGTAAAATTTAAATTTTAAAAATAAAACTGTAAATTTATCATAAAATTTTAAATTAAATTAATTAGTTTAGACTATTTTATAAAATCTCACAAAGTTTAATTATTTCATAAAATTCTATGTTAAATTGATTACTTATTCTAATTTAAATTAATTTTAGTTGATTTAATTGAAATGATATTTCTTTACTTATTGGTATATTATATATTGTATGGTATAGTATGGCATCTCAGTCAGTGCGTACTATTAGACCGGGTCCAGACAATCCATCATTACTTACGATGCAATCCACCCATATATCTGAGTTTTTATGGAATGGGGCTCCTAATAGAGAGCTCAAGATTAGGAGGGCCAAGTTATTACATGAGCGTGAGGGTGTTCCAGTGATACCTGTCCAGATAATGGATCGGTTACAGCGGGCAGGTTTTTTGGGTGTAGCCCAATTACAATTTGTATGTAGTGATGCTTCATTAATTGAAGTTTTAGTTGAGAGATGGAGGCCAGAAACACATACATTTCACACTCTACCAGGGGAGTGCACTATCTCGCTTCAAGACGTTGGTGTATTGACGGGATTGCCCATTGACGGCCTTCCAGTGATTGGATCGACATCTTCTAATGCGTGGCAACCTATAGTACAAGATCTACTGGGTGTTTCACCTGCCGAGAAGGAGCTCGTTGGAGGTTCTCTCAAGATGAGTTGGTTGCTACAACATTTTGGTGATATTACTGATCATTTGGAGACAGAAGAACAACTGGATAAGTTCACTAGAGCCTATATTCTACGTCTCATTGGAGGTGTTTTATTCTGTGACCATTCTAGCTCTAGGGTTCCATTGCGGTATTTGTCATTTCTTGCAAACTTTGACCAGTGTGGTAAACATAGTTGGGGATCTGCAACATTGGCATATCTTTATCGTGAGCTGTGTAGTTGCACAGATTACGATAAGAAGGAGATATGCGGTTTCACATTGCTACTACAGTTGTGGGCTTGGGAACGATTTCCCAAGCTAACTCCAGTGGATCCTGGTTATTCTGATCATACTATTCCATACGGTGCGAGGTATGAATCCAACTTAGTGTACTTTTAATAAATTTTTTGAATGTATTAAGATTTTGATGCTCATTGTGACCATCTGAAAGCAGATGGAAGAAAGGGTTGGTTAAGGTTGCTCAACAGGGCATCTCCTACTACAGGCATGTATTTGAGTCTATGGATCGAGATCAGGTAATTATATTATTAAAATTTTCCATTTTTCTCAAAGGTTTATTAATGATTTATGTTGACAATACTAACGATTGCTTTAAAAATTTTGCAGGTCATATGGCAACCATATAGGAAAGTCATGCATGACTTGCCTAATGCTTGTAGGCAAGGGATGCAGATGTGGACTGCAGTGGTGCCACTCATATGTTTTAACATACTAGAGTGGCACCAACCTGATCGTTGCATGAGGCAATTCGGGATGGCTCAACACATCCCCCAGCTTCCTTCCCAGCCACAGGAGGTACATGGCATGACATTGAAGGGGAAGACTGATGAGAATTGGATGCAAGTATTTGCCCCCTTTTTGATCGTGTGGAACGAGAGATATCAACATGTATGTTTGGGTTTACCATCCGATGAGTTACTTAGTTATAACTCAGATTACATCAGGTGGTACACTCGACATACACGTCGATGGATCACGAAAGAATATGCGATTAAAGGACGAGTGGTAAGTTATTAACTATTTCAATTTCATATGAATTTATCCTTTAATTTTAAATACAACATTTAACTTATATATTTAATTTATTAAACCTTTCCTATTATAGGCGGATGAGGTAGAGATGATTCACTACCTAAGTACTCAAGTTGCTAGGTCAGGAACCATCCCACTCAAAGATGTAATAGACCAAATTCGACAGCACACGGAGCGGATCATGCTTCTAAAGAAGATTGAAGATCGACTTGTTGAGCCTAGACTCAGTGCACCTGAGCCTACTCAACAAGCCCCTCGCACAGAGGCGGTAGTTGATATTCCGCAATCACGAGTTGAACATCAGGGGCTTCAGCGCAAGAGAAGGAGAGTGACTCACCAAATTGAGGAGATTCCTCAGTTTCCTCAGAGGCAAGAGGGACAATACTTTGTCCCCACTGAGGAGGTTGCCTCATCACCCTACCCGACGTACTCTTATCCATCCCAGCAGTATCATCATGATGGAGGTTTGTAACTGACTAACACAATATAATTCAAAATTTTTTAATTAATTATGAACAATTAACAATTAACAGATATAGTTATTATATGTATAGGTGCAGGTTCTTCTTATGCAAGTCCATCGACTGATCTGCAACTTGGGTTTGAGGCGGGAGGGTCAGACTCAAGAAGCAAGGTATAGAAGCAGGTCCTTCTCATGTAGAGTGCCAACATCTTACATTAGTACAACGGGCAAGGTATTGATATAAACACGGACCTATTTGCTGAATTTCATCAAGGTGCTCAAATCGATCAACCTATTGAGCCTACAGAGGACATCTCACGTCGACAGACTCGAAAAACTACTAAGGGAAAGGGCGTATGATTGCAGACTTTATTTTATTTATATTAGGTTTCATTATGTATGAACATTTCTTATCATCTTTGATGCATATTATTATTTATGTATAACATTATTAGTTATGTTTATTTTCATTACCATTATTACCATTTTGATTAACGCTCCTAACCCGTTTATGAGACGATTTTAACATGCTTTCCATTGGAGATTATTAAACTCAAATACATTAATGATATTTAAAAATAATTAATAACTATAATAAAAGGTTAATATAATGGTAACAAATGATTAATAACCACTGAACATAACAAACTCATTGTTGATTTCGTAATCTTTGTGGACACCGACTCTAGTTGTGACTTATCTTTGTACACAAGCGACATTTATACCTTGGTTGAGATTCAACTCAATCTATTTCATTCCTTATATGTGTCAACCTCGTCTACCCTTGCGTTGCATCCTCTCATCATCTGGGACAAGTATCCAATTTTCGATATGTGGCAAAACATTGACATTACCAATTGACCACCATTCAGCAAAGTAAGCAGCTTCTATACTTTGTTATGTGTAGACGTCATCAACAAATTGATAAAAATCAATACTAACTATAATACAAGAAGCAATGACATGAGATCAAGGATACCTTAAAAGTTAAAATCGCTCACATTGATAATAACGATTAAACAACCTAACAAAACAGTCGTTACCTCCTCTCTAAGTTATTGGATCAAAAACTTCTTCTACTTTAAACCATAAAGATTGAATATCATATCATCTAACTTGGTGTGAACATTATTCATCTTGACATTTTCAGATTTTCTCCATTAATTTCTTACAATAACAGTAACCATTATCAATCTCGATCTCGCTATTGTTTCCCTTTGTACAAAGTATTCAACTAATCAATTGTAAGTACATTTTACAAGAGTTGTAATTGGAAGATTATGTGCCCCTTTCAATACTTTATTCATTGCCTCTATCAAGTTGATTATCATATGATCATATCTTCTTCCATTTTCATTGTAGGTTAGACTCCACTTCTCCTTTGATATGTTATCAATCTAACTAGTAACATCAACACTAGTCTATCTAAACTTTTCAAGTTTATGATCAAATACTTCTTTACAAGTGATGTAACCTGTAAAATAATTTTAAAGAATGATCATAATAAACATAATTAAAAATAAATAATGTATAAAAACATAATTACCTAGTTTAAGAAATTCTTTCTTTAGTTTTGACTCTTAAAGCGGTGATTGAAATTGCTAGCAATATGTCGTATGTAATACACATGATATGCATGGGGTTTGTCATCATCCCAAATGAGGGTTACTCATCGTTGATTTTATACTTTGATGTTTGTATGATATTAGACAAATTCTACTCCTTTGAGTAACATGCTCTCTCAGTAAAACTAGAAACCAACTTTATGCATTCAATGTCTCATCCTCAATTACAACAAAAGTAATAGGTAGTCATAGTTATTGTCATCTTGGGTTGTTGTTATCAATAAAGTACCTTTGTATTTTTCATATAAAAAAATTTCATCAATTTGTTTGATAGGTTTGCAATAGATAAATGTATGACAACACTATCTAAAACTCCAAAACACTCAAAAGAATTTATGAGTTGTATTTTGAACTTGATCACCAATTACAACATCTTCAGTCTCTAGTTTGTATTTCGACCTTGGTGCATGTTGAATCATTTTATGTAACCATTAGGCAGTAAAACATATGATTTATCTCAATCACCAAAGACACAAATGATTGCTTTTTGTTTTACAATCAATGTTTTCTTATATGACACTTTATACCCATATTGACTGAGTATTTTTTTTTCTTAAATTAATGATATACGAATAAATTGTTCTTCATTTGTCATACCGGAAAAAAAAAATCATAAAACTATAACTTCAATTCATGTCATACACTATAAATCAATCTTAGCAAAAATATGAATAAAATGCAAGAAAAACACACACCCAATTCATGCAGCTCTATCATCTTTGATGACTCTTATTGTTCTTGAATTACCATAAGTATTGACTTTAATATCCACTTCAAGTACATGCATTAATCGTTGTTGTTCAAATTCATTAATCATGCATTTAACATCTTCACTGTCGTTGATTTGAAATCCATTATATTCTATTTTCTCAAATAAAACAAAAACATCTACCTACTAATGAAAAAATTACTTAATTTGAAAAGAATTTTAATTTTTAAAATTTTTTTCATTCAATTCGTAAAAACTTATATTCTTACCTATTCGAATTGATTTTTGTTTTCTTTCAAAAGTGAGACCTTCTTCACATTAAAACATTTTACCATTATAAATAATAATAATAATAATAATAATAATAATAATAATAATAATAATAATAGTAATAATAATAATAATAATAATATCCATATTAACTAATAATAAATGTTAACTTTTTTTCACAATAACAACAATAACACTTTATAAATACAAAATTGACTACAAATTTTTTAAAATAAATCACACTACAAATTTTACTAAAACCATGTATAGGATTATTTTTCTCTGAATTGATAAAATCCAAATTTGTTGTACTAAATATATATACATATTTATTTTAAGTAAATTATACAAATTTTAATAATTTTTAAAAAAGGCGACGCATAATATTTTGTATCATATAATTTTTAATTATTTAAAAAATTGTGATGCATAATATTATATATTATAAATAGATAAAACATATAATATTATGTGTGACGCATAATATCATACATTTTACCCACATATAACATATAATATTATATATTAAACTTTTATTTCCTAATTTTTAAACTCTTTAACTCTTTATCTATAAAGTTATGATAGAATTTTATGACATAAAAAAAAACATTATATTTATGATGCATAATTTATTACATCATATATATTATTTAAATTTTATTAAAAAATATTTTAAAAATAATATTATTTAGATAAATATAATTTTTTTAATATTATTTAAAAAAAGTTGATAAATGTATAAGATGAACTTGAGTTGGATGAAAAAAAATGATATTTAACTAAAAGTTTTGAAAGAAGTGAAAATAAATTTAAAAATATTTTTTTACGCAGATCCTCACTTCGCCGAAAAAAAAAAGCAAACTTTCTCTAGAGATAAAATAAATCCTTCAATATTTCGTGTAAGCGAGAACAGCTTTATTAGCTGAGTGGAAAATTATAAAAATAAATAAAAAATAATTAATCTTTAGATAATTTAATTGTTTGTATATTAATTTTGAAAATATTATAAATTAATTTTTTTTTAAGAATTTTATTATAAAAGTAATGAAAAAAAAACTATTATTTAAATAAATTACCAAATTTTTTTTTAATATATAAATATTTTTAAAATTAGATAAAATTTAAAATTATGCATATTATTATTGTTAATAATTATTTTTTATATTAAAAAATAAATAAATAAAATTCTTAAAGAAATCGTATTACTTTTTTTAAAATATATATATATATATATTTAGATATATAATATTTATATCCGCAGTTAAAATTTACCATTAAATTATATAGTAGCATAATATATATATATATATATATATATATATATATATATATATATATATATATATACACGAATATTAAACCTATCTCTCATTAAAACATATGCTCACAAATTAAAAAAATTAAAGGGATATAACATTTATATCCATAGTTTTAAATCTGTAATTAAAATAAAATAATGATGAAATTAGATTTTATTAAATATGTGATACATATACATACAATTTATTATATTTTCTAAAAAATATTTTTAAATCATCATTAAAATAAATTATAATAAAATTAAATTTCTGTAAATATATAATTCTTATATATAGTTTATTACATGTTCATAAATATTTAATACTCATAATTTTAAATATATCTTTAAAATGAATAATAATAATAATAATAATAATAAAAAAAAATTAAACTTTTATAAGTATATAATACATATATTTACATTTACCATAGATCCATAAGTATATCTTACTTATACAGTTATACTTACAATTTTAATAGTTATCACTAAAAGTATCGATTTTTATATTGATTGGATTAGATTAAATTGAAACTTTGAACCAAATAGATTGGATTATTAAATGGAACAACACTAGAATAATGATTAGGGACGGGCAAGCTTCCAGCCGAAATCAATGAAAACTATTATTATTATTATTATTATTATTATTATTATTATTATTATTATTATTATTATTATTATTATTATTATTATTATTATTATTATTATTATTATTATTATTATTATTATTATTATTATTATTATTATTATTATTATTATTATTATTATTATTATTATTATTATTATTATTATTATTATTATTGTGAAAATTTAGCCAGTTCTACTGGTTGAATCAGGAACGAGCTATGTTACTGATCCAAACAATCTTGAAAATTGATGGAACACTAAATTGGTCAAAATCGATCAAGAATCAATTGTAATCAGTCAAAACTGAGTAAGAATCCGTGCTGAAAATCAGGTTGAACCGATTTTGACATAAAAATTTGTTTTTTATAAATTTTTTATTCTAAAATATTTTAAATTAAATAAAAACTCGTACATGATATTTATATGTATAAAATATTATTATTTAATTATTTACCATATTTTTTTATTTTGTAAGACACGTAAAATATCTTTTATGCGAATTTTAAATATCAATTAACTTATTTTTTAATAATTTTATAATAATTTATCATTAAATACATTATATAATATTAAAAATATATTATTTATTATTATCAATTGATCTAATTAAATCACGATTAAACCAATAAATTGTACAACATATCTTCATTAGTTTAATAGTCAATTCAATTTTAAAATTTTTTTATTATACTAATATATCTTTTATTTGAAAAATTATATTTCTCTTTCTTTGTTATACTGATAATTTTTATATTTACTTTTCAAGTTGTTTCTTTATTTACTTAGGACTATTAGATTAAATTGGAAACTAAATTAATATAATAAAATATTCTTTTTACATTTTTATACATACTATAAGGCGTTTAAATTGCTATTTATTTATCAATAAGGTTAATTTTTTGTTTCACCGTTGATGTATTGTAAAATAAATGGATAATTCGTCGTATTTAAATTTTAATAATAATATTATTAATATTGTTAATATTATTATCATCATTGTTACTGCTTATTTTGATTTATATTTTTTTATTATATATATTTTTATTAAAGTAATTTTAATTAAATTAAATAGATCATTATAGATAATAATTTTTTTAAAAGTTTTAACACAGCTACACATACAAAACTTGAACTTAAAAGATGGATCAACTAATTTATGATATTAAGTGTATGATATGAGATATGAAAAAATAAAAAAGCTAAGATGGTTAGAATCAATATAATTGATATTTTAAATTTTTATTATTAACAAAATTAAAATATAGATGAAATGTGTAATAAATTATTCTATTTTTTTTAGATGAACAGTTTTTTTAATTTTAAATTATTTCATATACATTTAATTTTATCTAAGTAAAATGTATTTATTTCTTTAATAATCATCTTTGACTCATTATTTGGTAAGAAGGAATTTAGGAAAGAAAAGATTTTATTTTTGAAATATGCATATTTCATTTTTCTACTTTATTTGCTTGCATTTGTTTTATATAAAAGGAATGAATTAAAATTTGTGGATTTCGTCAAAATATTTTTATCCATCAAAAGAAGAGAAAATGAAATGGAGCTAAATTTTTTTTTTATTATTTATTTTAAATTATTAAATATTTTAAAAAATAAAAAAATATAGTAATAAAATTAATTTTTTAAATTAAAATTTATATAAATAAAAAATTATACTATTAACACTTCTTTTCACTCTCTTTTCTTTTCTTCTTCTCCTATTTTCATTTATTCAAAAAATTTATTTTTTTCATTTTATTTCCACTCCATTTTTTATTTTCTCTTTTTTTTTTCCTATTTCTTTTCTTTCTATTTTTTAAATCATTCAAACAAAATATAAAGATAAAAACTTTCCAAATAAAAAAATTTCTTATTCTTTCATATGAAATTTATTATATTATACCCCATTTTTTCATTTCTTTCTATATTTTTCTTTGTTGATAATTTCTTATTATAATTAATAATTTCCATATTGTTGAGTTAAGCAAATGTGATGTAATAAAGTATCGTGGTGTGGGGTTGTTGATTGATTTCTTTTTATTATAATTGTAAAGCTTGGTATGTTTTAAGGTAGATGTTTTCATATGTAGTTCCCGATTTCTTTCTTGTCGATTGAATCTTAAATAAACTATTAATTAGAAAAAAAATTAAATGCATACAGAATAATTTTATTAATTTTTATCTGTGTACTGAACAAAGGAATCAAAAGGTTGCAATTATGAATAAGTTCATTGAATAAAACACATAAGATATAAGCTTTTTAAGTGATATCCTCTTAGAAAAAACAGTTTATTGAGTTTTACTCCGAAGCCCACCTTTAAGCTTGTGAAAAACTATCAACTATATGGTGCATTGTAAGGCGCACTTTAAAATTTAAGTAAAACTTAAAAAGTTAAAGTTAAAATAAAAGTGTTTAAAATTATAATAAAAGATTTTGTATAAACAATTCATGTAGAATATTAAATATATAAATTAAAATGGAAAATACCAAAATTTAAAAGAAAATAAATGAAGAATGATATGTGTCACTCTTAAAATAGGATACACTCTCAAAATAGGATACTCTAAATTAATATTTATAGGAGAATTTGAAAATAATCAATGTAAAGAGTATAAGCAGTTGAGATTTTGAAATATAAAAAAAAAATTAACTTAAAAAATAAAATAAAATTGAATATACAATTTTATATCTGAAGCAACAACTTACGTCAATCTGAATCCTTAAAGTTTGTATAAAGATAAGTGATTAATTCTTAAATATATTATATTATCTTCATGACAAGATTAATCCTTCCCAGGAAGCTAATCAAATTTAAGGTTAATTTTTTCATAAAAGTAATAAATTCAAGAACTAAATTATCATAAAATAAACAAATTTTGAGACTGTTGACAGAGAAAAAATAATGTTATGAATTTTATATATTTAAAGACTAAATTACATATATACAAACCTTTTGAGATCAAATCAATCTAAATTGCCACTTTTTGCAATGAAATTATACATTCACTTTGAAATAATTAATTTAAAGTATACTAGATCGTCTAATTTTAAAAAATAATTTCTGCTTTCTTTATTTTTCTTAAAATTACAAAAAAAATATTATTTTCACTTTATTTTTTATTTTATAAAATATTATGAAAAATAATAAACAGTTTATTTTTTACATTTTTATATAATTTTTTTAAAAAATATATTAAAAATATAACATTTTTATAATTAAAAATAAAAAACAGAAAATACTTCCCTAAACTAATAGGCACCTGATAAGCATAGATTTCATAAATAATTATCTCTCACTTTTATCTCATTAAGACTTCTTATATGATCAATTAAGTGATCTTTGTCATATTTTATGAGTTTGGGTTCATATAAAGTTTAATTGAATTTCTTTGCTTACCCGATTAAAATGACACTATTATAATATTTTGAGCATAATAGGAGTTGTAGACATCCAAAAATCATGAAATCTATATTGAATGAAAGCTTAAAGAAGTGTCCATAGTTACAAAGTAAGAGCAGACTCTAAATGAGATGTTTAGGACTCCGAAATTATCTCAAAAGATGAGATAGTGTTGCTGACGTGGAATTTGAACAGTGTGCAAAGATCCGGCCATATCTTGAGATACAGAAGTCATATTGAGATGAAATCAACTTTGTTGGACAGCTAAGATCCGGGGCTACAACTTTTGTTCAGAAGTCAAGCTCTAATTCGGACATATGAACATCCGAAATTGCGGTGCAAGAAAGTCAAAATTGTTGTGCTCATTGGTGACAAAAATTCAAAAGTGTTTTGCATTTTCAACAAAGCCCATGTGAAAGTAATAAAAGGGTAGAAAAGTAATATCCTAGTTGGTGACTTTTTGAAGATGATGCCTCAAAAATCCTCTATAAATAGAAGGGTTTACAAGAGGAAAAACAACACCACTTGGAGATTAACTCCAATACCATTTTCCATCTTTCTTTCTTTCTTTCTTGTTAGTTTGCCTCCTACATGGAAGACTTAGTTTTTCTTTATTGTTAGTTTGCCTCCTACATGGAAGGCTTAGTTTTTCTTTATTGTTAGTTGCCTCCTACATGGAAGGCTTAGGATTTATTTGTTGTTAGTTGCCTCCTACATGGAAAGCTTAGGATTTATTTGTTGTTAGTTTTCCTCTTTCTTTGTTGTTAGTTTGCCTCCTTCATGGAAGGCTAGGTTCGTAGTTTCAATTCAAGGATTCAAGCTATTTTCATTTTAACTTTGAGGTCTTGATCTTTATTTACATGCTTATTAAGTGGTTTCTACTCTACTTCACTATATTCTTCAATTTTATTCTTTAATCAAAGTTTGATCGGTTGACGTATTTTGATTAATGTATAATTGATTTATAATTGGTTTTTGATTGGTAAATCATTTTCCAAAAGTTTGAAGAGTAGAAATTAAGTAATTGAATTGAAGGTTTTCATTTTATTACTTACTTCAACTGAATTCTGATTGTGAAATTGGTTTAGATAAAAGATTAAGTGGTTACTAATCTTGTTGATCATAATCAATTAAATTCTGAGAGGTTTCTCAGTAGAGAATTCAAGGATCATTTTAGGGGTTCCAGATGATCCTAGGTTGATAAACACAATGCATGATTTTAGTGATCAATGATTAGTTATGAAAATAGCCTCTGAATTCCTTGAGTTGATAATTGTTAAGTCAAATTAATTTCATTCTGTATTTTGTATTTAGCACTTAATATCATATATTTACAAAACCTCCTTTTTCTAACTTTCTCCTTATTTGCTTAAGAATATGAAATGGTCTTCGGGAGATGACCTAGGTTGCACCTTATACTATACCAATAGTTTGGGGGAAATCTAGAAATTATTTTTGCGCGTTTGCGACGAGCGTGTCAAAAATTTGGCGCCGTTGCCGGGGACCATTTTAGTTTCCTAGGCTCATTTAGGAGTTTGTATAAAATTTTTAATCTTTCTAACAATTTTTTTTTACTTTAGGTATATATTCTTGGATTTTCTGTATGAATTCACCTTTTTGTGTATGACCCGATCCAATCCTAAAAATTTATATGCATATGATCCTGAGATTGATAGAACATTCCACCATTTGAAAAGAGCACATAGAAGGCATTCATTCAGTAATAACCAAGAAAGTAACAGTAGTGATTTTTCATCTTTAAATTTTGATAGCTTTAAATATTTTGTTAAGAACATGGCTGATAGAACTCTAAAAGAATTAGCTGCACCTGATGTTGCTTATCAACCATTGTGCATTCAATACCCTGATGTTGATGCACCATTTGAACTAAAGTCTGGATTAATACATTTGCTACCAAAGTTTCATGGCCTTGCAGGTAAGGACCCTCATAAACATTTGAAGGAATTTCACATTGTGTGTTCCACAATGCGGCCACAAGGAATTCCTGAAGATCATATCAAGTTGAAGGCATTTCCTTTCTCCTTAAATGATGGAGCTAAGGACTGGTTGTACTATTTACATCCAACATCTGTTACAAGCTGGAATGATATGAAGAGATTATTCCTGGAGAAATTCTTCCCTGCATCCAGAACAGCAGCTATCAGAAAAGAGATTTGCGGCATCAGACAGAACTCCCAAGAAACTCTCTATGAGTATTGGGAGAGATTCAAGAAACTATGCGCCACTTGTCCACACCATCAAATCAGTTATCAATTACTGATTCAGTATTTCTATGAAGGACTTATGCCAATGGACAGAAGCATGGTTGATGCAGCTAGTGGTGGAGCACTTATGGACAAAACTTC
Organism: Canavalia gladiata; assembly: GCA_037954105.1. Lineage (NCBI taxonomy): Eukaryota > Viridiplantae > Streptophyta > Magnoliopsida > Fabales > Fabaceae > Canavalia > Canavalia gladiata. The sequence goes on along the minus strand of CM075664.1, from coordinate 7,010,505 downwards.
TACACCAGCTCGAGATTTGATTGCCAACATGGCAGAAAATTCTCAGCAATTCAATTCTCGAACTAATTCCTTGTCTAAAGGAGTCCATGAAATGACCACTAAGACAGACCATACACGATTGGAGAACAGAATTGAAGAACTAACCTCCATCGTAAGACAGTTGGCCATCGGACAACAACAGCAACTTAATGTTGTTGACAAAACCAAAACATGTGGCATATGTACTTCTGCAGATCATCCTACTGATGCATGCCCAACATTGCAAGAAAGTGAGACACCTGAGGCTGCAGTAAATGGTATTTTTGGCACAGGACAACAATACAGGCCTCCTCAACATTATCAGCAACAAAAGTTTGAACCACCTTCTGGATCATACAATCCTAGTTGGAGAAGCCATCCTAACTTGAGATATGGTCCTCCACAACAACAAAGGATTCAAACATCTGACTCCCAAAATAAATACCAACCACCGCCATTCAGACAACAACAACAGCATATGCAGCAATCTGTACCCTCTATTGCTTCTGAACCCTCTCTTAATGATTTGATGAAGCAATTAGCAACCAACAATCTTCAATTTCAACAAAATGTAAGTTCTACCATTCAGGATTTACAAACTCAAATTGGGCAGTTGGCTACCACTGTCAACCAATTGAAATCTCAAGGTTCTGGTCAACTACCTTCTCAACCTGTCATAAATCTCAAAAGTGTGAATGCCATGACCTTGAGAAGTGGGAAGAAAGTGCAGACAGACCCTACAATTTTAAAGCAACAAAGCTTCAATCAGACTAATCCATACCAAGAAGAAGCATTTATCTCTACACCTGGAGATATCTCTGATGAGCCATCTGAATCAGAGTGAAAGTCTGATGAAAAAAGTACACCAGTTTTCGATAAGACATCGAATGATCAACAAAAAGAAGTTTGCCATAAACGATCTGCACTTGAAGCATCTGATGAGACGAAAACCCCAAATTGTGCTGATCAGAAGGTATCTTTACCTTTTCCAAATAGAATGGTCCAATCCAAGCCCAATGTTCATGCAGAATTGGATAAGGAGCTTCTAGATACTTTCAGGAAAGTGGAAGTCAACATACCACTTCTAGATGCTATCAAGCAAATTCCCAAATATGCCAAATTTCTAAAGGACCTGTGCACGCATAAGAGAAGACTCAAAGGGGATGAGAAGATCAGTGTGGGCGCAATGTTTCTGCCTTAATTCAACCCAGCCTCCCTCAGAAATGTAAAGATCCAGGAACTTTCACCATTCCTTGCACAATAGGAAACTCTACATTTGGTGATGCATTGCTGGATCTAGGTGCTTCCATTAATGTTATGCCCTCATCAGTTTATAAATCTTTGAATCTGGGAGAACTGAAGCCAACTGGTGTGGTGATTCAATTAGCCAATAGAAGTACAGCACATCCAGCTGGAGTACTTGAAGATGTGCTAGTTCAAGTGAATAAGCTAATCTTTCCAGCTGACTTTTACATTTTGGATATGGAAGATGAGTCATCCATCAATAGAGCAACCTTGATCCTAGGGAGACCTTTCCTCAAAACTGCAAAAACAAAGATAGATGTGCATACGGGGACTCTCTCTATGGAATTTGGAGATGATATCATCCAATTCAACATATTTGAAGCCATGAAGCATCCCATAGAGAATCATTCACTCTTTCAACTTGATGCCATAGATCTTCTTGCGAATGATTATTCTATTGACAATCTACTTTTTGAATTTTTTGATTTTGATTTAGATTACTTAGATAAGTTTACTTGCATATGTGATGAATTTGATCCATGTATTGTCTGTTCCAGGATTAATGCTGCAGACCAAACTTTGTTGAAAGATGACATGTTAGATGCAAGTGTTGCAGACATTTCAATCTCATATAGATCCCTGCCTTCCATAATACAACCACCTCCTTTGGAGTTGAAGCCTTTGCCTAAACATCTAAAGTATGCTTATTTGGGGAAAAATGACAAGCTTCCTGTCATTGTAGCAAAGAACCTTCTACCGCAACAAGAAGAAAGGTTGTTGCAAACCTTAAAAAGTCATAAACAAGCAATTGGATGGACTTTGGCTGATATTCCAGGCATTAGCCCATCTACTTGTATGCATAGGATATTGCTGGAGGAAAACACCAGACCTGTTAGACAACCACTTCTCTTTGGTGAGATATTTGATGTATGGGGTATAGACTTTATGGGTCCATTCCCTGTCTCTTTTGGCTTTGTTTACATTCTGCTAGCTGTTGATTATGTTTCAAAATGGGTGGAGGCAAAAGCCACTCGTACTGATGATGCTCGAGTTGTTGCAGATTTTATCAGGTCTAACATTTTTAGCAGGTTTGGCATTCCTAGAGCTCTAAATTGTGACCAAGGTACTCATTTTTGCAACCGCACAATGGAAGCCCTACTCCGCAAATATGGAGTTATGCATAAAGTCTCCACTCCATATCATCCTCAAACAAATGGTCAAGCTGAAGTTTCTAATCGAGAGATCAAGAAAATCTTAGAGAAAACAGTTCAGCCTAACAGGAAGGATTGGAGCTTGCACCTTGTTGATGCTTTATGGGCATATAGGACAACCTACAAGTCACCCATTGGCATGTCTCCCTACAGGATTGTCTTTGGTAAAGCATGTCATCTTCCAGTTGAATTAGAGCATAGAGCATTTTGGGCAGTAAAGAAATGCAACATGGATCTAGACCAAGCAGGAATCCATAGGAAGCTTCAATTGCAGGAACTTGAAGAAATTCGATTAGAAGCATACGAAAACTCCAAAATTTACAAAGAAAAGGTCAAAGCTCTTCATGACAAAAAGTTGGCAAGAAAGGAGTTTTCTGTTGGACAAAAAGTTCTCTTTTTCAATTCTCGGCTAAAGCTTATGCCTGGTAAGCTATGCTCTAAATGGTTAGGACCATTTGTAGTTACTAATGTTTTTCCTTATGGTGCAGTGGAAATAAAAAATAAGGTAACTGAAAAAATCTTCAAGGTGAATGGACATCGTCTTAAACCATTTTTCGAAGGTTTTCAAAAGCACACGGTAGAAGAAGTACATTTGCACAATGCCACATACTTGCAATAAATTCAAGAGAAGACTCTCTCTCTCTCTCTCTCTCTCTCTCTTTCTCTCTCTCTCTCACATTCCTCACTTATAAGTTTCAACTAATCTCTCAACTTCCTTCTTCACCTCTTAAATCATCCCAACTATTACACTACATTGAGCTTGCAGGAATAATAACTTGAGTGTTTTAAGAAAAAAATGGAGAAAGCTCTCACCAGGATCAAAATTTTGTTCCCTACTCTCCCCAGAAATTTTCTTAAAGACATTTACAATTGCAGACTTGAACGATTGAGGGCATTAACACTCTTAGGCCTTCCAGAAGATGTCCGTTGGATCATTGAAGCTAAGGTACGTTTAACAGGTGAATTTAAAGAATCATTTGTTAAAAACATGCCAGGTATGGGAAGAAGTTCCTATGCAAAGAAGAGAAGGGCAAAAAGAATTGGAGTTTGCTACAGGTGTGCAAGATGGACCTATAACACAAGATGCAAGAACCCTGGAATGGTTTCAAGAAATCGAGAGGACAAAATTCAATTCATAAAGGATGGACTGAGTAAGGAGTCATTGGATGATATCATTCAGACTCTTGAGACGCATCCTAGTGGGCATGTACAAGGAGTCCTTCTTGATTTGTTTGAACTGTTCCGTAAGGAAAAAGCATGTTATAGTCTTGGGAATCTGACTTTAAAAGACCCTGTTGTCAGCTTACAAGAAAACTGAATGGGAAGCACATCCGCGACTCTTAGAAGGCGTTACTGGACGTAAAACCAGAGGAAGATGTGAGCCACAATCACAACTACTGTTCATTCTCATGCGTGTGTGTTGGTCATTTACATTGTCTTTTCAATTTATTGGGCCACCATTTTTTTTTGAAAATTTCACCCCTGCTTAAAGTCTTTCCCCTCGGACATTTACCCTTTCCTTGAACAAAAAATTCAAACTTTTGCAACAAAAATTCAAACTTTGCAACAAAAATTCAAACTTTTGCTACCAAATCCTGATCCCGCACTATTCAAGCGATCTCCTTGTCTGATATTGAGTCCCTATAAATTATCAACCTCTATGACATATTTTTTTCAAAAAAGACAGAAACACCGTATATGGATAGGATCAATACTATCTGTGTTTTTGGTGGGTCTAACCTTGGAAAGGATGGAGAATTTCAACATGCAGCTTATACCCTTGGTAAGGTATTAGCTGCAAGAAAAATCAATCTTGTTTATGGGGGAGGGATTCAGGGTTTAAAAGGATGTGTTGCAGGATCTGCACTCACAAAGGGGTGTAACGTTTTAGGTGTTGGCTTAAAAAATGGGAGCACCTCCTACTTGACCCTGGGTACTGAATTGAAGGTTGCAACCATGCATGACCGTATGAGACACATGTTGGTTAATTCTAATGCATTTATTGCATTACCTGGTGGTCTTGGAACAATGGAAGAAATTTTTACCATTATATTTTGGGCCTATCGGAATTTTCATAAAAAACCTTTGGGCTTATTGAATATTAATGGCTTTTATAATGGTTTGATATCCTTTTTAGATCATGCAGTAGAGCAGGAGTTCATGCCACAATCCATGCGCAACATCATAGTATCTGCTTCAACTGTTGAACAGCTACTTGAGATTTTGCAAAATCCTACATCTGAGCTCAGTCAAGCAATGCAGCTGGTGAACCAACCAAATCAGGATGGTAGAGACAAAAGAGAACCAGATACCACTCTTCGGTTATAACTTTTCCTTACTTTGGTGGTTTTCTCACATTTCTTTTCCTGTCATATGAAATTCCATCTAAGACATTGGGGACAATGTCTTGGATAGGTTGGGGGGAGGATGGTCCGATATAAAAAAAAAACCCAAAAAAAAAATAAAAAAATAAAAAAATTAGGTTAGAATCATAAACTTGCTTTGAGTAAGATGGCTGAGTAAGGAGTTACACTTGACTCCTGATACGCATCTTATGATAAAAAAAAATTGAATGTGGAAGTTTGTTGTTCTTTAGATTTCATAAAATAATTGAAGCAAAATGATTTATATTTCGAGATTAATTAGTTTGACAACACATATTTGAACTGGATAGATTAGATTTGATAAATATATTACCTGTGAGATTTTGAGCCTTATTATTTTCTTTCTTGTGTGATTTTCATCCATGGAATATGTTACTTCAGAACTTGCATTGATTCTTTTTGAAGCTACATTTTCACATGAATTGTACAAAAATGATTGAGGCACTGTTTTTCTTGAACAAACCACTTGGCCAAATAACCAAACAATATAATTTTATCCTTTGATCAGCCCTTTGAGCCGATTAGTCTTTTCTTCCTTTTAGCTCACCACAAATCAAAAAAGAAAAAAAAACAACTTTGTCTGACCATAGAAGGTGAGGAATACTGGATTTATCATACCATAAGTGTTTCAATAAGTGTGGGGGAGATTATTGTTGTGTTCATCAATATCATGGTTGAAAAAAAAAACTGAAGCAATAAATTAACAAATAAACTATTATATTGAAAAAAAAGAAAAAAAATGAAGAAGTGATATCTGTTTCTCACACTTGCACTTAGACTCAGTTCTCACTCCTTACCATTTTCCTTGGTCGAACATTGTATCTCTTCAATATATCATTTCATCTTTCTAATCCCGTTATAACCAGAATAAAGACCTCTTGATTTGTGCATTGCATGTGTACATAGTAGTAGAGAAGTAGAAGATATGCAAGCCTATGATAGTTCATCTTTCATGGATTGAATTTGAGAGAAACACTTACCAAATCAAACACTTGAGAGATTCAGAGTATATCATATGAGGTTTTATCTTTCTCAATCTATGTTTTTCAAATTAAAGTTGCCTTTCTAAGTAATTTCAAAAATGTGATGAAAGAATGCTTCATGAAATTTTGTGAATTCTTGAGAAATCAACTCAAAACTTTGATGTTCTTTCATAAAAAAATTAAAAAAAAAAATTAGTCACCAATCCTTAACTTAAGTTTGCCCGAGACGTGCAAAAGATAAATGTGGGGGAATTTGATAAGCATAGATTTCATAAATAATTATCTCTCACTTTTATCTCATTAAGACTTCTTATATGATTAATTAAGTGATCTTTGTCATATTTTATGAGTTTGGGTTCATATGAAGTTTAATTGAATTTCTTTGCTTACCCGATTAAAATGACACTATTATAATATTTTGAGCATAATAGGAGTTGTAGACATCCAAAAATCATGAAATCTGTCTTGAATGAAAGCTTAAAGAAGTGTCCATAGTTACAAAGCAAGAGCAGACTCTAAATGGGATGTTTAGGACTCCGAAATTATCTCAAAAGATGAGATAGTGTTGCTGACGTGGAATTTGAACAGTGTGCAAAGATCCGGCCATATCTTGAGATACAGAAGTCATATTGAGATGAAATCAACTTTGTTGGACAGCTAAGATCCGGGGCTACAACTTTTGTTCAGAAGTCAAGCTCTAATTCGGACATGTGAACATCCGAAATTGCGGTGCAATAAAGTCAAAATCGTTGTGCTCATTGGTGACAAAAATTCAAAAGTGTTTTGCATTTTCAACAAAGCCCATGTGAAAGTAATAAAAGGGTAGAAAAGTAATATCCTAGTTGGTGACTTTTTGAAGATGATGCCTCAAAAATCCTCTATAAATAGAAGGGTTTACAAGAGGAGAAACAACACCACTTGGAGATTAACTCCAATACCATTTTCCATCTTTCTTTCTTTCTTTCTTGTTAGTTTGCCTCCTACATGGAAGGCTTAGTTTTTCTTTATCGTTAGTTTGCCTCCTACATGAAAGGCTTAGTTTTTCTTTATTGTTAGTTGCCTCCTACATGGAAGGCTTAGAATTTATTTGTTGTTAGTTGCCTCCTACATGGAAGGCTTAGGATTTATTTGTTGTTAGTTTTCCTCTTTCTTTGTTGTTAGTTTGCCTCCTTCATGGAAGGCTAGGTTCGTAGTTTCAATTCAAGGATTCAAGCTATTTTCATTTTAACTTTGAGGTCTTGATCTTTATTTACATGCTTATTAAGTGGTTTCTACTCTACTTCACTATATTCTTCAATTTTATTCTTTAATCAAAGTTTGATCGGTTGACGTATTTTGATTAATGTATAATTGATTTATAATTGGTTTTTGATTGGTAAATCATTTTCCAAAAGTTTGAAGAGTAGAAATTAAGTAATTGAATTGAAGGTTTTCATTTTATTACTTACTTCAACTGAATTCTGATTGTGAAATTGGTTTAGATAAAAGATTAAGTGGTTACTAATCTTGTTGATCATAATCAATTAAATTCTGAGAGGTTTCTCAGTAGAGAATTCAAGGATCATTTTAGGGGTTCTAGATGATCCTAGGTTGATAAACACAATGCATGATTTTAGTGATCAATGATTAGTTATGAAAATAGCCTCTGAATTCCTTGAGTTGATAATTGTTAAGTTAAATTAATTTCATTCTGTATTTTGTATTTAGCACTTAATATCATATATTTACAAAACCCCCTTTTTCTAACTTTCTCCTAATTTGCTTAAGAATATGAAATGGTCTTTGGGAGATGACCTAGGTTGCACCTTATACTATACCAATAGTTTGGGAAAAATCTAGAAATTATTTTTGCACGTTTACGACGAGCGTGTCAGCACCATAATATCAAAATAGAAAATTTGACTTGTTAAGAAAAGATTTAATAATTTTATAATACAGCCAATTGAGATTTAGAAAGACAAAATTCTTAAAAAATTAAATTTCACAGCTAACTGACTTATCAATAGAATTTTTGGTAGCTAAAAAAAACCCATCAAATTTTCGTGGGGGAAATTTGTCTAATCCATAATGCCAATAGCTACCCATATGTTTATTTACAAGATTAAAGATGGATTGTGGCATATTGACATAAACATAAATACATTGCTTTTTTCAATGCTCTAATAAGGGAATATGTGCATTAATGTTCCAATATTAACCAGAAAGACAGCACGCCTTATGACAGCCTGAACAATGAATATATCTACATGCAATTGCTTTTCACAATTATAAAATCATCGTATCACAACTACAAGACAAATTAGTCATGTCGAGTATGAACTTTCAAAACTGGCATTCATATGACATTGTGAATCACAAATGTGTCGACAGGTAACTCAACTGAGCAAATTACTATTACATAATACAAGATTAAGATTTTTAAAAAGGACAAGTCTCCAACAAATAGATGGCAGAACAACCACGCCCACAACAATCACTTGTTTCTGAAACTTCATCAGCACTAGCTATTGATATTATAATTACGTGCCAGAAGCACTAGCATATTCATATTAAGCAACATAGCCATCTGAGAATAGCCCACATAACATACACGTTCAGGCCTTCGAAATTTTCTTTATATTAAATTGCAAAAGTTCAAGGGATTAATCAATGTGCCAATTTCTTCAAATGTTGGAAGGTTCGTTGCTTAATCCACTGTCGATCATGTGGCAAGTAAGCATGAATTGTACTATCATATCTGCAGGTAGAAACCAAACAATCAGTCATATTAATCAAGGCCAAGGCAAACCACATGCACAGAGAAAGCCCAATATATAAAACAACCAAACTATATGCACAGAGAAAACCCAATATATATAAAACAAAAAACAATATACATAGACATTTGACATAAGTTGTTACTTCCATAAGCCCACTTAATTTTCCTAAATCATTTTCCCGAGAGGGTCAGAACAGGTAGAGCATGCATATGATACAGTAATGCCATGATTAAAGTTCTTATCAGCCCTCTAGGCCAAAAAGAGGGCAGATGGGAAGGGAGGGAACAGAGGGGTGCAAGACCTCTACACAAATTTATTTCATCAGGTGGGAAGCAGGTAACAAATCATTTCTTCTCCAATGCTTTTATCAAAGGTGCAAGACCTCTACACAAATTTTTCCAAAAAAAATTTACAGCCATTTATTTCATCAATAAGAAAACAACAGCAACAAACAAGCTACCCTGTTAAGACTCATAATTTCTACCAATTTTCTTACACATAATTTTATGGTTCATTTCTTGTTTTCCTTGACTTACATTTCAATGTCAAAAACAGAACCCTCTATTTCTAGTTCAACATTTTTTTTTAAAAAAAAAAATAGCTTATGCTTGTGAAGAGCTCAAGGCATCTGAATATCCTATCTTGCCTTTTCTCTACCTTAATTCTCTTTCTTTAAATATCAACAAAACTGTGACAACCTTTCAAATAAATAAAAAAAAATAAGAGAGAAAAAGAGAAGCGGCAAACAAATTGATGAACTATGCATGCACATGATTTTGAGAGTGATAGAAAGATACACTAGGGCACTCATGTCCGCAAGACCATCTATGAAGTTGTAGAGATCTGTAATATCATAAGAGAGATTTCTGATGGCCGGATTCAACTCTTTCAGTTTCCTTTCATACAGTGCACATATACCTGTACAAGCACAAGATTAAAACCTCTATTTAATGCTAAGATTAATACATAGAAAGCATCAACAAATAATAACTATAAAAAAATCATACCAACTCATACCACAAAAAGAAAAAAAGAAAAAAAAATTATATCAACAGCATACATCAATTATCTATTCACAATCTTTTTAACATGCTTTATTTCCATGTTCGCTGTAGACACATATCTCCGTGTTTCGTGTGTGCTTATTTCCATTTGATAAAGTATAGAAATTGCTTTAAAATAACAGAAGAATGTGACACATTTTCTATGAAAATGAAATTCGCATGAAAGGAAAAGTGAAAATAATTTGTGCTCATGGCTTCACAAGATTCTTGAACCTACAATATAACGTGAAAACATGATCAGTTGCTCTATCTAGCAGATGGCATTGTGCAAATGTTGGTTCAGTATGCGGGAATGAGTTTCTAACATTCTATAGATTGGGATAGATTGTTAAACAGCATCGAATTTCATGCCTTTTGGACAACAGTTTTTTATCATGCTACATCCATGCCCACGAAAAAGAACACAAAATTTGTGGATTCCCAAAATGCCAAGAACTTAATCTTTTGACTAGATGAGACTTGATCGCCTCATTCAACCAAACATCAAATACTTCTAACACAGTGACAACTGAGAATCTAATTTTAATATATAAAATAAGAAGGTTTAATCCAATATATCAAATCCAACACACCTACAGAAAAGATAAAATTATAAAAAGTTGTAAATGACTGAATGTATGACATTCTGTTTTCATGTTGTCAGATAAACACTATTGATGTAGGAAAGGAATGGGTTGGGAATTTAATGGGTCAGGATTCGGTTGAAGACAGGTGACCGAAGGTTTTTTGTTATGTATGTGATGGTAAGGAGGATTCAGGCAATAAGAGGGGGTTAATGGGTTAGATTGGTGTGTGGCGGGGGGCTATGACAGTACCTGCGTTTCATGGGCTCTATAGTAAATTCAAATTAGAGTTTTGATAGGTAGAATTCTAATTAATTACTGTCTGCAAAGGAAAATAGGTTTAGCATAGTATAAAATTAAATAAGATGGTGGAAGAAGCAACCTAGGCATCATACCGAGGTTTTGATTGCATCACACAATCAACGAAACAGCAATATGCTGCCTTGGGTTTCTTCATCAATGATCATCAGCACTACAGCAGGATTTTTTGGGTTTCTTCAAAAATTACGAAATACTTCTTAAACAACAAAGTAAGAATCTAAAACATCTAATCTAAAGAACATAAATTCAATCCTAGCAACAGCCTGAGGCCTGATCTTCCAAAAAGAAAATAAATATCTAAAATTACCAAATTACCTCTACATCGATATCAAAACATCCTAAAAGCTTATAACAAGGTTGTGGAAGAATACAATAAGCTCAAAAATCAAAACTAAAGAAAACATTGAGACGATATTGATCCTTAAGTTTGTGTCATCTCAATGCTAGCGTAATGTGCCTTGCATACATTATCTATACTTCCTAATCTAGAATCCACTATAACTAGAACACTAACAACAAATAAACCTTTTCCCACTGGGGAGACAGCTACATGGATCAAACAACACTATAATACCCCACTCACCAATAAATCCTTCTTAATTGTTTTGATTATAGTTTTTCTCAGCCTCCCTATACCTCTATGATAGGACTACCCTACATCTGATCTACTCCACTTCTTAGGGCTTCTACCGGTTGTCTCCAAACATGCTCAAACTAGCTGTTTAGGTAAGGCCTAAGCCAAGATTCTACCATTTTTCTACAAGAGGTGCATCAGAGAAAAATCATAATAAAAACCAAAATGTTACCTAGGCAAAGTTTTAGGCAAACAGAGAAAGCCAACATTATAGGAAAAAGCATAACGGCTAAAAAAAACTCCACTAAAGAATCCTACCTGTCTGTCTACAACAGTTGAGTCAAATCATAATTATTCAGATCAAAAGAATTTGACCATTGTTCAAATTAGATATGAAGAAGTATTTCTACATTACATCATTAAAATTAGATAGGTGCTATATTACAGTTAACGGAGACGGTGAGCACCAACCAACAGACGCACATGCTCAGTTAGTAGTAAGTAAGTAAGAATTCATGCCTTTCTAGACCATGGTGATCTGTTGGGCAATGCTTTGCAAACGAAATACGAGAACATTTAGGCCGCCACCCACAAAAAGAGAATTTAATTTACCAGTACAACACAAAAAGAAAGGGAGCACCAAATTACACTATGTTCTACTCAATTGCACGCAAATTCAGATAAGCAAAGCAAGACCAGGAGCATCTCTCCAGCGTGAAGTCAATCCAACACAATAGCAGGAGAAAATTAATAAAAAATAAAATAAAAAATAAAGAAAAAATAGTACAATTATACTACACGTATTAATACCATCCATGGCCTGAGTTATTGATTCATAATCCATGAATGTTCTAGTTGCTCTGTTCTGAGAGGGCTGCATTAGTATAATCGTGTGTCGATTAGCCTACAAATTAGGGAAAACAAAAATTAAGGTTAATAAATCTCGAGAGCAATGAATTGGGAGCGCGAACTGAAGAAGTGTTGATTGGTTAGCGTGAAAGATAGCCCTAATTGGATAATGATTGAGAAGGGGAAAGGAAACGAAGAAGGGAACTGGAATCTGTGAAAAGGAGATTAGCGAGAATTGAAACAGAGTAAAGAAAATCTTACCATCTAAGAAGAAGAAGGATGAAGAAGAGTGAAGACGATGCTCTCGTTCTCGTTCTCGTTCTCGTTCGTTGCAGTGACCGACCACACCACACTCCAATTCCAAACTCAGAGACTTCCAGAATATGCCAAGTCAGTCAACCTCGCTCGGGGTAATTTCGACATTTCTCCTAATGTTAGTGAAGCGTTCCTTCCATATTAAGAATAGAATTACATTATATACAAAATGCTTTCCAACTTACTTCTTTAATTTAATTTGTTGAAATTTATTATCGCAAATTACCTTCACACTTTCTAAAATTTAATTTGATATTTTTTCTATCCTAAATAATTTTTTAATTTATATAATAATATAATATTATACATCCCTCTTTAAAATATACTTCTTCCAATTTCTTATATAACTAAAAAAAAAATTGATAAAATTTATTAAATATTAAAAAATATGGATATAATTTATCCAAATATTTAAGATAAGTTTAATTCTATATTGATGGGTTTAAAATATAGTTTTATAAATTTTTTATTAAATAATAAAAAATATATTGAAAAAAATATATTAAATAATAAATTACTAGCATAAATAAGTTTGAGTTTGAAAATAATTAACGATCGGCAAAATTTTATCAATATGATTACAAAGTATAGATACAATAACACCCAATTGTACTTATACTAATATAATATATTGTTATATTCCATCAATAAAGTCGGGAAGTTTTTTAAATAAAATTTTAATTGAGCTTGATAATTCTGTTTGTAATGTTTTATAATGAAGAGTTACATTATCGTAGACTATTTTTTTTTATTAAAGTATATGTCACCGTAATATTTATATTTTATTAACTTTTCAATTGAAAATATCATGAATATTATATTTAAGTTAATTAAAATATAGATAAGAATAATAAGTTTATATACAAATATGAAAGTAAATAATGCATAAGAATATAAATATATTCCTCAGTTAATAGTAAAAGATTAATTCTTTTAATATATATAGATTATTTTAATAAATTTTTTCTCAACAATTTTATATATATATATATGCTATTTAAATTTTTATTAACATATTTAACTAACATAACTATTTATTAATTGTACTAAACATTATTGATATATAAATTTAAATATTAAATAAATATGAATTTAAGTATGAATGCTAAAATAAATACTATAATATATTATTAATACTAAATTCTTTCACTTGGAAAATTGTCATGCATTTTACAAATATGTCATTATGTCGTTATTTATATTAACAATTTATCATAATAAATGTTTACTAAATTATTTAACTATATCTAAAAAAAATTATAATAGTATATTAATAATATTAATATAATAATATCAGTATAATAAATATTAACATAATGATACTATCTTTATTATTTTACCTCATGATATTATTTATAATAAAACAAAATAAATGAGATGAGTTACAAATTTGACAATATTAACTTAACACCTTCTATTATTACAATTTTCTGAAAAAAAAATATTTTCACTAAATAATTGAAAATTTATTTATTTTTTAAATATGTACCTGTTAGAATATGTTAGTTCTTCAATATCAAGATTAAATAGTAGATTGTTAAATAAAATATTCTTTTATTAAATATGTCACATGAATTGTTTAATTATTTATTTTATTTTTTATATATCAATTCAATTATTTTTATTAACTTTTTATTTACATCATCTATAAATTTCTTAGTATTTTTGTATTTTCAGCTTTCAAATTTAAATTATATTTCATTGTTACTTTTAAAAAATTTCAATAAGAAATAACATAATTTCAATAAAATAAAAATATCATTTTATTTTCTATATTTAAATATATTTTAAATTTATATTCATACTATAATATAATATTTATTTTTTATTTAGATATAAATTTATCCTTTCAAGTCCTAATAAAAAGAATATTGAAAAAGTAACTACTTACAAATCCTACTACCCATTTTATATTCCGTAGAAAAATTTGAATTTGAATTAGATGAATAATTTTAGTAAAAATGATTCCAAATCCTTCAAGGTTTAATAAAAAATAATTGAATATATTTTTTATTTAATTTTTTTTATCATCTTATATTAATAATACATTTAATTTTCTTTACTAATCATATGAACACAAAGCATAATTTTTTCCTAGTGTAATATAATATTAAAGTTCTTTCACTATAAATATCAAATTGCATTCTTTCATTTTTAAAAAAATTTAATTTACTGATTCAATTATTTACATTAACTTTTCATCTATAAGTTTTTGAATCTTTTTAATTTTTTACTTTTGAAATATATCTTTTTAAAATTTTATTATTTTATAGCTTTATAAAATAAGCATTGTCTGTAATTTACAAAATTTGGTATTATAACTAACAACTAAATTATATTAAGTAAAGTTCTGTACTAAACAAATTTTTTAATATTTTAAAATAAATTATAATATTTTATTAAATGTATATACTCCTGGAAAATACTTTTTGGTATTACAGAAGTATATATTTTTTTCTCTAAAATAGAAACATCCACCTTTGTATGGTTAGTTATTCTTTAATTTAAATTTTAAACATAAAAAATAAAAAATTACTATATATAGAAAAATAATCACAAAAGGAATAGATACCATAAAAAATGTTCTCCATACACTGACATCCTCCCAGTCCAAAGTAGTAATGTTATGTAACCAGAAAAGTATTAGTAGTATGCCTGTTTCAAGAGGTCAATTATTTGAAATATAAACACAAAAAGAAATACTTTGTAGTCGTATATTATTAGAGTTTGAAAAAAAAAATCATGTATATCGTTCGTGGTAATAAGCATTACCTAAGAATCTGTGCATCTAAATCAAAGACGATGGTGTAGCCTTTGTAGATAAACCATCCTTTCTCACTCGATAAATTCTTATCCCTTTTTCTGGCCAATCCTAATCATTGAATCATAAGATCAACGACTGAAATTACGCTGGAGAGAGGGCTGCAAGAGAGGATGCAGGTTGGTGTGCTTGTACAGTGGTTGACGTATGCATATAATTGCAATTGCAACTAAATTAATCTAATCTTGAGTGTTGGCGTTGATGGGGACAAGTTCCAAGGTCTCTTCATCTACGTGAACAGTCATATTATTTTCCGAAATCTCAGGAGGAAGAAGTCCCTCATATTGATCTGCCTTAGGGATAAGAAAAACCAAAGAAAGAACCGCAAATCTAAGCATGTCCCTTATAAGAACAGCCAACCAAAGGTTTGTAAAATCAGTCGTAGTGACATGGAGGAGACGAAGAAGCACCCCTCCACCCCATCTGGATAAGAGGGCGCCAATGCTATCAATGCACATTAACAGAGCGAAAAAGGTGCCCTCAATGCCTAAAGGGCACAGCTGGGTGCTCAGTACCATCATGGGCATCCATCTGATTTTGCCTGTGATTCTTGTAGCAGTTTCTTCAATGACAACAAAGAAGTAATCAGGAATTCCAATAATCAAATTCCAACGGAGGATAAAGAATAGGTCTAGCACACCAGATATGGCATATAGGAGTTGTCCATAGAATACTAGGTTTCTGAATGCGTAGTCTTTTAGAGCCTTGTGGTAGATTACAACCCCTATTATTGAAGCCACTGCGCCAATTCCATAGATCACCCCAACAAATTCCTGCGTTCAAAGTAATTGTGTGTTCAGAAAAATGCTATTTGTTTAGTCATTTGCGATTCAAACATGAGAGGTACCTGAGAGAATGCAGGGCCAGCTTTTGGATCTGTATACCAGTAAAAATGCCCTTCATGAGTGGTTACATTAAGAGCCAATGCAAGGAACATATAAAGAGAAGGCTTCCACACTTGAGGATACATCATTCTTTGGCGCATGCTTCTGATTGTCATTCTTACACTCTCCGATGCCGTCTGCAAAAATTTGTTGTTTTAAAGTTCAGTAGAATTGATTTTAATAAAATCAATCTTAAATAGTTGAATATAATTAAGATATATGCCAAAATTAAACTTAGCCCTAAATTTTTAATAAAATGTGTATTTTTTTTTATTAAGAAATGCAAGTATTAGTTTTCTAACTATAAACCAAACTGACACTAAGACCATTTAGTTAACAAATATACGATAGATCTTTCATATTACGAAAATTAATAGACTTTCTCAATCATTTCTAAAATTCCTTTGATATTAAGATTGGTCATTAGTTATTACGATCTGAATGCTTTTGGCTTTTAAACGTTTAGATTATGTAACTTGAAAATACATAGCTATTAGAATACTCAAAAAGACCAAGGAACATGTGAAACAAAGGATAAAGGGATAAAAAGAATATATCAAAGTTAGAAAAAGTACACACAGAAGGAATACAGATGATGAAATGGATATATAGGTTTACCAAATAAAAATGGACACAGAATGATTATAAAAAATGATTATATAGGGTGGGCAAGAGCCTTGGCCCCACCTTGGATCCACCAGCATGGAGTTAACAATCAGTCATTGATTTGATGAATGCAAACAAATGAGTTTGACGTTTGAACCTAAAGATGACAATATTATGTTTAAAGAAGCAATTGGTGTCGTTATATCGTCCAACTTCACATAAAAAATAAGTTCACATCTAACAAATTAAGAATTAGTTTCTTAGGTAGAACTCTAGATATTAATTATTTATTAAAATGTTTTGTAAGGAACATGACAGCAAAACATCGACGGGTGAGTAATGCGCACTATGTCTCGGCCCAAGACTTAAGATCCGTGATTTTTCTTTTTACTAATGAATTTTCTTTCGATGCTTTTTTTTTTTTTTTTCTTTCTCTCTGGCCTAAGTTTCCTTTGCACACTGGTGAGTTGATCCTGAAGTTGTTATGACAACTTTAACAAACTATATTAGGCTATTAGCCAATTTGATATTAACGAACTAGGCACAAACTAATTATCAGTACCTAAAACAGTCATACACAGCTGACGTCAATAATTGTAGATTGAAAATTTGTTAGCTAGAAATTAGAAGAATAACAAGCCCATATGTGATGTATCAGATTACCAGTAACAATTTTCAAAGAAAAGCAAAATTTAGCATAAAGTCAAAAAAGCAGGAAAAGGGACGAAAATGTTTTCTAACCTGCTTCTTCTCACTGTGCAAGCCACTTGTTCTGTTCTCATAAATCACAAAACCCAGCACAATTGTCAAAGCAGGAGAAAGCGCCATTAGACCCAGCGAACCCTACCCCCGAAAAGAAACACAAATAAACATATCTATCATCCAAATCAATTTTAAATCGTTGATATAACTACCCTCGCAATAAACTCTACTTTCAACAGAACCTTCATCACTAAATTCAATGAAATTTACAAACTCTTGTCTTAAATAAAAATGGGACAAGTAATTTCGTGAAAGACCATGCTATCTTAAGGGCAGCACCGGTTAAAAAATTAAATATTAAAATATTAAAAATTCTAATAAAAATATAATAAAATTTAAGCATTAGTCAAAGAGATTCAAAAATTTAGAAAATCCACTCAATAAACTTTCAATAAAATTTTCAACAATTTTTTTTATTCATTTCATTAATTCCATAATCAATACCTGAAAGCATTGCTTAAAGAGACTAAAAAATTTTAAAATAATGTATATAATGACAGATATAATCTAAAAATAGTAAAAATGTTAACATCAATTTTTAAAATAAATTTAAGCATGCGAGAAGACAAAAAATTTATTAAAGAAATACTTATTACATCTAAAATATTAAAATTAATAAATATTTTAATAAAAAGTTACTATTTTCGTAAAAACCAAATAAAAATCCTTGAATAGAAAGAATTATGCAGAACAGAAAGTGAAAAAGAAAAAAATAGAAAATATTTGCAACTCTGTTGTTTCTTTTTCATACCTGGGGACCAAGATGGTGAACGAAGAAGCCACTGGCGAGGTACCCAACGAGAGCGCCCGAACCGGAGCAGAATCCGCAGAGGCTCTGCAAATCAGGCGCGAGGGACCTTACTTCGATGCTGTTCCTTGCGATGCACGCGTCAATAGCCACGTCAGCGATGGCGAGCGACGCCGACACGCCGAGGAAACAGAGAAGCGCGGCGCCGGCAGCGAGCTTTCCTTCCAACGCGACGAGTGCGGCGGAGACGGTGCCGAGAACGCCGGCAGCGACGAAGTAAGGTCGTCGGCGGTATCCCCAGACGGGGAAGGAGTCGGTGAGGATTCCCCAAAGTGGTTTGAGAACCCAAGGGATGAAGTAGAAGCCAACGTAGAGTTGCACGGTGGAGGGTTGCACTTTTTGAACGTCTTTCCAGTAATAATCGGACACTACCTTGAAGAACGAGCCCGAGAAGCCTTGGCCCAGCCCGTAAATAAGGAAGACGCCGATTATGAAGGTTGGGTTCAGCTGTGACGATAGCATTCTCACCCATTCTATGGGTTCTGTTAGGAATGAGAGCAAGTTCTTGTTGTTCTTGGTTTTCTTTGTTGGTGTTGAGTTTGGAGTAGACATGATGAATAAATGAGTGTGGTGTGTTATTGCAATTGTGGCTGTGTTATGTGGAGTGAGAATCAGAGGGCATGGTCATGGTCATGTCTGGATCTGAGTTTGGAGTTGATGATGATGGAGTAAGAGATTTGGTTTGACTTGAATAGAGTGGAAGAGAATCAAGAGATATACATATTGCGTTGAATTTGGGGTCAAAGTTATGCAACATGTTTTTTGTTTATTACTATTATTATGAATTATGATTTGATTAAATCGGTAGGTAGGGAGCTAGGTGTGGAGCTTCTTCCTGTTCTCCCCTTCCCTGGATGTGATCCTTTCGTACTTGTAAATTAGTTGACATTATTGCCAAATTAATTCACAAAGGGAGATGGAGTCGAGTCTTCAAAAATACCAGATTAAAAGAAACTGTTCCTGTTTTTTTTTTCTTAGATTAAAAAAAAGCTTATTTGATAAATAAAGTTTTTAAAAATATTTTTAAAGATATTTTTTTAAGCTAAAAGTCTAAAAACAATTTTAAGCTATTTTAATTTTTTACTATTCATATTCTTTCTTGTATTGCTTTATCTCTTTTAACACATTTTCTGTCATTTCTTTTTTAAAAATAATGTTACTAAATAATTTTTGAAAACTAAACACCAAAAGCATTATTAAACACCTTCTTTAACATATAACAAAAAAAAACGCTTAATAGCTGTTTTTGTCTGAGGAAATTGAAAACATTACCAAAAAAAAAAAACTGTTATCCATTCCAAAGTGTAAAATTTGAGTAACTGAAAGTCTAACGGCAACAAAATTTTAGTATAAGTTTAAACAAGTCTTTGATCCTGAAAAAATATGACATCTTTTCATGCTCAGTTCCTATCAAAATTAACAAAAATAATGACAATTTACTGCTTCACCATTCACTGGGGACTAAAACCATGTAATTCTCATAATTTTTGGAGATTCAAATTAGAAAAAACTATAAAGTATAAGACAAAAGGTATAATAATATATATATATATATATATATATAGAGAGAGAGAGAGAGAGAGAGAGAAGGATTTTGACAGCCTTCTGTTCTTATTTCTTTCTTTCGATTGGACCTGAAGGGGATCAAATCTAAGAAGTCATTAACAAAAAAGAAAGATTAACAAATCTTGTCGGTACCATTAACAATTCTCAAAAATAAATAAACAAAAATGTTATGCATGAATTTTTGGGGAAGCATGCATGACTTTAAATTATTATAGGCAATTGTTTTTTTTTTTACAACAATTCACATAGTATTTCATAAATTTAAAACGAAATTAATGAGACAAAAAGTTTGAATTTTATGCTCATAAAGAGAGCGTTATTTTTTCAGAACGTTTGTGAACTAAGAAAATAGCATGCTGTTACATATGTATTAATTATCGCATGTTGCTCTAGTGCACATAAAAAAATCTGTTGTATTCTGAAGTAACCATCATATTAAAGAATGGGTCGGTTAAGCATTAAAGTGCAACTTCAAAATGTGGACACACACAAGTTACGATCTCTCATAATGGCAGCATATTACTAGGATAATATAAATCGCCAGAGAATTCTTCCACCCCAAAAAAAAAAAACTATTTTGGATAATTTGGGCCAGTACAGTATAATTTTTCTTCCCTGCAGTTTTCTTAGTAAAGATACCACATTTACATAATTGTATTTATTGCTCATCATCGGTTTTAATTCCTTGTGCAAACATCGCTCGGTTTATGCTCTCTAGGTACAGCTATCATTTGTGTTTTGAATTACACACTCACGCAGCAAGTAACCTCTGGATATCCTTCTGAAAAAATACAAAACATGAAAACCAGGTTAATCATAAAATATTTTTTATAGCTTTAGTATCAATCATCAAACATGCAGGCATAACTTGTCCTTATAGACATGTAAGAACAAATAGTTTCATCTACGGACTGTGATAGAAACTAGTTCAAATATTGGAGAAAAATTTCAGCATTCGAGAGACCTGGTTCTCTCCCAACATCCAAAAGTCCCAATTCTCTCACTTATATACATGTAAGAACAAATAGATAGTTTCATCTATAGACTTTGTGATAGAAACTAGTTCAGATATTGAACAAAAATTACCTTTATAGATGGAAACTCTAGAATAATTCAGATATCCGGGAGATCTTGTTCTCTCCCAATGTCCAAAAGTCCCAATTCTCTCACTTTCCTCTCTTCTATTTTATTTGTATGTGTGATACCGTTCACTAATTGTAACCAACTAATTAACTACTGATTATAATTTATAACTAACTAAACTAGCTAACCAATGGGTTATCTAACACTTTGCTATAATTATACATGACTAACCAAATAAACAAAGACAGCTGATTGACATCTAAAAATTATGGGACTAATCCAATGTATATGAATGTGATGGTGGGGCTATGGTTTTTTTTCCTCTATCACTTTTCTTATTCATAGTAAGGTACACAGTGTAGGATTATGTAAAACAAAAACAATTGGAAAAAAAGGATATGATTCTAGATTTTGAGGGCTTCAAGGTAATCGTATGTGGTCACTTTATTTGGACAATGTCCCCTTTTAGAATTCTTGAGCTTAACATCGCTCTCCTACTGCCTTCAATAGATACAACCCCTCAATGCTTCATGAGGTTCCAAGAAGCTATTAGAAAATAAAGTAGCACACAAACTAACAGCTATAGCTTCTGGTGCATTGAAAGGGCCTAGTGGTGAAGTTATGGCCAGCAAAGTCCCTCCTGCAGCATTGTTAGAAGTTCCTATAACTTGAAAGAAACCATTATTAGAAAGGGCTAGCCAAGATTCAGTATTTCGTAGTCCTATGCCTTCCCTTGAGAGCTCATTGTAACTTGTATGTATGACAAATCACCAATGAATGCCTTTTGTTTATTATTATTCAACAAAAACCATTAACAAGCACTTTCCACTCAACATTATTTGAAATTTAAATATTATATGAACAGGTCTAAGTGTTTATTAAAAGACTGCCTCCCTTGGTTAGAAGTTCATCTTAAACAAACTTGAAAGAGAAGAGAAGATATTTCCAGATTTCTCTGTAGATAAGACAAAAGCCATGCCCACCAGTAATGAACCCACTATGATTGATCATACCTACAGAATCAAGATTTTTGAGAGCCAAGCATTTAGCAACCTTCCTAACCTCCTAATTTATTCTAAAGAAAATTCCATACTTTGGGAGTAGAATGAAATACTGATAGCAGTGGATCAGTTAGTGGGCCCAAATAAGGGGAAGCCCAAGATATGGAAGGTGTACATACGTAAGAAGAACACATGTGCAGGAGGGGAAACTTAGTTATGCTGCTGCTGAGCTGGACTTTGCTCGTCACCTGACAGCATGATAATATGGGGGAGAAGGGCGAGAGAAGTTAGTTAGGAATTATCTGTGGTTTAGACAGAGAAAATATCTTTTCTCTGAGGAGCTCAGGCTCTGGCTGTGCTGTAGAGCTTAGGCTCATGTTTGATACTGTTTTCCTTCATAATATAAACACCATACGTTCTTGATTCAGATTCTATCAAATACTCAATCTAAAAGCTTATCTCTCATCCTATGCTCAAAGATAGGCTGCTGCATAGAGGAGGAGGAGAAGCAGAAGCAGAAGATATTCAAACGTAGGGCCTATTTCAAAACTCTACTGTGCTGAAAATAATTTACAAGTGTTTGTTCAAGAAGAAGAGTTGGAAAAACCGAAAAAAGATGATTTAGAATCATACTTGTGTCTATACCTACTCTCAATGAATGTAAGTGAAAACTGCTGAAATCATTTAGCATGCAAGAACTACTTTAAGCATAACTATCATTGAGCACTTAAATTATAAGAGGTTTAAAACCTAAATTTTAGTGTTGAAATTTTCAGCATTAGAAGTTTCAACACTGAATTGAATTTCCCAATAGTAACAAATACTCTATTACTGTCACCTTCAATCTTGTGCAGTAAAGGACATAGACAAACTTGAGTAAGTACTTTACTAGTTAATATTCAATGCACATTGTAACAATTAGAAACTGGACTCTCGCTACTGGAGGAACGCTTAACATACCTCAATTTGAAAAGGAGAGGTTGTTGGTGGGTATCTTTCAACAACTTTACCATTTTTATCAACCAAGAATTTCTCAAAATTCCACTTGATAAGATCACCCAGAAAACCTCCAGCACTTGATTTCAGAAACTGGTATACTGGAGCTGTAAATGGTCCATTTACATCAACCTGTTCAACAGAACTTTATTATTTTGTTTACTTGTATTTAAGCTGTTCTGAAGTACTGACAGAAGAAACATTATCAAACCTTATCAAAAATAGAAAATTCTGCTTTAAATCGAGTGCAAGCAAACTGCTTAATTTCTTGATTTGATCCAGGCTCCTGCATACCAAATTGATTGCAGGGGAAAGCTAGAATCTCCAAACCTGGAAAGAAGCTTCATAAGAGTACTGGAAGTGCAGCAGAGAAAACATATTACTTTAAAACTACAACACTTAGAGTGCGTTTGATGCACTCCGAGACAAAACAAGCAAACAGTACAGAATAAATACTTAAGTCACAATACAAGCTTTTGTTCTGTATATTGTTTGGTGATCAACTTACAATACAAATAATTTTAAGTTATTTACTACGATGCCCTTTATACTATATAATATTTATTTCACATTAAGAAAATATTTAAATATTATATTATATTTATATAGAGATAGAAGAGGGATCAACTTATTTCAAAAGTAGCTCATGTTGAAGTTACTTTGTTCAAGAACTTTTTCAAACTGTTGAATTTCATTAATTCAACCGTCAAATTAAAAACTTCTATTGTGCAGATCTAATTTATTAAAGTATCATAAAATTTAAAAATGATTTGATACTTCATTAAATAATTTCAACTTAACGTATGTTGGGAGAGATATATTATATGTTAGAAGTTACTTAATGAATTATCAAATCTCTTGTAAACTTTATGAAAGAGTGAGAGTATGATTATTATTAATTAAAAGAAAAAAATTGGGGATTCATCTTTTCAAACTTTGTTCCTTGGGACAAGAAGTTGTCCCTTGATTTAGTGGGGGGACAACATTTTAAAGTTTTGTATTATCCTGTATCTTGAACTTCGTTCTGTCCCATGACTATGTTTAAAATCAAACATGGAACTATAAATTTCATGCTATCCTGTCCATCCATTTTATACGCACCCTTCGAGCCGTGTTCAAAGAAACAATAAAACATTAAACGAAATTTAGGTCACTTTTGAATCTGTACACTGAAACTTTTTAAATTTTCCTATGATGAATGAAACCACCAAAATTCTTCAAATATCAAGAGATCAGAAACACATCTAAGGTCAAAGTTCACCCATGTTCCACCATATAGTAACTTTGTTATGCTACCTATGTTAATAAGCAACTTAAGGTGTGCTTGGAAGAGATAAAAAAATGACAGAGATTAAACCAAAAACAGAGCAGCTATAACAGACTATCCTTATGTAAATTCTTCCACCCCGCAGTGGAATGGAATGCAACATAGTCCACACAAAACAAGGGAAAATGAAAACTTTTCCATCTTCTTCACTTTCACTCCCTTACCTAACTCTTTGCTCTTATATTTCCCATCTTCTCATGCACACCTGTAATTTAGCAACATGTAGCATGATACAAATATACACCTAGGAAAGGGTGGGGTAATCAACACAGTAATGTCAGACAAGTTAATATCCTAAATTACAAAGGATGGAATCCTTAAACACTCTTCATTCCTAGGTTCTACACTTCTACTAAAACTTCACTTCGAAAATATTCCATTTGATCTTCATATGAATAAGGAGAAAAAAATACTCAAAATTCTAAATAATATTTGGCAATGCATTGTTGTCAGAAAGCATTGTCAAATATATAATTCATAAAGCACATATTCTCTCATTTTTAGCCATAGATGGTTATTATATCTAACAAAATCCAAAATAACAATCATAGTGGAATAAACTGCAACAGATGAGTTAACAGGTTCTGAAGTATTTCACACCACAAACAATTCCTTTAAAACATGGAAAAACAGCAAGATAGTTTGTCAGCAGACTTTGTATAAAGTATCACATAGGAAAATGGACAGACATTGTAAAATCATAATTAATAGTTCTCCAAACAAACACGTGATTCTTTTAGGTGACCATATCAACAAAATGGTGCCTTTGATGAGAATAGGAGAACACGTGAGAAACAGATCCTGGTTAGTAATTTCATTCACACCGGTGTCCATCTCTAAATATACCAATAAATTGTGCCTAAATTTAAATGGGAAGGGCTTACTTCTCTCCTAATTTTATAGACATACCAATTGTCATACTCAGAAATATAAAGATACACATAAATATCCTCTATACTTAACATACCTTGATTTTTATATTTTTCATATAAACGTGACAGCTCCGAGTAATTCGATGACGTTAAACCACTGTCACAGGAAGGAAATTATTCAATGGTATCATAACTGACCAGAAACTTTGACACAAATGTTAAGTTACAACTGATTTGATTTTAATTTTTGCATTAAGACTTGAGAAGTTGAGAGAAAGATTAAAGAGGAAAAACAAGGTTCTATATCTACTATTTTGATGCACACATCTCCCTTGAAGGGTGCATAATCCATACCATTGTGAAGCAACATTGACAATTAGAAGAACCTTCCCCTTAAATTTGCTCAGAGCAACATCCTTTCTGTCAATATCCTGCACCATATAAATATAAACCCTGAGCTGATAACAAATAAATAAAAATTAAAAACATTTTCTTCTCTAAATTTCAAGAAGGTTTCCCATTTCTGTAAAACTATATACCTCAATACATGATCATGATATAATAATAAGAAAAAGAAAAACCCTAGACAAGTAATACCCTCTCACCCAATTCAAATTCTACGGTTGACCAAATTTTTTTCTATAAGAAAACAGGTAGTAGAAGTTGAAATTGAGCATAATACCTTGACAGTAAAATCATAAATGGTTTTGTCTGTGGCAGCTCTTGCATGAACTGAGAAATACCTAGGCTTTAGAAGAAGCTTGGGAAAATTGGATGAGATTTGTAGGGGTTGAAAAAAAGCTGACTTGGAGGAAGCAAAGGAGGATTTGATGATGAAAGGCAAAGAGGATGACGAAGAAATTGGGTTTGTTCTGGTTTGACTGAAATCATTGAGGGGTGCCAAGAAGGCGGTAGAGAAAGTCATGGAAGCCATTTTGGGTGGTTGGGAACGGCAGAGACTTCTCAAGTTTGGTACTTTTTTCATGGACTGGAATTGTTGCAAGTGAAATTGTGTCTCTGAGAATTGAGATGCTTATGTAAATATGGATTCCACGTACACTTTCCCGTAGCCAAAAAAAAAAAATACTTTCTGAAATTTACACTTGTCATATGACAATTATTTAATTTCCTAGTTTACATAAAGTTTTTTTTTTCATAAGTGTTTTTTTAAGACATTATATTTGAGGTATTATTAAATGTGAGTACTTCATCCTATGATACATTTTTATCTATTATTTTCCTTCTGAATTAGGGTATCATTTAGGTATTGTGCATTTTTAAAAAGAAAAGTTGAGATTGTGAAATAAGATCTGTATTTCTTATCTTGAATATATTTTGTGAATATTAATTTGACACATAAAGTAAGGGAAGGTAATGTTTGTGTAAAAATTAGAATATGTATCAAGATTATCACATTTTTGACAATAATAAATTAAATTTATTAATAAGAAGATTAAATACTATTTTTTAAATATTTTTAAATTTTTAAATTATTTTATGATTTATTGAATAATTTAATTATAATTAAATATAAACATTCTTATATTTTTAAAATTAATATTTTTGAGAATTATTATGATACCTTAAGAAACACGATAGTTAAAATATTTAGTTTTGTCTTTATTGAATGTTAATTTTGTTTAATATTTAAATTATATTGAAAACAATCAATAAACGTTCGATATTTATATTATTTTTCATGTAAACCATTATTTCAATTACAAAAGGGTTTCGAATTCATCATGTTAATTTTTGAAAAAAGTCGATTACGTCAATTTCTAAAAAACAATAAATCATTATTATTTTTTAAAACAGAAAAAATTATTTATTTATTTAATTATTTATGTTATTTTTAATTGTTTATTTAAAATTTATAAAAAATAGTACGAACTTTTCGAAGGATCATTTCCAGTCATTCATTTTAATAATTTATTTTAACCTTCAAAAATAAAAAATAATTTTTTTATTTTAATAATTCATTTTAATATCAATTTTTTTTCAAAAATCCAAACGGTAGATTAATTTTCCAAACCTATTTGAGGCATACTTTGCAAATCATCTGAAATTACGTAGACAGATAATTGAATAATAATTTGGATTTAATAATATATCAAAATTTATTTTAAAAAATTCAAATTTTTATGGCTGCTAGATACCGTCTTTATACAAACAAAACATTTTTTATGATTATATTTAAAATATGAACATACAAGGATAATTCAGCTTGTTATTATGTGTACTTGTGTGGGGAACGAAGAACGGTTTGAAACCTCAAAGTGTAGATCTGGACCATTTTTCATGTGGTTCACGACTCACGAGACAGTCTTATTTGTGTTATGCCTTCGCCTTTGATTAGTTCTTTATTAGCGAAAAAATATCACTATCACATTTGTTTGCTTAATTTTTTATTTTTTATTAAGATGTGAAATTGTTTATTTTGATAATAATTAATTTTTTCGTATATTATCATATAAAATTATGTTTTGTTATTCTTCTGTTTGTTAGCGAAAAGATAAGCACTATTATGTTTGTCTCTGTTCATTTCTTTCACTATTATGTTTGTTTGTTCACTGTTTTTTAGAAAGAGTGTAAAATTTAATATTTTATAATAAATTAATGTGTATGTTTATTTAAAATTGTTCATAAAAATTGGAAATCCTATTTTTTTCATGCCTACTTCTAATAAAGGCCGTTTAAGTTCACACAGCTTTCACATTGTATTCAACAACAATCCTATTTTTATTTTTATTTTTGTGTGTAATGGAAATACAAAAACGACGGAAACAGAAACGAGGAATTAAAAATTGGAGACGTGGGATCTATCCTGTAGCAGCAAATTCATGAGCCAATTGGAAGTGAGATCCAAGTGTTGTTGAGATACGTATTCAAGGATAAATGGTGCTTGGCTAATTTATTTGCCACTCTATTGGATTCTCTGTATGTGGCACAGAAGGTGACTTGAATAAATTTAGAAATTGAGTCTAGAATTTCAAAATAGGTAGTACACATAAACTGTACCAATCAACCAAAGAATGCATGTGAGTTATCCATTGTGCACTTGCAGATAGAGCCGTCAACTTGAGCTATGCTCTTAGCGTCAGTTTATTTAATCTTAAATTTTGGTTTTATATTTTGTATCTTAATTAAAAGTAGAATTTTTTTAAACCATGATCCTTAATTTAAAAAGTTTAGTTAGAACTAATTCTAGAACTAATTTTAGTATTTTTTTTCTATTTTATAATTTTTTAAAATATAATTTTTAAATCTAAATCAATATAACCTTTAAATTTTATTTTATTTTTTTAATTTTTTTTTTCTCTTTAAATAATGTTCAATATTTTTTATTATGCTAAAATATTATTTAATTTATTTATTTTTTTTAGATTTTTTATTTTCTTTCTAACTATTTTATCATTTGTCTTTAGAATTTTTCTTTTTCTTTCTCAATTTTTTCTCAAATTTTTATACTTTTATGTTTTCTTAATTTATTTTTTCTAATATATTTACCTCTCTATCTCTAAAATTATCCTTTCTCCATGTTTTTTCTTTCTCCTCTCTCTAAATTTTCTTATTATTTTTCATTACTACTTTATTTTAAGAGAAGAAAAAACAATTTATAGAAAAAAAAAATGAAGCTCATAGATAACCAAGCTATTTTGATCTTAGCCTACATGGGTTGAAGTTGAGTTAGTTTGGATGAGTCAAATTGACAACTCTATCAACAAGAACACTTCTTATTAGAGTAATCAAATGAACAATTCCAAACTGAAGCGATTTTTAGTCAAAAATTTCATAGAATAGAAAATATAATTATATAAGTTTATAATGTTAAACAAACTTTATCTAAGCTTACTGATATAGCAGAACCTGTTGTTAAAGAAAACTCAAGTGAGTGACCATCTATATTAAATATAACATATTGGTTTGAGAAAATTGTTAAAGATGAATTAATAATTATGTGAATAATTTTCTTTTAAGATTGTAAATTATTTTGAACTTTTGTATTGCTAAAGATGGAAGTAAGCCGAGCCGAGTTAGGCTTTATGTGTTTAAGTCTGACCTATTTAAAAATTTTGAGGCCTGAGCCTAAGCCTGTTATCTGTTAAAGACTCTTTTTTTTTTCAAGGTCTGACCTGATTTAAAGCCTACAAGGCCTGCAAGTCTGTTTAAAAGTCTACATTACAAAAAGATCAATAAATAAACTTAAAACATATATAAATAACTAATTAAAAAAGTTTGCAAACTTAAAGCTTACAGGATAAAAAAAGTCATTTAATAGGCTTAAAACATATATATATATATATATATATATTATGTAAATAAAATATAAAATTAATATTATATAAATATAATTATTAAAATAAATATAAATATATAAATATAAATAGGTCCCTAAATAAGTTAAATAAGTTTTTTTATAAGTTTGGGCCTAACTTGTTTATCTAAAAAGGCTTTTTAACAAGTCTGAGTCTATCTATTTATTAAACGAGTTGAGCCTAACTAGGCTTTAAACGAGTCGAGCCGTAGGCCCCTATCGGATGGCTTTGTTTACTTCCATCCCTGTATATTTTTTATCATTTGTAGTTCTTTAGAGTTTATTTTTCCTGAAATTTTCTATACATATAACTTATAATAGTATATACTATGATTAAGTTACATATTTTATCTATTTTATACAAAAATAATAAAGATTATATGAATTTAATTTATATATAACAAGCTGGTTCATGAACATAATGAGTAGAGTTATACATAGTCCATGTTCAGCTAGTTTAGTTAACAAGTTTAATTTTTAGCTCAAGTTTAGCTTATTTGGTTCATGAACTAAGTTCAAAGAATTAATAATTGAATCAAGTTTCAAACTAATTTTGACTTGGTTTGGTCCATTATCATCCCTAATTAGAATCATCTTCAAAAGCACAAGCGTTCATAATTTCATCTGGTAACCTTTTTATTTCTGAACCAAAATTTGCAGTTAACAATTTAAGATAATAATAATTTTTTATGTAAGGGTTGGCCCATGGGTTGGCCCTAGCCCACTTGGGCCTAAGGGCTTTTTGGCCCTAAGGACTTTTTATATTTAAGGCTTTTTGACTCTAAGGGCTTTTTAGACCTAACCCATAGGGTTAGGGTTAAGTAGGGTAGGGCTGGCCCATTTAACGGCTCTACTTCTAAGTGTGTAAGTTTTCTTTGGATCTTCTCTAACATCGATGTAAACATTCCCCTAGGTAACCTTCTAGAGCCAAGAAGAAATCCAAGTGCCATCAGAGATGAAGAGCCTATGTATCTCATTTCGCTTATGATGCACAATAGTTTGAATATGAAAGAATCTCGTATTGCGGTCACCAAAACGGATCCAATTTTTCCTCTTGAATTAGAGCCTCATCTACATTGGCATGAAGTTGTATTTCTAAACAGTTTATATATGCAAATTTCTAAAACAGTTTAAACTTGAATAAACCATAAATAATATAATATTTATTTTGATAATTAATACCAAAGAATTAAGGATCAACTGTCAATTAAGAAAAGTAAAAAAAATAAAAATAAGATATTTATGATAAATGATGGAAAAAAAATTATTATTATTAGATTATCTAAATTATTTAATGTTTTTAATTAATTTTAAAAAGTATATAAAAATAGTACAAATTATATTTTTACTGATAAATAGAATTAGAATAATTATTAGGTTAGATTAAAATTAATTATATTGTATATTTACCTTTTTTTTATAGATATTCTAATAGATTATTGATGTTTTATATATAAATTTATATTCAAACATGAAAAAGATATATTAAAATTATCTTAAAACTTTTTTAATATGATATTAAGAGTCAACTTAAATTAGTGTTGATAATACAAATCAAAGCATTAAATTTCTTTCTTTTTTTTTAAAATTCTAATATGTTATGATGAAAAAAAAAGAATGTTGATCTATCCATTACACCCTTTTTTTACTTGTAAGAGTTATCTTCTACTCTCATCCTGAATGATTTGATGGAACATATAACATACAATGGTCTCTCAAGGTAGAAAATAAGATTAGAAAATATTGGAATTTTATTTTTGGTAAGAACATTGTACCAGAAAACAAGAATTTTGATGAATATGAAACTTGGGAAGATACAAATTATTTTGTCTAAGTCTTGGCTTCTAGATCCTATGACTAAAAACATCATATTCCTCTTATTTGGGATGTAGCCAAGCAAACTTATTTTATTAGCCATGATGCGTAAAAAACTTATCAACTATATTGTGAGGTAATTTCTACTCATCAAAATAGTAACTTTATCATCTTTTATTTTTTAAAATTGTAGAAACTATGACAAGATTTTGATGTTATTGAAGATTGTACCATGGACTATGCTAATTATATTAAGAAGTATAAGGACAATATAAACTCTCAATGGGTGCATGTCTTCTTTATTGGGCTTGATTCACATCTAGATGGGATTTGCAATAGAATTCTAGTCATAGCACCATCGCTAAATATACAGGTTTCTTATGCAAATGTTTATGTAGAGGCCAATCATTAATAGGCCATTGATGGAAGGGAGTACCAATTGAAGTAGTTGCCATGATTATAAAAAAATATATCATAATCCTAAGAAACTAGTACGTAGATGTACTCATTACAATGGTGACGAACATTTAATTGATACATGCTTCGAACTTCATGACTATCCTAAGTGACATCCAAATAGAGAGCTACATCCAAGGTTGAGAATTCCAAGAATAATTATATTGTTGTTGTTGGATTTGTTGCCTGGTCAAGTATATCTAGTTTTTCTTTTTCTTCATTTTTCTAGTAGTAGGGAATGGATAATTGATATAGGTGTCACTAATCATATGACTTGTGATCATTACCAATTTTTCCATTTATCTCCTTGTGATTCTAATCCAAACATTGTTAATACTAATTTTGTTTTTTCTATTGTTTTAGATGTTGGTACTTTATCTTTAACCCTTTTATTGTCCATCTCTAATGTTTTGTTTATCCCTTCAATAAATTGCAATTATCTCTCATTTGGTCATCTTATCAAATTTCATGATTTGTGTTGCCTTGCTCTTCTTTCCTACTCATTGTGTTTTACAGAATACAAATCCTAAGGAGAAGATTAATAATGGTAACAAAAATGGAGGATTATATTATTTAGAAAAAAAGTCTTAACAGGAGAATAAAAATGCATCGATTTACTTAGGTGCAACTTAATAGGATCAAAATGAGAGTCTATGACACAAACATTTGAGAGATGCTTCTTTTAGTTATCTTTAAAAGTTATTCCCATCTCTATTTCACCATTGTAATATTTCTAATTTCAACTATGAAATTTGTATTATGGTCAAAAGTCACTATGTTACCTTCCTCTAAATTACACCAAGGTTAATACTTCTTTTTCCCTTATTCACGTGGATGTTTGAGGCCTTTCTCTCTGTCCACACACAATGGTATGATATGGTTTGTCAAAATTGTTGATGACTGCACATGTATTACATGGTTATATTTATTGAAACATAAAAATGATATGTATAACATTTTCCAACTATTTCATAAAACGATTTTCACCTAATTCAATACTTCTCTAAAGATTGTTAGAACAAATAATGGAGGAGAATACTTTAAGAAAGAACTAAGAAAATTTAATAGCTCAAATAAAATCCTCTATCAAACATCATATATTAATTTTCCCAACACAATGGAGTTGTAAAGAGAAAAAATAGACACCTTTCAAAGATTACTAGATCCTTACTCACTGGGGGCAATATTCCATCTCACCTTTCTTCTACTATTCACTTACCTCCTCTTACCTTTGGATATGTGGTGTATGTGCATCTCCACTAACATCAACCTATAAAACTTGAACCTCGAGCTTAGTGTATGTTTGTTGGTAAGGATGGCAAAAAAAAAATCATACCTGCCTTGCCTGATCCTAATTTTGATAGGAAAAATCTAAGTTGATCGGAGTTAGGAACAGGTTTGAGTAAAACCTAATTTTTGAAAGCAAAGATAAGGGTAGGTATGAAGATACTGATACCTACCCCATCCTCGCCTCATTTTTAAAACCACCAAAATATTTTTATTATGTTAAAACATTATATAAAATTAGTAAGGTTATAAAAGTAATAAACTATATAAAATAAAATATATATAATAATTTAATAAATTAAAAAAAATATAAAAATATTGGAGACGAGTGCAGGGCAGGTTTTCCTAACCCCCCATCGAGGATGAGGATTGGTTTAATATTTTAAACCTAACAGGGATATGGGCATGGATGATTATGAGCACAAGATGTTGGGGACGAGGATGGAGAACATAAAACCCACTCTCGATTTGCCCTTTTATCATGCTTATTTGTTGGGTATGGAATAACTCATAAAGGTTATCATCTATATCATCCTTCTACCAAGAAATTTTTTATTTCTATGGATGTTTCCCTTTAGGAGCATGAATTATTCTACATCATTAAAGCCACCAGTACTCCACTTTTGAAGAGGAGTGAATCTAAAGTAAACATACCTAATCTTATTATCTATAACATAAATTTACTTGATATACCATCACATATTCAAAATTGACAAGTTTGATAGAAACATTACCTGATAGTACAATTCCAACTACTTCAAGCCCACCAATACAATCTAGAATTTTGGATAACTCTTAAAAGATAATATATGGTCATATTATTGAATCTAGTATCCACAAATCTATTAACTCTCATAATTCTAATCATGTAGAAATTTCATATCATTTTCCTCGTAGACCAAATCGTGGTCAAGCCCCAATTAGGTATAGGTCTATCATTAAATGAAAAATGAGTATCCTATAAGTAACTATGTCTCAACTAATAAGTAGTCTTGGTCATATACATATTATGTATCCCAGTTATCTATTGTCTCTATTCCTAGTGATTTATAGGAGGCCATGGTAGATAATAGATGGGTCCAAGCTACAGGAGAAGAAATGACAACATTACATAAAAATGAAACTTAGGAACTAGTGCCCTTACTAACAAGAAAGTATAACGTTGGATGTAAATGGTTGTTTATTTTCAAACACAAAACTAATGGAACCATTGAAAGCCATGAAGTTGGCAAGGAGCTATACTCAATTATATGGTGTAGACTATCAAGAGACGTTTTCACTTATTGCAAAACTTAACACTATGAGAGTTCTTTTATTGTTGAAAGCCAACAAAAATTGGCCTCTATTTCAATATGCTATGAAAAATGCTTTTCTACATGAAGATTCAGTTGAGAAAGTTTATATGGATCCTTCTCTTGGTGTTCCATAATATTGAAATAACTATGGTGTACAAATTAAAAAATGTCTTATATGGACTAAAGCAATTGTCACGAGCTTAGTTTGGTAGGTTCACCAAATCCATGAAGAGGTTTGGTCATAGACAAAGCAACTCGAACTATACCATACCTTATTTCTAAAATAGGAAAAGACAAAATTATTGCCTTGATAATTTATGTTGATGATATGATTGTCACATGAGATGATCATGATAAAATCCAGTTTTTACATAAATATTTAGCCTGAGTTTGAATTCACGCGACCTCACAACTACGAATCTCTATTCCTAGAACACTCACAGTTATGTTATTCAATCTTAGTTCTAATTCTAAATCCAATTTCCCAATTGTTAAGAAGAATTCAAATTTAATCTATAAGTGGCAAATTCATATAAGCGTTAAGTAAAGAAAAGAATAATCAATTTTAAAGGAAAAGCAAACTTGAATTCATATAATATATCCTAGTTACATAGGTTCAGCAATGGATTCCTCCTTCCCTAACAGAGTTCTAGTTACACATAATGAGAAAAGAAGAAAACAGAGAAGAAGATGGAAGTCATCTGTATGACGGCTGTCGGTGGTTCTGCCTTTCTTCCTCAACCCTAGGGGTTCTTTCTTTACCCAGAACAGAATCAGTGACCAGGAAGGTCTGGTGTAACAAACCGGAGAGAGGCGGCTCTGTTTTCTGCGTCTTCGTTCTCTTTTCTGTTGAAAATCTGAGTATTTTATATATGTTGTTCTGTTACGTCGTGTGCCCAACGCGGTCAACTCTTACATCGCCAACGCAGGGCGTATAACAAAATGATTCAAATTTTCTAGACTTTTATGTACTTCACACATCTTGGTTCGCGTTGTCAACATAGAGGGTAACAGGTTGCCTCAACTTTCTCTCAGACTTTCATGTGTCCCACGCACTCCTGGTTTCATTGCCTATGCGAAATCCTGTGACAGTTTATACACAATGAAAACACTTTAGACTTACAGGAATTTATCGCCAAAAAGCTTTAAAACTACATATGCCAGTTTGTGTACGGGTTACTCAATTTTCTATCATTTTCTTATTCATTAGTGATTATTTATACTCCAATTACTTATTATTATATCGAATTATATGTCAAATAAGTGTCGTGTTGGACACTTATCACTACACTAAGCATCTATTTGTAGAAAAAAAAAAGGAAGGGAAATGTTTGATGATGGACTTTAGGCAACCCCTAGCCAAGAAAACTCTTATGATAAACTTATCCTTATCTAAAATAGGAATAAGTTATGCATGCTATTACAACTAAAAGAAAAACATATATCTTCAAATTAAAACCAAAAAAGTTCTAATTTATTCTTCCTAAGCTAAAAGGTGAACTCCATATATTTCTTTTGAAAACTAATTTCATGCTCACATCACACTTTGTGCTGTTAACAATTTTTTTTATGGGAATCAACTTCAATAGAAAAATATTCTTTCTATTATGCTATTAAGGTAAACACCATGTTAACATTAGGTAGAGGATCCATGGACATTATTTGGGACCTAACAGTCAAAATCCCTGAGATCTATAGAAACATGACAACATAGTCTAAGTTCTTATCTTCTTTCATCTTTGACGCAAATACAAAAGTGCAAATAGCACCATAAGTACAAATAGGAATGAGTTTCAAGATATCTAGCTTATCTCATAAAGTTTTTACCATTATAATCAAAAGATCCCATTCTTCTTTGGATTAAGACTAATGAATGTTTAGCCTATTAATACTCCTACAAATTCTAATGATGATCTCTAATTTGCTATGTGAGGGAGCCACACTTAAAGTTAGAGGGATATAGAAGACTATCTTAGAAACTGAATTATTTTATTGTCATTTGTCCATAAATCTCATTTATACATAATATGCTAAGTTAGTTTCTTAAATCTTTCTATGAAAAATATTATGATGCATTATATGCATTTTAAAATATATTAAAGGAGTTTAAAATAAAATAAAATTTTTTATATTAATAAAAACATCATATTCAAATTAAAAAATATTCAAATATAAATTGGACGATCCTCTATTTAAAAAATTAACTTGCAAATATTAAATATTAATCGATGATAACTTGATTTTAAAATAAAAAAAAATATATAATTAAAAATAAATTATAGAAATAGAGTACTCAATCAAGACTTTCATCCTATGTGAGCTTAAATAATTACTTTAATAACATAACTAAAATTATGTGTAATAACCAGACTATTCCAATATTATTTAAAATTTAATATTTCATAAAAATATCAAACATATCAAAATAAATGATCACATTATTAATGAGATAATCTCATTAAAGAAATTTACCATTAACTTAATTAATTTAAACAAATCATAGATATTTTCATTAAGTTATTAAAATAATTTTAAATCAGTTATAAATATAAGAATTAAATATATTTTTAGTCTTTTTAAAAAAATTAAATTTTATTTTTTATTTCTCAATTTTAAAATTTTTAATTTAGATCTATCATTTTATGAAATATATTGATTATGCTCTTTATTATTAATCCAAATTATATTAAATTAAAATAGATTAATAATAATTAAAAAATTATAATTAAATTATTTTAAATAATAATCAAAAAAATTTCTTATGATGTTAAATCTAACTTAATTTAATCTTACTTAAGTTAATTTCAGAGATTATAATCGGGATAATTTAGACATAAAATGTATAAATCAAAAAATTTAAAATTAAAAGATAAAACCTAAAATTTAATTATTTTTAAAATATTAAAAATATATTTAATTTTAAATATATTAAACTTGATATATATAATTTATAATTATAATTTTAAAAAAATGTTAATTAAAAAATAATATAATAAAACATTTGTAGACTATTTTATGTTATATATTATTATATAATTATAATTATTATAGATCCTTATATCCATGATTATATAATATATATATATATATATATATATATATTAATCATCGATATATAACAATATTATGATTTATGGATATTTTTAAGAAATTGGAGTATAATTTTAAGTTAAAATTTTTCTTAATTTTTAATTTTAATTTAATAATTGATATATTTTTTATTTAATAATATTTTTTATTTTAATACACTTTTTACGTATAAATTTTGTATGTAATTTTTTTATAAAAATTTAAATAAGTTAAATTTTGAAAACTTATCAAAATCAAGATATGCCTCAAAGTTCAATAAATATTTACAAAGATACTTATAAATCTTTTATCAACAAAATTTTCACAGTAAAATTTAAATTCATAATCTTTAAAATTAAAAAAAAAATTCAATTCTTACCAAATAAATCAATTTTTATTAATATTTGTGTGTATTTATTAATAAGAGAGTAAAACATATTTTATTTTTTATAATTAATTATATGATGTATCAGATATACTATTAAAAATAGTTTTAATATTTTTTTATGCGTCATGAATTTATTATAATAAAATAAAAGAAGTTCTTCTTACTTGGAAAGGTTCTAAAAACTTTCCCCGAAGTTACATTCAAGTCAACTTAGCTTGCCGAAGACTTCGATGCCGAGACAGTACAGAAGTCATTATCTGCCGTCAGCATGGTTAGGGTTGCAACTACTCAAAACAGCATATAAGTAGGATTTGATTTTTTTTTTCCATGATGAATATTAAAAAAATAAAGATTGTGCTCACTTTTATGATTTTTATTTTTTTGTTCTCCATAAATAATTTTATAAGCAATAATGATGTTCAGAATACTATTCGATATTAAATTTGGATTTTTGTGGAGATTTAAATTGTGATTCATTATTATATTGGACTAGTTTCTTGTACTAAGTTCAGCATTTGTTAATTTTATTTGAGAATTTCTATTTTTTATCTATACTTACGTCTACATCTATATTTATATTCTATATATAATGAATATATTTAAATATTAATATTACAAGTAACTTGTGACCAAAAAATAATATTGTTAATCGCACGTCATCACTTTTCAGTGCAACTTATTTTTCCAATATCTTTATTATTTTGACATAAATTATAAATTTATAATTATAATTAATAATCAGACAATATAAATAAAAAAGATCAATTTAGTATAGGAATAATTCAAATTAAAATTATTACCCTTAACAACTTTTTAAATGTTTAAATTTTATCATTTTAATTATTAAATTTATAAAATTTCATAAAATTTGAATTTTTTTTATATTTTATTAAATAATTTTAAATTAATATATAATATACTTCTTCAAACATATATCAATTTAAATTTATTTAAGGAAATTTTAATTTTTTAAATTATAAAATTTAATATAAATAATAAAATTTATTAATTTAATAATTATATCTATAAAATATAATAATTTAAAATAATTATTAAATGAAATAACTTTAAAATAATTTTTCAAATCATCCTTCCTCATATTAATACTCATAGAAAGTCTCTTATCTGTGTATATTTCTTTTAATACCTCACATCACCTACGGTAGTTATTATTTTTTCTTCCCCTTTCTTATTATTTTAAGATATAAACATCTATTTAAACATTTTCCTAAAATTTATTAAAAATATTTACAATATTTAATAATTAAATTAGAAAATAAAAAATCAACGGAATTTACCTATAAAACATGGTATCTTTGAAAAATATTTTATGTAAAAGAGAGAGAGTGTGCGTGTACGTGTCCGTACGAAGTAACATATCGTGAATGTGTATGAATAATTTAATTTTTTTTTATGTATAGCAAGTTGAAGATTTGTTTTTTTTTTTATCGTGTAGGAATTACGGAAATGAGTTATGTTTTTTTCAACAACCATGATTTTAAACCTAATTGCATTCATAAATGATATATTTATTATTGGTTAAAAAATATATAATATTTCCTTTTTTATTTTTTATCCCATCATTATAGATATATATATATATATATATATATATATATATATATATATATATATATCTTTCATCTCTCTTGTTTGCAGGAAATTAAAAATTTGTGTTAAAAATAATTTGACTGTTAGAAATGTTGTGGACTGGTGGTGGATAACAGCGTCTGACACATTCAGAGGCTCCATGCTCCCAAGTCCTTAAGAAATATCATTCTGTCAGAAAGTCTTCTCATTTTCTTTTTTCTTTTTTTTAATTCTCATTGATAATTAGCAGTAGTGGCTAGAGTAATTGTGCCTCTGTGCTCTCATTCATTCTCTTTCTGTCCAAAGTCTAAACTCAATTCATTGTTCTTCCTGCTCTCGGTACTCTTCTTCAATCTCTTCATTATTCATTTGTTCATTCCTGCACCTATCAAAAGTATAGAAAAAGAAACAATTTTTTCTTCTGAATTGTTAGTTCTTAGAGAGTTTCTTTCCATTTTCAGGTTACAATCCACTGAATTATAAGTTTTGAACTCTTATTATTCATTTACTGTTCATATTATTGTCTGGATCTTCCTTGATTATGGATTCTACCTTCTGTTTGGTTTTTGATTATTGCTTCTTTCTTTTTCCTCTAACTGTTGATTAATCTTGATATTTATTACTGCTTCTTTGCAGAATTAAGATATAACAAGTTTTCATTTTTTTTTGTTAGTATTCAGTACCATCATTCCATTTTAAGATGCTAGGTGCTCTGTATAGCTGGATTTCTGTTTGTTCTGTCTCTTCGTAACTTCATGGTGAAATTTTTGGTTCCTCCTTATGTTGCATGGTTTTAGATAATTTCGTATCAGTGTTTTGGAACCTTTCAAAGAGAAGAGGAAAGGGAAAAAGAAAAGAAAGAGTTTAGATGACCTTTTCTATGATTGGAGTCTGCTTCGTAGTTCCATACTTGGAAGTTATTCCCTCATCATTATCTTTTTTTTCTGAACTACGATTGGCACGTACTAGAATTGCAAAAGTTATTCTTCTTTTTTCTCCCATGTAAGTGGCACATTTTCTCTTCTTTCTACTTTCCTTTTGAAAAGAGAAGATTCTTAATTTTTAATGTACACATTAGATTTGTGTTTAGCATCATGGTATAACCTTTTTTAAGTTTTGGTATATTTGTAAGAATTATTATCAAATGATATCCAGATTTTCTTTTCTTTTAATTATTTTGGTACATAAATAATCTCTTTAATTTCCATGCTTAAAGAAATAAAACTGATGGCTACGTGTTTTATTCAGATAGGAATGGGAACAAATCTCAGCTTTCCCAAAACTGAAAAGTTTTCTGAAGATGGTGAAAATGACCATCTTAGATATGGCTTATCATCTATGCAAGGCTGGCGTGCAACAATGGAAGATGCAGTGAGTAACCACTGTGAAAGTTGCAAGTTTGTTAAATTGTAAATCTTGTGTGTAATAAGCACTGAATTCAATAAACTGAATAGTTGTGTCCTCCAAATTCATGTCTATTAAAAAATAACCAGTGTTGATAGAGCAGAAGTATGCTATGTTTTGTCAGCCTGCTCTGATTATGAACATTGTGCACACTCTTACTTGGAATACATCAAATTTTCTTTTCTATTTGCATCAGAAGGAATACTTTTTTGTGCCATTATTGCTTTTTTTTTTTTCCAATTTTTATTAATGTTTGTATGATTAATGGATTGGCATATAATTTTAATAACACCACTAATTTGTGGATGAACAGATCATTCCTAGCTAGGTCAACATGCAGTTAGAATTTCAGGAAATGATTTGTTCTATAAATAGATGGGAGGGACTTGCTTCCCTTTGCATTTATGTCATACTAGTATTTATTTTTTGCGTGAGAGAATGGATTTTCTTATCTTATATCTTTAATATGTTATTCAAAGTGGGGATTGTGAATTTATTTTAGGGCTGATACACTCCATTATTCTGGTAGAATTGTACAAATTCTATGAGCAACCCACAAATCCTAAGATTCCTTGAAATTTTGATCACTCTGCTAGGGACTGTTCTCAACAGTGTAGGATGATTGATCATGTATTTGTATGACCCTTTTTTTAGTGTACTGCCAATAGGTAACCCCATGGTTAGTTAGAATCTTAGAAGTATAATGACTTTTTAGTTAGTTGATATATTTGTTAGTTGGGGTGAAACAGAGAAGAACTAAGGCAGTTTGCCTATAAATAATAGGAGGTGTTAAGAGAAAGGATATCTTGTCAATTGTGAGAGAATTGGGGCCTTTAGACATTGGGAGAGAACCGGATCTCTCGAATACCTGGACTGTACTGCAGTTTCTATTAATAAAGAGTGTCTTTTTGTCAATATCTGAACCAGTTTCTTACAACTGCATAGTTGAGCTTTGCTTAATGTGTAGGTTGGGAGATGATGATATTGTTAGGAGGTTAGAGGATGTAATTTTATGTTTTGTTCTCTTGTCTCCGAGACAATGAGTTTTTGGGTCCAGTAATTGTGTTTTCTGGAATAAATGCATATACCACTAGGTATGCTTTTAATTTAGTATTTTGCAACTCATTTATGCTGCTTAGATTGCTCTCAGTTAAACCATTAATATGCAGTTGATCTTTTTCATTCTCTTTCCTTTTGCTAGCACGCTGCACATCTTGATCTCGATGCGTCAACTTCCTTTTTTGGTGTTTATGATGGTCATGGAGGTAAGATTTGAACAAATTTGAGTGTTTGGAAGGATGGCTGAATGCCATTTTTACAACTTTGAGGTCTTTTGTACATGTTAAAATGACTTGCCGTTTCTTTTTCTATTTTTTTTTCAGTTTTACAACTTTTTACGATTGCTGTTTCATTTTTTCTCTTTTGAATAGTGTCTTATACCACCCCCCCCCTACTGTCCCATCACATATAATAAAAAATGATGAGTAGCATATGATATTCTAGAAGGTAAGAGATACTAAATGAAAAAATCAGAGAAGAGAAGAAAAGTACAGAGTTTGTCTAATCATATAATTTCCTGCTTTCATTTTTCAGTGAAGTTACATATTTTTTCATGGATGGTCATCTAATTAACCTCTGTGTTACTGCATTCTTGTCACCATTTATTTCAATATTTGACGTACAATTTAAAGTTATATTTTGATAATAATTTGTTATTATAATCTAATTTGGGTAAG
This sequence comes from Canavalia gladiata, assembly GCA_037954105.1. Classification (NCBI taxonomy): domain Eukaryota; kingdom Viridiplantae; phylum Streptophyta; class Magnoliopsida; order Fabales; family Fabaceae; genus Canavalia; species Canavalia gladiata. The sequence goes on along the minus strand of CM075664.1, from coordinate 6,968,138 downwards.
TGGATTGTTTGGCTAAAATACTCAACCCACACTTATTTGAGAACAAAGTAAAATTTCAAGCGGGCAAATTGAATCAAAATTGTCCAACACTAACTTATGCACCTCAATTTTTTGAGAAAAGCTCCCTTATCCAACTTCTCCATAAGTTGAGATGCATAAGTTTATCATAACTTGGATATTTTTTTTATTTTCTTCTCCTGTAAGGGTTTGTTGAAAAGTTAGTCCAAAATGTCTCAAACTTGCAAAATCATGTGTAAAGATTCTAGCACCATCGCTTAGTTAGTGCAACTCCTGTACCTTAATTTAGATTATACACTACTAGATTCCATCTACTGTTAATTGGTTTTTCTGCTGTGCCTCTAAATTGTATCACATTCCACCTTTTATTTTATTTTCAAACAAATAGCCGCTGGTTCACCTGCTAGACCATTTTCTGATTGAAATCGTGCAGCTCCTGTACCTTAATGTTTCCCTTGTGGCCTTAAGGTTTTAATGATCAGGTATACACATATCTGCCACAGTATCAATGATCCCAGCCAGGGAAAGAGGAGATTATGTGTAAATTTGTAATCAACACTATGTTATGGATGCTCAATTAACCCCAAAATTTCCAGGTAAGGCAGTTGCAAAGTTTTGTGCCAAGTATCTTCACCAGCAGATTCTCAAGAATGAAGCATACATAGCTGGAGATGTAGGAAGCTCTCTTCAGCAATCATTTTTCAGGTTAGAGGAAAAGGAGGGCCTCTTGTGTTTAGGGTTTTTCAGAATACAGTGACCAAAGATGGTATTCTGTTTGCACTATTTAAAATCTAACACTGCCAATCTTCCATGTGGATAGTCAGCTAAACTTTCAGCTCTTTAAGTCACTAATTCTTATTCTAGAACATGTTTCTATAATAAAAAGGAGTCTAGTTATTCACACAAAAAGGAAAGGGGCATAGTTACCGGTTGTCCCACTCAATAGTTCCTTAAAGATGTTCATCTTTTTGTTGTGGTGAGTTGTAGCCCACTTGTTATTTGCTGGTCACGGTTTAGCATGTTTCGAATTTGTTGCATTTCAATAAAATTATAGAACTAAAGTACACATATGAAGTATGGCATTGTATCATTTGTCTCCTTGTCAAATTGATGTTGTAAACAAAAAATTGATCACGAGTTCCTCATCTGTTCATTCATTGTGTTCTCCCACTCCTCACCCAAAACACAAGAAGAAAAAGAAATAAAAAAAACTTGTAATGAACTGGCATTTTCATAATTATGCAGAATGGATGAGATGATGCAGGGTCAAAGGGGATGGAGGGAATTAGCAGTTTTGGGTGATAAGATAAACAAGTTTAGTGGGAAGATAGAAGGTCTGATTTGGTCTCCACGAAGCAGTGATGGTAAGGACCAAGATGATTGTTGGGCCTTTGAGGAGGTAGGTATGGCATTTGAAGGATCCTTCAACTCTTACTTTTCAACATATAGCTTTAATGCTATTGGTACCTGGCGTGTGTTTTATGTTAAAAAGTATTATAATCATGGATTTTATAGTCATGTTTTTTCAAATATGCTAGTTTTCTTTTGTGTGTGTGAAATTACAATTTTCTTTACACCTCCCTTTGTTTGTACTGGTTTCCTTTTGCTATCATTCTGTATTATGATCTTATATACTGTAACCAGGGTCGTCATTCTAATTTTGCTGGACCAACTTCAGGAAGCACTGCCTGTGTTGCAATTATTAGAAACAACCAACTTTTCATTGCAAATGCCGGTGATTCTCGTTGTGTAATATCAAGGAAGGGTCAGGTAACTTCAAAATGGAAATTCTTGGATTTTAATCATTTTGAATGCTACCATGGACATGTACTTACACCAATTATATGATTCATTGCTGATTACTGAACATTGGGAAGCAATGCATGTGTCTTAATGTGACTGGTTAAATTTAATTAGGGGGACTCGTTTAAATACATAGAAAATTTTGTCTCTTTTGTAGATTAATGTCTCATCTTATGTGTAATAATTACATATAGTTTTCTGACTATGACTGATTTCTACAGGCATTCGATTTGTCTAGAGACCATAAACCTGATCTTGAGGTTGAGAAGGAAAGAATCTTAAAAGCTGGGGGTTTTATTCATGCAGGACGAGTTAATGGGAGTTTAAACCTTGCAAGAGCTATAGGTACATACCTACTAGCAAGTTAGCTTTTACAAATGTTTAAGAATCCTTTATCCAATTTTAACTTGAGTAAGTGACCAGGGCCTCTGCATCTTCAGTTAGGCATACCTATGAATTTGTGAACATAATAAGTTGATAATTAGGTGCACCAAATATGAAGGCAAGTTTATATGATTTTTTTTGCTTGCTTTATTTTGTTTGCTTACAAGGCAAGAGGAGGTTGCTCTGCATGTCTGTTTGTTTCAAATTGAATAATTGAAGATTTCAAATATGTATATTTGTTTCTTTGGACACTATTTTCTTTGTAAAAGATGCATTAATTTCGGATTTTGGAGGGTGGGATAGATTGGACTTGGTTTGTATAGTTTCCATTCAATATGTTTCAATATTCTGTAGGTGATATGGAATTTAAGCAGAATAAATTTCTTTCTGCTGAAAAACAAATTGTGACTGCCAATCCAGACATAAACATTGTAAGTTTGTTCCTTAGAAGAGTCTAGATAGTTACTGCTATTTTAAATTTTCAACTTTTAATTATGATTGATTGTTTTATTTTTGACATTTTATCTTAGGTTGACCTTTGTGATGAAGATGAATTCATAGTGATAGCTTGTGATGGCATATGGTATGCTTCGAATGCTTTCATATCTCCATTTTAGTTATGAATGTTATGATGTATTTGGAAGATGACACAATCATCTACTTTGTTAAGATGTAATAAGTTGATGGGATTTTCGTTTTACGCATACATAAGTGTTGGTTTATAAAATAAAACACAAAAGCAAAGGAACAGGATTGGAATTGTGAGAGAGGAAAAAAATTGGGAATTGTTTTGTGTATTTCAACAATATTATATTTATAGTAAACTGAAAAAATAGAAAGCAACTACATAGCCAAAAAATAACAAAAACTAATTTGGGAACTACTTATTTACTCACAAAGTTTAGGAAATACTTACTTGTTTATAGAGTTTAAAAAAATATTTTTTATTGACTAAACTGAACCAAACAAATGAAAGGCAGTTACAAAATTACATGTTTAACAATAAGCAAACTACACTACAATAGGTTTAAAAAGCTTTTGTCTTTATTTTAAGAAATTACACAGAACTGCCTTGTTTTAAATTTTAATCAACTGGAAGGTTTAAAATCAAAACAGTGTACAATTTTTCCTGACACATATATCCTGAAAGGGGGTTTCATATATTGAAACTAGAGCCAAAGGTCAGTGTTAGTTTATTAAAATATTGTAAGCACAACAGGTCAGTCAGCACTTCCTCTTTCTAGTTTTTGAGTGGGCTTGAAATTTCTTCAGCGGTTGATTTATTTCCTTCTTATTGACTCGTGTTTCAGGGATTGCTTGTCAAGCCAACAATTGGTAGATTCTGTACGTCAACAATTGCTCTTGGTGAGTTGAGTTATAAATTTTACTGATAAGATGGAGTGTTCAGTTAATAGGTGGCTGTTATTATACTTATTGATGATATTAGTGTAACTACTCGTGCAATGCTTAGGCTTTAAATAAGTTTACAATAAAGTTTAAAGTTAAATTATATAAAGAAAATATCAATCTAATATTAAAGTAATGTATGTGAACGTAAATAAGAAAAAAATTCTAAATAAAAAGAAAATTTAGCCACTAAATAAGAGAGAACAATGATGGTAAAGAAAAATAGCATAATTCAAAAAAATAATCATTCATTTATTTATTTGTCCTTAAAATTCCTGCAAGGCATATCATTCTACTGTCAAGAGTCATTGTAATTAACGAAGCCAATAAATTTGAAGAACAAAAATTGGTGCTATCAGAAGCAAAAACACACACACAAAAAAAAAAAAAAAAAAACTCCTGAGATTATGGAAGGAGTATAACCTTGAGATTCCAACTTGTCTTATTTTCCTGCAGGACAATTCAGCTGCTTAAAAGCAGTCCCACTATGATTACTCATCCTACCTAGAGTTAGACCCAGAAATTTTAAACTGTGGAAACAACATCCTTGTATATATAGTTGTGGGGGTAATACAAATACATATATACATAATATATAATATAAATAAAAAATAAAATTTTTGTTGGGGCATTCTAATTAAAAAAACATTACCCCCAAAATGATGTAAATAGGTCCGTCCCTGCCTAGAGCTATTCCAATCAACAAAGCAAATATGTTATGAATCAAGAGTGATTTCAGTTTTATGAAAAGAAAAAACATAAGAAAACACTTAGGGATATAGGAGCATAGCCTCAAGATTGTAATTTGTTCTATTTTCTTACAAGACGGATCAATCAATAAACAATCTCTTTATCCTTACTCTTCCTACCAACTTTCATTATCATTAACGAAGTGTATATGTCACCAACGACTGAAAACAAACACTACAAATACGAAAGAAATAAAGCCTGGACTCTTGCATTGACACCAAACACAACACACGCTCCAACATGACTAATATCTAAAATATAGGATATCACATCACATGCGTGCATACACACATGTAAGAGATAGGGATACTTCAATGAAATAAAAAATGAACATGACAAAGGATCCAAATTGTTTTATTTTCATTTTCTTTTTATGATAACAAACTTTACCAAAAAAAAACAAGGAGATATTATTTTTAACATTTTATACTATATTTTAATTTGACTTTTTTTAATGTTTCTAAAAAACTGAATAATTTTTAATGATATTAGTGCCTTTGAAGTGTCTAACTATATGGAGATGTCAATTCAAGTGTCCAAGCTCACAAAAATTAAACTTCTAGTAAAAAAGCCTAGTGAGTAATGTTTGACACATGTCATATGGGTATAAAAAATGCATCCAACACTTAATCACCTCAAGTAAAAGGAGTGTTCTAGCTTCAATTATTTAGTTGGAGAAAATTAGCAAGCACACCATTGGGTAACATATTGAGTCTTTTGCTATTGAGCAACAATATTCATACATGTTGCAGAGTTGTTCACCTCAATACCTCCCAATCTAACGGTCACTTTTTTTTGTTAAAAGTCACGATTAAAAAGCCAGGTGTACATAGGTGGGTACATTGGGCAGGTGTGTGCCCAACATTTTCTTTATTTATTTATTTATCTTTTTCAATCAAAGATATATATATATATATACACAACAATTTATATAACAAAGAGAAAAAATGTAATATAAATTGGAGGCATCGAATTGTATTGAAATATAAATTTATCAGTCTTCTAAACATGATGGGTATCTCACTTGCAACTAATACATCTTGACAACATTTTTTTAAATGATTCTCTACCTTAGAATTAAATTTTAACAGATTCTAAGGTAAGAAAAGGATTCAAATATCCATACCCACCGTAAACTGAGTCATAAATTATCATTACATAATATGAACCCGTCCATTCATCAAAATACAACAAAACGGTTCATAACAGTCCATGTCCTAAGACAAAAGTACAAAAGACACCTAAACTAAACAGTTCTCATGAACCATACTTCAGAACAGGAAATCAGGGGTTATACAGCATTTGCATTTTCATGAAGCAAGATCATAACATCTAAGGTGTATATACGTTACTATCTATCTTTATATCTATGTGAACTCTACTTGTACGCTTCAAAAGTAACTTTCTTTGTAATAGTTATTCTAAACTCGTTCCTCCAAGTTTTCGAATTTGTCCATGATGCCTAGTCCTATCCACACTTTGACTAGTACTTATTCGGCCATAGTAGTCTCTAATTGTGGTCTCGGATTCTATACACATATACATGAAAACAGAGAAATAAACCAAAAGTGGGCGAGTACACAGTCATATTTCAAAAGTGGAGTTTATAGCAAGTAGAAGTTTTCATTGCATATGTGATATGCAATAATCACATTCATTGCAATATAGTAGTCACAAAACACTATATAGTTAATGAATTTTATTCGTTTTCTAATTATTGTGTTTCAATCAAGGTACAATTATCTTTTATACATAAGAACTAAGAACTTGTCTATTTCAACCTCTATCAAACAATGTTTTGGAAATACAATAATGTCATTTTAGGGTCAAAATTAAATGACAACAGATAAGAAGCACATACTTCAAATATTAATATATCTATCAAACTCATATTGTTACAACAACTAAAGATTATCAAATAAGTAATTAATAAAATAAACAATTATTTCAATGGTTGGAAATTTTCAATTACACGTAAGAAAATATCATTATAACCATATAAGATATTTCTTCTATAGAATTCAAGATCTTATCTATCCAACAACACTGTAACATACAAGAAGTCAGTTCATTAGCTAATAACTTCTTTCTATAAGAGGCCAACAAATATATTTAAAGCCATGAAAGCCAGCAAATACATATCTAATTTTTACCAAATTATTAACATTTTTACTTTTAAACCAGCCTGACTTTTTTCACAAGCTCAGGGTGTATAGGTCCTCTTGAATATAAGAATTGATCTTTCTAGTTCTCCTTTATGATAGAATAGCCCGCACAGAGTTTGGGTTAGTCAGTCATTCCACATGCTAGCTCATTATCCAAGATAATTAATGGGAAAAAGGTATATAAAGGATTAAAAGAAGTGAGACCTGAGCACTGTGGAATTTGAGAATATGGTAACTTATACTTGCTAGCCACTTATTCAACAAAATTTAATAATTATTTTTTATTCTTATATCCGTAATTTCTTATCTACTTTAATAATTTATTTATTTTATTTTAATAAAGAAACCAGTTTTATATCAATCACATTATAGGTAGCTAGTTTGAGGATGTTACAAAAGGTAAACTTTTTACTCTAGCACCAGTATATCAGGCTTTTAGGAATTTGTTTCTGGTAAAAGTAAAATCAGTAATGGGTTGTGACCTTTAATATAGTCTGTATTTAGTATGTTGTGCTTGAATTTTTCTATTTGGTAAGTGGCGTATCTACTTGGTTAATGATCCAAGTTATTGTTTCAATGGGGTTTGGCTGATCTATGAAACAGATGTTTTGACATGATATCATTTTTTATGTATGTTACAGGAAACAAAACTTTCAGCAGTTTGTGAAAGAGTACTTGATCGATGTTTGGCACCAACAATTGTTGTTGGTGAAGGATGTGATAACATGACCATGATCTTGGTGCAGTTCAAAAAACCAACCCTGTCCAGTGCACCAGTACAAGAGCAATCCTCTTCGAATGAACAAGCTGCATCAGAACAGTGAAAGTTAGTAGATTAAGGTTTTGGGGGCAGCAACACAACACACGTTTTGTATAGTGTAGAACACTGTTTAGAATGCGTCTAGATGGTAATTTTCACTCCAACTATCATTCTATAAAACCTTTGTCCCCTTTCAAGTTTTCATGATTACTTTTCCTACCTAGAGTCTGTTTTGCTTGTTCAATAAGCAGCTCCAATGGTCAGTATCTATAGTCATTAGCAACAATCCGCAGGCATTTTGTGATGTTTAGCTAGTTGCTATTTATTATTAACTGCAGGGATTTTGGTGCCAACTTATATTATTGTATATATGATAATCTCATTAAATGACCTTGTCATATGAGAGTTTTGGTCTCAGGTAATAGGATTCAAGGGAGGCTGAAGTTGACTTTTCATGGATTTTTATGACTTGGAAGTTGCAATAGAAAAATGGAGTTTGAACAAGAATAAAAAAATAATCAAATGTTGTTCCATCCATGTATTAAGCAAAACCAGCAGAATTTGCAAAAATTTGGACAGCTATGCACCTCCAGTATACTCCCTTCTATCTATTTGACCCTCACAAATAATTACAATTCTCTCCCTCTTTGCGTGCTCTTTAGTAATCAAGTTGCTGCAATTCTCTCCCTCAGCTATAGTGACTATAGATGAATTAATATATTGTGAACCATTACTTTCGAGTCAATAACCAATCCTATTTTAAGAACATTGGTTTAAATTATAGAGATTTCATGGATTTCTCTCTTTCTTTTCTGAAGATAAAATAATTATTTTTAAATTATTAAATTTACATACCTTTTTAATTAAATAAAATTAATAGTAACTTCTCCTTTCTGTCTTTTTTTTTTTTTGGATTTTTGAAGTGTTCAACCTGAGTCAAAACATAAGTAATAAAAATTAAATAGGTTTTATCCATTTAATATTTATTGAAAAATTAAATATAAAACTTAAACATAATTTTATCATATTAATTTTTTTTATGAAAAAATTATTTTCTTTTACCTATATATATTAAATTATAACCTTCATTTTTAAATAAAAATATTTTTAATTTTTTTTATCAAGTCACATAACATTTCCTATATTAAATATTGTTTTTTATTTATAATTTTGATTATTTTTAAATAATAAGTTTATTTAAGTTTTGAATATTTATATACTGTATCAAGTTTAAAATATCTTTGCTCATTAGATAAACTAAATTTTAAAATTATTATAATTTAAATTTGTATTTGAATTTTAAAATTTGATATATTAAATTAATAAAATTATACATTATAATTTTAATATTTTTTTAATTTTATTCCTAATTTTAGAAATTTTATCTCTTTAATTTGTCATTAATATAACAAATAATATTTTTATTAATAATAAAAAATTATTTTATTTTATTTATATATTTAATTTAATTTATAAAATACTTAAACAATACATGGATAGTGTCCTAACTACATTCTTAATATTTTATTTTCCTTAATTAAGCTTTGGGGATTTCTTGTTAGTGTTCAATTTGGATGTGAACTGAATTTCGTGGATGAATAAAATAATTTTATCAATCAAGTCAAATTTTTAAAAAGTCAATATCAAAATCTAAATCTTAAATTTAAAAGTTAGATCAGTATTGAATCTTACAAACTCTTACTCAATCTAACTTATTTCTATCTTTATTTAATACCCATAATCATGTTTCATTTTGATATTTAAACTTGAATTATTTCTTGTTTTTCCCAAATAACATTAAATTGCGAAGGATAATCTTATTTTGTTAAGTTTTGTGCTATTCAATTGTTAGTTAAAATAAACTTATTTCATAAAACTAGAATTTTTTATTGTAATTATTCTGTCGTATATAAAGAAATTATTTTGAAGAGAAATTAAATGTAGAATATACTTAGAGTAAAAAATATTTTATTTTAAATTAAAAAGTTATATAATATTTAGAAAAATAAAAAAAATTAAGATGTTAAATTTATAATAATTAATTTTTTATTTTAAAATTATTAAATTAAAAATAAAAATTTTATCATTTACTTCTCTTAAAAATTTACTTTCAAAACTACTTTACCAAAAAGATAAGAGGGTTATTGGTGATAATATTGGATTGAATACAAAGTTGTCTTTTGGTAGTTACACGAAGGTCTCCTTTGTATTCTTACAAAGGGGTCCACTTCCACCTTCAAACAAGTTACAAACTGCAAAAGCCTAATCAAACAACAATATGCACAACCATATATCACCTTCATTTTCTGCACAATCATCTTAAAAAATTCTCTAATCCAAGCCAGATAAAATAAATGATATATACACACCCCTTTCTCTTTCTAACACTCTTTTTCCCTCTCTAAAACGGTAATCTGTTAAAGCTATACTAAAATCTTTGGATTAATTTATTGGAAGAAAATCAAAAATCAAAACAAGAATATTTGAAAAAAAAAATGATAGAGGATACGGTGAAGGGAGAGGTATATTGATATATCTTTTGTATTCTCATCAATTCACACTTCTCTTTCTTCTCCACAAAGATAGTTTTTTTTTTTCTACTTCCATAATTACCCTTTTTGTTTCCTTCATCTCTTATTTCTTCATCTATTTCATGGGTATATTTAGGTTCTTCCCTCTTTTATTTTCACGTAGACCTGGGCACACAACTTCTGCTTCAAGGGTGAGGATCATTCTACGTACCCATCATACCCTGCTTTCGCTTTTGGTATTATTATTTTTTTTTCCTTCGATGAGAAGAAAGAAAGCAGGAGAAAAGAAAATATGGATATCAAATATATTTTTTATTGTTTGATGGAATAAATAATAAGAAAAAGGAGAAAAATTGATTTTTTAAGAACAAGAAGTTCAAATTTTTTCCTTCTTTTTTATCTTCTTTAAGTTAGTTTTTTAATTTTTTTGTTCCACTCAAATTTTGACTTCTTATGTTGAAATCTTCTTAGAAAAGTGAAGGGTCTGTGAAAATTTTCATTGAAAGGCCTTGCAATTGAAAATTCAGAATTGAGTATAAAGATGAAAAGGAATTCTGTTAATTCTCGTCAACCTTATGGCCCTTTAGAAGATGCAAAGCTTACCTTTAGATACTATTCGCGGTTGGAAGATTATTTAGAGCTACAAAAGGTTGGTGTCATTCTTTTTATTCTTATTAACCTTTTATTTTCAGAAAAAAAAAATCGATTAATTCTTTAAAATTGATATTACCAATCAATTTTAGTTCTTCATTTTAATAAGCGTCAGGTAATTTGATATCTAAAATTATGGGAAAAAAACAAGTGTAATTATCAGTTAAGTTAGTTCTTGATGTGCATTAACAATCTAAAGTAAAGTCAATGATCAAATTGATTGAAGCACACTATTTTTAGTGATAAAAAATATATTGATAATTGATCAGGTTAATGACTAAATTTATTTTATAAATTAATGTTTTTCCTAATTTTAAGTATTGATTTTATGTTTTTCTTTTTTTTTTTCAATATGTTTTCATCATGTGTGTATTGTTTTATGATTGGTTTTATGAATAAATATGCCACATTCTATTATTCTACAACTATTAAGCATTTAAGCATAGATTTTTTAAAACAGCCACAAAAATTATAGAATATGATACATGGGTACTCGTAGTCATGTCTGCTTTTAACACCAAAGAATGTCAAAAGACTTAAGCCAGATGACCCTTATAAACTTCAAAGTACTCATAAACCACTGAAGTAGGTACATTCTAATATACCTTTACGGTAAATGCATGTTTTGAAAATCAGATTGATCCAAAAATCAAATGAACTAATTAAATGTCCGATCCATTTAACCTAAAAGACTTAATTATTGATTTTAAAATGGCTGAGAAAAAAAAAAGATTGAAGGGGTTTATCTTCTTTGAATTGATGATTATTTTCTAGGATTGATAGTTAAATGTTTACCAAAAATTATGACAATGTTACAGGAATATGTTTCTAAGAAAAAGAAATTGCGAGTGGAAAAGCAGAAGCGAGAGATACTTCTAAATGAAGTTCGGTATGGAACATTCAGAGTTCATCATGTTATTATGTTTTCTTCTGTTGAATTATTCTGTGACCAAATATTTTCTGATTTCAGGTTTTTGAGACATCGGCGTAGATATTTAACAAAGTCACAGCTTGCTAAGGTTGAATCAGAACTTGGTCCTCTTCAAAGTGAAGATATTAATTATGTGTCCATTGAAAAGGAGAGGAATTGCATTGCCAATGAGGTAGTAACTTTGCTTAAAACCCCAACTTTTTGTTTCAATATGAAGGAAAAGTAGTAACTAAAATAAGTATTTTGAACTTGAACCCCAAGGATAATACAACTATGTTCAATTTATTTATATGAAAAAAATAAAAATTGGAGTCAAATTCTGTATTGCAGACTAGCATACAACAAGAAAGTAATGGGAAGGAGGAGCTAGAGGGAAAGACACTGAGTATAGAGAAGCCTATGAATTTCTCAACGAATGAAAAGGAAAGCAGAAAAAAGAAAGTGTCATGGAATGATAAGGTAGCTGTGATAATGGTATAAATTCCTTATTTTGAATGGGGGAGAAACAACTGCTTTTGGCTAAGGACAATCTGTATTTTTGGTACATCATCCTGTGCATTGTTGGGTCAAGTTGAAGAATCTGATTCTAATGTATACTTCGCAAACCTTTCCACACTTGAATTGCAAAGTTTTGGATTGGATACTAACATATTTTAAAACATGCATGCTAGTTATAGTTGATTATTGTTGAGGTTTGAAATTGTTTGAGACCTCTGAATTAAGTATTGAAATATATAGATTTATTCTATAGTTTGCCTTTAAACATCCAGAGCTTAGCAATTAGAATTATAACCGGAAATGATCCTTGCCAGATTATTTTGTTTATGAAATGGCTAAAAGAAAAGAGGATAATTTGTGTGTAGTTTTCTTAAATTTTATGTGGATTTTATGCAGAAAAGTGCTGGAATAATCTCATTCTCTGTATATATTCAGAAGTACATCTGATTGAGTAATGATAAAGATGTGAATCATTCAAGCCTTAATTTAGAAGAATCTGATTAGAACCTTTTCTGCCAGTCACTGGTATTATTGAGCTTGTTGTTTTGTGAAATGAACAAGATTATGTGGAGTGTTGAATCTGTATTAAAATATGTAGGGAATATACTTTTATTACTGAAATAATCATTCCAAATACTTTTAAGATTTAAAGTGGCTTATATAATTAACGATATTTACATAGAAGTTTTATCTTGAATCTAGTAAACTCCATTAATCTCTAATCCTTTCTCCAGGATTAGTCTTCAAATCGGGAACAAAGAAAACAGTACCAACGTACTACTTTATGTTATCTTTCATGTAAATTTTGACATTTCCTCTACCCATGATAGAAACTAGAGTTATCACCAAACTAAATGGTATTACAAAATAATTCATGTAGATCTGAAAAACGATGTATGATCTTCACACACAATTTAAATGCCACAAGTTTTTGCGGATTCGTCCTCCTTATGATATGCTAATTATCCTTTCGCATTCTCTGTTAGACTTTAATGCCTGAGTTAAATTTAACATACCACAATATCAGTTTAACTTGAATTTTACATTCTCTAACTTGTAATGGGTATACTGTATCTGTGACCATATGAAACACTCAATATTTGACTTGTTTATAGGCATCTACTTGCTATTAAAATGGTGATAGCCTTTCTTAAGGAGGGATATAAGGGTGTAAAATAAAAGGGACAAATTCATCATTTTACATACGGGGTGCAAAGTATTCTAACCTTAAGAGGGATATTAATAACATTTTTCAATTTTTTTTCTCAACTTAAGCCCAGCCATAAAAGTTCGATCCCTGAAGTAAAGATTGTTAATCATCCCTAATCACAATAGATACCAATTTTAAAATAAATTATATAAAAATTATTTATTTTTATTAATATAATAATTTATGATAAAATAATATTATTATTTTTTTCATAAATTTATTAAATTTTAATTATATACTGGGATGTAAAATAAACGGAAGAAAATAATATTTTTTAACTTTATTTTAACTTAAGCCCAACCCTAAGTTCAATCACAAAAATAAAGATAATTAGTTATTTTTAATCACAATATATATAAATTTTAAAATTTTTTTATTAATATAATATAATAAAATAATATTGTTGATTTTTTATAAATTTATTAAATTTTAATTATATATATACATATATTGTTGATAAAATATATATTTTTTATCATTCTGTATGTATTATTTTTTTTAAATCTTTTTAACACATACTTTTTAGAAACAACACTTTTAAATGTGAAAGTTATGAAAGTTGTATTAGTTTGAATTCATTTCTTGTTTTAAAGATCAATTTTTAAAAATTTTATATAATGGAAATTAATGTATAAAATGAGTAGATTCGGTTAATGACTACATTCTTCAATTACAACTTGTGAGTTTTTTTAATTTAGCCTTACCAAAAGAATGGATATGAAGATTATTAATAAAAAATAGTAGCTTATGATGTGGAATTCTAAAATTGAAGAATGGAAACAATACTAAAAAGTGGGGAGAAAATCTAAGGAAGAGTTCCAAGTGGTAACAATACATAATAGTCATTTGGAGAAATAATGTGGAAGAAAGATATAATTAAACACGTATGTATGCAAACAAATGTAGGAAATGGAAAAGATACATTTTTTAGACAGGATGTATATGTAGAAGAAGATAGGTTAGCTTATATCTTTCCAAAACTGTACAATGTCTTAGATTTTAAAGAACTAATGTAGTAGATGTAACAAAATGAAAAAATGATGCTCTAAAGTGGATTTGAAGATGGTGGAGGAAATTTTTTGGAGGAAATTTTTCATATATGAGTTTGACTAATTAGTTATCTACATAACCTTATTTCATTTGTAGATACAACAAATTATATAAGATAAATATGATAATAATCAAGAAGGATGATGTAAATAGACAAAAAACATTTTATAATAAATTCTATATTAAGATAATACCAATCAAATAAATTTTTTATTTAAAAATTTATAAAGAATAAAATATTCTCATAAGTCAACCTAATTAAAAGAGGAGTCATTGCTACATATTTTAGATTATGCAAAACTTGCAAAAACCATAGAAGACACTTAATTCATTTTATTCAAATGCAATACAATAGTTTTATTATGGATGAAGGTTTTAATATGGAAGAAGATGCATTTTGAAACAATAAAATGCTATCTTCAATTTTCAAGTTTGATTGAAAATCCAAATAAAGTATAAAGAAGATAAATCATCTTTTGATTTACAATAATTTGATTTATATGACTGATAAAAAATGAGGTAATTTTTAATTTAGAATATTTAAAAAATATTTTAATCTTAAATAAAAATTAGATCATGGATGTGGATGAAAAAAAATAAAATAACAATTTTTTTATCCAATTTTTTTATAATTTAATAATTCTATGTAATATTTAAAAAAAATGATTAACATTTTTATAAATACAACTTTAAAAATAATAAGATGTAAGAGATCCTCACCTAAATTATATAAACTTTATCCTCAATTACATGAACTTTTACTATAAATTTACGTATTATGCTCAAACATTTGTAAGTAATTCTCTAAACTACAAAAATAATTTTAATATTGTATTATTTTTTAGAGTTTTTTTTTATATTCATAAAATATTATTTTAATTTATCAAAAAAATAAAACATTTAATATGTTAATGTAGTATTTTTATTAACATTAACTAGAAATTAAGAAATAAAAATAGATTATTTTTTAAAATTATAAATATATTTATTAGAAATAATTATATTTAAGTTAGATGAAATTATTATCGATGACATTTTTTTTAAAATTTTCAATATAATCACACATAAAAATTTGAATTATTAAATTTTAATTTTTTATCATTAATTTACTTGCTTAATAATAAATAAATTTACTTTCTGGGAGACTAGAAAATCAATCATTCAATTAAAAAGGTATTTATTTAGAATATTTAAATTTAAATAACAATTACTTAAATTATCTTTTAAAAATGTTATAAATAAAAAAAATAAAATTTTTTAAAAATAAATTTAACAAAATATTAATACATGCTTGAAATAACTTATTTTTATAAAAATAATTGATTATATTTTAAAATCTCTCTTGAAAATTTGAAAAAAAAAAGAATCATTAATTTTTTTTATAAATAAGTTATACATTAATAATACTCACTCAGGCTATAAGAAATATTACTCCAATTCTCCTTGTGTTGTTCGACCCATTGAGTCAGTGACAGAGAGAGAAGAATGGTGAAACTGAAAGGAAGCAAAATGGAGGGCGTTGAAGTACCAGAAGCAGTGATAAATACACTGAATCGTACTTTGGTTAGCGTTCAACAACTTGAAACAGAGTTACCTGAATTCCTCTCTCTCTCGGACCCTCAACTCCTCGCTGAATTGCCTCTTCTTCAACGCGCTCACTCTCTCTTCTCCCTCGCCAAACTCACTTCCACCCTCTTCTCATGTCTGCACCTTTCTTCCTTCCTTCCTTCAAAATTAAATATCACAACTTTTTCACTTCTATTATTTATTTTTTGTCTTCAGTGAAGTTGAGATGCAGAGGGAGTAACCCAAATGACCATCCTGTCAAATCCGAGCTTGTAAGTTCATTTTTGCAATAATGGTTCATCTGGGTATGCTTTAAATAATGTTGCATGCCACTTTTCTTGTTCAAGTTTTAACCTTTGGTGCTTTTCTGTTCCCCAGGATAAGATAAGCGTGTTACAGAAGAAACTGGAGGGCCTTCAGCGTTTGAGTGAAGGTATCTCACGTGTTTCTTCTTTCGTCTTTCCAACCATTTGTTGAATTTTTAAGTTAAAAATGAATCATTCTAAGGTTAATGTACCTGTTAGATTTGTCTTAGTTTGGAGAAATAATAGATAAATATGCTAGTATTTCTTCTAAATAAGCTGAACCAGGTGAAGAAATAATGGCTTATTCTTACCGACTTTTTGACACAAGTTTTGAAAAATAAGTGATTATTTCTCTACATTAATCTGTTATACCAATTACCAAACATGGGCAAGTCTTTCTTTTGAGTGTTTTAAGATCTTCAGTTCACATTTGCAAGGTTCTTTTCTTTGTTTCAATTGTCTGATTTTAGAATTTGTTTGGATGGTTTGGATATTGAACACTCCTTAGCTTTCCTTGTGTATGTTTTGTCTTTCGTTTTGAATCTCATACCTGTATGTGAAGAACTGGTTGTTTCTTGCAGCACAGAGGCAAGACATTAGTAACATAGGTGGAGGGGAGGGACCGAAGATGAACTATCAAGAACAAGCTGGTCAAAAGAGGAAGTATCCATCTTCTGAAGAACAAACTGTTCAGACTGATGCCATGGAATCCTTGAAGAATGAAAGGGGGGAACTTGTTGGTGATAATAAAGGGAGCATTAAGGGAGCTATAGTAATTGACATTTCAGATGATGATGATTAGCTACTTGCACATTTTTTCCCAAATTTTGGTAGAGTTTCCTGTAATATCCTCATCTACTTTGTGAATTTTACCTCTCCCAAATTTTATGTATTTTGGTAGGGTAACTGCACCCTGGTCTATAAATTGGAGTATTAAGAATTTACTCCCTGTCAGTAGAATAAGGAATTCTGAACTTGCACACATTTTAGGGGATCTATGCTAGTTCACTGATGCACCAGTGGATCCACCAGATATGTTTGAAGCAACAGGTAGGAACATTTTTTTTTTGCAGTTAATTATTGGAGTGGCCACTTGAAAACATTCCATTATTTAATAGCCGAAGTTGGAGATTTGTCTTTCAAATGTCTTTAAATATGGAGATCACTCTAATTGTCATCACTAATTTACTGTCTGTTATCATCAATGAACTTTTGGAAGAATTGTTTTTATTATTTTAAAATGTTGTAGTTCGGAGAAACATAGTTGACTTGTGATATGTGTAAACCTTGTTTGAATTTTAAGTAGAGTGTTGCAGATGCAACACATGTCTATTTTCGCATAAGTTATGCTGTATGGTTCGGACATGATTATTTGGAGTTGTAAACAGAAAAAGGAGGAAAGAGAGAAAGCATAGAGAGAGAAACATGAGTGACCTGGAATTGGACACACTACAATGTGCAGACCCATGATCACAATACTAACATAAAATCCCAATAACTATATCATGGCTACTAGCACACCGCTAACAGGAGTTTAATGCAGGGAGTAACATCCCAGCTAATGTTGGAGTTTAGAAGTCATTGTTGTTTACATCAGAGAAACATGGGTGGGCTTGACCTGATATTTTATATCAAAGTGAGGCACCTATTATTTGCCAGATACTAGTAAATAAGAAAGTTGCATGCAGTTCACTTGAAAAGTTGATACCAAAAAAACATCCCAGCTAATAAGGTTATTTTTTACTTTTTCTTTCCTCAGTAGCTCCAATGCAACAATGTTGCAAGGTAGTAGATAATTAGATTGGAATCTTATGTGTTGCCTAGGAAATGATAGGAAATGAGTTCTATAATTAATATTAAAGGAAAATAGAAATTAAGTGACATATGGAGTATGAGCTGTGAGCTGGACATGTTGCTTATATGTTACCAGCCTTAGTATTGATGCGGATCAAATTATTGACTCAAACCTATAAATGGATAAAAATATCTGAGCTATTAACTCCTCATCTTGTGGACAAAGCACCTTTATGAAGTTGGAAGAGAGCAAAACAAAGACACTTTTATGGAACTTATGGATTTTTCTTTTTTTCACCTGTTGGAATAGGTTAAACAGTTGATAACACTCTCCATTATTATTGAAGGCAGCACAATTGTTACTTTTTGTTTTTCATATTGGTTAAATTTAACTGTTTTGTTTGACTTTACATAAGCAATTGCTGCTTGAATAGAATGATGTTTTGCTAGCCTTCCAATATCACACACTATTTGCTGCTGTCATTTAACATAGAATCTGTGATGGGTTAAATGTTTTATTGGTATTGGGAATAATGCTTTTTTATGATTAAATTTAAGGACCTGCCTCATGTACACATGTATAAGTCCCAATTTTGAGAGTGAGCCACCTAACGTAATTTTACATGTAATTATACTTGTTTACATGTAATTATACTTAAACAACCTTTATCCTCTAAGACTGTTAACAATCTCCAAGGTGGATTCATTTGGACAATCCAAAAAAGTTAGTGGGACAAAGGTATTATCCCATGGTTTATATAGGAGTTTCTAAGGATTTTGTGGCATGATTTTCATATCTTATAAATTAGAGCAATGGAGTCAAAATCATAGATTGTGTGAGATTTGAGTGTGGAAGCCAAAAACAAAGTTCTATCTTTTATAAGTATTTACAACCAGCCATTAAGTTTTAGCAAAAGTTGGTGAAATAATTTCCTCGATGATTGCAACCAGAATTTCTTTCCCCATATTTGAAAATTCCTCTTTGATTAAGTTCACAACTTTTCATAATTAATGCGACTGAAGGGAAGATGGTTCCTATGAAGAGCTCCTATTCCCTAGCTGGTTTTGAAGTAAATTGGAGTTGATTGTGAGGAAGACTAAACATATTTAGTTTGTCCATGCTTCTGAAGAAAAGCTAAATATGAACAGAATTAATTAATTCACTAATATTTTTATTTTCATTTCTTTTACAAGTAAGCTAAGCCTTCATTTGCTCTTGTATTGATATAACATTAAATAGCAGTAAACAAATACATGAATTTGTTACTGCAAAAGGTCAAAGTTTTAGGAGTTCGTCCAAGCCTCTTTCTTTGATGATAAGTCACAGATCATTTGGGGGAAAATTTTGATTTATTATCATTCTGCAGTCTCATATTTCCTATACGGTGCATCTTTATGTCCTTAGTTGTGTGAGAATATCAATAAATCATAGGGGAGAAAGAAAACCGGAATAAGTGGGCATGCGCTCCTGCCTCCTGATATAATTGTGGTAGTAAAATAATGAAGGAACAAGTTGCTTATTGGTTTAAGTGATGTTACATGAGTATTTTTTTTTTATTTGTTGCTAGTATGTTTTCATTCTTTGTACACAATTCTGCTCAAATTGAAGGATTTGAGTCAAAAATCAGAAGCATGTGATTCTGGGATGTGAAAGGATGAAGTTTGTGGTTTTAGGCAATTGAATACCTGTCAGACACTAATACTATCATGGTATCACCTATACTAATGAACTGAACTGAATGTGGTTGTGGCACTTGGGCTTAGCTCTGGTGGTTGGGTTGTGTAGGAGTTTGGGCAGAGGCCAAAAAAAAAAGCAGGAGAATAAATAACATGTGAACAAGAATTAGGGTTATTCATGCTACGGTAGTGTGAACATCAATTGTGCTATATACTAGAGCAATGCTGTTCATACTACTGTGGTATATCTTGTTTATTTTCTAATCCTCTACCTTTATTTTATTATCTTCTCTAATTATATTTAGTTGTCGCTAGATGGATCAGTGATCTGCTGTAAGTTCTGTGGTCAATAGTATAGAATAACCATTCTATAAATAGTTGCCTAGGATTTATTGTATTCAACCATTCATTATTTCAAATATATGAGGTTTTTTCAACTGAGAAGAATCTTTTAATTCCTTTGGTTGATTTCTGTTGACTCAATTCTTATCGCAATGTTGTTACTTGGCTGCTTCTTTTCCCTCTGGAAACAACCTTGTCACTAAACTTGACCGGCTATGATTCATGACTAACTCCACATTTTTTTTTTCATAATGCATCCTCATATCATGATTGAAGTTCATTGTAGGAACCAGGCTGCTTATGAAGTTATGATCACTTATGGTTGTGTTTTGAGACTTTGATCCACTGCACTATAAACAAGCATGATTTACTTTTAAGCAGAGTCCATTGGATGGACTCAGGATCAGGCTAGATATTGAATTTGACATAGAAAGACTAGCTGAAGCCTTGCCTTGGGGGGAAATTGTCAATATGCTATGAAGAGAACAATCCAACCAACACATTAATATATTTCTTCCAATTTTATATTTAGAGTTTGGAGTGGGGATCACTCTTCAGAAGTGTAATTATTCTAGTTGTAATATAACTGAAATACTATTAGTAATCCACTATATAAAAAATATGTGGATTCGACCCTGCTAGACACCAGAGCCTGGCCTGAAGATTCAAAGTTAGGGCCTGAGATAACAGCCCTAGCCTGCAACAGACTAGTCTAGCCATTACTTATTGTATACCATATATTAATGTTTGGCTTATCCAAATGTGCAGAATTCTTGAAAATTTAGCTATTATTATTTATGCTTTTATTCTGCCTGAGATTTTTGCTCTGGAATTTTATTTTTGCAGTATATGTGCATAACATGAAGCTGTGTTCATGGGAGGTTATATTGCATAGTCCTTGATGCTTCTCCATGCTTTTGGAAAATGTTCATATCAATTCTTCATGGTGCATACTTCCATTGCTGTTCTCTTGTTTCAAATGGCAAGTACTGCATACTAACATGTTTTCACCTGTCAAATGTCAACTATCCAAGGTGCTCTGCATGTATAGTTCCAATCTCTATTTTAGTTGTATTCTTGACTTATCATTCCAATTGTGTTTTAACAGTTATCCGATTAACTTGCTGTTTGCAATAGACAAATGCTTGTGGCTTGTTACTGGGGTAACTAGGATTTTAAGTTGTGTTTTAAGGTTAGACTTATGCTTTCAACTATGTATATGGCTTCAAATTTGGATGATGATGCTGGTGCTGGATTTCATATCCACTCAGCAGCATGTTGCCGAAGCTGTTCTGTTTAAGTGTGTTGTTTTAACCTGAATGCTAACGCAGATGGTATGAACCTAGGGAGGTTTAAAACCTATACGCACAACCGCTTGAATTATACTTATCCGAAAAAAGTTGAGAATTGGGTTTGATGACCTACTTGAACTGCTGAGTACACTCAACAAGGATCGGAGTGTTGGGGACAATGATGCTTATCATGTCTTGATAAGTTGAAAAGTTCAATGAAGAACCAAAGAGAGAATACATCTCAAATCTAGATGTTTAACATGATTGAGCTTAAATACAATCAGTCCATGTATTCTCCAGGCCAAACTCTTCTATTTGAATGGTTCCAGCTCAAAACTTCTTCAACAACTCCTTCTTTAGCCCAAATGAGAGTAAAGATCTGATTAGGCTAAAATTTGGGTTGGAGAGAATTTTGCTTGGCTAAAGTGTCATGAACAAATTTATTTATGGTTTTGTTTGGATTGCGGGAAGGGAAGGGAAGAAGGAATATGAAAAGTTTTTTGTTGTTTGTATGTGTATGGAAATAGGAAGGAAATTTTTTTTTGCAGATATATTTCCCATCTAGGCAAGTAAGTCGAAGGGGAATGTATTTTTTTGTTTATTTATTTATTTTAAATTATTAAAAATATTATAGTAATAAAAATATATAGTAAAAGAATAAAAGTTTTAGTTAAATCTTATTTTTAAAAATATATATAATATTATACTATTATTATATTATTTTTTTTCTTTTCTTTTCTGTTCATCTAAAAAAAGAAGAGAATTTTTTTCTTCTATTTTTACTCATTTAAATAATTTATTTATTTATTTTTATTTTATTTTTTATCTTTTTTATTTCTTTTTCTTTTCTTTCTTTTTTTTCCTATATTTCAGCTTGTCCAAACAAAACATTTAAATTTCTTTGAACCTCCTATCCTTGGCTTTTGTTATGGGTTCATTTGGAATTTGCAAAGGATTTTATGAAGAGCTTGAATCAAGTTGTTTCAGCCCTTGATTTGTATAATTAAACAATAAAATGACTTTCGATTTATAATAAATGTCATTTTAATAAATTTTATTTTTTATCATTTTATAATTTAAATGAATTAATTATTTTTTTCAATTTTTTTCTTAAATATTTATTATGAAGAGAGATAAATTAAAGTATGAAATTAAAATACAAAAAAAATTGAGATACATGATATAAATAAGAAATTTTTTTTTTATATAAAAATAGGATTATTAATTATGTTTCTTAATTTGTTGCATAATTTTAAATGAAACTTATTATGAATTGGAGACAATATTAAAAAAAATATTTATCCAACAACATTTGGAGGATGAAGATGCATAATTCCGTGATTTGCAATTTTGTTTTTGAGAATTGTTAACAATACAATTTTTTAATATTTTTTTATACATTTATTGTGATTGAACATATTTATTGTTAATTGAATAGTTTTTATTTTATTTTCTTAATTTTTATTAATTGAATCAATTACTAGTGGGTTAAAAAATGCATTTAATAAAATATAGCCGAATGCAGACGAGAGGGTGCATTGTGCAACAAGAAATGATCCTACCAAATATCTTAAAACAAAAGTTTTATTTTAAGAAAGGTCAAGATTTTTGTTTTAAATTTATATTTATATTTACTTTTTATGATTTTGATATTTTATTTATAAAAGTTGTTTGTTTTATTTTTTACTGTTAAAAAAGTTTTTATCAAATAATAATATTATTTAAACAATAATATTTAAGTAAATATACAATTTAATCTTAAAAGATGTTGGTGTGCACAATTTAATATTAATTTGATTATATTTATATCTTTCTTATAAAAATGTTGACAATATATGAACAAATGTTAATAAAATTAGAATATTCAAGTACTAAAATGTATAATTAATTTTTTTAAAAACCAGATAATCTTTGACGAGATTAATATGAGTAAATAAATAACTTTAAAACTTAAGAGTCTGTTTGTTTATTTTATTTTTATTTTGATTAGTGAAGATTTTAAAAATTATTTTGAATTTTTTAAATTAAAACAAATTTAAATTGTTATAGATACTATTTAAAGATGATTTTTAGTTTTTAATTTTAAAAATTAATCTATTTTTAGTTTTAAATTTTAAAAATTGTTATAAAAATAAATTAACTCACACTATTCAATTATTTTATTGTAAATATAAAAAATAAATAAAAATATTACATAAAAAAATAATAAAAAATAATTTTTTAAAATATAAAAAATTAAATTACTATTATTATAATAATATTAATGAAAAGAATATTCATAATGCAATCACGGTAATGATAATGATTAATATTAATATATTTTTTAATTTCATGTAATATTTAATAATTAATATATAAGATAAATATTTTTATATATTATCATTATATTTTTATATTATTTAATATTTATTTTAAATAAAATAATAAATATATTATAATATTTTATTATAAAAAATTATGTAATATAAAATTAGATTATAATATTATAAATAAAGATAAATTATATATAAAATAATATTATTTATTTTATTATAATTTATAAAAACAGATAATAAAATATTTTAATTAAAAATTAATATAAAATTTAAAATTTAAAATAATAAAAATTAAATTATTTTTATGATAATAATAATTGTTATAATATAAAAATATTATATAATTTTATATTTTTTATTTTATTTAATTATTTGTAGATAATTAATATATAATTAAATAATTTTATATATTATTATTATAAATTTTTTATGTTATTGAATATTTATTTTACATAAAATATATAATATTATATTACAAATAGTTGTATTATAAAATTATATTATAATATAATAAATTAAATATAATTTATATAAAAAATATTTTTACTTTATTAGAAATTTATAAAAAAATAGATAAATAAAAATTATTAATAAAAAGTAAAAAATAATTAATATTTTTTAAAATATTAACTCGAAAAAATACGTTTAATTTTCAAATATTTAAAAACTAAATCTTATTTTTATTTTTTAATAAAACTAGATTAAATTTTTTCAAAGTAATAAACATAAATAGTATGAGTGGTATAGAATGTTTTTAAATATTTTCTATACTTTTTTTAAATAATTATTTTATGTTATCTTTTAAATAAACATAAAAAATCTTGCTAATAATTACTCTAAAAAATGTTAATTAAAATGGATTTAATTTTTTTATTAAAAATAGTATTAAAATAAGTTAAAAATTACAGAAAAAAATGTATTAAAATAATTTTAAATAAAAAATTCCAGTTTTAGTTTTTTAAAATATTTTTCAAACAAAAACTATAGAAGACTAAGAATCCTATGGGTAAATACCAGGGATGGCTTTACCATTCTCAATTAATTTTGAATTGGTTGATGCGTGTGTGCCAAGTACATTCTAACATTCAACCCTAGCAACTTTCTGTCATTTTAATCACTCTATTCTCTCAAGCTAATACATTACATTCTCCCATCTCACCCGAAACCATGTCGTCTTCCGAGTCTCAAGACCCCGAAACACAGATAAGCAAAAAGGCCGCCAAGAAAGAAGCTGCCAAGCAAGAGAAGCTCCGCCGCCGTCAAGAAATTGCCGCCACCGCTGCCGCAACTGCGAACCTCTCCGTCGATGAGGCGGACCCCCTCGCCGGCAACTACGGCGACACTCCCCTGGAGGAGCTGCAGTCAAAGACTCTGGCAGATGTGGGCGCACGGACACGTGTGGAGGCCCTCTCCGCTTCGCTGGAGAGCCACACTGTGCTAATCCGAGGGAGGGCCCAGACGATTCGACCGGTGGGGAAGAAGATGGCGTTCCTGGTTATAAGAGAGCATGGGTTCACTGTTCAATGCTTGGTGCAGGCGCAGGCCGATACTGTTAGCTCGCAGATGGTGAAGTTCGCGGCTGCACTCAGCCGTGAATCCATTGTCGATATTGAAGGCCTCGTCTCCATCCCGGCCTCTCCCATCAAAGGCGCAACGCAGCAGGTTTGTTTCTGTTCTCTTTACTAATGTTCTGGAAGTTTCTGATTAGATCAGTGTTTCTCTTCAATGCAATACTCCCCATGGGATCAGCAGATTTGTGTTTAATACATTACCAATTAGAAATACTGTACGCGTACTGAAGTTATAGAATAGTATTTTTCGATAAATAGTATCACTGCATGATTTATCCGAAGGTGTGCTTTGTTTATTTATTCATTTCTTTGATGGGTTGAATCTGAAACTGCGTGGTTTGTTCTTGTAGGTGGAAATTCAAGTGAGGAAGCTGTATTGCGTGAACAGGGCTGTGCCTACTCTGCCGATTAATCTTGAGGATGCCGCTCGCAGTGAAGCTGAAATTGAGAAGGCCCTTCAGGTACTTTGGCTAGAGATTGTTGATCCTGTCTTCTTAGCTCAAATGGACCTGTCCTTACATATTTAGCCCTAGACTAGCGTAGCCCTGTGGATCATTACATACCCATTACATAAAAGCCCACCGGACCAAGTGGGCTAGGACTGGCCCATGGGCCTACCCTTCTGTATGAATTGATCATATCCCTCATCAGGGCATTGGAAATTAGATTAATTCATTAAAATCCTAGTTCCATATTTTCTGTATGAATTGATCGTATGCACTGTCTCCTCTGCTGTGCTAACTTATCATGAAGCAATAACATAGATGTAGTGCTGCCATCACCATCATCTTGAAGGTTTATAGGAGGTCCATTCCTGAATTAATGAAGGCTACTTGTGAAGCCAAAAAACAAACCATCAACCACTAGATTGTTGATCTTGTAATTACACTCCTCATATGGGTATCTGTTAATTATGTATCTTCTGAAAATAATCAAATCATGGAATCAAATTAAATTACGTATATTCAAATCTTTCATAAAAAGTGAAAACTTGGAAGCAATTTAGAATTTAATCCAATTGGTATCTGTTAATTATAGAATTAATTTAATGGAGCTAGCTAATTTCATCTGACACCAGGGTGTCTCTTTCACCCAAGTCTACAATACAGGTTAGTTACCCCTCATTTGCTGGCCTGATTCCAGAACCATGCATCATAGAATATATAAAAAGGCCAAAAGACAATAAGGCTTTCACAAATGTAAAATCTAATGAATGAGGGTTCCAATGCAGCTGTAGTCCTAGCCCTTGCCCATTTTGACACAGCTGTTTCTGATTTAACAGAGTCAAAATGTGATGTAGAGCACCAGCTACTAAGAGCAGCAAAGTCTACAACCTTCTACCTGCAACATTTTCAAACTAAACATTAAAACAATCATTGGGAAAAATTATATTAAGCATTAATCACTGAATTTTAATAGCACATAGAAACCATTAAAAAAAAAACTTAGATACAGAACCAACCTAGCTCCTCACAAACAGCTGCACAATCTGCTGACATCATAGGGAATAATTAATATTGCTGGATTATAGCATTTTACTCTTTTTCTCGATCCTATCCTGTTCTAAGTATGTGCATTGCTGAGGTGGTGGTGATCAGTAAATAAAAGTGGGAGAGGGGTTGGTGCTCTCATTATATAAATAGCCTTAGTGCATAAAATAAAGCAAACATAAATGTCATTAGCATCAAATTCTTCAAAGAAGCCAGTTCTGGTGTTGCCATGAGAAAAACAAAAATAACAGATTAGTACTTTGATCTCCCATTGTATACATGTTAATGCAGTTTTAAATGGCTGCAGGCTGGTGAACAACTTGTTCGAGTAAATCAGGATACGCGTCTGAACTTTAGAGT
The DNA here is from genome assembly GCA_037954105.1 of Canavalia gladiata. NCBI lineage: Eukaryota > Viridiplantae > Streptophyta > Magnoliopsida > Fabales > Fabaceae > Canavalia > Canavalia gladiata. Next base: position 6,941,268 of record CM075664.1, on the reverse strand, counting down.
TCTTGATGTGCGGACACCAGCTAATCAAGGAATTTTCCGCATTCAGTCTCATGTTGGAAATGTAAAGCATACTTTCTCTGATATTATTTTGAAGAATTTATTTACTTTTTAATCACAATTATAGCCAGTTGTTGTTGCTTCAAATTTAAATTTATTGGATAAATTCATACACAGACATTCACATAAGAAATGCTTTTGCAGTTTGATTCTACGCTGAATGCTCTGACTAACTTTTAATTGCATTTTCGGGCAGGCATTTAGACAATTCTTATTGTCTGAAGATTTTGTTGAAATCCACACTCCAAAGCTGATTGCTGGATCTAGTGAGGGTGGAGCTGCTGTTTTTAGATTGGACTACAAGGGGCATCCTGCATGCCTGGCTCAGTCACCTCAGCTTCACAAGCAAATGTCAATATGTGGTGATTTTGGCCGTGTTTTTGAGATTGGTCCTGTGTTTAGAGCGGAAGATTCCTTCACTCACAGACATCTATGTGAGTTCACAGGTCTTGATGTTGAAATGGAGATCGACAAGCATTATTTTGAGGTATATTTGGCTTGTAAGCAAATGTTATGCGATTGCTTTTGAAACTATTCATGGATGCAAGTGATACTGATGATTTGAATTTTTGGGCAGGTTATGGATATAGTGGATAGATTATTTGTTGCAATGTTTGACAGTTTGAACCAGAATTGTAAGAAGTATCTGGATGCTGTGGAGTCTCAGTACCCATTTGAACCTTTAAAGGTGCTTATTTTGTATCTCTTAATTATCTCATGTAGTGGATTTATTTTGCTATCAGTATCAGTATATAGTTCATTTGTTAAGTGGTGTGTACATGATGTATTTAGCTTGTAATATTAGATGCTAATGAATGCATTGGTTACATGTTGCCCTTGTTTCTGGTCTGACAATATCCCCTGTGAATGTGCAGTATCTGCGGAAAACTCTGCGGCTTACATATGAAGAAGGGGTTCAGATGCTCAAGGTAAGCTTAAAAAATTCTAAACTGATTATAACTTGCTCAAGATGGTGATTTCAAGTCTGAGTCAGTTGTATTTGACAATGGTTAAAGAATTACTGTCTCTCAATCTAGTGGTAAGCTATCACTGGTTTGCCCCTTAAAAGATGATTTTGATTTTACTTTTGTTTCTTTAGGTGCCTCATGTGCTTCTGTAAGACAATTTCCATGATAACTTACCTCAATGGACAAAGCCTTTCTTTCAAGGTTTCCACTAGTGATGGATGCACCGTTGTCTCTTATAATGTTGCACCAACAACTTGATCCTTTGGCCAAGTCTTCTCTGGCCATCGATTCCTTTAAGAGACTCATATAAACCCCTTAAATTTAGCCATCAATTGAGAGTTTTAATTCCTAGCTAAAATTATTTGTTATTATACTTAATTAATTGTATAATACAAGTGTTAGTAGATAATAGAAAATTAATATGATACACAACTGAGTGGTTTTAGGAGTAAATGAAAGGGGCTTATTTTGAGGTGGTCATAGTCATTTGAATTGTGTTGTGAGGAATTATGTTCTGCTTTGCATTTTAAAAAGGCAGAGTTTAATTAGCTGGCAGTGGTGGATGTTTACAGGTTATACCACCTGCCAGTTTGGTTTGTTATTGTGTGCTTTGTGCTAGAGCTGTCAAATGAGTCTGCCCTTACCTATTTAGCCCAAGTCCTGTGGGTCAGGGCCAAAAGCCCACAAGAGTAGAAGTTCACAGGGCCAAGTTGGCTTGCATCAGCCCATGGGCCAGCCCTTACATATGAATTGATCATATTCCTTATCCAATTATTGAAATATTTCAATAACCACCAAAATTATAAAATAAAAAACAGAAAAATGAGCATATTAAATATTTAAAATAAGCATTGTATGAAATAGAAAGACATTTGACATTAATGAATATATTACAAAAGTAAATTATGTGAATCTGTGGTCTCTGTCAAATATACAATTGGACAAGCCAAATTATGTCAAACATTGAATAAACGTAAAACAGGTATTCCTGTGTTCATAATCTAGTCAAATACTTGAGCTTCTGACATGTAAAGGAATCTTTGCAGCCATAGTCCTAGCCCTTGCCCATTTTGACACAATTGTTTGTGATTTGACAGAGTCAAACTGTGATGTAGATCACAGGCTAAGAGCAGCAAAGTCTAAAGCCTTCCACCTGTATCAAGCAAAACTTTAAAACAATCATTGACCAATTGACCTTAACAATTGACACAAATTCACTAGCTATTTTATCTTTTCTGGGTCCTATTTCATCAGGGGTTTGGTTCTGTTTCTTGTGGCAGTTTTGGTACTCTTGGGAATGCTTTGAACAGTTGAGTGCATCAGAGACTTCAAAAGTTTATTTGAAAGCTAACTACCAAGATAATATGTATATCTAAATTTCATTCTTTCACCTTTTTGGTATCCTTAGATTCAGCTATTAATAAGAGAACAAAATCAGCATCAGCATATGTTGATTTGAGTTGCAATAATTTTTTTTTTGTTTGGTGATTATGCACAGCCTTACATCATCAAATAAAACATTTATTAAGTTTCATTTTGCTCAATGAGTCAAGGTATTTCTTTTTAGTCTAGTAACACTTGAGCTTGAGCCTTCTAAAATTGTCTTAAAAATTCATCAAACCAATGTGAATTTTAAAACCATGATGCATTAAAATGTCTGAAACAAATGTCACTAGCCACGCATCATATATAAGAGGTAACCAAATCCGAATCATTACTTCATACTTCATAGAGTCTAAATTCACAACCAAGCAAGGTGACTATAACAGATATAAACAATCTTGATTGTTTTATTTTTAAAAAGTAACAATTCTTCACTACATTTTTCAAAATTGAAGCAAAAAAAAAGTAGTGAGAAGGGTTAGTACCCAGCATTCCAGATGGACAGTGTTGGAAATGATTTGAGTCATGAGAGACTTGAAGGAAGAAAAAGGAAGAGAATTTGAGAAGGATAAGACAAATTTGAAAGTATCATGATGGACTGCAGATGACACACTAGTAATGAGAGAAATGTAGCACATGCATTAGGAGAATGTTAAACCACCCAAAAGGGAAGATATTTATAGAAGAAGTTGGATCCAAATTGATTGGAGAAATGAATTAAATGTTAGGGCCAAATTAGGGCCACATGGGCATTACCTAGTGCAGATGTACAGATGAAAAAATCATGTCTAAATGGGCATAATGCTGGGATTGAACTTTTGTCCCTGCTTTCCTCTGGTAAATTGTCTTTCGGTGGCTCTTTTGCTACTCTTAGTCCTTCAGTCTCAACTTTTTCACTTTTTGTATTCAATTCATCTTTATTCTTATCTTTGTAAGTTTCCTGCATAGTTCCCTTTATGAAGAATACAGGTGAAGGTATAGATAGAAAGCTCTTATGGAAAAAGGTCTATGAAACAAGTTACATAATGGGTTGAGAAAAGGCACACTGATTCTACGCTCTATGACCATTTCTTGAAATACTTGTCTAATGTCCACCGATGTGTACAAATAGTGAACACTTAAGTGAAAAGTGCAGCATTTTACCTTTGAATGGGTATAATTAGAGTTTTTGCTTACTTTTATAATAGATCACAATGAAGAACTTTACTTTCCATCTGAAAAGTGAGATTATGGAAAGTTTGATAAAATTGCTGTCGTTGACACAAATTCACTTGGTTCTCTTGGGAGTGGGTTTCAACAGTTGAGTGCATAAGAGACTCCAAAAGCTTATTTGAAAGCCGACTACCAAGATAATATATGTATATCTAAATTTCATTCTTTCACCCTTTTGGTATCCTCGGATTCAGCTATTAAGAAGAGAACAAAATCAGCATCAGCATATGTTGATTTGAGTTGCAATAATTGTTTTTTTTTTTTTGGTTCAGTGATTATGCACAGCCTTACATCATCAAATGAACATTTGTTAAGTTTCATTTTGCTCAACAAGTCAAGGTTTTTCTTTTTAGTCTAGTAACACTCGAGCTTGAGCCTTTTAAAATTGACTTACGAATTCATCAGACCAAAGTGAATTTTAAAAAAGTGATGCATGATATTTGGTAGCTTAGCAAAAGAGAATAGAATAGGAAAGAGAGGAGAAGCATTTTGCTTCTGTATGAAGTCATTTTGTATGCTTGGAAAAATAAGTAGTCAATAGAGGAATTGTTGATGTTCCTAGCCACACAGTTTTCAACAATCTTGTGATTAGATGATATGGAACTGAAAAATTCATCTTTCTTTGCTCCATAATATTCTCTTCATTTGTTTCTCTTTATAATCAGTCCATATGATGAGCCGGCCAATTAATACATGCAGTATTTTCTGATTTTTATTTTAATTTTGTTAATTTTTAAAATTTAAGCCCATGAACCAACCCTAACTAGTAATGATTCTGAAAGTTCATTGCCATGTTCGAATTATTGGCCTAAAGACTCAAAAGGGTTTGACTTTACTAAAACTATGTATGGTAGGAATTTGCAGTATTCATGTCAAACAATTAGTAATGATTTTGTTTTGCAGAATGCTGGAATAGAAATTGAACCTTTTAGTGACTTGAATACCGAAGCAGAAAGGAAATTGGGCCAGCTAGTCTTGGAGAAGTAATTTCTTTTATTAGCTTTTTTGCCACTTAATATTGTCTTTGTTGTGATCTATTATTTTAAATAGCTTTTCGGTTATTGTTCTATTTATAGGTATGGCACAGAGTTCTATATCCTTTATCGGTATCCGTTGGCTGTGAGGCCATTTTATACAATGCCTTGCTATGACAATCCAGCGTATAGTAACTCATTCGATGTCTTTATTCGAGGTAAGAAATAAGTTAGTTTGTCGTACAATAGTTTGGGATGATAATTTGGTGTACATAACATGTAATATACGGCCTACTTGTTAATGCTTCTTTTGAATATGTATCTCCATAAAAGCTTTCCGTTACTGGTACTGTTGTGTTGCTTGATTTGAACTTGTGAATTCCTTCTCCATTAGGTGAGGAGATAATTTCAGGAGCTCAACGTGTCCACGTGCCAGAATTGTTGGAACAACGTGCAGCCGCTTGTGGCATTGATGTCAAGACAATATCTACGTACATTGATTCCTTTAGGTATTATTTATCCCCTCCTCTCATTTATGTGCTTGGTCTTCTCCTCCTACTTAGCTCTGGCAATTTTTCTTTTTAGTAGAAAAATTGTCTATCAAAATCTAATTGTTTGATTTTGACCATTTTCAGATATGGTGCATCGCCACATGGTGGTTTTGGAGTAGGCTTGGAGCGTGTAGTAATGCTCTTTTGTGGTCTGAATAACATTCGCAAAACATCACTTTTTCCACGTGACCCACTTAGGATTGCACCATGATAAAATGATATCCCAACATGCTCAATATTGTCTTTTCAAGATTTTTGTGGCCAAAATGTTTTTTTCTGATGAATCGATACTTAAATCGCAGTACTGATATTTATCACATTTTAGGGATCTGTGCTAGTTCACAGATGCACCGGTGTATCCATCTGAGATATTTGAACCAACAGCTAGGAACATTTATTTATTGCCGTTGATTATTGGAGTTACCACATGAAAGCATTCTATTACACATGAATTTACTGTTATCATTAATAAGCCTTTGGAAGAATTATTATTATCAATTTTAAAATGTAGCAGTATAGAGAAACTTAGGGTGACTTGTAGAATGTGTAAACCTTGTCAACACTTGTCTATTTTTGCTTAAAGTTATGATGTATGTTTCAAACATGATTGTTTGGGTTGTAAGCAAAAACTGAGGAGTTTTGATAAGTATTTACAACCAGCCATTAAGTTTTTGCAAAAGTTGGTAAAATAGTACCAGTTTCTATCTAATTTTTTCCCCGTGTTTGAAGATTCGCCAATCATTAAGTTCACAACTTGGCATAATTAATGTGACTGAAGGGAAGATGGTTCCTATGAAGAGCTCCCAGTCCCTAGCTGGTGCATCTTTCTCATATTTCCTATAAGGTGCATCTTTATGTCCTTAGTTGTGTGAGATTATCAATAAATCATTGGAGACAAGGAAAACTGGAATAATTGGGCATGCGTTCCTGCCTCCTGATGTAATTGTCATAGTAAAATAATAAATGCATGGAACAAGCTGCTTGGTGGCTTCGGTGATGTTATAGGAGTTTGGTTATTTTATTTGATGCTAGTATGTTTTCCTTTTGTGCTCATAGTTCTGCTCAAATTGAAGAGTCTGAGCCAAAACTCCGAAGCATATGATTCTGGGATGTGAAATGACGAAGTTTGTGGTTTTAGGCAATTGAAAACCTGTCTTACACTAATACTATCATTTGGGCTTTAGCTATGGTGACTGGGGTGTGTAGGAGTTTGGGCAGCGGCCGAAAAAAGGTTGGAGAATAAATAACATGTGGAACCAGAATTAGGGTTATTCATCCTGCAGGAGAGCAATGGCTGTGCAAATTACTGTGGCATATCTTGTTTATTTTCTAATCTTCTACCTTTATTTTATTATCTTCTCTAATTATATTTAGTTGTCACTAGATGGATCGGTGATATGCTGTATGTTCTGCGATCAATAGTATAGAATAACCATTCTATAAATAGTTCCCTAGGATTTATTGTAATCAGCCGGGTGTCATTATTTCAAGTGAGATCTTTTCAACTTTGAAGAATCTTTTAATTCCTTTGGTTGATTTCTGTTGACTTGATTCTTCTCCTAATGCTGTTACTTGGCTGCTTCTTTTTCCTTTGAAAACAACCTTGTCACTAAATTTGACTGGCTATGATTCATGACGAACCCACGATTTTATTTTCACAATCGTTCCTCATGTCATTATTGAAGTTCACTGTAGGAGCCAGGCTGCTTATGTAGTTATGGTCACTTCTGATTGTGTTTTGAGACTTCGATCCACTGCACCATAGACGACAAGCATGATTTACTTTAAGTAGAGTCCATTGATGGACTCAGGGTCAGGCTAGATATTGAACTTGACGTAGAAAGACAAGCTGAAGCCCTGCCTTGAGGGGAAAATGTCAATTTGTAACCAAGAGAACAATCCAACCAACACATTAATAAATTTCTGCCAATTTTATATTTAGACTTTGGAGTGAAGGAAGTTTAGTTATTCTAGTTGTATAACTGAAGTACTATTAATAATCCACTGTATAAAATCTGTGGATTGGACCCTACTATAAACCCGAGCCTGGCCTGAAGATTCAAAGCTAGGGCCTGAGATAATTGCCCTAGCCTACAAGTCTAGCTATTACTTATTTTATACCGTATACTAATGTTTGGCTTATCCGAATGTGCAGAATTCTTGAAAATTTAGCTCTTATTATTTATGCTTTTATTCTGCCTGAGATTTTTGCTCTGGAATTTTATTTTTGCATTATGTGTGCATAACATGAAGCTGTGTTCATGGGAGGTTATATTGCATAGTCCTTGATGCTTCTCCATGCTTTTGGAAAATGTTCATATCAATTCTTCATGGTGCATACTCCTATAACTGTTCTCATGTTTCAAATGACAAGTACCGCATTCTGACATGTTTTCACCTGTCAAATGTCAAGGTGCTCTGCATGTATAGACCCGATCTCTATTTTAGTTGTATTCTTGACTTATCATTTCACAGTTATCCAATTAACGTTGCTGTTTGCAGTAGACAAATGCTTGTGGCTTATTATTACTGGGGTAAGTAGGATTTTAAGTTGTGTTTTAAGGTTAGACTTATGCTTTCAACTATGTATATGGCTTCAAATTTGGATGATGATGCTGGTGCTTGATTTCATATCCATCCAGTAGCTGCTTATTGAAGTCGTTCCGTTTAAGTGTGTGGTTTAACTTCAATGCTAACACTGATGGTATGAACTTAGGGGGGTTTGAAACCTATACGCACAACCACTTGAATTATATTTATCCCAAAAAAGTTGAGAATTGGGTTTCACGATCCACTTGAACTGTTGAGTACACGACACAAGTATCCACAATGTTGAGGATATACAAGGTTTATCAAATTTTGATAAGTTGAAAAATTAAATGAACAACCAAAGAGAGAACACATCTTAAATCTAGATTCTGTAAGAAACTTTAATTCATTTATTTGTTATCTTCTTTTTTTATTATTACAAGTGGAATTCTCATGGTAAACTAATTTAGTTCTTACGTCTTATTATTAAATCAATTTTAATGACTTCATTAAGTTATTTAAGTTTGAAAATATACATAAATTATTTTAGCTTGGGAATTAAATCGACATTAATCAACTTAATTAACTTATTTAACAGCAAAATGTATTTATTAACTTAGGGGAAATGAAAAGAGATGTTGACAAAAATACTAAAATTTGTCCCAGTACATTAGTTAATATTATAAAACATTATTTTAAGTTCAAAATAACATGATTAAAAGCTCAAATACAATTAGTCATATATGGTCAAGGCTTCTCTTTAATTTGAATGGTTCTAGCTCAAAAACTCCATCTTTAGCCCAAATGAGAGTAAATATGTGATTAGACTCAAATTTGGGTTGGAGAAAATTTTGCTTTGGCTAAAGTGTCTTGAACAAATTTTAATTAAAGTTTCTTTAAACCTCCCGGTCAGCTCTTGATTCGTATCATTAAACGATAACTTCCAATATATAATAAATGTCATTTTTATAAAATAAAAAAAAACAACTTATTTGTTTCTTTATTATTTAATGAATTAATTTTTAATGGAGGAGAAAAAATAAAATATGAAAAATTATTAGATACATAAGATAAAAAGAAATTATATATAGTATTTTTTATAAAAATAAGATTATTAAATTATGTTTCTTAATTTATGTCATAAATCATAATTTTATGATCAATTATTATGATCAACCATAGTACACACAACTTGTGATTTGCAATTTTGATCTTTGAGAATAACAAAGCATTCTATTACATATTTTTTATATGTTTATTGTGATTGTACATATTTTTTAATATGAATACATTTTTTTTATATTGTGACTGTACACATTTTAAAAAGTTAAAAACATGGTTAATCTTGTAAATTGGTTAATTTATAAATTGTTTATAAATTGAATCAGTTCTGGTGTGTAAATTTAATCATGTACCGCTAACATAAAATAGCTTTCTATTTTTAAAATTAAAAAATTAAAAATTAGGTGGGTGAAATTTCTAAAAATTATTTTTAAAATAATTTCAGTTTTTAAAATTAAAACTATTTTAATTTTTAATTTTTAATTTTCAATTTTATACTTTCATCCCATTTTCTTTCAATTTTAAAAAATAAAAGAACATCAAATAACAATTTAAAAAAATAATTTTCTGCTATACTCTCCTTTTTAGAAAACAGTTTTTAAAATAAAATAATTTTTAAAAAATTAAAAAAATCAAATGACAAACTAAAAATAATAAAAAATCAATAACCAAAATTAAAATACTAATGAGTTTTTAAAAAATAATAATAATTTAATAATTTATTCTCAATAAAAAATATCCATTTTAATTTTTTATTCTTGAAAAAATAAATTTAAATGTTCACACAATGTTGATGAATATGTTAATTTTTTTATATATTATTTTGATGAATTTAATTTTGAATCGTCAACTTTTTGTTTCTTGAAAATATATTTAATGTTCACACAATGTTTAAATAAATTTTTTTGAACCGTTTAGCTATTATTTATTTAAAACATTTGTCATTCAAAAAAGTTGATGAAAAATATTAGCTTTTATATATATTAATTTTGATGAATTTTAATTAGAGTGGTCAACATTGTAGTTAAATTTAAATTTTTGAACGGTTAGCCATTATTAAAAAATCGAAGTTAGAGATTTTGTAGTTATTTTTCAGCGGCTAAAAAAAAAGATAAAAATTCCAGAGAATGCACACATTAATAATTTTATTATCCCAACAAGGAACATATCTTTTTATATTATTATCCCCACAAGGTGGTGAGAGGGGAACAGAAAAGCCTGACCTGCTTTGGTTAATAACTTTGTCACTTAGCGAAGAATTCAAAAATAAATTTGGCATATAACAGTTTTATACAGGCACACAAAATTTCATAAATTGTGTTTGCCTAATAATATATTTAAAATTGAATCACATATCTTTTTTCCTATAAAAAATAACAAGACTAAGAATCACCTCAGTGTGAGAGAATTCACATAGAAAATAGGAGCATAGCAAACAGCCCAAGTGGCATGACAAAGGCAGCATGCAAAACTGTAGCAGTGCTAGTAGGACTAGGAGCAACAGCTGGAGAAGGTGAAGGTGAAATGTTCCTTCCTTCCCTTGGAGTCATAACCACCACAACTAACTTCTCACCTTTCTCACAGTTATCCTTTGCTCCACTGATGAAGTAGAATGCCCCAGGACGGTCAAGCTTCACCTTTGTGTTTCCATCATTGTACTCTCTTTTCGGGTTTGACCTCTTACAATTACCATAATCCTCTCTGCTTACTTCCATAACTGAATCTTTCCCTCCATCATATTTCCAAACTAATCACAACAAAAATAAAGAACGTGTCAATAATTTGATCCCATAATCAAATACACTTGAGCCACTACTTAAAATTTGTTTCATATAAATAATTGATTTTGTGTCAATAACTAAAATACTACTTATTTGTGAGACATAATACTTATTTCAAGTGAATAAGAATGCTAAAAGTATATTGAAATAAAAATTTCATCTAAATCATAAAAATTCATGAAATTTGTAAATAAAGTTACCTAGATAATCACCAACTTGAAAACGAGACCTTTCAGCCCATTGATTGAGTGAATCTGATTCAGAAGACGGAATCTTCCATGCATCAGTCTTGCCGCCAACCAAGAATTCCTTAGCTGCAGAGAAGCCAAAGAGAAGAGAGAGAAGCAAAAGAGAAGCTGAAGTAGTTGTTGAAAAACCAGCCATTGTTTCTTACAAAAACAAAAAAGAAATAACTGCTGAAGTGTTTAGCCTTTTTTATCCCACAGATTCAGACACAAAAGGAAACTGGTTTTGGAGGGTATTTATGGTGGTGGTGATGAGAAACTAGCCGTTAAGGGTAGTGTGTGTGGAGTGACACCTGGTGTGGGGGCCACTGAATTTTGTTTTCTTGTTACATGCTTGACATTGGAACAGTAACGGTCAAAAGCTATAATTATCATAAAAGAAAATTAATTGGAATTTGAAAGGTACTGCATTCACTCACTATCACTATTTGAGTTCACTGGTAAAATGGAAGGTTGAAACGTTGCATTGCATTCTGTTTCTCTAAACGCTTTGAATTTTGCAAGAAATAAAAAAAAATATATTGTAAGGGACCGAAATCTGAAAATAATCTTTTAAGATCTTCAACGAATTTCAACATTCATGAATTAAGGATCTTTTCAAAATTCTTAATAATAATCTTATCAATATTAACTACCTAATTATCGATTACACGTTTAGATATATATAATCTTAAACATTATAGATACAAAATTTTCATCTCACATTTCCTAAATAGCAATATAGTTATTTCTAATTTCTCTATTTATAATTTTTTTATTAACATAAAATTGCAGCATTTTTGAACTTTTGTTAATCGACATTCACATAATAATGAATATATATATATATATTAAAATAACTAATTGTTTAAATTTTTTTGTTCCAACAAAAGGTTTTTAATCACTAATTTAAATTTATCATTAATATGCATGATAAAATTAACTTTTAATATTCGCTTGGCGTTTGAAAATAGACATAAAATGGTTTTTAAAATTTTAATTATATTCTTTTTCCTTGTGTTTGAATGAAAAATTTAAATAAAAAATATTTTATACAAAATTTAAAATATTTTGTTTAAGTTAAAATATTTAAAATTCTAAAAATTTAAATATAAAATTGTAACGAATTAAAATATGAAAATTTACAAATTCATCTAAATAGATAAAATTTTTAAAATTTTTCTAATGTGAATCCAATAATCCTTTTATATTTTTTATATTATAATAAATTTGAAGATAATTTTTAAATAAATTAAATTTAAAATTATTATAATTTTATTTATTTTAAAACTTTAAATTTTGATATATAATATCATTATTTTAGTGATTTGTTTTCTTTCTATTATTGCTTTTCATAAGTTATCTGATACGAAATCTACAAACATGAAATGGAAATAGGTTTTAAACATAAAGATGTTAAGGAAGATAATTTTTTCTATATTATTTTTAAAAAATAGATTAAATATATTTTTACCTAAAAAATAATAAAATTTAATGAACCATATCTTTTAAATTTTTTTAATTTCTTACTACTAGATCAATTATAATTATTTATATATAAATATTAATATGAGCCATTATTTGATTAATTCTTGTACATAGAAAAGATAATATTAATATTAATTTAATTTTTAAAACAGAGAAAATTTGAATGTAAATTCAGATGATAAAATGAAAAGGCTGTTCCTTATCTTACTTTGTTGTGTTATACATTTATATGACTTTTATAAAACATTTCAATATTTTAAGACAAATTATAAGCAAAAAATGAAACCATCTGAGAATTCTAACATTTGTTGTGTGTCCTTATCAATTTGTTACCTTGATTTACCACTATTTTATGGTCTTTCATTGCGTGCCTTTGTAACTGTAACCATTTCCACCCCGTTTTTGCATTCTTCTTCACTGCCAAGCCAAGTCTTTCTACAACAAATATTTCCAATTTTTATAGCACACTCTTCTACGACCATTACAAAACATTTACTTTCTAAAATAATTTACTTCAAAGAGAATAAATGAAAATAAAAAGGAAAAATTTTAACCTCTGTGTTTAAGTTTAAATTTAAATAACAAAAAGTACTAGATTTATATTAAAAATGAATGTTTATTATATTAAAAATATAAAAATATAATAAGTATTTATTTTATAAAATTTATCACTTTTAAATATTAAATATTAAGCCTAAGTTAATATAATTCATAAAAATTATGTGAATCAAATATAATTATTTACTTTTTAAGTTTATCACTATATTTGGTAATGCATTTTAACTAATTAAAAGATGAAACTATTATTTAATAATTTTGTTAAGATATTATAATTTTATTTAATAAAATAATTTTTTCTTAACTGCTAATATTTTTAATAATTTAATATCATTTTTAAATATTATTTAATTTTTAAAAATCTGCTCCAAATTAGTTTTTCTTATTTATTTATTTTCATATATTTAAAACCATACGATTCTTTCACAATAATAATATTTATTTTTATATAATTTAAAATTTATATTATTATTTTAATATATTATTTATTTTAATTTCAAATAAAATGATAAATATTTTGATAAAAATAAATAATTTTTTCAAAAAAATCAATTTGAATTATATAAAAATTAAAAATAGATATTTTATTTTCAAAATAAACATTTATTTAATTAAATTAAGTATATAATTTTTCAAAAAAATATAATTACACTTATCAAATTTTAATTTATTAATTAATTATATTTTTAATTATTGTTTTATATATATCAATTAATTTTAATAGTTAATTTTATCAAATATTTTATTTCAAATGTTGAATCATTAACTTTTACTTAATTTTTAAACTTTAAACTAGTTAATTATTAGTTTTGTATGAAAAAAATTGATTTATTAAATATGTTGAGACTATTTTAAAATTTTATTTAATTAAAAAATTATATTCTAAATTATTTAAATATTTTTATTAGAATTAATAAGCCAATATATTTAAATAATAAAAATAGTAATAATGTAATATTTAAAAGTTTATATATATTTATTCTATATAAATATTAAATTTACTAATTTACATATAAGTTTAGATTGATAGTTTATTTAAAGATAAAATTTTAATTTAATTTAAAAACTATTGTCAAATAAACTTTTAAGTAAATTGGCATATTCTAAAAATTTTAAAAGATTAGACAAAGCTCTATAAAGTAACTTATAATAAATACGATAAACTTAAGTCTTATTTTATTTAAATGTTGAATCAAATAAAAAAATAAAAAATAGAAAAATAAAAATATATTATTTGAGTTAACAAAAATAACAAAATTGTTCTCTTATTTAATAAATAAAAAACAATAAAATAAGTTATATAAAAATATTTATAAAAATTATAAAATTTTAATTTAATAAAAATAAATATTTTATTAAAAAATTTCTTTATAAAAATATTTTTAATTTTTATATATTTTCCTTTAATAAAATATTATTTAAAATAAATATCATAAAATAAAGATTATTTTTCTCAATTTTTCCATCAACTTTCAGTGAATTTTTTGTAAAAGATAATTTTACTAAAAATAATTTACCTTATTTTCAAATATTTAATTAAATAGTTTAAATTATTTTTATAAATTTTTTCTCTTAATTTTTTTTAATTTAATCAATCTTCCTTCATCTGATTCTTATTGACGCATATATTTCGAGAATGCAAGATGGATGGTTTGAAAATGCACTATCTATTCATTAGACAAAGATTTTGGTGATTCGCTGCCATCCCAAAACAATGAAACAATTTAAAAATCAAATGTAGGTTAGAAAGCTATCGGGACCCGTACTATTTTTACCTTTCTTTACCAACAACTGAGACCTAAACAAACTGAAAAATGCCAACTAGCTTGCGTTTTTAATTTGTTAAATTACACGTGATGGCTTCAATGACGCGTAGCAACTACGTGTTGAGAAGATAGTAAAGTTGGGGTGAAACGTGGCTAACAACATTTCATTGTTTAGAAGCATCCACATTAATTAATTGATAGTTCATTAACACCTTCACTCCATCATAATGATATATATTATTGGAAGATGTAGAGAAGATAATAAAGGAGAGGGATGGGTGGAGGAGAGGGAGAGTGGAAGAAAATGAGTGGAGAACAAGCACAAGGTGAAGCCTCAAAGAGACCCCCACCCCCAGGTCATGGTGCTACTGAAGTTCTTCATCAAAGGAAATCACTTCCTTTTAGTTACACAACAATGACCGTAGCTGGTTTGCTTATTACTGCTGCTGTTGGATACTCTGTCTTATACGCCAAGAAAAAACCTGAGGCCACTGCTAAGGATGTTGCAAAGGTTTCTGTCGGAGTTGCCAAACCTGAGGACACTCACCCTAGGAAATAGCAATTTCATCATATATATCTTTCTTTTTCTGTTGAGTTATAAGCGGAGAGAGGTAGGTTTGTGGCAGTCATGCAATTTCACTATGTAAAATAACCATAAATCCTTGTTCCTCATACCCATATGTTAATATAAATTAAGTTAGTTACTTTGTCGTATTCTTAACCGTAGTTTTTAAGCTACAATTTGATATGCCGAATAGAGGACAAATTTTTAAAATTGTCTGTACTTTAAATTTTTAATTTAAACAAATTCATACATTTACACAAATAAATGTAATTTAGTTTTTTACATTGTAATTCAAGCTTCTTTTTTTTAAAAAAAAATAAATCAGACTTCTTTCCATCAATCTCGCTTCGGTTTTTAATATTTCTATGGATTGACCAACCATGAATTAGTGTTGGATTCACTTTCATAATTAGAAAATTGGTTACTAGATTTAATTTTGTTGTGTAATACCTCAAGCCGAGTTAAACTAGAATAAAAAATTTTGCCATAAAAATAGTTTCTAATATGATGCTTTATCTTGATAACTACGTAACCTCTGTTTAAATGGATAAATAATTAATGTCTGAATCTTAGAAGAATAGTTGATGTCAGCATATTTGGAATTAATGTTGGGAAAAATTAGTGTTCATAATTGGAAAAGAAAGAGACTAACTATAAAGGAATTAATGTCAGCATAATCTAGTAAATTAGTTTTAATTCAAAAGATTAAAACTTAAATTGAGAGAAAATTTATTTGCTTATAATGAATTTTACTATCATTTTATTTTATTTTATTTGACAATAACCATGACCATCATCACTTCAAGATTTAAGTCTATCAGTAATAATTCTGGTATTTAGGACAAGATTTAAGTCTATCTAGTAATAATTCTGGTAGTTAGTAGTTTAAGTGTAAGAATGATACTCTCATACACTCTATTACCTGAACAACTTGGTAAATTAGCCAATTTTTTTGGAAAATTTCGATTGGCGCATACAAAAACCTTAAAGTGGCAATACAACAAAGAATCCCCATTCTAACAACAATCCTATTCAGTCAATGAATTTTGGTTAAAACCTTGAATTTTTATCAAGTAAGCATCCTTTCGTCATAAATGCACCTGCAGAAGAATAACAAAATTATATATATATATATATGGTTCGTGTCTGCATAACAGTAAAAATAAAAGAAGACGGTTCAACGGGCATTGTTGATCTTGAGTGCGAACTACGTTGTTGAGACTTCATTTTTATTACACTGCTAATAATAAAAAATCATCTGAAACGGAGCCAACTGATAATTCTCCGAGAATAACACAGAAAACAGCCAATTTAGACTGCAGGGATACCTTAAATCTATACTTCGATAACTCAGGCAAGAAAGATATTGAAACAAAAGAATAGCGGGGTCGTCACAATTCAAAATTGTATAGAATAGGTTACATCTGATTCTGATCATGACACCTGAATTCAAAATCCTTACACAAATGTTCTTCATCCTTTCAGAAGTATAGTAGATTAACCCAAACCACTGATTGCTATAACTAATCAATTTTGACCGAGGAATAGATGAGCCTTGTGAACCAAAAGCACGCGTAAAATCCAATTGTTCCGGTTACCACAAAAAAGGCATAGGACGCTATAAGCATGTAACCAAAGTATAATATCCCAGATACCAACTTCGTGATTTCAAGCTTGGTGAAGAAGTAAAATGTCGCATAAAGAAAGAGGTACAGAGCAGAAGAGCCGGATGTAAGATATGACCGCCACCACCACAAGTAATCCTCACTGCATAACTGGAAGTAGCAAAGCACAATGGTTATTTCAGCACAAGTGACAATGAGGATGACGAAGACCAAGAAGAGGAACCCAAAGATGTAGTAAAATTGATTCAACCAGATTGAAGTGAGAATAAAGAAAAGCTCGATGAAAACAGCTCCAAATGGAAGTATCCCCCCAATCAATATTGAGAAAACTGGATTCATGTACCATGCTTGCTCGGGGATCTGTCTTGGGATTTTGTTTGTCTTCACAGGATTCTCAATGGCAGGCTTCCTAAATCCAACATAGGCACCCACAAAAACAAGTGGAACCGAGATCCCAAACCACAAAAAGATCAAAGCAAACATTGTTCCAAATGGCACAGCTCCAGATGATTTTTGTCCCCATATGAGAGCATTTAATACAAAGAAAATGGCAGAAACAATTGCAGGGAACAAGATTGCAGTTCTGAGGGCAATTTTCTTCCACTCCGATCCTTTGAACATTTTGTACAAGCGGGCTGAGGCATACCCAGCAAAAATCCCCATGAAAACCCAAAGCAAGAGCATGGCTGTCATTAGCCCACCTCGGTTTGAAGGAGAAAGGAACCCCAGGACAGCAAAGATCATTGTTACTAGTATCATCCCAAAAAACTGAACACCAGTTCCAACATAAACACACAGCAAATCTGAGCTGTTTGGTGGCCTAAAAACATCACCATGGACAAGCTTCCAACCAGTCTCTTCCTGTGCTTCTTCTTGGGTCTCTAATTCATTATACTTTGAAATATCACGGTACAGTGTGCGCAGCATTATCATAGCCACCATGCCCGAGAGAAAGAGAACAATCATCAAGGAGTTCACAATTGAGAACCAGTGAATTTGGTCATCACTCATCAGCAAATAGGCATCCCATCTTGAAGCCCACTTGACATCACTCTCCTGAATGTAGCCAAAGGTAAAAAAGCAGGTCATAAATAGATTCCACAATCATCTTTTCCCAAAACATCAATATGAATAGGAAGAGGAAATACGAAAAGATGATGACTCCCAAGGAAGGGAGAAAAGTAGGTATGAGAAGACAATAAAAATATATTAAATTTCAAAATAGTGCCCATTAACACGAGAACTTTTATCTACTTAGTCATAAACTAGCTTCTCTACTCAAACCAGGTTTTCAATTACTTGGCTTATGTCCACCACAAGCCACATATAATTAGCCAATAAAGTATATAGTACAATTTTATCAACATAACTCACCTGAAATTCAACATCATATGTGAAGATAATTTCCTTGTTCTCTTCAACTTCTTGAGGAGTGTTGGAGTTGACAACTGTGTGTTTGGCATGAGGGTCACAGGTTGTCAAACGGGTGGTTTTTTCATCAAAATTCCCTTCATATTCATGTTTAACACTGCACATCAACATTCAGATATGATAAATCACTATTGCATAAAAATCAAGCTGATTGAATGAAATAACTTCATAGAACGAAGCAGGCACAAAATACTGACCTGAATGGCTTAACCTCAAAGCCCACAATTCTCGCAGATTCAGTTAGTGTATCTCTATGATACTTGACAGTAAAAGCCAAATGGTTGTGAATAAAGTACTTCTCCTCCTTGCTCTGAATAGTTCAACAAAGCAAGTTCAAGTAAACATTTGCCATTCACAACAATAGAAATTGTAATTAATATAATGAGCATACCCCACTATACTGCCCTTTAAGGCCAACATGGTAACCAAGCTGATAAACTGTAGAGTCCTGATCCACACGCTTTATGGGAACAACCAGAGGAAGATTATCTAGGATCCTGAATGCAAAAGGTAGATGCATTATAAGATGGGGCACACAAGTGGCACAAAAAATAAAGACATCTACTGCAATCCATACATGTTCACCCGATACTCATCATCAATCTTCTCTTTGAACGCTTTTGCAGTTTTGGCATCAAGTTTGAACTTACAAACAATACTGCACATTTGTGGTTCACGCATTTTAAACTGCAAATATGCCCGAGTAAATCAGTTGATAACCATAACACAATTAAACAGGCAAGAATTCAGATGTCATGTAAAACTTACCACATAGCGAGAATTTTCAATGCGATCACCACGAAGCACTTCTCCAAGATTTTCAGCACTGTCCACTATTTTCTCAGGGGGACAATAAGGAAGTGAATAATATGAGTATGGAAGCTGGGTCTTTGTTGATGTTAATTTGTTTACTTTCACTTGTAATGGATCTCCCTGCACCAGATAAATATTACACTCGTCAGTCCAGAAGTAGATCTAAGCTTATATTATGGGCAATGGGCATAAAAGAATGTAAAGTTAGGAAATATTACTAACAAGATAAATGACGAAAATCAAAGCCTTTACATACGAATTATGGGCACCCAATGCATCATGTATATGATAGGTGATTTACATGTTTGCAGAAAACAAGGGGTACCAAAGTCCATGCAAAGAAGCACAATTGTCAAATGTAGACGTCCAATTATCCATTAAGACAGAGAAAAAGAATATAACAAGAAAAGAACAAAATGAAAAAATAAAAATTATTAGCACAGGTGCAACAAGAGGCTGTGGATTAGGCAAAGGAAAATCCAAATACTCATCTGCTAAGAAACAAAAACATCAAATTCAGATTACCAAAATTCAGCTACCACTGAGTCTTCAACAAGACACAGAAGGCATAAACTGCCTGAAGTGGCTAATTCTCCAAGGGTTCATGAGACAGTTTACAGAACCGACAAAATAAGCGTCTATTTACCATATTAAAATGACACAAAACAAGTATAAAAAAAGTGTCAGTCTCGGTGTGAGACTGTGTATCAGGCGAGAGTATGAAGAGTTAATCTTAACCATTTAATCTTACCTGAATGGTTAAAATTGGTTTCAGGCAAATCCAACCATTAGCTCTATTCACCTCCCATTTGAACCCCCCCCCCTTTCCCCCCTCCCCATACCCACAATACACATATACATTGGAATGTTAAAACTTCTTACATCAAAACTCAAACTACTTCTCCAATCAGAACAAGACAAAGGAAGAAAATGAAAGTAGAGAAGGAAACACAATGCGACTCTGCAACAAGACAAATTAAACACACCAGTTCCCACTCTTAACGTCCCAAATCTTCTAAGCATACATCTTCAAGACATTCACACGCCACTACAGCAAACAGCCTATTTCTAATAACAAGTTGAGCTCAAAGTCGATCAAACCTCCAACGTTAAACTGTTTATACAAGAATGCGTAACATTGTCACAGTAACTAAAGTGGATCAAATCATCAAAATGCGTCACACTCGCATCATCAAAGTAACTAAATCTTTCCACCGACAGCAGATCCAAGTCAAATCAACACATGCAACAATGACTACAACACTTCTACACATAAAAAGACATTGAAAGACCAATCTTCGGATAGAAATACCGTAATGTTAGCCAAATTATCACTTAAGAAAACGCAAACAATAACTGGAAATCACAACTTCAATGCATAATAAAGAAAAAACGACACAACAAGTTAAAACAAATATAGTGTCGGTCATATTCATTTCAGATCTCAGATTTGAACACACAGATCGAGCGATTTATAAACATGAAAGAGACAAATGAACGCGAAATTTCCAAGAATGTAGAAAACCTAAGAAAACAAGTGTGCATGAAATGGAACTAACCTTCTGGAAATCCTGTGGAGCGACACCAGGGAGGTAGAAGCAGAGACCGCCATGGATGAAAAGAAGAAGAAGGATCACAGAGAACGCGAGAGATCTCCAAAACGCCATGGCGTTAAAGATCGAAACGAGATAGATAGTTAGATCTGTGAACTCTTTCGAATTGTTATGTTCGTTGTAACCTGTGAGCGATATAATAAGGGGGTGAAGAACGAGGTGAAGCCTCCTCTCCGGTTACCGATTGGTACGGTTACTCTCCTTTGCCTCACTGATCTTGCCACGTCACTGCTTCAACTTGAAGGGAGGGCATGATCGGAATTTTATTCTTTTATATGATTGGTGAAAGGTGAGTGGGAGTGCGCCTTAACTTGCCAATGGTTTCTTCGTTTGTGTCTATGACTTCAAATCAGATCTGCGAGGAACGGTAAAGATTAATTTATTAAGAATTTAAAATATATATATATATATATATATATATATATATATGCTAATGAATATGTAATTATGCATACAAAAAGAATACTTTATGCGTCAGATCTGGAAGTTTCTTTAAGATAAAACAAATGTTGAAGATGGTAATTTTGTAATTTTAAAAAATATAGATTAAATTTATTGTATTACTAAATAATATGATATTAATATGTTAAACAATATTTTATCAAATTTAATTAATAGATTCTACAATTAAATATGGTAAATTTTTATTTAATTAAAAGTAGATCTCCTTTTATAGAACTATATTATTTTACTTAAAAAAATAAGAATATTCAAATTCACTAAGACCTAATTATTTTATAATTATAAAACTAATTTTATATTTTAAATATAAAGTAAATATTTTAATAAATATATATGACTTCAATTAATTTATATATTTTTAAAAATTCAAAATTAATTCTATCTAATTTTAAATTGAACAGATGCTAAAAGACAACTATTAGGCAACTTGATGACGGAACAAGATTGGAATCAATTTTAATCTGCGTGATTTTATTAAAACGATGAGATTATTAAATTCGTTAGTTAAAAAATGTTGTGATAGTTAGGTTGGATTGTCCACGTTCCAGAAAAAAGGTTGGAAGTCACTTATTAGGAAAACGAAGTGTCATTTGCAAAAACAGAAGTATGGACTTTTAATTTACATATATTCTTTTAAAAGCAAGTCATGAATATTAAAGATAACAAAAGAAACAACAAAACTTATTTCCATGACACAAATTCATGTATATAAAGAACATAATTAAAGAAAACGACAATTTTTGTTGACCTAAATTTTTCTTTTTTGGAAAATATTTGTTAAAGAAAGACTTGATAGTCAAGAAGAATGTAAGAAGGGGGAGGAAACGGTTATAGTCTCAAAGGCTCGCAATGAAAGAGCATAAAATAGTGGTAAATCAAGGTAACGGTCAATAAACTTACTCTAAACCATAAAATTGAGAGGGAGGAAAAATGAAAAAATTTTAAAATTTAAATTTATAAAAGGACTTTTAATTTAAAAATTAATTTTTTTTATTTTCTCTTAATAAATAATAAAAAATATATTGTTATGGACTTTTGTGTCTATTTTCTTGGTGTTTCCCTTGCAACCCAAAAACTATGCCGGTGTTTCCCACGTGTTGAAGTTGTTATCCAGTTCACATAAAATGACCAAACTCTTCACCCCGAAAAAGTAGAGTATTTGCCCACTGATTAAAAACAAAACCACCGACAAAGTTCCAGCTCAATTAAGGAGTTGCCACTTGCCACAACCCACTGGCTAAAGTTTTTGTTGTGTATAATTTTTTCTATTTTTTATTATTTCTCTTCTGTTGAAGGTCGACCCTATTCATACTCTTTCATTTTTTTTAATTTTTATTATTTTCTTTAACATACATATATTTTTAAATTAATTTATAAAATATATATAAACATTTTATAAATTTATAAAATATATTTAAATTATTTTAAATTTTATCTTTTTATATTTATATATATTTTATAAATTATTTTAACATATATATATTAAACTATTTTTTTTAGTATTTAATTTTTTTTAGTTTTTAAAAATTATTTTATTATATTATTTTATTATAACTAAATAAAAATATATAAATAAAATATTTAAAAAATTAAAATATATGAAAATAATACAAATTTAAATATTTAAAAAATAATAATAATAATAATAATATTATTATTATTATATCAATGATGATAGTGTACCAATAATAATGATAAAAATAAAAATAATATTTATAAGATAATGATAACTGTGTAATAGTTATAATATAAAAGACATTATATAATTATAAATTTATATTTTATATATTATTTAATTATTAATATTTAAAATAAATAATTATATATATTATTATTTTAATATTTTTATATTATTTAATATTTATTTTATATAAAAATAATATATATTATAAATAATTATATAATCTAAAATAATATTATAATATTATAAATTTAATATAATTTATATATTAAATAATATTATTTATATTTAAATATATAAAAATTATATAAATAAAAATATTTTAAAATAAAAAAAATAAAAAATTACTATTATAATGATAATGATAATTATGTTGATGATACTAATTATGATAGTAATGGTGATTATAATATAAAAAATATTATATAATTATATAGTTTTATATTTTATATATTATATATTATTTTATATATTTTATATATTATTATTTTTATATTATTTAATATTGATTTTATATAAAATAATATATTATATTATAAAATTTATAATATAAATATATTATAATACTGTAAATTAAATATAATGTTTATATATTAAACCATATCATTCATATATAAATCTATAAAAAAATAGATAAATAATTAAATTTTTTAAAAATAATAAAAATAAAATTTATTATTATTATGATAATGATAGTGATAGTGATAAATAAAAAAATAATGTTACTAAGATAATAGTAGTGGTATAGTGGTCATAATATAAAAATATTATATAATTATATAAATTTTTATTTTACATATTATTTAATTATTATTATTTAAAATAAATAAGTTTATATATTATTATAATATTTTTATATTATTTAATATTTATTTTATATAAAATAATATATTATAATATTATATTATAAATAATTATATAGTATAAAATCATATTATGATGTTATTAATTTAATATAATTTATATATTAAAATAAAATAATATTATTTATTTTTTAATATATAAAAATTATATAAATAAAAAATTTTAAAAATATTTTGAAATAATAAAAATAAAAAAATTACTATTATAACGATAATGATAATTATGTTGATGATACAAATTATGACGGTGATAGTGATTAGAATATAAATAATATTATATAATCATATAGTTTTATATTTTATAAATTATATATTATTTTATAATCAATATATAAAATAAATAATTATATATATTATTTTTTTTTATATTATTTAATATTGATTTTATATAAAATAATATATTATATTATAAAATTTATGTAATATAAAATTATATTATAATACTATAAATTAAATATAATGTTTATATTAAATCGTATCATTCATATATAAATCTATAAAAAAATAGATAAATAATTAAATTTTTTAAAAATAAAAAAAAAATTATTATTATTATGATGATGGTAATAGTGATGGTGATAAATAAAAAAATAATGTTACTAAGATAATAGTAGTGGTATAGTGGTCATAATATAAAAATATTATATAATTATATAAATTTTTATTTTACATATTATTTAATTATCATTAATAAATAAATTTATATATTATTATAATATTTTTATATTATTTAGTATTTATTTTATATAAAATAATATATATTATAATATTATATTATAAACAATTATATAATATAAAATCATATTATAATGTTATTAATTTACTATAGTTCATATATTAAATAATATTATTTATTTTATTTTTAATATGTAAAAATTAGATAAATAAAAAATATAAATATTATCATTATTATTATTATAGTAGTGAATATGACAATAATAGTAATAGTTATGATAATAATAACTATAATAAGGTGATAATGGTGGTTGTGTTCATGATAGAACTAATAATTTAGTATAAGTTATGATGATGATGGTGATGACTTTGATGGTGGTGGTGGTGGGTTTGATAGATTTAAAATTAAAAATAACGTTCAATAAATCTATTTTTTTAGTTTTGAGATTTGAGTCAAAAATATTTTTAAAATGTGTTAAAAATCATTTCAAAATTATTTTTGTCAAATAGATTTTGTTTTCAAAATTGATTTGAAAACAAAAAATGAAAACTCGCAACCATCTCAAACAAGACATTAGATAAAGAAAACATTGTCATTTCTATATTTTCATAGGTAAAGGTTGCAAAAAGTAATTTAGAAAATGGAGAAAGCAACTATCTTTCTTTATTGCATATCTTGAAGTAAGATTCATATGTTTAATATTGGTGAGATTTGAAGATGGTTTTAATTTGGAGAATTTTTATTCACATCCATTTATATGAGCAGATTTTGTACCTTCTCTATGAAATTATAGTAATATTCTTGTCTTCAATATATGTTTATATCCTTAATCTTGTGTGATTTTTGTTCCTCCTTTGTTTTCATGCTGTAATATATCATGCAAGAGTTGAATATCATATTGGTTGTAGATAATTTTGAAGGATTTTCTAAAGTTGACAAAGTGTGTTTCAAGGTTGGAAGTGTATTTGAAGCTTAACAATATTATCGTCATTGAAAGTAAGATTTGTACAATCTATATGGAATTTAAATTTTGGAGTGTAAAATTATGTCTTGTAATTTAAATTGTGGTACACAACCATAGAATTTACGAAATTATAAATCTAAAACTAAGATAGTAGATTCCAAAATTACAATTTTAGAAGAAAATCAATATAAGTTCCAAAATTATAGTTCTGGAATATAGTTGGTCAATTTTAAAACATGAAAATAATATCCAGTCTAAAATTATAGTTCTGAAAATTAGTTCGATCTACTGTTCATATCAATTTATTTTGTTAGATGAATATGAAATATTTTTCTACCTTCTGTAATTTTACTGATGAAGTAGGACATGTTTACATTCGAATAGATTGATAATCAAGTAAGATTGTGTTCTATAAATAAATATTTTTGTTATAATTGAAATGTATTGCTTTGAAAATTGTTTATAGTCACAAAAAGATAAAAATGGAGAAAGATTGAAGTTTTACCTGTTTCGAAAGGTGGTGATTATAGTAATGTATTACTGATTGATATGATAAATTGATCATAATTTTTAAAAATGTGATTGAAATTTTTAAACATAAGATAATTAGTTTGGTTGTTATTTTGATAAGGTGTTTCAATCGCAAGATTATTTATTAAACTAGGCTAGATGTATAGGTAAAGCTCACAAATTTACTGTTGTCATTATAAGTTTAGATGATGGAGGTATGAGACAAAAGACAATGTTAATTTTGGAATATGAATAAAATGATAAATATAGATAATATAAGAATCAATTAATGTGTGAGGCTAGTTGTAAAAAAAATATGAATGTCTCTTTAGAGTAACAGGAGAATGTTTAGAAATGGTCAAAGATAAAAGTTTTGTGTTGTATGAAATTTTTATAATCATGACGTAGTTGAAACATTAAAGGATCATACATATGCAAGTCAACTAGGTGACGAAAAGATATCCTTACTTTGTGAATTAACAAAAAACA
Source organism: Canavalia gladiata (assembly GCA_037954105.1). Classification (NCBI taxonomy): domain Eukaryota; kingdom Viridiplantae; phylum Streptophyta; class Magnoliopsida; order Fabales; family Fabaceae; genus Canavalia; species Canavalia gladiata. The sequence continues at coordinate 6,915,023 of CM075664.1, read as the reverse complement.
TGGTGAAGTCAAAAAAATATTTTGTTGACCTTAAAATTTAATGATAAAGACAATGTAACTAATATTAAGCACATTTATAAATATTGAACTTTAAATTCATGTGCAAAAAAATTTAATATTGATTATAATAAGTTATTATTTTGCTGCAAGTATTTTTAAAGGATGGATGCCCAAAGACATTATTTATTAAGCGAATGCAATTATTCAATGACATTTGTAATAAAATGAAGACGCAGTCATTAATATTAAAGTAGATTGATTGTGACGTACTAATATAAACAATTAACATTATGGATGTTCATGTCATAAAATATAATATGTGATATTTTTATAAATGCATAATGCCTGCATGTGCAATAAATAGACGTTTAACTATCATTACATAATGTTATATTAAAAATCAAGATGATAGATAATGAGTTTCCCTCTGGTAATTGATACTTGCCCGAATACTCTCACATGTGATGTTTAACATCTTAAGCATAATAGTTGCACCTAGTGTGTCCTTTGACATGCATTTGAGGTCAACCACCTTTTTTAATATATAAACTATTCTCTCAAACTTTTCCTACAAATTAACATGTATTAATATCAATATATATTTACAAAATAAACAAGTGTATATTTTTTATCCACCTAATTTACCTAACTTAAAAAATTGGTACTTATTACTTCCTAATATATCTATCTTGTTCAAAAGCTCTACCATAAGATGCAAATAAGATGTATCTTTAATTCTTGATATGCTTAAGATAAAATATATAATAAAATAAATACGTAAAAAAGTCTTTGAACTGTAAAAATATACTTTGGATTTATATTTATTAAAAAAGTCTATTTTAAAAATTAATTTATGGAGTCTATAAAAAATAAGTTTCAAAATTTAATTTTTGAAACATAAACTCATGTCAAATTAGGTTTTAGATTCTAGCTTCCAAAACTATTAAGCCTACATTTCGAATTATTATTTCCATAACATTATACAAACTAATTTATTTTGAAAATGATATTATGGATTTAAATTGCATATTATTTTATAAATAAAAATCTAAAATATTTTTTAATATATTGCAGATTTTAATTTCTAGATTGTGTATATATCTTTTCCAAAATCTAATTTTTCGATTGGAAACGAATCTCAATTTTAACAACAAATATAAATTTTTCTAAATCTTCAATTTCACCTAAATCTTAACATCTATAATGCTAAAAAATAAAAAAATAAAATATTGTTATTGATTGAAGCTTACCTCAGACTAATGCATTTCCAAAAATTTATCAAGCAAAATCACCTTAGTAAAGAAAGAAAAGGAGCACTACAAAGAAGGAAAAAGAGAATTAAAAAAATGGTATTTTAAAAATTATAAAAATTAAAAAATATAAAATTGGGATGTATATAGTATATCCTAAACCCTAAACCCTAAACATCCTACACTAGACAAGTTTTATTTGATCAGGTTTTATCCAACCCTGTCCCATTTGTTTAGTTTTTTTTTTTTCATTATTCTTAAGTAGAAAGAAGCAAGCAAGTCCAAGCCCAAACTAAATAAAACAATAATGCTAATGTGGTTGCAAACTTATAAAAAAAAATCAATGGAATCTTGAATATAATTATTTTTTATACTTTTTTTAAATTTTTACTCTTTTTTAATTTTTATTTTTCAAATTATTATTTTGTAAATATATAATATATATTTTTAAAATTTAAATTTGGAAAGTTCAAGAAAAATATTCCAAAATTTTAATAGAAACTTAATGGAATATAACTAGATAAGCCTAATCTGAAAATTGAAGATTATGAAAAAAGACATCAAATTTAAAGGTACAAAGCATGTGGTAATCCACAAAAACTAGAATCCAACTCCATTAGTAATGGTGATGTATAATAATGATATTTTACGCGTATGGAATTCAAAATGTATAGAAGTTATGGAGGGATTAGAAGTGGTGGGTATAAAAGTGACAACTCGAAAAGTTATGAACAAATCACAATGGAGAAGAGCAAAAATTATCATCCATGACCAAATAATACAAGGAGACAAGGAATTTGATGAAGGAAAATAAAGTAGGTGGATTCACAATGAATCTGTGAGAGACAGGGGATGAGGAAACATATATGAAGAAAAATAAACTTTTAAAATTTTGAAATATCTTTTATATTTTTGAAATTTAAATCCTAAAAACATGTTATACATGTACAAAAGGTAATTTTGAAACTAAAAATTACATTAAAAAAGGAAAGGGATGCAAATATAAAAAAAATGATATAAAAAATAATTGTTAATCTCCAATGACCTAACAAGAAAAAAATATGGTATTTTCTCTAGTACCTTTGTAAAGTTGGGGGTATCATACCTTAAACAATAGAAAATGGACATGTGCACAAAGTTATTTATTACAGTCAACTTTAGTATAAAAAATTTTATATTTATCTAAAAGAGACAAAAATTTTAATATTTATAATTTGGTCCCTAATTTATAAATCTAACTATCATGTCAAGTTTGATGTTGTTGTTCTAGCATAGGTTGTTGCCAACCAAGAACAAGCAAAAGAACCGCCTCAAAATCGCAAAAGTCGGCACTAATAATCCCTTGATTTCACTCTGATACCAAGGTGGCGTGTTTCTGTTCGTCAGTGGAACAGGACTCAAGATTGAGAACCAATTGACAAATGAAATCGTTGGAATTCTCGGAAGCACAGGCGATTAGAAGGTGCTGGCTTTTGGAAGATGCCATGGAGAATTCACTGGATTGATTTGGGGTCGAATATGGTGGATAAGACAGCGTACGTGGTGAGCTTGCTAGTGTCGGTGGGTGAGGTGAAGGGTGCCTTAGTGGATGAAGGAGGGATTCCGGTGTTGGTGAGATTCTAGAGGTAAGATTGCAAAGGCAGAAGGAAATAGCGGCGTCATTCCTGGCCAACATAGCCTGGATAGCCTTCAGCCTCGCCGCACTATCGTCGTTCTCAACTCCACTCTCTACACGGTTGACGGTGGCCAGCTCACTCCTCTTCGACTATTTCCGCGGCATCCTGGACGAGACCGTGGGCGAAGACACTCACTTTCTCATCCCTTGGGTCCAAAAACCCTACATCTTCGACATTTGCACGCGCCCTCACACCTTTTCCTCCTTAGTTCAATGAGTCTCATCCTTGCTGAAGAAGTCGCATCTGAAATGAGCTTCGCAGGGTCACTCTCTTCCTCAGCGCGTATAATCGCAACCCTTCGCTCATGTTCAGCCTTCATAACAACAAACTTAGATCTCTCAGTCTCCTGCTGCGCCACCTAATTTTCATGGTGGCGTGTTTCTATTCGTCAATGGGACAAGACTCAAGATTTGAGAAGAACCAATTGATGAATGAAAAAACAAAAAGCAGAATTAGGTGAAATATTTTAATGTTGAAGAGGTTAAACTACAAATACCATAAAGTATATTTATGATAAAAATGAGATTAAAATATAAATATTTTAAATTTTTTTAATGTAAAAGTTGACTGTAATAAATAAATTTGTACATATGTCCATTTTTGATTGCTTAGGATACGGTACCCCTAATTTACAAAGGTACCGGAGAATGCCCCAAAAAATATTGTCATGGATGAGAATTTTGTCTTTGTTTTTATGTGTGTATGAGTAGATCTGTTTGTGTACAAGTATAAGATACCAAAATTAATTAATAAAATATAAATATAATAAAATAATTATGCAAATTATTATATGTTATTTTATATCAAACTTTATTTAGAGATATTTACTTGAGAGAAAAAAGGTAATATTGAGCTTGAGTCTATGATATAGAGGTATTAGATCTTTGTTTTTTGATCTTGAGAGGATGTTTTGGTGAAAAAATAAGAATTACTTCTCTCTTTATTTATAATTAGGACTTTTCCACAAAGTATATGTTTAAATTATCTAGTGGAAACAAGTTATATAACCACATGAGGAGAGAGGTTAGAGGTGTGAGTAGGAACTTCTTAATAGGCATTACATAAATAGCATAACCAATTAGAGGTTCAAAATCTCAATAACAAAATAAAAAATTTATAATTACTTACCATGGTTAATATAATTTAATTATTCAAATAATTAAATTTAAAGTTAATTTATAAAATCCAACATTCTCTCACTTGATTTTATGTTTAGATATCCAACTCTTTTATGCTTAAAAAAATCATATATGTACAATATTTACATCCTTATATTTAACAAAATATCTTCCGATAATTGATTAACAATTTTTTAATTAATTACTATAAAAAAATATAGTTAACAATACAAAAAAAATATAGTTAACTATTTAATATTAGTAGTGAACAAAAATGTTATTGTTAATCAATTAATGAAATGTGGTTAATCGATTATTTATATGGTTAAGTAATTATCTGTGTGGTTAACTATGAACAAAATTAATTAATCGATTAATAACTAGAGTGTAGCTAGATGTAGTTACTATACGTATGTGGAAACCTTAGCGTTCTTCATTTTTTTAGTTTTTGATATCCATCTACTTTTATGTATAAGGTTCTTGATTTTATGTTTTAAATCTTAATATCGTCTACTTTTATGTTTAAACCCTAAGTCCATTTGTTTTTATGTTTTAGATTCTTGTCTACTTTGTATTTATAAGCCCTAACACGTTTGTTTTATTTTTTCAAGCCTTCATGCTTATTTATTTTCATGTCCTTATACTTACCATAGATATTTGTTTCGTCCTTGCGCTTTGTGTTTTTATGTCCTCACACTTTTATTAATTTGTTTTTTTCTTTTGTAGAATATCAAATGTAATATTTAACTTCTCATTTCTCAAAATTCACTATTTTCATTTCTTACAAAGTTCACAATACACATATTCGTATTATTTTCTCTAAATCAAAAGGTCAAATTTCTCTCTTATAAAATTCTGATACCTTATATTAACTTAGATAAAACTAATTTATATATTTACTAATTACTTTTTTTTGATAATATGAAAATTTTTAAATATTCATGTTATCTAGTAAAGAATAAATAAATGGTTACAACTATGAATACTAAATATTATTTGGATCATTTTATTATTTTATTTTATTTACTCTTTTATTTATATATCTAATTATTATTGTTGTTTTACTCTCTTATTTTATTTTTTTTATTTTCTAGGATTTTTTTTGTCATTTACTTCAGTTAAAACAATAAAAAAATTAATAAATTGTTTTGTGCTTATTTTTTTTTTCTCTTCTAATAATTGTAAGTAGATAATAAAATAGAAAAAGATCTAAAAAGTAGATTGAAAAATTAGATTGTAGATAATTTATAATTTTTTTCTTTTCAACCAAGGAATGAAGCAAAATAGCAAATATAATATGCATTTAGAAACCTAATGAATTGAGAGGAAAGAAATTAATATAAAAGTAAATATATAATCAAAAGTTAATTTTATGATTAGAAGACTGACAAATAAATAGTGATAGAATGATTAAGTATATCTTATTTTCACAAATGATATACAAGAGAAAGAATTTAATAAAATATGATAAAAGAGGTAATTTTGAATAATAGAAGAAGAGGATTAAAAGTCTCATTAAGTTTTCTATAAAATGAAGAAAATTCTATTAAAAAAAAGAGTTAAAAAAATTAAAAATAAAACATAATAAAATTAAAATTTATTAATAAAAGGAGAAGAATCGAATTTTAAAAAAAAAAACAAATAAAAATAATGGTAACATTCAACCATTAAAACAATTCGAATAAATTTTTTTCTACTTATTGAATTATATGCAAATTTTATTTGATTAAATTTATATTATATGCATGAAATATTGTTATTTTTCGCATGATATGTAATAATTTGAAATTATGTTCTCTTTTTTAGTATGTTTATTTATCAAAATTTATATTTTTATCTTTATTTTTATTGATCAATATACAATGTAAGTGTGTAACTACTTTATTTTTATGTGTTACTATAATTGAATGAACTTTTATTTAACTCTTGTTACACAAAGTCTTATTTTATTTTTTTTCAAAATTAATTCATCTAAGATTTTTTTTTAATTATACTATATTTGTATGTTAATCTTTACTCAACGATTTATAATATGGATGTATCTAGAAAATTTATGTGTAACTATTGGTGCTTTATGTTACATATATTTCTTTCAAAATCAAATTATATTTATAAATTTATGTAGATTTATAGTAACTCTAATTTTTTGCATTGTCATGTTATATTGAATTTTACAGACTTTAAATTCCATTTAAAATTATGCTACGTTTTTAAGCAAACATTTACACAATAATATGTAATATAGATGTATAAATATTCTACCTTCGCATATTAATTAAATCTAGAAGACTTATGTGTAACCATTGTTACTTTATGTTAAATATATATTTTTTAAATTAAATAATGTTTGTAATTAAATTTATGTAGGTGTGTAATAACTCTGATTTTGCACGTTGTAAGAATAATTTGAATTTATACGTAATCCATGTTACCTTGAATATTACACATTCTAAATTTTATTTAATATTAAAAATATTTTTTCAAATCATTTAAAAAGTCAAAATCATATCTTCACAAACTATTTCAAAACAAAAAATTTTATTTTAAAATTATATTTCAACTAAAAAAAAATTATTTGTAAACTTGTTTCTTCTTTAAACATTTTATTTTAAAATCAAAATTAATTAGTTAAAAAAATTACTTTTTAAATTACATAACTTTAAATTTCTCATATCACGGAAAATGTCGAACAAAAAAATCTAAGACTAAAAATAGAGGAGTTGACTTTTTCTAATCCATTTTAAGTTTAATTTCCTATTCATTTGATTTATTTACTTGTTTGTTTTAGGATTTTTTTTTCATGTATATAAAATTGCACAATTTAAGTATATTGGTCTTTTAGAACGGTTAAGCAAGATATGAACATATTTTTAAAATTTAATTTTTAATAATTAATGTTTTTTTCTTTTAAAATGATTAAAAACTTTGGTAATAATTCCTATTTTCAAAATTATTTTTTCTATCTTAATTGACTGTTCCATCACGATTTTGGTTATCGTAAAATCAAAATAAAAGATATATAATGAAGATACATAAATTTATTTGGATTGTATTAAATAGAATGATTTTTATATTAAATTACTAAAAGACAAAATTATTTTTTCAAAGTTATTTGATTAAGGAGAAAATAATATTAATCACCTACGGCTCTCAAATGATCATAAGCAAAATGCAAAATGGTAACTTTTTTATAAAAAAATTAATCAACGACTTTAGTTTTAATAACACAATTGTTCCCAGAATCTGGAAATAGCTTTTATGATAAACAATGTTATTTTTACAATTAATTAAAATGATTGAAAGAATTTACATCATATTTATTTAAACTTATAAAAATAATTTATAACTTTAAACTTATTTTAATAATAATTATTATTAAATTTGACATACAATTTTATATAATAAAAAATTATTAAATACTTAATTAAATTATATAATCAAATTCATTTTTAAATAAACAAAAATATATTGGTCAAGGTGTCTTAAATTTTTAATTGTATATCAAGCTCTGTGATTTTTTTTATTTAATAGTCATTTTATTAAAAGGATAGACAGACCATTCAGGTACCTCCTAATCCTACGCAAGGCCCAAGTTTTAACTCTCTTATGCCCATTGCCCATAGGTAATTAATTGCCTTTTGCCCCCTAATTACTTTCTTCACTCTCCTTATATGTGAAATGATTAAATTATTTTTAAAAAAATTAAAATTTATTTCTATAAATACATTTCCAAAAATTTATTTTCGGAATGTTCTTAATAAATTTTTAAAAATATATTTCCAGAATACATTAATAACATTCTGAAAATATATTTCTAAACTGCATATATAACCTTTCATAAATATAACACTGAAAATTTATTTTTCTAATTTTATTAATAAAGGTCCAGAAATATTTTTTCTAAAGCAGTGAATAAATTTTTAGGACTACATATTCGGATAGTTTTTTCTAAAATAAATTTAATTACTTTCTATATAAATATTTTTAAAAATTTATTAAATATATTCCAAAAAAAGAATTTTTGAAAATTTATTAAATGATTTTCAAAAAATAAAAATTAAATAATAAATTTTTATTAAAAAGATAATTTTAGTATTTAATTTTAATAAAAATAAAAAGAGATTTGAAAAGTAAAAAGACAGGCTGGCAAAGCGTGACTCCCGTAAAAATGGGAGCTGTCAAAAGTTTGGGCCTTGCCCATATCTCTTCATTTTGTGACGAACACCAATTTTATTTTCATGGACCAAATGGAACTACACCGCTTTATTCACCCTTAAAATGTGCTCCCAAGTAAACCTATAAAAGGAAAGCAAATACCAACTTAGATAATTCTTGGGTGTCTAGTACTCAAATATCATAAGAAAATCAACTCAATGATCCTGGAACATAAGTAAATAATTTAATCAAGCATTATAAAGTTTGAAATTACATACTCAGTCACGCTCATCAATCTCCTGGGTGGATAAAACTCTGAATTTTGTATTATCCTTCCGCACCACTCCAACCTAGAAAATAAAAAACAAAATTATTTACACTAAATCGATGAAGAAAACGTTTGTTGGATGGTTATAATCATCCAAAATTTAATCATCCGAAAATTTTATTTTTGAAATGCAAAAAATATATTTCGGGATGTATTTTAAAAAAACTATTCTAAAAATTTAATTCTTGAATGTAAAAAATACATTATGAAATTAAATTTATGAAACGTAAAAAATAAATTCTCTAATTAATTTTTATTTTTTTTTACATATTTATAGAAGGATAATTAAAAATAAATTTAAAAAATTGGTGCAAATAGGAAAAATAGGGTTTTTGGTTTTGGTCAAAGATCACTAAATTAAAACAGCTATCAGCGAAAGCCCAAAGGAAGAAAGAGAAAGGGCCAAAAGCAACCCAATATTCTGAGTAGTTTATTCTTTCTTTAATGGGCTTTTGCTCTGCTCTTCTTTATCCGAAAAAGGAAGTATCTCACTACAAGCATACTTCAAACCCAAAGGAAGAAAGAATGCATACTTGATAATATATATATATATATATATATATATATATATATATATATATATATATATAAAGTTTTTTATTTGAATGCATACATAGCGGATGATTAAATGCAAAAAATGATGGTTTCTAAATTTCAATAAGAATAACATTAAAAATAAATGTTTTTTATTCATCAACGATTAAGTTATGTTTGAATTAATTTTTAAAAAATAAATAATCATTTAATTTTTTTTGAAAATCTCATAAATTTCATAAAAATAAATAATTATTGTTTAAAATAAATTAAATCAAACATACACGAAATTAAAAATACATACAATTGATTGCTGTGAATTTTAAAATCATAAGTATCATTATTGGAAAGATCAAAGAGCATACAAAAATTAAGATGAAAACTAAATTATGTGTCAAAGAAGAAATAAGTTAAGCTGAACCTTTCAAAAAATATATTCATGCTGAACTCGATCTAAGTTACAAGTAAACTAATTTTGTTTTATGGAAAAATTATTAAATTATATAATATTTTATATAATTTGTATTAGTATAAGTTAGTCTCTGTTCTTTTTTTAAAATATATTAAATTATGAGATAAATTTAATGTTTTTATTTTTATCTAAGGGAAATATTTACTTTAAAATTTGAATAATACAATATATGAATTTTGTTTTACTGATCAATAACATTCACAAATCGACTAGTCTAAATTTCTGTCTTAACTTGATTTCAATTAAAATGTCCTGATTTTAATTAATTGAATAATAGTCGTGAAAAATAAGAACTAGCTTTCCTTTCCAAAAGGGGGGGGTGCTAATTTGTTGAATTCATTTCATCCCTGACATATATGTATAATATAAAAATTTATAGAATATTTAGAAATAGCATGAACTAAAATTTATATATATTCTAGCGCCATTTAATAATTACTCTATTAACAAAAAATATCAAATGAGTAATTAAGTAATGATTATATTTTTATTTACAAAATTGCAATGATGTTCTTTTTATACCTTTATATCATGATATATATGACTTACCATTATCATCATGGGTTTGTCGTCCTCTCCAATAAAGAAAGTAAAACGAATTAATAATAATAATATAAATAAAAAATACCCTAAGCTTATTAAGTTATTATGAGGAAACAGTTTGTGATGGGCAACATGCATGAAGAAATAGCAGAAGAAAGTATTAGTGTGGGAAAGGTGTGGGTGAGTACACAAGTCAAAATGTAGTATAATTTGAAGCTTTAATTGTGAAAGAGCGTAAAACCTGGAGAGAATCTGCAAAATTGTAAAACTGAAACATGAGAATGACACAAAACATGGAAGTTATTCTAAAATTTGAAGGCAAAGATGTAGGAAGAGCCAAAGGGTCGGGTATAAAGGGAGCCACATGGTCCCTTAAAATGGCCAATTTGCCAACGAAAAGTCCCTCCACACTCCAACCATTATCAAAATTTGGGACCCTCCATCAAAGCCACCATTATTTATTTGTGATAGCCTTTTGCCCACGCCTAATCTCATCCATGATTTCTCCTTACCCACACATGCGCATATGATTAGACAAAAGGTGGGTCTTGTGACACCTTTATTCAAGTTTTTAACTGAGCTTTAGACATAATTAACCACTACTTGTCTTGTAATTATACTCCCTATTAACAACACTTTTGGACTTCTAGCTCTCAATGGATCAAAAAAGAGAAAAAAGAAATGTCTACTTTTGGCCCCCAAACAACTTTATAGTTTATACTATCACTATATATATAATATGGCATTGGACTTTCGGGAATGCTATAGTATCGCCATTTACCTAACTTATGATTAGAGGATTTTGTGGACCCATGTGGAAGCCACTCACCATCACACATGCTACCACACCAAGGGAACGTACCTTCACATTGTGGATACATACATATTATCTCATATTTAAATGCTTTAGGAGACAATAAAATAATAGGAGAAGATGGGGGTAATTAAAAGGGGAGAGGGCAAGGAGAAGGAAATATAAATTTATAAACTTTTATTTTAAGTATTTTTTTTTAATTTGCAAAATTTTAGGGCTTGATAATAAGTTCAAGGATAGATTAATTAGACTTTAAACGATTTAGGAATGGTTTGATTTTAAAAAAAAATTATAAATGTGTCACTTCTTTTTATGTTATTTTTTATTTTTTAAAGATTTGTATAAAAAAAAATTTAATCTTTTTTATACAAATTAATCTTTAAAAATAGAAAGTAAAATAAAAATAAAATAATATTTTATAATTAAAAGTAAAAATTAAAAAAAAAAAACATTAAAACCAAACTGCCCATTATCATTATCATTCTCCTTCTAGGATGCTAATATAATTTACTTGTATTGAATCAATTGGTTTTTATGTTGGCACATAAATTTATGTTTTCTAAAAGCTTGTTAATAGATTTTATCATGAAATACAAAATCTAATGTTTATTTTTCGGCCCTTCTACTAGCTAGTACCCCTTTGAAGCTATTTGTGGCAGCAATGTGGCTGAGGCAATGATCAGCCATAAAAAGCAAGCGCTGACCCAGGTCATGCAGGTGTATCCCTTAAAGAATTTGCAGGTTTTCCTCTTAATTTTCTTGTGAATTGTGATGCTTGTTAAAGTAGCTTGCTATGTCTATTTCGCTTGCACTAAATAGGAAAGGAGGTTAGGAAAAAAGAAAATATTTGTACTACCATACAGTATGGTAAATCTACTTATATTTAGATTTTTATTTTTTACAATAATTTTAATCGATATAAGATATAAAAATTAATTATTTTATTTTTGTATAACGATTAAAATTATCATAAAAATAAATAACTCAAATATAATTGGGTATATAGCACTCTATGGTGGGATGTTTAACTTTTTCCATTAAAAATATAGAATCATACATTGGCTTTGGTCGGATATAATATTATGAACTATGAATCAGCTATAGAGAGTGGAGGTGAGAATTGCTTTAATTAGGTTCTCTGAATATGGATATGAAACAGTATTCAACAGTCTTTGAATTTAGCGGTCAATATATTATGAGGTGTGTAAATGCGGGCATTCAATTCATAGTCCCCAAATATGAGAGCACCCCCCCCTATAAACCTTGAGAAATTAATATATAATTTGAAATTATCAATATCTATAAATTCAACCAATTTCTATATTATATATAATAGCAATTTATTAATTTTTTATAAATTAAATTTTTTATCATACATCATATAAAAATTAATCAAAATTATAAATTTTATTATCGTACAACAATTTTTTTAAATGTAATTCGGAATCATATATGTATATATATTATTGAGAAAAAAGTATCACATTCGAAAGGATTATTCTTTGCATGCTTCATGATACATCGGAAATGGTTGTCTCCACCATCTAGAATCCATTTGGATTCTATTGACCGAACCATTGTTTAGATCAAATTTCTATCGAATAATTATTTAAACGGTTATGTAATAAATTGTGATGCTATAGAAAATAGCATGTATAGGATTAAAATCATTATATATTTGGATTAAACAGGTCGTAGGTTTGAACATGGCGCTATAATAGGACAACTTTTATGTGCGTATAAAGATTAAAAATTATTGTTTAAAATTAAAAAATTTAAAATTAAATTTTTTTTAAAAAATTAAAATATATTTAACCAAAAATAAATATTAAATTTATTTTACAATAATAAAAATAAAAATACAGATATATGTCATAATTATTTTAAATTTTAAATTAAATACTGATATTTTATAATTATACTTATATTATTTTATTTTTACCGATTAAAAAATTATTAGTTCAAATAATTTATACTTAATTTTATTGAAGTAAAATTTTGAGATTCAAACATAAAATATAAAAAAAATCTCCTAAAAATAATATATAGTACTATCATGCAATTAATATTTTTAACTAAAAAAATATTATTGAACACAAATGCTAGATATCTAGTCTTTAAAAAATTATTATTTTATTCTTTACTACTGTGCTATACTTCGTCTTAGGTTATAAAGATGATGCATTGTTTTAGTTAGTCTTCATCAAATGCATGTGCTGTGGAGGACCAGTTTGCTTTACTTGTGGTCCTTGTAGCCTCACCTTATCTTAAATGGTTATTTGCTGTAGCTTGCTTTATAGGACAAGTATTCATGAGCTAAAAAGGAAGTCATAAATTTAATATATTGTTTGTCAGATAAAGACACTGCAAGAAAATGCTTAATTATTGTGGGTTTTTTCGGCAAATGCGGGGAATTGTCAGAATCTTTTATATGTAGTTGCACAGTTCTTTTGTCAATTTTTCTTTAGATTTGTATAAAATAATGTAATATATTAAAAAATTAAGAGAATTAACATCTAATTCGAGTGATAGTGTATTTTGCCTTTTCAGTTATCATAATAATTTTTTATTGACCGATATATTCGGATAATTGTTAACAAATATTTTGACGACAAAGTTTTTTCAATATATTCTATAAGATCGATCCACACAAGTGAAAAAATATTTTTAAATCAATGTTTCATCTTAATATTTCACTTAGTTTACCTTATTTGTTGCAGAAGCGATGAATTAAACCTAAAAATTGAGTTAACTATAATAAATAAGAAGAAAAAATCTAATAAAATTATGGCAAAAAAGATCGGATTTGGATTAGAGGAATGATTAATTTCCAAGATTTCATAGACACAATTAAGTAAAATTTGGAAATTTATACATCAAGACAAATTGTAAAGACCTTTAGCACCATAGTGTAATTTCTCAGTATACTTATGTAATTGCATGTTTATATTAACTCTTTTCCTTCTACAACCAATTATTTATTTTTAAAAAAATCATAAAACTAAAAAGAATAAACGATTATTTTTTAGAACAAATTAAGTTAAACACGCACTAAGAATGGCACACTTCATCATCTTTTTCTTTCTTTTAAATGGATTTGCAACCATTTAAGCACACCTATGTAACATAATTTGAGTTTTAGGCTTTTAGTGATGGTGAGATTAGATTTTCTTAACCTGATTGAAGCTTTTAAATGGAAGAAGATAATTTAGGAGACTAGCATCATCCTTCAAGAAGTTTGTGTAAGTTCTTCAATCTCAATTTTATATTTGTTTGTTTTCTCTAAACCTGCCTATAAAATAGTCATATATATATATATATATATATATATATATGCACACAAGCCAACTTTAAAGTGAGAAGGGGTAAAAATATAGGCTACGAACTTAACATTTTTAAATAAAATTTTATTTTTCATCATTTATTTTAGCTTTATTCCTTTGCACTGAAGGTAAAGAAAGTTTTATCCAAATATGTTTATTTCTGCGGCTATACACGTGTTCCTTTTCTCTTTTTAAAGGTAACGTTTGCTTGGGTTACAATTTACTTCCACGGTCTTTTAATTTAACAGTTATGATCGACATGGTTAATATTAGATGTTATATTCAAATATTTATTATTTAATAAATTTTTATAAAATTTAAGATTTATTAATTCTGTTGAATTATGTATATTAAATTTAAATAATTTAATTATTTTTAAATAATCATTTAATAACTGATATTTATTTATATTTTAATAATATAGTAATATACCCTATATTAAAATAAAATTATATAATAAAATATATATTAATTTTTATTTTATATAAAATTTTATAAATATTAATTATTTAAATTTTTAAAAATGATTAGATTTTTTAATATCTCATTCTGTGAAATAAAATTATTGCATGAAATACATATTTAAATTTAACCTCTAACAAACAGAGCTGATTTCTCTCTATATATATATATATATTACATTTAAATATATACTGTATAATATAAGAAGAAGATTAGTATCAGCACCAAGAAAGAAAAAGAAAAAAGTAAAATCGTTACATATTAAAATTATGTGTACATAACTAACTGAATACCTGTAGAGAAGGAACAAAAATTCAAACTTACACGATAGGAAGATAAGAATAAAATGAAGAAAAATAAATATCTTTTCGATTTCTCAGTGGTCCTAAGAATCGTATAAGATTTCAATTAATTAACAAGACGTGATAGTAGCAAGACAAGTAAATGAATCAATGCATCAAACCAGTAATTAAGGGGGCCATTTTATTTATGGTGCCGTTATTTAAGAAAACGATGTCATCATGGACATCATTAATGAAATAGATTTTTTTTCCTCATCTTTCACATACATATCTCTCCTATGATTAATAATAAAACTTTGTTATATATTAATAAAGATCTTATATTTATTTATATATATATATATATATATTTTGTAAAGTATGATATTAAATAATTTTTTATTTATTATTTTTAAATAAAAATATTCCACTCGATAATTTGAATGGTTTGTAAAAATAAAAGATACAACAAATTTAAATTATTTCATAATAAATATCATTTAAGATACAAAACATGAATTAAAAGCATAGCTAATATTCTTGTTTAGAAAAATTATTATATATAAACATTTAGGAAGTATTTAAATGTGTTTTTAGTTAATTTTTAAAAATTATTTTAAAAAAATAAAATAAATGAAAATAAAAATACATAACAATATATAAAAGTATATGAACAATAAAAATTAAAAATAGAAAATCATAATAAATTAAAGTTTTTTCTTTTAAGTTTTAAAAATTACTTATTTTCAAAACATTTATCAAAAAATCCTTTTATCAAACAAGTTTTTTTTTTGTTTTTAAAATAAAAAATAATAATTTAAAACAAGATAAAAATGAGCTCTTAGTGTTTTTTCATGTGAGAAGGGAAGCTCTTAATATTATTTGGAATAACATGATAACAAATAAAGGTTGTATAACGTATTAAAAATGTTTGCTCACTTTCTTTTAATGAATTTTGTAAAACAAAATTCAAGTTTAAGCTTTTGTTTAGACTAAGTTTCTAAAAAGTTTAGATGGTTTTGAAAACGATTTCATAATTTTCTGGAAAATTATGATAAAAGAATAAATATTATAAATAATTCAATTAGTTAAAAAATAAAAAAACATCAATATTAATATATGTTATTTCATTTTTAACCATTAAATTTTTATTATAATGATAGAAATGTTATTAAAAAAATATTTTTATATGATAATTTTTTTAAATATTTTTGTACAAACTTTTCTAAGCTTAAAAGTTTAGATATTTAAAAATAAATTTTTTATATTTAAAATAAAAAAAGAGAAGTTTATAAATAAAAAGTAGTAACAGAAAAAAAAATTATTTTTATAAAAAACATTTAAAGAAGAGAGATTTAAAAATTTTATATGATATGAATCAATACAATTATTTTTTATTTTTTTTAAAGACTTCGTCTTATATATGTGAAATATATGAGATGAATCAAAAATTTTAATTTTTTTCTACTTTTCGTTAACTTTTTTATTTTTCAAATCAAAATTTAAAAATAAAACATGTTGAGTTAAAAGGTATTGAATTGATTTTTAACATAATTTTAAAATATTTTTAACTTAATTTTTAAAATAATAAAAATATTCTTAATTATTATTTTAAATTTTAAATTTTAAATTTTTTTATTCTTAATAAATTTATCTTTTAAAATGAAAATATCATAATTTATCTTTAACCATCAATGTGATTGTCATGTGGTTATTATCTCATTACACTACTACTTCCACTATCATAAAAAAAAAAACGCACTGCCACTATAAAATTATCACAACAACAATTATGATTGTTATTATATACAAATATTGATGTTGTCATTACCAAATTACCATTTTAAACATCTTCATTAAATTAATAATAATAATAAAGATGATTGTTTATTTTTAAATTTTAATAAAAATTTATATTTTATTATTTTATAATAATTTAATTATTTGTTATTTTTATTTTTTTAGTAATGTGTGAGGCATATTTTCAATTAATAGCTAAATATTCTGAAACAATATTATAGTGGTTTTATCTATAAAATAAAAAAATTAAAAATTAAAATATCAATGTATTATTAAAATAACTTATGAGTAAAGGAAAATAAAAATATTAATTTGTAAAAAATAATTTTAAATATTTTTTCTTAACTAAGGTAGATTGTAAAATATCACTAATAATAATGATCTAAAAATTTATATTCTTTACAATGGTGTTAATTAAAAATTATAACCTAAATACTTATAAATATAGAAGGTTAAAATAATAAAAAAATTAAAAAATTAAAAATTAAAAATTAAATTATATGTTAGAAAATTTGACAAAATAGCACTTTTCTAAAGCTAGCATTTAAAAATAAATTATTATACATTACCTTAAAAAGAGTTCGTCTTAACTTTTAAATGTTGTTTTTATAAAATGGTTGTATATGTAAAGAATCTTTTAAATAAATATTTTATAAAATCAATATATAGGATTATTTTTTATTAATACATAAATAAAATATTTAAAATAAAAAAAAATACATCATATGTTTATTTTAATTTATTCTTAAACTATTTGAAATTATGTCTATTTTTTAGTACATATATCAAAATTTTTACTATCAATAATTACAACAATATAAATACATAAATATATCTTAAATATTTTTTATACACTTTTTTAAACTCTAATCATAAAGTTTGTGAAATATTTTTAAAAAATTAAATATTATTTAAAGATATATAAAAAATATCCAATAATAAGTAATAAATATTCTCAAAACTAAATAAAATATTTAAATAAGAATAAATATGTACATGGAAATATATCGGAATAAGGGAATATTTTTATAATGAATGAGTACTTTTAAATTAATGAAATGTATCTATTTTCTAAAAATAATGCATGCAAAGATTAGAAAACTTTAGAATTATGCTTGTGAAGTTAGTAGAAATAAGTAATTTATCATTATCATTTTGTTGAGATGTTGCAACTATCGTCAAGATTGATAGGATACATCTCACATGTATAATTGGCTAATAGTTTTAAGTGATTTATCATTATCATTTTGTTGGGACGTTGCAGCTATCTTAAAATTTGATAAGATATATCTCACATGTATAATAGGCTAATAGTTTCTCATGTTGTATATATATAAATGCAATCCTTCCTATGTTTAGAACATGATTATTAGTCAATATATTTTTGCACAATGAAATAAATTTTTCTCTCATATTGTTGTCTCTATTTTACATAAGTCTAAATTGAGTTATAGTATCATAGTCTTGATCATTAGAGCTTTGCTACAATTACCGTTCAATGTTAAATTCTCACAATTCAAACACATCATCTAATAAAGGAAATCAGAATCAAACTTCACACAATGTTGATCCCTCATAAAATTAGAGTAGCCTTTATGTTATTTATCTAAATGAGAATCCATCTACTCCTCTAGTGTCAATGTCATTAACAAGAAACAACTTTCATTCTTGGATAGTCTATTTTTAATTTCTACTACATTTGATCTAAGTTATGAAGCATGAAAGAGATGGAATAGTCTTATTCATTCATGATCGATAAACTCAATATCATCATATTTAATTACATAAAGTATAATGTATATAGATAACTTTGTTGATATTTAGATTTATTTGAAAGAAAGGATATTTAAAGGAGATTTGGTAAGAATGTCCTAATTAGAATAAGAAATGTATTTCTTGAAGCATGGAACACTTTCAAGCTGTTGTAATAGTTTAACTATAAAAAATACAAACTGTTTAGGAAATGAATTATATGATTCATTTTTTATTGGTTTTAATGAAGAATTTTTTGTTGTTCAGTTATAGATTTTACTCATAAAGTTATTATCAAATTTGAATATTTTTTTTATAATCTTATAACACGGAAGACAAAGTAAAAATGTTTTTTATTAGTAAAAGATAAGAATCAATGCACTCGAAGGATGCAAGAATTTTGGTTAAGAAAATTTAAATTGATGGAAAAATAATAGTAGATTATGTAATACTTTGTGTTTGCTACAACAAGTATGGTTATTTACTTTGATTCAAGTTTGCAAGAAATGAACCAATGAACAATATAGAAAGCAAAAAAGATGATTTTGAAAATCATTTCAATAATAAAAAGGAAGATAATATTTTCCAAATATTGACTACAGAACAATGTTGAAGATTATTCAATCTGTTAAAACAAATAGAGTTATCAAATGTCATTCATTCAACTAATCAACTAGTACTAAATCATAGGAACTCTAATAAAGGATACAATGTTGATTCAAGTGAACATTCAATTTCATCTTGTAAATTTAATGATTTTTAACAAATTTGGATCATTGACTTGGGTGAAATAAATTATATTTATTCTTCTTTTGAGTGGTTTGTTTCTTATAAAAAAAAATAGAGTCTATACACGTTAAATTGCCAAATGGAAACATTTTTTTTGCTAGGTATTTAATCATGGTTCAATTTTCATTTCACTTAATACTTAAGGAGTAGCAACACATTATATCAGCTAAATTCTCTTTCAGTTGAATTTTATCTCTAAGTTATACTTAATTTCATGTTGCCCTTTTATTTTCCATGATGAATGTTACATTATTTATGATACTAAAGAAAACAAGATGATTTGTTTAACTAATATTGTGAAGAACTTATATCGTTGAAAGCAATTGAATAATAAAATTTTTAAGTTATGAATACTACTTTTTTTTCCATTCAGATATGCGACATTATCAGTTGGAGAATTTATCAAATGAAATTTTAAGAATTGTTACTATAGAAATACCTTCATATTACAAAATAAATATAGTTTTTAGGGTGTTTATCATCTAGCTAAGTAAATACATCTATCTCTTCTTATAAGTATCATTAAATTAAAGTGTAAATGCGATTTGATTCATTTTGATATATAAAGATCTTTTTAAAAAATTTGATGAATGGACATAAATATTTTATCCTTGCATTAGATGATCATAAAAAGGTATTTATGAATTTTTCAATTGAAAAATAGATTAAATGTTTGTCCTTAAATAAGGAACTTTGTTTAGTTAGTTGGAACTAAATTTAAATTACATATTAAAATTATTAGAAATTAGAAATGATAATGGAATCAAAGTTTTTATGCTAAATTACTATTCTTGATAAGAAAATCTCCATCAAATCGAGTGTTCCAAAACTTTTCAATAAAATAAAATAATTGAAAGGAAGCACCAACATACATTTAATGTTAGTAAGGTTTTGATGATCTAGTCTAGCATGATTAAGTGCTTTTTAAACTTACATTGTTCTTCACGCATGTTATTTGATAATTATGTGTTTACATTGATTTTTCAAGGATAATCTTCTTTTGAATGGTTACATGAAAAGAAATGTGGCTTAAAATAGCTAAAATTGTTTGGTTTTATGTTATGCATCAAGCATAATGGCTCATCAAAACAAGTTTGGTCCAATGGCCAAACATTGTGTTTTTCTAAGATATAAATTAGAAATAAAAGGATTTGTTTTACTTAAAACATAATCATTTAATATGATGTTATCTAATTGTGCTACTTTTACTAAGATGATTTTTTATTTTTAGGATAAAAAAATTAATGGGATCATAGGAATATTGCTATCAAGATAGACAAGTTGTATATCCCTACTTATGCATGCCATAATTCCTTGAATCTAAATGGATAAACCATGTTGCTTTCGTAGTAATCAACATGGCTACTTAACATGAATCCAAAATTATAAACTTTAACAATTTCCAACAAAAACTTATTATTCATAACAACATTATGCATGATGTAAGAAATTTGAATATCCCATCAAGTGCATCTTTTGATAACTACTCAGTACCTTTGGACATTAGGACACCATCTTTGAATGTCAACTCAAAATCTTTGGATATTTCTCTTAAGAACATTATGCATGATAGAAGGATCTTATCCGTTGTCATGCATATTATTGTTGCAATAATCTACATTAGATATTTAAGTACCCTATTTCCTCTTTGATTAGTTATGACCATTTGTATGCTTTTCATTGTCCATGTTTCACTTCTATTGATGAAGAGCATGAAACTCATATATATATATATATATATATATATATATATATATATATATATATATATATATATATATATATATATATATATAAAGAAGCTAATCATTTTTTACCATTGGAATGATGATATTCAAAAGGAGCTTAAGGTGATTGATAAACATAAA
Source organism: Canavalia gladiata (assembly GCA_037954105.1). Taxonomy (NCBI): domain Eukaryota; kingdom Viridiplantae; phylum Streptophyta; class Magnoliopsida; order Fabales; family Fabaceae; genus Canavalia; species Canavalia gladiata. The sequence continues at coordinate 6,893,858 of CM075664.1, read as the reverse complement.
ATTTGGATTATTGTTACATGTCTCAATAATGTATTTTTGGTTGGCAATAAATTGATCTTAAAATTACAAGGAGAGCAGATGGATTAGCATAGCACTATAAGGCTCAATTTCTAGCTAAGAGGTATGCATAAACTAAAGGACTAGCTTTCTTTGACACTTTTTCAAAAATTCACAAAGATCACAATAGTAAAAATAATTCTTATTCTAACCTTTATAAAGAAATATCATTTGCACCAACTTGATCAGGATAATGACTTTCTACATGGAGAAATCCTTCAGAAAGCTTACATGAGACTTATAGAAGGGATTCAAGTTGTCCAACTAACCAAGTTTACATGGAAAAAGTAATTTATGGGTTGAAGAAGGCCAGTTAATGTTGGCATGAGAAACCAACTACCTTTCTAATTAACAATAATTATAATCATGCATATTCACACCATTTGATGTTCATTAAAAGTAAAGGGATCAATTTCACTCTCTTCCTAATATACATTGATGAGCCGATTTTTGCGAGTAACAACCTTGACAAATTTGTCTTTTTTAAGGATAAACTCCATAAAGATTTTGGCATCAATGATAATAGGATCCTAAAGTTGTTTTTTGGAATGAAAATAGCCTCCGGTTCTAAGGATATATCACTTTGTCAACATAATATTATTTAAACCTTATCTGTGACACATGTTTGATCAATTTCAAACCAATTAAAATTTCTTTGGACACTCATGCACTTACATAATGATGATGGAGATACATATTTGGATGTGACCTTTTATCAATAATAGGTTGAAAATTTTCTTTATCTTATTAATATATGTCCTGATATCATGTATGTTACCTAAAAATTTAATTTATGAGTAGATCCATTATAACCTTTTTTAGGCAACTATCCATGTTCTACATTATCTTGAAGGTACTCCTTATATTGGATTATTCTTCCCACATGTTTTTCATTTGCAATTTTCTAGTTTTGGCGATGCTCATTAAAGGAGCATATTTAGAGATGCACAAACTTGTTAGGATTTATTACTTCTTTTAAAGTGCTTCTTTGATATCTTTGTGGTCCAAAAAATAACCAATAATAACTTGATTCTTCTTAGAAGTTGAGCATCAAACTTTAGTTATTACAACATGTGATTATCTTCTTTTTAATTTAAACATTCCATGCTTCTACTATGTCAATTAAACTGTCATTCACATTATTTCCAATCTCGTATTTCATGTATGAACAAAGAATATCAAAATAAATTGTCACTTTGTTTAACAAAAGATCTATTATAATCTCATGAAGTTGCTTCTTGTTTTTTTTTTCTTATAATCAATTTGTAGATATTTTTACAATGACTCTCTTATTTCACTTTATTATTATAAATTTATCCTTCAAGTTATGAAAAAAATAGATATTAAATAAAAAATATATATAAAAAATACATCTATTTTTAAAAAGTAATACACAACAATATTTTAAAACTTTAAAATTATACACTTAAATCTTTAAGCATTTGTTGATTAATCATTGTCTATTGAAATGTTATAATTGTTATAAAAAATTAATAAAATATATCTTCAATATATTTAAATGTATAATTTTTCATGTTATATATATATATATATAAATACAATATTTTCTTTATATAAAATATGACTATTAAGTATTAATCAATATATTTTATATAATAAAATAATATATTTTTTCTATTTTTAATTAATTTTTTTCAATGTTTCATTATTTTTTTTATAAATAATATTTTTATATCAAATTTTATAGAAAAAATGTTGTATTTAAAAATTTTAACTAAAATTAAATAGATGTTCTATATTTTTTATTTAATGCACAAAGTTATTATATAGAATTGCATCTTAGTGATTAGAATCCTAAATTATAAAATTTCTAACTTTTCAAAAAAAAAAATTATATATATATTAAGTATTATTTATGTAAAAATAGAACTTCAAGATTTAATTTTTTTATTTTTTATTTTTACAAAATTTTCTTATTATTTTTATTTCAAATAATTGATAATAATTTTTAAATTACAATTAAAACACTTTTTAGATCCTTCTTATAGGATATAATTATTTAATTTTAAATAGTTATATTATGTAAATTAAGATGAATCATTTGTTTATCTACACATTTATACAAATTTTTTATTGATATAGATTTATTTAATATTTAAAATCGTTTAATTATTGATTTTAAAAATCAATAAATATTAAATATCTCGATTTTAACAAATCTTGAAGTACAATAAAAAAAGTGCCATGTACATGCTAAAGAAGGAAAATGTGGCTTGACTTACTTTTATTAATATAACATATTTAATAAAAGTAATATTTATATAAATATTGTGAATTTATTTTAATAATGTGATTGATTATATTAATAAATAAATTTATTGTATAGAAATTTAATATAATTAATATATCATAATAATATATTATATTATTAATGTAAATTTATTATATTTGTATTAATTATTTAATTTTAAGTTAGTAAATGTTATAGTAATAAAATTAGTTTAATATTTTAATTAAGTATATATATATATATATATATATATATATATATATAACGTCTTTTCAAGTGTTAATTGGTTATGAATTTTAAAATTTTAAGCCACTCCCAACTAGTCATGAATGAGGTCTGATGTATGAACTGAAGTAAATTCTTATGAATAATATTAAATATGAAATAAAAATTAAAAACTAGAAATTTCCTTATATTAAAAATATAAAATAGCTAATATTTTAATTCTAAATAATGAAAAATAATAAATTATAATACTTCTAGTTAGGCTCAACATTTAGTTGGATAAAAAATTATGCATTAGAAGTGTGCTTTGGGAGCTAAAAATGGATGGGCACAGCATCCCCTGCAATAGAGAGAAGGGGTAGTTTACATAATTGGACAATATAAAGAGCATTGATAATTATTGTTGGAACTGGAATTTGAAAATAGCAATGCACTAGCCTCTAGCATCCGCTTCCTTCTGTCCTTGGGATGCAACTTGTTCTGAACCTTCCCACGATATGCATCAATCTTAGCTTGGTGATTGAGATATGACGTTTCAGGATTGTGATCGGGACAAGGGAAAGAATGTGCTGATTGAAACCTCAATTCAAGGTCCTCGTTGTATGAAATTGAAAGAGCATTAATTGTTTTGGATTCAATACACCGCAAAAAGGATTATTAATGAAAAAAAAAAGCAAACAATATATATAATTTGGAAGGATATGAAAAGGTGAAATAACTATTAACCAGGGTTAAATTTTTGGCCGGAGAGTTCAAAGTTAAGAAGCAGGTTTGCTCCAGTTAACTTTCAAAGCGGTTGTGAACACGTAGATTTTTGGCACAATTAACATTCTTGAAGGGTTGTTATAATTATCATAATAATTATTTAACAAATAAATTAATATTTAATTATATATAAATTATAAATTTATCTCTAATTTTTAAAATAATATTATTTTTATTTTTTAAATTTATAAATTCATTATTATGGATGGATTAATTTATGTTATTTTAACAGAAATAAAAATTAATTTATAAAAATTTTACAAATAAATAATTAACTTTTATTATTTTAAAAATTAAAAATAAATTTATAATGTATATACGATTCAGCTTATTAAAAAAATTAAGTATGCCCAATAAAGTTAAGAGTTTCTTTCATCATAGTTCTTTTTTTTTTTTCAAACATTGCAACAAGTTTCTATATCAAAATGTTTATTCATTGCACAACTTCATAAATAAATTATTACATGTTAAATTACATGGTTAAATATATATATATATATATATATATATATCTGTAGATTTAAGAATCTCAAAGTAAATTTTTTTTATAATAATCTTTTATAATTTATTTTATTATATTTTTTTCAGTAATATACTTATTTATTTATTTTCATGATTGTAAAAGGAACTTTTATCTACTTTGTACTCCTTTTTAGAAGTTTAAAATTAAAATAAATTTACACAAGAATATGAATTCAAAGGAAACAATTTTTTTTAGTTAAAAGCTGTCGTAATTAGTAACTATAGAAGCACATTGTTTTGAGGTGGAACACATATGTAATTAATATGACAGGTGGCTGTTGGTGTCAGTGGTCATGGACTCATGCATGGTGTGGACCATTGTCAGTTTGAATGCATGAGCAATATAGTAATATTAGGCCTAAAAGGTGTAATAAATTTATAAACTTTTTGAGTGTTACTTTAGACATTTTATATTATTTGGAAATCTATCTGCGCATAATTTGTTCATCTCAGAAAGTTCTATGATGTTTCTCAGCCATTATATTTCTGTTTTTGAGAAAATCTAGCCATACACCACTTTTGTAAAGGAAAATACATGCTTGTGTAAATAAATATGATGCAAGTTTCTTTTGGAACTATACGTTAAATTTTCTTTTATTTTTTTTTTGTCATGAACAATGGTTTTGATTGGATGAATTAATGTGATGGAATTAAAGGAAACCATGCCTTCCTATTTCCACAGGTTTTTATTGTCGTTTGATTTTTAAAACATTTTTGTTTTTATTTATAAAGTTATAATTTTTTTTAACTTTTATAAAAAACAGTGAACATTTTTATTTTTATTATTTTCTGTATAACTTTTAAAAAATATATATATAAAATAACTTTTATGAATAAAAATAATTTTTTTATTAACTAAATATCACCTTAATTTTTAAGTATTTGTTTGATCAATATGGCCACGACTTTCTTCTTTCCTTTTAATGCACAAGTTGTATAGATATAAATTAAATAAGAAAAGACAGGGCGATTAAGATATATACCTGTACATTTCTTAAATAAACACATTAAAAGCATAATAAGCCTTATTCCTTCATATGTGTTTTTATTAACACTTTATTGTTATTAATTACAGTAAGTTTGGCATTTTTATTGATGAAACATAGTAAAATAAATATGTATAAAAAAATAAATTTTTTTTACAGGTTATAAATAAAAACATATTTTATATTTTTTAATTACAATTTTGCTGATGACTTATAAATTTGGTTTAAAAGGATAAATAAAGTTGATTTTATTAGAAGAAATTAATTTCTTTCAAAATAATAATATTATAATTCAAAATTTTATTGATAAAAAATTTATTTAATATTCAATCAAATTACAAAAAAAATTGATTTAGCATCGAAAGATAAAAATTATAATAAATTTATTTGAGGAGATTATATATTTAAATTTTATTATTTTTTATTATAAAAAAATAAAATATTATCTCCAAAAAAACGAAAAATTTGAAGGAGAACTTTGGCGAGTAGTCTTGAACGAATATTTGTTTGAGTGTTCAAGTCTGATCTGTTTAAAAATTTTGAGCATGCTCGGTTACCTATTAAAGGTTTTTTTTTTTTTTCTGTTCAGACCTGACCTAATTTAAAACTTATAAGACCTGTAAGTCTGTTTAAAAGTTTACGTTATCAAAAAAATCAATAAAAAAACTTAAAGCCTATATAAATAATTAATTAAAAAATCTTGCAAATTTAAAGTCTACAGGTTAAAAAGGCCATTAAATAGGCTGAAAACATATATATATATATATATATATATATTAATATTATGTAAATAAAATATAAAATAAATATTATATAAATATAATATATTAAAATAAATATAAATATATAATATATAAACATAAATAGGTCACTGAATAGGTTAAATAGGCTTTTTTATAAGTATAAGTCTGACTTGTTTATTTAAAAATATTTTTTAATAAGCTTGAGCCTATTTATTTATTAAACGAGCCGAGCTTAACTAGACTTTAAACGAGGCGAGTCGTAGGCCCTGTCGGACGGACTTGTTCACTTCCATCCCTAAATAACACTCTTCTAATGTTTAAGAATGTTTGCTAAAAATATTTAAAAAATAAATTTATTTTTAATAATTAATTATTATCAATAAAATAACAATTATTATCAATAATTTTATATTTTTGTAATTTGATTAAAGAAAAACATTTTAAAATTATTTTTACCTAATAAATCTATACATAAAATTTATATTACATAATTAATTATAAAAAAATAATTTGATAAGCGTCTGAAAAAATAAGTAAATAAGAAAAAAAAGACAATAGAAATGAAAAATATAAAAAAAATAAAATAAAAATTAATATATTTAAATAGATAGAAATAAAAAATTTATCTTAAATGAATGATAGAAAATAAAAAATGAAAAACAAAAAACAAATATATTTTATGCCAATTAAAATAAGAAATAAAATTTTTGAAAATCTAATTGTTATAGTATTTTATTAATATAATATTTTATATTATATTTTAAAGTTTTTAATAATTTAAACATTAAAAAAATCAACAAACTTTTTTTCCTGTTTCACAAATGTTGATGAGGGAGATTATTTTTTCTTTCATTTTCATATACATCCAATGAATTAGTAAAAAATATTTTGATCTTTTTAATATTTATTTCCTTACTTTTCTTTTAGAGAAAGCATAAATGTAACCCGTTTGTTTCTTCCGTGTGCCGTTGAGTCCAACCACTCCTGCGAACCAATGTATAACTATACCAGACTTTTTACAACGGGTGAGTATGGTAGTAGCATCTATTATTATCAATTCTCACATCTCAATCAAGAAAAGGAAAGTACACAAGGAGTCCATGCCAAAAGTGCCACGCTTTTCATTGGTAGAAAATACCAAAAAAGGAAAAAAATAAATCCATTCTTCTTCAAACCACCGTCATCAATTTTTGGGAATGAGCACCGCAAAGATCTGGTTTCCATCACAGTTAAGTTAAGCATGTATTTGGATTAAAATATTGATTAAATAAATTGTACATTTTTAAGATAATCAATATATATATATATATATATATATATATATTTATTATTTATTTTATAAAATAGTAAGAAGATGTATATAAGATGATCAAACGAAATTCTTAATATTATTAATGCATAATTCAAAAAAGAGAGAAATGTACGTAGTGTGCTATTTTCAGCACACCTTTTATAATTTTTTAATTTCTTAAAAAGTTAAAATAAACTTTTTAAATTTATGAATTTGGTAGATAAGTTTTTTAAACATTTAAAACTTTGATAATTATAAGAGATGTATTAAATAAGATGCTTAAAAAAATATTACTCATGTTTTTTATTCTTAAAAATGTTAAAGCCATATTTTAAAAAAAATTATTTTTAGTGTATTATTGAGTTAATGAAACTTACAGTTTCTTAATTATTTTTATTTTAATCCATGCTATATTATTTTAATAGTGTTAATATTTTGTTTTATAAAATTTATTAATTTAGATTTTTACAATAAATTTTTCTGTTAAGTGATGATATTATTTTAATAATTATATAATTTAATTCTTAAAAATTGTACTTAACATACTTTTAATATTAAAAGGTGTTCGTGCTTACACTTTGATATTTTAATTTGTTCATAGTTTAATAATTTTTATAAAAATATAAATAAATTTATCAAATTTATAATTTCTATAAAATAATATTTTTAAAATCAAACAATTTTTTAAAGATAAAAATATAAGTAAATAGAACATTTAAAACTAAATTATACACACCGATATTTAAAAAATATATATTACAAAATTTTTAATAATAAAGATTAAAACTAATAATTTTTAACAATATACTAATTAATATTATAAAAAATAATAAAAAGTAAAACAAAAATTAAATATCAAATGAAGAATTTAAAGTTTTGATTGAACCAGTATTTTTCTTTTGTATTGGATAACATTTGGAAGTAGATTTTATTCCTGAAACTTGATTAGTTTAGTAGGATTAGATGTATTTTTATCTTATGACAGAAAATATATTAAAAAACTTATAAAAAAACTTATAAAAAAACATGTTGTTAACTTTTTTTATTTATATAATTGTTAAGGGAAATGATCATGACATAAGATTCTTGTTCATTAATTCAGAAAAAAAAGTATTTTTATTAAAAATATATTAACATATATTATAAAATAAAATTATGTATTAATAATATTTTTAATATATATACTTTTCTTTAAAACTTTGAGACATCTATTAGAAAATTTATTTATATAAACATTTGCATATTTTTATTAAATAAATCGTCATGTTTATTGCATCTAATAGGTAACAAGATCTGTGTTCCTACTCGTTTTTAGGATTAAGTATATATAATTTTTTTTGTTTGAAATGGAATACTGTTTTTTTTTAAATTGTAAGCTGAAAAATCTTTTTAATGAAAAATTTCCAAGACAAAAAATTACTTGCGTTTTCCTTATGTGAAAAAAGAATTCAAAGTTACAATTTATTAAATATTTCTTGATATTTGTTAATTATTTCGGTTAAGACAATAATTAAATATTAAAAATCAACCTTTATTAAAAATATAATGTTTAGTGATAAATGAGTAAGTTTTTTTAAAAGATTTTTCTATTTTTTTTCTTTGATAGTTACGTAAAAGTAATAGTTAATAAATTTTGTAGGATAAAATATATTTTTATTTATAAATATAAGTAAATTTAATTTAGACTTTTATTTTTGTTTTAATATTCATAAAACTTAAATTTTTTAAAAGTAATATCTGTCATCACATATTCATAAAATGTTATGCATATTAGGTGATATATTATTTTAAAATAATTAATAATACGCGATATATTATTTTAAAATAATTAATAATACATGATATATTGTTTTAAAATAATTAATAATACAACATATTTATATATATATTAATCATCATTGAATAATAACAAATTTTTTTTAAAAAAATAATAATTTAGAAAATAAGAATTAGTAAAAAATTAAGATTTTTATATTTACATAAAACAAATTATATTTAAATCTTATTTAAACTATCAGTTGAAATTACTATACTAACCAAACAAGAAAAAAATGAAAAATTTATTTTTAAGGAATTCCAAAGCTATGTTCTTAAATGATTGATTGAAAATTTGAATACGTTATTAATATATTTTGACGTATTTTAACATTATTTTAATAAAAAAGATATTTTTTATTTTTAAATATTTTTAAAAATATGAGTTAATAAAACTTTATTATATATATTTAATCTTTTATTTTATTTTTACCTTTTTTTTATTTCTTCCATTATATTATTTATCATTTATTTTATTTTATCTATTTTAAAAAAATACTAATTAATATCTTAAAATACTGATTAAAGGATTAAATTACTATTAATGATAGCTATTAGAAATTTTAATATATTTAAAACTATTAAATTAATTTTTTTCATATATTTTATTGTCTAAGAGAATGAAAATCTTAAATCACGTTTGAGTTTTAAAAATATTTTTTTATTTATATTTATAAAATATTTATTTTTTATTTTTATTTTAATATACAAAATAGTAAAAATAAAATAATTTTTTTAAATAATCTTTTTTTCAAAAAAAATACGACGAAGGTTTTCATGTATAGCGTTTACTTTGAAGATGCTGAAAAAAAGGAGCATAAAAACAAAAAAAAAAAAACAGAGGAAAAAGGAATGAAAAAAATTGCACTGTGGTGATGAGTGAAGGGAACGGAAATGGCACGTGTGAGGAGGAAAAGAGGATAAAGAAAGAGAGGAGAGGGTAGAGAATAAGGATAAGAAGAAGGGAGAAAAGTGTCCAAGAAAGGATGGCGTGCTTTCTCGGCATAAACATAAACATAAAGGACTCTCTGAGCCACCCTGTCACATAGTCCCCTACTCCCTACACAAACCCAAACCCACTGTTATAACAACACATTCTCTCTCTCCATTTTTATTTTTCTTTATTCTGCAAAGTTCAGAAGAAGGGGGTTGGAGAGACAACTGCGTCAGACTCTGGAAACGATCATCATTCACGTCTCAGAGAAAGTGTGTTTCGTTTCAGAGAAAGAGAGAGAAACACTCACTCACCTCCCTTTTGAGATTCGCGCCCCAACCAAGATCTTCACCGGATCACCATCATATTAAACCAAAGGCGGCGACCATTTATTCTTATTATTATTCATTTCTTTCTCCTCTTTCATTTTCTGACGCCATTTTTCTCCGCATTCAATTCAATCTATTCCATAACACGCTTTCTCTCGTTTTTAGTTTTTACCCCCTTCTTTTTCTTTCGCAACCTTCCTCCTTCCTGTTATTGCGTTCTTTCTCCTCTTCGTTTTACTGTTTCCTTCATTCACTCTACCTTAGTTAGCGTGTGCTCAATGTCCATCGTTAAACGTTGCGTTTTGTTAGTAGCTGAGCTTCGTGAATGTTGAGTAAGTATAGTGTTCTTATATAGTGCTCTCTACACGCGCACGCGTTGTTGCTGAATGGTGAGGCTGTTTTGTTTTGTTGACATAGCTGACTTATGAGGAAACCGTGGCCTGGCTTGTCGTTTTGTCCGAAACTGAAACTTGTGTGTATTTTTTGAAATATTTTTTTCGTGGTAGTTTTTCGTTTGGTTTGAAACTTTGAAGGAGAAAGAATTGAAAAAAAAGAAAAGAAAAGAAAAATGAAGTTTATGAAGTTGGGTTCCAAGCCTGATGCATTTCAAGCTGAAGGAAAGTCTGTCAGGTGGGATGATGGTCTTCTCTTTTGTTTCTTTCTTGGTATCTGATTTATTTTTTATTATATTCGTTTAAGTTTCTTCTGTTTCGTGTGTTTCCTGCGTCCTTGGGGTGCTTTCTTGTGTTTTTTTTTTACATTTTTTTTGTTGTCAGTAATGAGGTTAATGTTGTTGGTCACAGATGCATTTGAGTGAGGCACTGCTAGTTAGAGATTCATTACTGAATGCCTTCAGACGAAAACCATAACTCTATCTGCTTAACCTGAAATAATGTTTTTATTCAACATTGGTAGTAAATGTAAAAGAAGAGAGGGGAAGAGAGAGGAAGTAAAAACCATTGAATTGGAAGTGGTCCTGCATCCTAACTTTGACATTTTTCTATGACCTTGTGGTCCAATTATGGGGAAAGTGGTGTGGAGTGCCCAGCATTTTAAATCATGGCTGAATGCGTAGCCTATTTAAAACACCAGTAGTTGTTACAGTGTAATTATAATAATTGTGTATATATGTTTTTATCCATGACGTGTTAAGCATGTGACTACTTCCGCTAGGGTACTTAGATTATTGTTACCACCCTGTGTGTAGAGATAAGGTTTGAGAATGTTACTTGTGGATGGATTCCTTTTGGATTTTCAGCCTGCTATGAACCAAATGTGACGACGAAATGTCATCTGTCATGCATGTGGTGTATGTATTCAACTGAAAAGTAAGAAACACGTTTGGACAGTTAATATTAATTTGGATGACCCTTGCCTCCAGTTTGTCATTTTGCTGGAGATTTTTAATCCATTGAGTCTTTTAGATTTGTAAATGGAGGTTTATTTGTATCTGAGACAAATAAAATTGCATGACATATCAATCCCACAAGAGCAGAGATTTCAGGTTTTTAAATTCCGGCAAATAAATTTGTAACAAATTTTCTTTTTTTTTTTTTGGTCATGTGATCAGGCTTTGCATATACAAAGCTTTCTCATCGCTGCCTAAATGCAAATTATAATGCTAATGTGTCACATTATGTGATGTATCCATGTGAGAGTGAGATGAATAACATGTATCTTAGTCAAGGAACTTTTTGGCTGTAGGATTTTGACCTCCTACCATAGTTTTGGTTGATTATTATGTTATAATCATGCAATGTTGTGGCACTCGTTTAATTATATTTGGGGGTGAGGTTCAGTTATCTCATCCTTAGCTTTATCTGTTATCCCTGTGTTATTGAATAATTTCCAATGTATGCAGGTATATATCATCTGAATTGGCTACAGATATAATTATAACTGTTGGTGAAGTTAAGTTTTACCTTCACAAGGTATGTATTATTTTTAGCAACCTTGTTTCTTTGAGCTATAAAATAAGAAAAGTTCCAAGTGGCAGGCAGTAGTTATTTTGGCAAAATTTTTTTAATCTTGGCATTATGACAGTTGTGGCAGCAAAAGCTTTTGCTAACTTTTAAAAAGAATTAGATGATGTGCTAAGCATGCTTGCTGGTTCATTATTGCAAGATCAAGATCGTCCTACCATTAGCTCCTTAGTTCTGACATTAGAATGAATTGCTTCTTTAAATGTGACATGATAAGTATGAAACTGCTATCATGGTCAGCTAATGACTTGATATTTAAGGACTTGTTATAGTGAAAATAGATTAGGTTTCCATTGTACAACTAGTAAGTTACAGTTATTTAGGTAATATTTTGCCATTCAACAACACCATGCTGTACAATTCAGTGACCTAGTGTTTTATATTGGACTGAATTCAAAGATTGAAATTTTTTTAATTTGACTATAAGACCTGTCCAGTGGGCATTATAATTTGAACATTTGAGTTTGCATTCTTGTGGTTTTAGGAAGATTCTGCCATCATTTTGCCTCCTCCTTTTGTTATTTATTAATGATAACTTTTTCTTGAACTACAGTTCCCTCTATTGTCAAAGAGCAATCGTTTACAGAAGTTGGTTTCAAAGGCTAATGAAGAGAGTTCTGATGAAATTCAATTGGATGATTTCCCTGGTGGTCCCAAGGCCTTCGAAATATGTGCAAAGTTCTGCTATGGAATGACTGTTACTCTCAATGCTTACAATGTTGTGGCTGCTCGATGTGCAGCTGAGTACCTTGAGATGACTGAGGATATTGACAGAGGAAACTTAATTTTTAAAATCGAGGTGTTTCTTACCTCAAGCATCTTCCGTAGCTGGAAGGATTCTATCATTGTTCTCCAAACTACTAAATCTCTTCTGCCATGGTCCGAGGATCTAAAAATCATTGGGAGATGCATAGATTCCATAGCTTCTAAAACTTCTGTGGACCCAGCAAACATAACTTGGTCTTACACTTATAACCGGAAACTATCAGAGCATGATAAAATTGTTGAGGACAAATTGACATCACAAGAGAAAATTGAGCCTGTTCCTAAGGATTGGTGGGTTGAAGATATATGTGAGCTGGACATTGAATTTTATAAACGGGTAATGATTAATGTGAAATCAAAGGGAAGAATGGATGGTGTGGTGATTGGGGAGGCACTAAAAGCCTATGCAGTAAGATGGTTGCCTGATTCTGTTGATACATTGGTTTCTGATGCCCATGCCCTGAGGAACAAATCTCTGGTAGAAACAATTGTCTGTTTGTTGCCATGTGATAATGGTGTGGGTTGTTCATGTAGTTTCTTACTGAAGCTGTTGAAGGTGGCTATATTAGTTGAAGCTGACGAGTCTTCAAGGGAAGAATTGATGAAGAGCATTGGTCTAAAATTGCATGAAGCTCATGTAAGAGATTTAGTGATGCCAGCAAGGTTTCCCCAGACTACCAAATATGATGTTGATTTGGTGCAAGATCTTTTGAATCGATACATTATTAATATAAAGAGCAGCTGTGACACGGAGGTTGAGGAGAAGAAAGATAAAGCGAATGAGGACTCTATTTTAGGACACAAGTCTTTATTGAATGTTGGCAAGTTGGTAGATGGTTATCTTGGAGAAATTGCATCTGATCGAAATCTCTGTCTCTCTAGTTTTGTTGATTTGTCACAGTCAATTCCAGAGTTTGCTAGGCCAAATCATGATGGTCTGTACAGAGCTATTGACATCTATCTGAAGGTAAGATTTTGTAAACCTGAAGCATACATTTAACTTACCTGTTATACTTCAGTACTCACTTGAGTCTATTCATCTTCAGGAGCACCCAAGTCTGACAAAGGCTGAGAGGAAGAAGATAGGTGGACTGATGGATGTTAAGAAATTATCGGTGGATGCATCGATGCATGCTGCACAGAATGAACGCCTTCCTCTTCGAGTTGTAGTGCAGGTTCTCTATTTTGAGCAGGTTAGAGCTTCTACCAATGCTCGTGCACCTGGTAGCAGTCCACGTGATCCTTCAGACACTGTTGTGAATAATAAAGACGGCTGTGAGAAAACTGGGGGTGAGAGTTGCCAATCCCTCAACAGCCAGATGTGTCACTTGAAGATTAAAGATGAAGATTTCCATAAGAATGGGAAATTGAACAAGAAGAGTAGCAAAAACAGCAGAAGTGGCATGCAGTTACTGCCGTCTCGGTCAAGGAGAATCTTTGATAAATTATGGATTGTGGGTAAAGGGCATGGAGAGAATAGAAGTTCAGAGACTTCAGGGAGTTCTAATAGCCCAACTTCTGTAGTCCCTGGAGATACCAAATCATCCGGTTCATCCTTAAGACACCGGAGGCATTCTATCTCCTAGGTAAATTCATATATTTAAACAGGTGAAGGAGATTTAAATTGCTGCGAAGTGTAAAGTGTTAGGATGTTAATCTTGTATTTGTAATGAATGCACAGAATCAGGGAAAAGTCTCGCTATAGTTGCAAAAATGTAATGGCATTATATTTGTATTGTCGTGTATCATTATGCTTAGTGTATGGTCTTCTTTCCTTACTCTAGAAATCTTCATCGAGGATTCGAGGGGTGGGGTTTTTAGGTTTTATTCAATGCCTCCCTTTTGTATAGAATCATGATCCTTAGTTACACGTGATGATTTATGGCTTTCCTTAAGTATTATTTTCTTGTTTGATTCAAGTCAATAAACCGAGATCAGGCTTTGGCATGCGGTGTCTTAATTCTACGGTCATCTTGTAGGTGATCTCTATCACCAACGGCTGGCTTTCTATTTTAGTGGGTAAATGGGGTGGGCGGGGGGCCGAATACGACACTGTATAAAAGAAGACGAATCGCAACAGTGACCTCTCAGGAAGGTTATATGAAGTATTATTTATTTAATTGTATCTGGAAATAGAATTGAATTCAGATGAAATGTATTATTTTTAAAAATAATTCTTTTAATGTGAGATAAACATGTATTTATATTAAATTTAAAACTACTTTTTTTAAATCAAATTACAATAGTGACTTAGTGAGGGAAATGAATTTCAAAGAAAATATATTTTTAACTATGTTTGATTTCTTTAGGTTTTATAACATACTAATTTGTATATTAAAAAAGGTTATTTGCCATTTGTTAATACAGATGGCACCTATCGACCCAGGCCATGTAAGGTGGCTTTTGAGTAAAATATTTGGGAGATGCTGGACATTCGTTTGAAAAGAGCGTTAGAAAATTTCTCTTCGTGTTACATTTTCGTCCATTCTTCTATCTTCTCAGCTCAATTGATGGTAATCTGACAACGGGATTTCATCAACAAAAAGTAACACCGGATTCTTTTATTCTATGTGTTATTGGTTAGATTTTTAAAATTGGATCTAGACGCGCCAATTAAATTGGTATTAATTAAATATTTTTTAAATATTTATAATATATAATAATTAAAAATATAAAAATATATAAAAGAATAATATAATATATTATTTTAAAATATAAATTTTTATGTAAAATTAAATTAAATATTTTATTTTATTTTTAAAAATAATAATATAGTGTTATTTTATATGCAAATTAAATTTTATAAATTTTGTTGATTCGTTGGTTTATCAATTTTTTTTGTTAATTTTTAGTTTATTATCGATTTTTTTAAAATAATTTTATGATTTAATTAAATAAACTTTTTAATTTAACTCATTTGATTGGTTGATTTTATTTATTTTAAAATTATGATAATTGATTATATATTTACAAATAAAAAATTATTATTTTTGTATGATTGATGATTGAATTAGTTAAAAATTATAATATAATAATAAAATAAAATTAAAAATTATTTAAAAGAATACAAAGTAGTATAATGAAATATACTTAATGTGTAAATTTAATTTATATGTAAAATTTTAGATGGAAATTTTTATATAATTGATAATGTGTATTTAAAAATTACATTTACAATGTTATGTAAATATTAAAAATTTAAATAATTTTATATAAATTTTAGAAGTTATTAAGTTATTAATTTTTTAAAAAAAATATCATCTAATAATTTTTAAATATATAAAAAGATTGTACAATAGATGTAGGGTACTATTCAATTAAAATATTTGATAAAAAAAATTATTTTTTATAATGTTTTAAAAAAATATGATTTGACATTGAACTATTTTATTTATAAAAAAATTTGTATTTGAACTTTTATATTGATAAATAACATATAAAATGTTAGAATGATTTAATATTAATATTTATTTTATATAATTTTTATAAGTTAGTTTTTTAATTATTTCTTTAAGCGATAATTTATAAAAATTAACTTGAAGTTAATTTTTTAAAAAATAATTTTTGATTAAAAACTTGCATCATATATGTATAAATGTTTTTTTATAAATCGTTAGTGGAAGATAATTATGAAGTAAAAAAAAATTGAAAAATCAATGGGTTGACGCATGATGGAAGTAATCATAAATAGAGTTTACGATAATAAAAGTTTTTATGTTAAGGGGTACTTGAATTAAGTTTAAATCTCTAAATGATTTGAGATTTTTCTTTATAATTGGGACTGCTCTACTTAAACTTAATTACATTGATAAGACATTAAAAATTATTATCAATTGAATAATTTTGTATTCTTAAAAAATAATTTGAAATGATAATGATATTAGTGTTATCGATAACACATTATTGTTTGAATTGGATATTGGTACCCATATTGTTTTAACGAAAGAATTATGATTTGGGTTTACATGCATTTTCTTAAAGGGATGATTAACTTGAGTAAAAAACGGTAAAATACTTTAAATACATATACTATATTCATGTTGATCCTATATTAGACTTGTGTGTCTCTTAATTATGTTTATATGTATTATACACACACATTACTAATTTATTATTACTTTTTAGTAGACTTTACTTATATAATATGTCTTACTTCCCTTTTACGATATTCTTTCCATATAATTATAGGTTATTTTGAGGTGATTGTTATGAAAGGCAGAACATACACTCCATGATCATAAACAACCATTAGGATAAGATTGCCAATTGGAAGAAGAATTCAAAAGTAAAGAACTCTTTAACTGTTAGCTTTCTTAAAATAATTTGATCTTTTGCATGTACTTGCCTTGTCACCTTAATTGTAACCCTCCAAATTATCTCTACATATGTTAGACGGATATACCTTTTATAATTTTGTAAATACAAAGTATGCTTATTAATTGAAATACAAGTACAACATAATTGCAAATTTACTCTTAAATATATACACACATAAAAAATTATATATGATAAATTTTATTTATTTGATAGTATATAGAAGATGTACAAATATAAAAATTATGCTATGAGAAAGTGAATAATCAATATTAATCATTAAATTTTATCATGAATAATTATGATTAAATTATAAAAGTTATGTAAATATTTTAAAAAATTGTGTTACTTTTTTCAATGATCATGTGATTTTGATTTTAATTTTTTTTAATCACTTATATATAATATTATACGACTAAGAATTTATGATTATTTTTAGTTTTGATTTTTAAAATTTTTAAAAATTGAATCTAATTTTAGTTTTTAATTGTTAAAAATTATCATTAAAGTAAGTGAACTCATTTTATCCTACATTTCAATTCTAAATTTATAAATAATTGATAAATAAAAATTATTAAAAGTTTTAATAAAAAAATAAATCATCATAAATAATAAGAAACAATACTTGTAAAAAATTAGAAATATTACATTTATTATTATTTATTATTATAGTAGTTATAATGATAATGATAATTATAGAGATGGGTGTAATGATTTGGTAATAGAGATGTTGGTGGTGGTATTAGTATTTTTAAAATGGTGGTTGAGATTAAGAAATAAAAATTTAAAAAATGAGGAAACCTATTTTTAATTAAAATATGAAATTAAAATTTTAAAAATATATTAAAAATTAAGTCAAAACTATTTTAATAAAATATTTTTTTTTTGAATTTGATATTTAAAAATCACTCCAAATAGGACATTAAATTTGCTATTCTCACTCATGAAAATACTTTTCTCATCCTTTATATATATATATATATATTACAATTTTATTTTGGCCCAACAAAGATTTTTTTTGAGTTTTTGGTCCAACACAAATTAAAAATAGGAAAAGTATCGTTTATTTTTGGCCCGCATAAGAAAAGCCTTGGAAACCCAACATACCCTAATCGTTGATTTGGATTTCAGTTACGGGCCTTTAAACCCGGACCCAAGTTATTTCCCGAGGGAAAGCATTCTTCAATTTCAGAATTTGACATAATCTCGTGTTTCATTTCCGAAGTAACACATTCTAAAACTACACTACAAACATCAAACACCTGCTGTGCAGGAAAAAACTGAAAAAAACTAGAAAGCAGACATAATCGAAGAAGATGCAGAGATTCAAAGCTCTGCTACCGCGAAATAGTTTGTCATTTCGCACTCTCTACTCTCATCATCGAGCTTTCTCTGCTCAACCAAATTATGCGGAGCACGACGACGACGATTCGCAGCAACAGGTCACTTTTCTTGTGCTTTGTTTGTGTGTTTGTTTTGTTTATTTTCTTAAATGATATTTTGTCATTTTGATTTTAGATTTTAGTCGAAGGAAGAGCGAAATCACGAGCTGCTGTTCTCAACAGGCCGTCTTCGCTGAACTCGCTCACTGCTTCAATGGTACGACGATCGTCCTTGTTCATTTCGCGTTTTGAGTTCAGTTGCTTGAGGTTAACGCCTAGTCGTTTCCATTTCGTAGGTTGCTCGGTTGAAGCGGTTGTATGATTCGTGGGAAGAAAACTCTGATATTGGCTTTGTTTTGATGAAGGTATCACTTTCGTTTTCATGCCAATAAGTTGCCACTGAACTAAGGGAAATAGCGACGACATCATTATTCATATTTGTTTGTTGTTTTTTTTAATACCTTGCAGACTGAAAAACCGTATACGTCTAAATAGACTTGGAACGGGTCACATTAGTTCTTAAAAGATTCAAATTAGCATTTTCATCCCTAGAATATGAAAATGTCAGAGATTAAATTGATGCTAAAATGCACTAAATCGAAATGTTTTTACGTCTTTTAGGGATGAAATTGATAATTTCCATCGTTTCGGATTAATATGACCGATCCCTTTAAAGGATCAAAATGGTCTTTTACTCTTCCTTGTAGTTTTATATTTTCCGTTAGAGCAATGTACCAAATTATAAGCTTTAGTCAACCTAGTTCCTGAAATTCAAACCGTCATTTTATACCCTGAAACTGAAATTATCAAATACAAGTCATTTGAGTCCTTTGAGTCCTTTTTGTGTAATTTCAGGAACCATAATGGCTATCATTTTGTAAATACACTTTTTGTTTTGTTATTTTAGTACCTTGCAGTTTTACATATTCGTTATGGTTATAAATATTGGTCATTGTGTTGAGTATGAGTTGCTATCTTGAATGTTTTGAAGGGTAGTGGTAGAGCTTTCTGTTCTGGTGCGGATGTTGTTAGACTGTATCACTCACTCAATGAAGGTGAGTTATTATTTAAAATTTTATTCATGAACTAGTAAAGTTATCTTCATACTTTAAACCCTTCAAATGGATACATCAACTTCATGCAAATAATTTTTGAGTTATTTATCCAACTACCTTTGGAACTTATCTCTTAACAGGCCATACTTTTACCAGTGTGTGCATTCTTGTTTAAGCTGTACATATCTTCTAAATCCTATCTAAAACAACAGTTGTTAGTGGCTTTCTGAAATCTGCTTTATATGTAGGTTAGTGTGTGCATGCTGTTAATTTAAGCTTACTAAATGGAGTTGGTTCTTGCAGGAGTGGAGGGTGTAACGTCTATTTTTATATCTATCTTTCAATTCCTTGTATGAAATAATGTGGTCGGCTGTTTGTTAGTTCTTGACTTCTTATCTTAGTATAAAACATGAAATTATTTGCTCTAACATTTAGCTCCTTCTACCTGTGTGTGTGTGTATGTTTTGCAATATGATAGAATCCCTTGCATCTTGTGCTTGTGGTTTTTAAAGTATTTTGTTGTTAGATGATTCTGAAGGTGCTAATGCCCTCTATATCCTGAATCTTTTTATTTTTACTTTTACTGCTAGGAGAGTTTCTCATCCTCCTTTCTGGAGCCTGGATCCTCTCCAGTAGATGAAGGGATCCATTTCGGAGAGAAAGAGATAGAGGGTGTATGTGTGGGTCCCAGTGTATATGTAAGAGAAAGAAAAATATAGAGATAAAAATAAAAGAAATGGAGAATCTTTACCCTCCTTTCTGTATCTTATTTCTCTTCTGATAAACTTGCTGGTTATTGGAAAGCAAAAGAATAAAGTCAACCTAGGATTCCTGAATCACATTTGACTTTGAGTTCTACTGCAAAGTGGTGGGGGGAGAGTTCTGTTCTTCTATTGATTGAACCATTGGATCTTTATTTGGATAGAAAAATATTACTGAAGATATTCTAATATTTATGAATTATGGTCAGATGGGTAGCAGATTAAGACAGTCATGTCAGGACCATGACCTGTAATTAGTTTAGTTCACTTTTAATGTTCAGTTTCTTTTTCATCAGAAGCACATTTTACATTCATGAGTCGTGACTTTTTTGTTTATAACAAACAGGAAATACTGAAGAAGCTGAACAATTTTTCAAAACATTATACTCGTTTGTATATCTTCAAGGGACATATCTTAAACCACATGTAAGTATTGAATCATTGCCATGAGTTTTGTTTGAGATATTGAGTACTTTGGGTTAGAGAAATGATATATGCCTAATGTAATTTTATTTTTCGCTCATGTTTTTCACTCTTCAGTGGAAGTGCAATATACTGCATTACTCTTGTTTGTCAAAAGATTTAGATATTTATCTAACAGTGCTTGTGATTCAGATAAAGGAATATTAAGATAGTATTTGTGATTGATGTCCACATTATAGTCTAATGTGGTCTAGAGTCTAGACTTCCAGTGCTGCTCCCCTTCTAATAAAAAGTTAAATTTCATCAGAAGTGGATGGACTTGCACATTGATTATGCCTCATGCCCAAAGGGCTCTTTCATGAAGATGGATGTTAGAGATGTTATATAAAGCAATTCATGTGTCTTCACCTAGCTGCCTAAACTTTTGGCATAGTTGGTTCATGACATGTACATTCAGATGGTGCATACTGTTGTTGTGAGTGGACTAATAGAATCTGGCAGTTTATTTGATAATTACTACGTGGTGATGCTCAACTCTACTATCATTTTTATTGTTTTAGAGTACAAACAGCTTGTTATGCCTTTTCTACACGAGAATTTTCTAAAACCAAGTGTTATATTCTATAAGGAAAGAGTATATAAAGAGAACAGTCTCCACACAAAATGAGATAATTTTCAATATATTGATGGTATCTCCACTGGCTATACTGAACTTCTATAGCAATGGTACGAATAAATTCTATAAATAAAAGAAAAGGGAATAAAAAGAGAAGAAATTAATATAGTCAAAGTTGAAAATTTCTTGAATGTTGAAACAAATCTTTATGCAAGGTTAAAATAAGATGAAACTTAAAAAGTACTTTAATCCATCTGTGTAGTGTTTAAAGCCACTGGCAAGATGATTAGCCTAGTAAGTTTCCTCATTTGTGCATTATATAGGTGCTTATGGTCGGTCATATACTGTGTTATTATGAATGCTTTAGCAGCATTATGAGTTCCAATTGGTTGATCTTTTTGATGCCTTTTTTCCTTAAACCTTGAAAGCTTCTTTAGAACCTGAATGAAGATTGTATGGGCATTTATGCAGGTTGCCATTTTGGATGGATTAACAATGGGATGTGGATCTGGAATTTCTCTTCCAGGGATGTTCCGTGTGGTAACTGATAAAACTGTATGTGATCTCTTCAGATGCTCATTGAATTTATGCTCACTTGCCCGGCAAATTGTTTTTGTTCAATAAAAACAGGCAACTAAACCCTTTTCTGCTTAAGCTCTGCAGTTTTTTTCTCACCCAGAGGCTCAAATAGGTTTCCACCCTGATGCAGGAGCTTCTTATATTTTGTCTCGTCTACCTGGCTACTTAGGTAATATACATTTTGCGTGCTTTTTGAGAGATGACTCCTGCATTACACTTTGATACTCTTTTTACTGAAAGGTTTAATTACTTTAGAATGTATTGGAAACGAGTCTGTTTTGTAAAAGTACTTGGAACATAAATCCTGAACTATGACAAAATACTTCAAAACTCCTTGAGGGTTGTGCTAAACATGCAATCTTCATGCTATCACTAGAGGAATACCATAGAAATGAGAAAATAATACGCACAACTCTTCTTCAATGACATGATAGTGAGAATAATAAGATGTTTCATTTTACATCTATGATACTGACTAACAATAACATACCCTTATTATAACTGTTCAAACATGAAGCCTGCTAGCAAATAAATATACTTTTTTTTATCCACATTATTCATGCAAAAATTTGGTTCTTTGAGGATTGCTGTCTTGTACATCTAAGTGAACAACCTTCAGCCATTTTTTTTAACCTTTTTTTTGAACATTTAGCTGGCTGCCATCAAACCCCATTTGCCAATTTCATGATGATAAACTGTATAGCTGATCTGAAACCAACCTTCGAAGGACTGCAATTCTTGATCAAGCTAGAAGTAATGGAAACAAACTTGCCTGCACAGTCTTGGTGTGAAATGCCAATTAAACCGTAACATTCCTCTAATCTGCAAAAGGCTTTGAAAAATGGAATTTCTGGCTTTCTTTGATAAGCCTTTAAGATTACCTTACCCTCCGCAACCCAACCCCCTGCATAGCTCTGTATTGGTCTTTGCTCCTCTACAAAAAAGCTTTTCTATCGAATGCTTATACAACCAGTCATTTCCAAGAGCAGTGTAAATATTCATGATTTAACTGTTGATTTAAATTTGTGCTAATATTTTTCATAGTAAACATGAAAATGATTCACAGAAATTTATTTATTTTCTATTATGCTATGCAGGGGAATACTTGGCCCTTACAGGAGATAAGCTTAATGGTGTTGAAATGATTGCCTGCCATCTTGCTACTCATTATTCACTAAATGCGGTGGGTTTTTTTCTTTGTTTTTATGCTTCATTGTTCTGTCTGTTGGCTACTTCTCCTTTGCTTACATTATTTGGCTTCTCCTGACAGAGGCTTCCGTGGCTTGAAGAACGCCTTGGTAAACTGATCACAGATGAGCCTTCTGTTGTGGAGGCATCCCTTGCACAGTATGGTGACCTTGTTTATCCAGACAGAAGCAGTGTACTTCACAAGTAATGTTGCATCAGCACATCCTTATTTCTTTTTTGGTCTATGACCTGCTATTGTGTAATTTTATTTTTGGTGGTCATGGTTTCAATGAAGCACAGTTATGGGCTTATGAGTCGAGAAGCTTATGTTAAAATATTTGCTAGAATCTACTATCTTAAATTTTAAACAAATGCTAGCCAGAGCTCTTGTTTAAGGAAATAAAAGTAGACAGTTTTGATGGAAAGCATTTACTATGTCAGAAACATGTAAGTTTTCAAGGCTTGCTTTGGAAGTATTGAATAGGGTCAATTTAATGCGCCTTAGTCATGACCCTTGAGACATTCATTACTGGGATCTCTAAATTTTATTACTAATTTGCTATTGTGATGGAATTGAAACAAAAATTCTAAAAAATAATGCAATAGAGTGAATAGACACTGGATTGTACTTGTGTTTTTTAAAATATGTAGGATGAATTCCTGTTAGATTTTTTTTGGTGGTTTTTTTAATTATTCGGCTGGTGGGATGAGATATCTTAAAAAGTTTTTAATAATGAAAAAATACCTCGACAGCTTAAGGGCACTGCAATGAAGTGTTTGTTTTATTGTGGACAACTATACCATTTATCTACCTTTGTACTTCCAAATGAGCTAACAGATGGGTTCACCATTTACTGCCATATACTAAGAGAAAATGAGATGTTCTGTTAGGCAATTAAATGACTGCTTGTCTGGTTATTATTTTTTTATTGCTTTTGTGGGTATTACTCTATGCTTATGCAGAACTGTTGTCTACTCATCCTTTTCCTTCTACCTTGCATTATGGCCATGCATGGCCTTAGACAATTGAGGCAATTGCCTAGTACCCACACACTTATATCTTTAATTTAATTTCATTTTTTTGTTAATTTAGGTTATTAAATGATAAGTTTTATTAAAAAAATTTATTTTGTTTTTGTCACCTTAAAATCAATTTATTATCAACATAATAATTACTATCAATTCATAATTTTATATCTAAGTTACTGCTATGATATTCTAATATTTCTATCTATCCCTAATCTTCAGAATAATCTAATATTCTAATTATCTTCCCTGCATTGTTTGTCTTTCCAACTTTCTATTTCTTATTGCTAATTTGTTATTATCATCCTTCTGTCCATGCTAGTCTTTTGTTTTGTTTCCTATTCATTTGAAGATGGGTGAATATTTGAAGTGATAAGTGAGTCACGGGGGTGTTGAAGTCTTGAAGTGATTTACCAATTCCTTCTGTAGATATTGATGGTCTTGATTCCCCCCCCCCCCATATTGAAGATGTTAAAAGAAATGCTAACAAAAGAAATTAATATTCCACTGGAAGCATTAAATTAAATCAAAAGATTACCTTCTTTTCCAAATACCTACATTGCTTATAGAATATTATTAAGAATACTGTAATTGTTGCTACCACTGAAAAAGTTTTTTCTAAATAAAAATTGCTTAAATTATATTTCAGATCAGTAAATGAATTAGCCATGTTAGCCATTGAGAAATATTTGAATTACTTGATTGTAAAATTTTGATAAATAATTTTCCAGCTTGAAAAGTTAGAATAATAAAATGGGAATTGATGGATTATTATTGAAGATGATGCTTGAGAAATAAAATTTTCCTAAGATCCCAGAATTTCTAGACGTGGACTGCCTTGCATCGCCCATAGGCTGAAATAACTTATGAATATGGTGTGGCCTTTTTCTCCCTTAAACCTACCTCCCCCCTTTTCTTGAAACATTTGCAGCTGTTGCTCTGACAAAAATCACTGAAGTGAACAGTAAGAGCCCCCAAGTACTGAATTATTTTCTTATCTTGAGTACTGGGTTGTCATTTCTTGTAAATTACCAAATCCTAAAAGTTTAAGCTAATTAATGCCCAGAGTTCTGCAAGCTGGTCATTGAGTTGGAAGCATCAATACGAGAGACAGATATGAAATGAACAAGCAGATATGACAACTTATAAAAAACGTAGGACACAACTCAGTTATAATACTAACAAATAAAATTGGCATGAAACACTGATCTGGTATCAAAAGAGAGAATTGATGTTTCAAAAATAGGTCTGAATCATTGTAAACATAATATAACATCAGAACTTATCTAATTATTGTGATATTCTTATCTGTATTGGCATAGAAGTTTAGAAAAAATAATACTTGTAAAACACAGTTAGCAGTATTTGAAGTGTTCATGCTTTGATATAAATACCGGCACAGATAAGACATGACATGACACAACTATTTTGAAGAGTATGTGCTTTTTTTTGTCAATGCTCATTTTTTCTTTGTGAAGATAGAACCCTGCCCGTTTGGTTTCATATGTTGGTTTGATTGCCATTATGTTCTGCTTCTGAGTGTTCTTTTTTGGACTCAGGATTGATATTATTGATAGATGTTTCAGTCATGATACCGTGGAGGAAATTATTGAAGCTTTGGTAAGCATTGTATTAAATCTCTACATGATCTTTGGTGAGTCTGGATGGAGTTGAATAAAAAAAATATTTTAATCCACTATGAACTACAATTATGAATCTTGTGTAATTTATTGAATAGCTATTGCCTACCTGTTATATTTTTGTCTGGTATTTTTTTGGTGACAAGTTAAATTTCCTGAAAGTAGACATTTTGTATGAGGAACCTTATCATTACCTATCATCTATAGAAGTTTACTGGGGAGTTCCTGCTGAATGTCATAACTTGTAAATACAGCAAAAAATAGGCAGTGGGCTAAAGTACTAAGCATTTTGAGTTTTGTTAGAAAAGAGCATTCAATATTGATGGTATCCTGACACAACTCTAGTTATGCTATTATGTGATGAAATGCTCCATGGTATACCTGTCTTTATCTTCTTCCCCCTTCCCTCCGCCACCAAAAAAACTGACAATAGGCATTTTGTACAAGGAACCTTGGTCAATCATTTCTAGAAGGATTAAGTAAATATTTAGTCATTGAAAATATCAAGATTTTGGTTTTGATTCCTATATTTAACAAAATCAATGTGGTTTTAGTCTCTAGTAAGGGATTAAAACCATTTGATTTTTGAAATTTTTAGAGACTAAAACCAAATAATTTTTTTATAACAAAAACTGTAATATTTTCAGCAACTAAGAACTTATTTAAACCTTCTATGAAAATTAATCAGGCCTCCTTAACCAAACAAAAATAAAATCAATATAGGCAGAAAAGCAGGCGGTGTACTAAACATTTCAGATTTTGCTAGAAGAAAAAGGTGATGAATATTGTTAGTGTCTTCCATCATCTGGTGCTAAATTACACCTTTTGATAGTTTGCCTCTTTCCTTCATAAATGAAATGTTATTATGTCAGGAGAAAGAGGTAGCCGAGTCTAATGATGAATGGTGCTTGACTACTCTAAGGAGAATAAGAGAAGCCTCCCCTTTGAGTTTGAAAGTTACTTTACGATCTGTGAGTTACATCTCCCATGCATGTTTATTTATTTCCCATTCAAGGTGTTTTTGTCTTTTACATTAACCATTGCTACCTAATTTAGATACGTGAAGGTAGATTTGAAACTCTTGATCAATGTCTTGTACGTGAGTACCGCATATCCCTTCGTGGAATTTCCAAGCATGTCTCCTCTGATTTCTTTGAGGTAATGATTTTTCTGTATCATTTTCGTGAAGATCAACTTCAATTTGTCTATATTATTTTACTTGTTCTTTATGCAGGGTGTTCGAGCAAGAATGGTTGATAGAGATTTTGCCCCAACGGTATCTATTTTGTCCAAGAATCTGTACATTTGTGAATTCAATAGCACCCCATTATTTTGTCAGTTATTTGAAGCATTTTATTTCCAAATTTGCAGTGGGACCCACCTAGTTTGAAGGAAATATCAGAGGACATGGTTGACTACTATATCTCTCCATTAAGTGAAGCTCAGTCTGAACTAGTGCTGCCAACGGCTTTGCGAGAACCTTACATGTGAAACAAGCTTACCTCTAAGCTATGCTTATCGCTAGCATGGGTAAGGCATAAGTTTTAATTTTGTTTTCAAACTTCACTGGAAGTAGTATTTCACATATTTTTGTTGTATTTGCATAAAAATGTAGAAGTAGCCACTGTGATTTTTGGTGGGGAGGTGAGGTTGAATTATTACCAGCCTTTCATGAAAATGTAGATTATCCAAATGTCAATTTGTTAATCATCCCTCTAGGGGTCACTTGGAGGATGAAATTTTATATTTGCTTTATGTTATCTCGCACGTGGTGTGTAAAAACGTTTTTTTAAAATAAGTACATTTTGAGTTATTTTTAAATCTTTTCACTAGTCAAATAATAATTTAAATATCTACTGTAGCTTTTGTCTAAGAGTAATTCCGAGTGAAGAGGCCTTGATGCACTTGGCAGAGGCACCGTGAACTATCCGCCACGATTTCTGTCTGCCTGCTACAGGCTGTTGGGTTATCGGATGAACTGGATCAATGTTCTGAAATTTCTCTGTCCTTAGATGTGTGGTGTAGTCTGGTAGAATGTTGGCTCCATAAGTGAACGGATCATATCCACTTCTTTCATTGTTTACCCTGTCATTTCACAAATCTTGAAAACCTAGCTCTGCCATTCACAACAAAACATATCATGGCAACTTAAAATGAAACTAGGAAACTAATTCCCATTAGTTTAAAGTGAGCCAGGAGCAAGGTTAGCTAGGTCTTCTGTACTACTTGGTAGACATGGTGAAAAATTATATATCTTCCTCTAGCTTTGTCAAATTAGTCTGATTTTTTCTTATCATTAATTTTATGCAGTTCATATTTAAATTTGGAAGAGTTAAATCACTCATCATATATCAAAGACATGTGATCTTTATTTATTTAATAGATTTGCTACAGTGATTTTTTTTAAGTCTCATTTCCCATGCCTTTATTCTCCGATTATTCTGTTTGTCGAATACATCACTTATTGACTTCTGATCTTGGATACCCTTTGCCGAGTTTCTTGTCCTTTCTAAATAGAATACCCCTGGAAAAAAAAGTGTCATAATTTTGTCTCGATAAATCGTTTTCTTCCCCCACAATTTTGGTTTTGGTATACTCTTCCAAACAAATTTTCATTAAATTACAATAATAAAAATCTTTAAAAGACCATACATCTCATGGGTAAAATAGTTTGAATGTTGGAAAAGTAATTAGTTGTTGATCGCAACAAAGAGCTAAGAGGGCTCTGTAAATTGAGCATCAAAATGTTTATTTTTGCCAAACCATCCATGTTCTAATTTTAACACTTCTTTCTTTTAAATACCGGATGTGGTTCTAGGTCCGTCTGGTCTCAAGATGTTAAAATTCCTTGACTCTGTGTCCTTTGCACTAAACTACTTTGTATAAGTTCAGAGTTAGCTATAGAGAAAATTAGCGTGCGACATGATAAGCGTAAGTTATGCCTTAGATTCTCATTACTGATATGTTGTGTTTGTCATATTAATGCTCTGATTACATGATTATAGAGAGGAAAGAGCATCAAATGATAGTTAAAGTAAAAGCATCATGAATGACATATGATGTAAGATCCACTTACCGAAAGGTGAAGAGATAATCTCATGACACATTGATTCCTGCCAAAATTAAAGGAAGAGCGTTTTACCGGTGTTCTATGCACAGCTGGTCTGAATCCCTTCAATTTTACTTTTTTATTTTTTAAATAATTTTTAATATAATTTAATTTAAGGAATTAACTTTTTAAAATTAGGAGTGTAATAGAGAATAAAATATTTAAAAACAAATAATGTAAATTTTAACAATCATGTGCATGTATATTGTTATAATTTTAACTACTGATTTTTTTTAGTTATTAATAACAATTACTTCAGTAATTACTGTCTAAAAGAGAAGAAAAACATCAAATGAATGGGGAAAAAGGCAATACATTATCGAGTTATGTTACTGCATTCAGTAGTGAAAAGATAAATAGTTGGTAATCCAACTATGCAAAATGTTTTATGCCAAAATTGAAGGATCTTCCAAGTGTACATATGTGTATTTATATATAGAGTATTTATATATAGAGTATTTATATATAGAGGTGGTAAATTGTTCCATGATCTTAGGGTTAATCTATTTGATCTAAAGTTTTGTTTTTATATTATATAACTTATTTAGAAGTAAAATTTTTTTAAGCACTAACTCATATAACTCTTAATTTAATAAGATTTAATGTGAGCTAATCCTAGGTCCACCTTAATTCTATTTTTTTTTT
This sequence comes from Canavalia gladiata, assembly GCA_037954105.1. Classification (NCBI taxonomy): domain Eukaryota; kingdom Viridiplantae; phylum Streptophyta; class Magnoliopsida; order Fabales; family Fabaceae; genus Canavalia; species Canavalia gladiata. Next base: position 6,864,455 of record CM075664.1, on the reverse strand, counting down.
CTATTTTGTAATTTATTTTAAAGTATAATTTTTAAATTTGAATTAATATAATCTTCAAATTAAGTGTGATGAGTATGAACTAACTTATTTAATCATATTTTATAATTTTTTATTTTGTAACTTGTTTAAATTTTTTTTTTATATTTTAATTTACATAACTTTCAAATTAAGTAGGAATAATATGAGTTAACTCATTTAATTTTATCTTATAATATTTTGTCTTGTAACTAATTTAGAAGCACAACTTTTTAAGTTCTAACACATATAGCCCTTAAATTAAGAAAAACGAGTGTGAGCTAACTCGTCTATCTTTATCTTATAATTGTTTATTTTGTAACTCGTTTAAAAGTAGGATATTTTAAACTTTAATCTGCATAATTATTAAAATAAGTGGGATAAATATAAATTAACTTATATAATCTTAGTTTATATCTAATTTTTTTTTTATAAAATTTTATCATTTCTCTTAATTTTTTCTTTGTTTTTTAATTTTTCTCTTTAAATATTCTCTTTAATATTTTTTATTATACTAAAATATTCTTTAATTTATTTATCTTTCTTTTGAATTTTATATTTTCTCTAAATATTATTTTTCATTTGCTTCTAGAATTTTCTTCCTCTCTAAGTTTTTTTTCTCTTTCTCTCTTAAATTTTTTTCAACTTTTTTATACTTTTATATTTTCTTTATTTCTTTTTTTTTAAGATTTATCTTTCTATTTTTAAAATTATTTTTTCTCCATATTTTTTCTTCCTTCTCTCTCTAATTTTCTTTTTACTTTTTTTAATTTTTTATTACTATTTTATTTAAGAGAGGAAGATAAACTAGAGAGGAAAAAAATTGTAAAAAAATAAAAAAAATTGAAGAGAAAAAGTGAAAGTTCATGAGCTAACTTTAACCCATAGGATTTAATGAGCTTTTAGTTTTGTAGATTTTATAGTGTGGACTTTTGTGAACTAGTGAGCCATTTCGACATTAGTCCACATGAGTTAGAGTTAGGTTGAATTGGATGGACCAAGATACCTCTAATAGCAGGAGCAATTCTTATCACAAAGAAAAACTAACTTTAATTTGAAATAATCTTTAATTAAAACTTTCAAGGGCCAAAATTTCTAAATCATACTTTTCGTGTAATAAACTTGTTTTTATCCTTTATATACAATTATGTGAGTAACGCTCTTTTAAGATTATAAATTGTTTTGAACTTGTTTTATCTTACTTATTATTTGTAGTTCATTGAGGTTTACTTTTCCTAATCTTCACGAAGTGAATAACATCTCATCAACTTTATTTTATTCACTTAACAGAGATACTTTTATTTTGCTTAAGATATTTTCATTGTTAGAACTATTTTTAAAATAGGATTGGTCATTAAATCGATCAAGTTGCCTCTCTAAGATTCAATGGTTTAATTATGGTCAAGCCGGTATTAATTAAATATTATTTTTAAAATATGTATAATATATATTATATTTAAAATATTTAACATATATATACAATAATAATAAAATATATCAAAATTATAATTTTACATTATTAAAAAATAAAAAATTATATATATTTTAATTTTTAAATTAAAATTATACAAATAAAGCAAAATAAAATAAAATAAAAATTTATTTTAATATTTTTTTAAAAAATATTATTTTATATAGAATTGATTTTTGACCGATTCAATCGATTTTTGACTGGTTCAACTGGTTTACCGCTAATTTATCGATTTTTGATCGATTTAGCTGTTTCATTATCGATTTTTTTGCTAAAATAGTTTTGTGGTTCAATTAACCCGGGAAGGGAACCCGTTTTCGATCGAACTAGTCTAATTGGCTGATCCGATCTAGTTTTCAAAATATTGGTTAGAACTATCTTCAAAATCATAGACGTTCATGATTTCATTTGGTAACTTTTTTTTATTTCTGAACCAAATTTTGCAATTAGTGGTTTGAGATAATAATATTTTTTATGTAAGGGTTGATTCATGGGCTAATCCTAACCCACTTGACCCTAAGAACTTTTTATGTATAGAATTTTTGATCCTATGAGCTTTTTTGATCCTAACGCTAAATAGGTAAAGGTTGATCCATTTGACATCTCTATGCATACATAAAGTTATATATACATACATATATATATATATATATATATATATATATATATATATATAATGTATGTGTTGTTAAAATTACAAGTTACTATTGGAAGATCATTTAAAATATCACACATAAAGGATGCTTATTCCTTTGAAAGATTTATTTTTGATGTAGATTTCATTGAAAATTTTAATAGGTTAATATATTGTTTTACTCTTATATGTGATGATGACGATTGATTTATATACTTCTCTTAATTAAAATAAAATACCTTTCCTTCGTTTACCCAACATTGAAACATACCCTAAGTAAGATCACTAAAAAGATTTAAATTTAAATGATTCCTCTAAAAACTTTTTTAAATAAAGTGTCATTTTCTTTGTTTATTTTATTAATGTATTTCATTTTTATTTAACTTAAAAAAATTAGGTCGTTAATCCTTCACTTTGTCATTTGTGTTTCAATGCTGATCTGCGATGTTAAAGTCATGATGTCAGTTATGATATACCTTAAGGGTCAATCAAAAATGTTGAACATTTGGAAATTTATTTACCAACATCTTGAGGACAAGGATGAAGGTGATATATGTATAGTAAGGTGAATAGGATGAAGAAGTCCTTAATTACATGATGTTGTTGAGGTATATTTGAACGTCCAACGTGACATTTAACAATAGAAATCAACATATTGTTTATAAAATTTGATCCTAAAAGCTAATGTAAAACACAAGTTACAAAGTGAAAGACTAACAATATAATTTTTTTAAGTTAAATTTAAAAATGAAACATGCTAATAAAGTGAAAAAAAAATAGCAGTTTACTTCAACTTTTTTTAAGTTAGAATGTTTGATTCATAAATTCAACATATCTACTAAAGAAAGAATTTTATTGCATTATGCATGCATACATAGGTATATTTAGATAATTAGTTTAATTATACATTATTCAAATAAAAAATAGAATAATTTTTTTGTCAAAAATATTTAATTTAAATTAGTTTACTTTGATAAGTTTCATCATAAAGAACTTATAAAAAATTATATATAATGAGTTTAGCTAAACATTTTTAATTTATAACCTAAGTGTTTGTATAAAAAAATAAATCTAATATTTCTCATAAAAAATTTTAAATTTTTCTGTAGTATATATATAAATAATTAGGATTTCTTTATCTACACATTGAAGAAACTATGCATAAATTCCAATGTTATTTTTTCTTCTATAAAAAATAATAATATTTTATTTTTACTTTATTCTTGCCCATGCAACTAAAATACAGACATGTTTTAATCATCCTTTATTACCTACCAATTTAGGATAATAAAAGAAGAATAAATTTTTATATTTTATTTTAATTTATTATTTGATGAATTAACAAGATATGATAAGTTTATGTTATCTTATTCAATACATTAAAAGTTACCTTAGAGAAAGAGAGAGAGTTAAGAACAACTAGGATTGTTTTTCTTTTCTTTTATCTTCACCTCACATTTCATTTTTTTGTTCTACCATTATTATTACCTTAATGGTTGTTATTTATAATATTGTTATTATTATCTTTAAACTTACAACAACTTTGATTCGTTTTTTTATAACTTTATTTTTCCCGAAACCTATGAGTGGTGCAAGTTTTTGAACCTTCATTTTCATGAAAGGTTCTATCTTGGGACAAAGAAAAAGAGAAGGAGATGACACATCACATGGATTTGGTTGAAACTTGACTTCATTTTCATTACCATTATTGTTACCATTGTATACACACATCATATTTACTCTCATTATTATCATCAATAGTCTTTATCATCACTATCATTGTTATCACCATAGCTACAATCACCATTGTCTCCATCTCCACTACGATACCATTGTCACCGCCATCATTTACTTCCACCATTCTATTGTCATTGTTCCAATTATTACCATTGTTGTAATCACAACTGCAACCATCACTTTCACCATTGTCATTGTTATTATCATGATCATTAATGTCATGCTTACTATTAATGTTACCATCATCATTACCTTCAGTTTATTGTCAACATTATCATTATTATTACTAGTGTCAACACTATTACCATCCTTACCATGACTATCTCTAATGTTCTTATCATAATGATAATATCATTGTTGCTACTTTCAATTTTTTATTACTATCATCATTATTATAATTACTATTATTATTATTACTACTATTATTATTAGTTTTTGTAAAGATAATGTTATTATTTTTACATAATTTATATTAACATTTATTAAATTATTTTGAATGCACCAAATATAAGATATGATAAAAATTTATCCAATCCATATTTTTTTCTACTTATATATTGTTTTATCTTATTCACCAAATAACCATCTAAAAACTGAGAAAATTTTATGAGAGAAGATCTTTGATTCAATTCATATATTTGATCATAGAAATCTCTTCATGAGAAGATCATCCCATTATCAACTAGGATTGAAAAAGGCTTGAGATATAAGAGATAATCAATCCACCTCTTTTTTCTAAAGCTTCGATAAGCCACGAAAGAAAAGGATGATAATCTAAAGCTACAAATGTTATTTTTTTTTTAGTAAACAGCCACACGAAAATGGCGATATAGGATCACTTAAGATTGGCTTAATAAATTGAACAAAGATATCACATTCCTTCTCTCTCTTTTTTTTTTCTCTAAATTCTACCCACATTAAAATGGCATCAATCCAGACGCCTCAAGAGGTACTGAACCTGAACCTCCTTAGTGAGTGGTATTACCCATTTCTGGTACAAGCGAGAGGCCACTGATGGATCAAACTTGTGTTTAACATTTGTATCATCAACACGGTTAAGACTTACTTCTTGTCCAAACACCATGGCCTTCTTTTCAACCCTCTTCCTCACCATCTCTTCAACGCTCTCAAATGTCAACAATTTCATCAATCCTTCTCTGTCCTGCAAAACCCAAGACTTTAACGTTTTAAATATAAAGCAAAGTGTAGGATAAAAATCCAAGAATATTATCATATGTAACACTTGGCATGTGGCCATGGAATAAATATACTAATGATGGAACTAAATGAATTTGGATTCTCTTGTATTTTTAAGCAATATGGTTATGTTAAATAGAGAAAGACGTGACTTTTTTAAAAAAGACCTACCATAATTGGTTGTTGGAGAGTAGAACCCACTAATTAAATATGATAAAAAAAATGTGTCTTTCTTTCCCTAATATGATCATATTATATTACTCAACAACATGAGAAGATCCAGATCCAAACTAAATAAACCAACACTCAGCAATGTACACCTATTTATACCTGAGCACGAATCAAAGGCTCGTAGTCTTGAGGAGATTCCCTGAATTTCACCTCAGCTACAAACTTTCCATAATGAATCCTTCTAGAGATCGCCTGTATAAATCAACAATAGTTTAGGACCTTTAGGCCACTGTTAAAAATTTTATTATGCCTTGGACGAACATACATGCTTGAAATTGCTTGACAAAATTTAAACTGGTTGTTGATTATAAAGATTGCTGTGTATAAATTCATCCATACACATACTCCTAAAAGAATAAAAGAGAATGTTTACCTGCAATAATGAAAGATCACTAGCTGCAGTTTGTGCATAGTTTCCATCATCACCCGAAGTAACAAGCAATGGAAGAAGCTCTTGAAAGTACATTTTCCAGATGGACTTGTTTATGTTAAGAGAAGCAGCTCCAGGATGCAAAATCTAAAGATGGAATTAATTTTATAAGAAATCTCTTTTCTCTAGGTTGCATGAACTAAGGGAAATTGGTGAATTTGGGTTACCTGTGTGAAGGGGTAAGATGGCACAATTGGTGGTGGTAAATTTTCTGGGAAGAAGGGGTTTTCTTCAGGGCTTTGGTATCTTCCAGCCTGTAATTTACCTTATTATTTTACATGTAATATTCTTTCAAATGCAAATAATAGATAACAGCAACAACATAAGTCTTATTCCATTAGATGAGGTCGGCTACATGAACCACATGATGCCATTGGACTCGGTCAAAAGCCATAAATTATTAGAACTTCTCATGGTGATTAACAGAGATTTAACACACTTATGATTGTAAAAAAAGAAGCAGAAAATTAAAAGCTAAATCTTGAAGGAACTCTAGAAAAGTTCCATCTTGCTAAAAGAGCAGTATAAGTGTAACACATCATCAAAGAGGTCCTCATTTTCAGCACCTAAGACTCAACTAATTATGGATTTTGCAATGACTTAGAAAAATCAACTTACCCCTCCATCCCCATATTCTTTTAAGGAGGAAAAAAAAAACCCAAAAACTGAAAATCAAGATCCCAAAAGTGATTGCCAGGGTTAACATGCTATTAGGAATGCTTTGTTGGAGAATGTTGGTTTCTAAATTGTATTAAACATGTGTCTCAACTCCCCAATCAACGAAGTTAGATTGCCAGAGAAATCATCACCAAGCATATCTATAACATCCTTTTAATATTCATCTGTACGCCTACCATCTTAAGAAATGAGAATCTGCCAAATTCATTGAAAGTAAGGCACATGCCATGCCATGGTTTCAAATGTACTGTCACTGTCAGTTATTAATGTGACAAGGCAAACACAGCACAATTATAACGACATAAGATGCGCTTGGATAAATAACCTAAATGTTCATTCGATAAGTTCTTTTCACATAAGGACTTATAAATTTAATCATGAATTTTATTGGAATAAACTAAGAATTTATTTTAATAAACTACACCTTAAAACTTATTGAACTAAATTAAAAAGAGCTTATGTGAGTAATAAACTGTTCTTATAAGATTAGCTCTTCAAAACGCCCCATAACAACCCAATACAAAAGAAGACATGAAAAACAGAGAAGCTAGGAAGAGATAAGATAACAATAATTAGTACCTGAGCTTGAAGGGCCTCTGTATTCTTAACAACAAATTCAACCAATGAGCCACAAAAACCCGGGATTTCAATGTAGTTTTCAGCATATGTGTGAGAATTACTAGGAAACTTGGTTCTCTCAATGAGACCATAAACGATTGTATCTTCTTGCTTAACCAAAGCCTCCCTCACTGAATCTAGACTGTACCTATCACCAGAGTGAGCACTCAGTTCTGCTTTGGCCATTCTGAATCTGACAGTAGAAATTGCCAACACAAGAACCAGCAAAGAGAATCGAATCATCATTGTTAGAATAGAAGATCCAAAAAATAACACCAGGATTATGATTATGATTATGATGGTGTAGACATTATATAGTATAAACCTATAAGGAGATATGAGTATAAGTAAAATAATAAATGGTAGGTCAAATTCAGCGCCACCCATTTAATCATATCATACATCATTATATATATGTTTGACATCCCAAACGGAAAGAGATTGTAAGTACTACATAGACAAAGTCAAATGATGGAAAAGGGAAACGTACCTTGAAATTATGGTGCACGAAGCGGTGAAATGAGTTTGGGTTGTGGGCGTTGAAGTGGGGTTTTAATTAGAAACTCTTTGGATATATATATATATACACATAAATGAGAGAAAGAGAAAGAGAAAGAGAAAGGATAGAGGAAATTAAAAAAAAAAAAAGGCAATTGGGGGTAACAACTAAAAACACAAAACTTAGAGGGGAAAAGGTGTTGCTTTTTTGCTTTGGGTTGATGGGTTTGTTGTCATCAATCTTCCTTCCAAGTTGGAATGCATACGTGTGGGTCCCACACGCATGCCCCTTCTTAACTCTTAAGAATTCCTACCGTTAATACGTTATCTGGGACCCACCCCTCTATTAACCTATTTTCTTCATCAAATTCACAAACTTTAGCAAACCCATCCTATATAGTAAAGTATCATTTCATTTTCTGAAAATATTTAGAGGTTTTTTTATTAAACATTTCAGCTAGTTAAAAAATTAAAATTATTAAATAAAAAATTTGTTAATATAATTTTTTTAAAGTAATTTTTATTTTAATATCTATTAACAATTTTAAAATAATTATTAACAATTATTAAAATGTTATTTTAAATAATTTTTATAATTTTAAATTTTAAAATAATAATTTTTTTTATTTTTTTATCCTTAATATATTTTTGTAATCTGATCATTTATTTATTTATTTATGTTTATAAGTTTAATATTATTTTATTTTTTATAATAATATTGAAAATTTTTATTTATTTATTTTTATATTATCATAAAGTTTTATACTATAAATTATTATTTAATATATATTATTTAATTTATTTTATTAAATAAAATATTAAACCTTTTGATAAAAATAAAATTATAAAAATAATTTTTAAAATTTTTATTTAAAATTTATTTATATGAAAATAAGAATATATAATTTTATTTAATTTTTTTTATTTTAATATATTTTTATTATAAAAAATATATATCATATTTATTAAGTTTTAATTTATTATTTAACTATATCTTTATTTATCATTTTATATTAATCAGTTAGTTTTATCTAACATTTTTAATTTATTAATAATTTATCAATTTTTAACTTTCATCTCAACTTTCATCTTTCAACTTTTTTAGCTAACTTATCTATTATTTTTAACACATCCTTAAAATTGGTTATGGTGGTACTTAAAAATAAAAATTATCATATTTTTAAAAATACAAATTTCAATTAATTTTTAATTATTTCCAAGGATTAAATTGATACTTTAAATTAAATTGAACCTTTTCTATATCTTTTAAGATAAAAATGACAATTTTTAATTTTTAAAGATAAATTTACTAATTTCAAATCTTTCAAATACCTAAAACCGTGATACTCAGTTATACACCAAAAAAGTTATAATGGAATTGACTTTAAAATGTTGACCTTTTGATAAGTATTAAAAACCTAGCAAGAAAACTCGTTTTTATGTACTACATTTTAAGCTAAAATTTGTTTCAAGAAAAATTAATATAAGGTTGGTTTCGATATATCATACTTTTCATTAATGTCTCCAGCTTTATTTTCGAAGTTTTGTTTTATTTTATATTATATTATTACTTTCACTTGACATTTGAGTTCAGAATTTTCTTATATAATTTTTATTCTCTCTCATTTTCTATTTAAAAATTTTACTTGGTTTTCAAAATTTTAGAGTTAGCTCCACACAAATAAGGTGTATTTGATTTAAATTTTAAACTATTTTATATATCACTATTTAGAAAGGATAAAAGTTTCTACACTATTATTCAATCATGAATTGTCACATAATTAAAAAGTAACAACTTTTGTAATAGTAAAGTAATATTTTAAAAAAATTTCTCCTTAACTCAAAATAATACTTATAATGAAAACAAAGAATTATAAGTTCGTTATCAACACACGCATGCATACAAATTCTCTTATAAATTGTTTTGTTGATTCAAGAATCAAATCAAAGAGTCTTATTTTAGAGAAAAAGAACTCCTTATAATTTCTTTTAACAAATGTTAGTAGATCACATAAATTTGATAAAATCAATTTGGAAAATGGATTATCTATTTTTCTTTTTAAAGATCGTAACATGTCTCATTAGTCAATCTATATACCCACAAGCCCAATTACAAGATTTGAATGAATAGCTGATCACCGTAAATAAAAACTGTTTCTATAGTTTCACACACAGTAAAAAAAACTGTTTTTGTAGCAATCAATTAGCAAAATAGAATGCACTTAATTATTACGGAAGTTATTTAATATTTATTTTTAATTAATTAAAAGATTTAATATAAATTTTTTATACAATATAAAAAACAATAATGTTTAAATTTATGATCTCATATAAAACTATTCTAAAATATTAATTAATATATGTGATTTATTTAATATTCTTTAACTTATACAATTGACGGATACATAGAGAATATAAAATATTCGTTTTAGAGAATCATTGATGGAGTCATATTTATATACTAAAATCTATTAAATACTGTTATATAAATTCCCTTGACCAAATGAAGTCGTTGGCAGTTGTTACTTACTACTCATAGAAAGTCAATGTCGATCGAGCCCTAGAAATTAGGCTGATATTCCGTTCCCACATCAGTCTTTATAATTTGTAATATTGTCACAGTTTGCATCATCTTTATCTCACTTCCCAATTCATTGAGACGTTGACATAAACAAGTTGACAAAAATGTCATTACCATAGAAATCTCTTCAAGTTAAGGAAACGTGTGAATTCCTGTCGATATTTTTATGATTTATTCAGTTTGTGGTGCGAGAATCGCGTAGTAATCAAATATATATAGCGGGGATTAAGGTCCAAAGTTTATCAATTTCGTGTATCAGCTTAGTTTCCTTTTGCTTGTCATTATGTTATGCATGTGTGCACTCAACTTATGAAATTATTTCTGTATGAATATATATATATATATATATATATATATATATATATATATTATTGTTTCTTCTTTTTCATGTCATACGAAGAAAATAAATTCTCGTTGTTTGGTTTTATTTAAAAAATATCATTTATTAACAAACAATTTTTTTAAATGTCCCGATAAATTTTGTTGGTGTAATTTTTGTTTTAAAAAAAATTACTAGTATAGATTTTGAAAATTTATCCAATAAATAATGTATTATACTAATATTTGATATAATAATAGTTTTTAATTAAACTATTTATTTTGTCTTTATATATGATATTTAATTTTAATTTGATATTTATAGATAAAAAGTTTTTAAGTTAGTCTTTATAGATAAAGATGATCGTAAATTCGTCTTTGGTGTCACTTGATGTTTAACATTATAACTATGAATGCACATGTGATTAGTAGAGACGTAAATATGGCAGCAACAATAGAACATACGTTAAATAGATGAAATTATCAAAATAGCCTTATGTCAACTTGCAAATAATGTTTCACTTGGAGTAGGGGTTAGTAATAGCACTTGAAACATTGTTGGAAGTTTATGAGCATAGAACTTGTTTGGGACATCATATGCTAACATGGAAAAAAAAAATTACTATGGTGGGGAAACTGTTCTTAGAAATAGAATGTTGACAGTTTGCAAAGTCATATATTATGCTGGTTGGGTTCAAAGAATGAAAGACTTGAAACAAGTGCCTAAAATGCTCATGATTAATTACTAAATCATAAATCATGATTTTTCAAAGTAGGCTAAGTCATATTTTATTGAATATTGTGTCATGTTGGTGAATAATATCTCTGAAGCTTTTAATGGAAGGATCCTAAAAGCTTGAAAGCAACCCATCATCTCCAAGTCATATATTATGACAAGATTTGCATAGAATAGGGTTTTGATTAACAAGTATAAAGAAAAATGAAAAATATGCTCAAAATCAAAGAAAAGGCTAGATAATGAAATAATGGAATCTAAGAAATGAAATCTAACAAGTGGCATGTTACTTAAGTTAGTGGTTTCAAGTATGAAGTTCAGAGGTGTGCATAACAATTCAAGGTAAAGTTAGAAGAAAAGAGCTGGTCATGTAGGCTTTAGGGTATCATTGTGCTGCCATGTAAGTAAGAATTATTGGACTTTTAGAGAATATCTGAATATTATTTACTGTATTTTTGTAAGGTCTCTACTGATACATGTATGATTATTGTTACTACATTTCGGACATGTTGTGGCAACAATTTAGACTAACAACCAAGATCCTGAAGACTTTGTAAATGAATACTTCAATATACAAACTTATGAGAAGTGCTATTCACTAATGATGGAACCTACCAATAAACAGAATATATGACCACAAACTATTTTGCCCTTATCCTACTATCAAAGTTTAGAACACTTATTTGAAGGATAAATAAAGTGAGAAGAAGAGAAAAAAAAAAAAAGAGTTTCCCCAACCAAGAACACCTATTTGAAGAAATATATTTATTACATTTCAAAATATGAGATTTATAGCAAAAATAAGAAGATATGCCAAAATATCATGCCTAGACCTCCATCACCTCTTACTTAGTCACCACAAAGATCAACAAGTCCCTCTCAACCTCCATAACTAGTAGAAGGTACCTCTTAGCCACTACAAGGATCTACAGGAACCTCTCAGCAACCACAATTAGCAGGAGGTACCTCTCAGTTACCAGAAACATTAAAATAAACAAATGAAGCATAAGAAAGACCAAGAAAATCAACACCGATTAAATTTTCTTGATTGTTGTTTCTGCTTCACCTATTGTATGTGAACATCAAGCAAGTCTTAATTATCAGTCTAGTCAACCATGTAACAAACCAAACCAAACAGAACATGATTCTGCATCACCTTCTATTGCATCAAACCTATCTATAAATAGGCCTTTCAACACTATAATATCTATTAAAAGAGCTCTTTACACTTGGAAGGGCTAGCCATGCATCACCATCAACCAACTTCAAGGTGCAATATAGGAGGAGAAGAAGAGGTTACAACTAAATCAACAATAAAAAACTTGAAGATACAACCATGTTTTATAACTTGTTTAGGGCTTTCAATTTTGTATTTGGTGGTATTTTGTATTTTGACAAAATTTTATTATGTATTTAGTTGTTCAATGTTTAATGTTTGGTTGGAGTATACTTGTTGACCACATGTTTTGTATTTTGATAATAATTTGTAATGGATAATACTTTTCTTTATGCTCCAATCATAAATATTATGCTCATAGTTGGTAACATAATAAATTCCACACAAAATACCATAGGTTGGCAACACAATAGAATTGTCAAATTTAACAAACTTTCATTTACTTGAACCACATGATCACACTTACATAAGGTAGATAAAATGTCTCAATTATCACTATATATATTCTACTATAGTAGACAGATTACTTAAAACCAATACAAATTTTTACATTCATGATTACATAGCAAAAACAAAAAATACTTTTTCTCTAAGTTACAACTTTTGCAAATTATCTCTATCATGAAAAGTGCTTACTTATTTAGTGTAAATTTAATAATATTTATTCTTCAAATCAATATTATAAAACAAATAAAAATTAATAATTAATTAAATATATCATCTGATCTAAGTATAATATCTATATTATATAATAATTTTATTGATAGTTTAATAATTAACACACATATATTATATTTTAAATTTTTTTAAAACTAAAAATATTAAAATAAAATATAAATTAAAAATCTTATTTACAAATTTATTTTACACTTCCTTGACTTATTTTACTTTCTTAATTAGTATGGTATTCATGATGTGTTACTATTAAATCTTTCAACTCTATTTATAAATGTATCCTTAAAACTTCTTTTTAATAAATGTTTCATTAAAACTTTTTTTTTATCTTGATAAAACACTATCATACTTTTTTAATTATAATTAAAGGATGTAAATTTTTTTTTAATAATTAATAATGCCCACTGCACATTTATAGTTAAACTTCATATGCATTTTAATCTTTTCGACGGTATATCTACTTAAATAAGACGTGTCATCTACAAAATTATTTAAAAAATCAAACAAATATGCTAATCTCTCATTTTCCCAAATTGTACTCCACTAGCTTTCCAACTTAAGTAAATTGTAAGCAATCTTTTCAAATGCTTTTTATACTTATCTTGTCCCAAATAATACTATTCCATGTTCATAATATAAAATATAAAAAAAATCAAGTTCTTAATATACAATACACTAATACAGCCTAAAAACTAAATGATATTATGACTAATATATAGATTAGCATAAAAAATAAAAAATTTAATGTGATAAAAATAATAAAAAATAAAATATATTAAAATAAACTTATTAAATATTTTATAATAATTTTTTTTAACAGCACTGATAATTTTATCCACAATCAATTCATTAGTAATAATAAAAAGTTATCAATGAAAAAACCCATAAATGCTAACATGTGACATTAATTTTAATTTTATTTATGTTCAATTATTAACTTACCAATTATTAAGCTTTAAGCAATAGTAAATTTTACTATTGCAAGTTTATATTGCATAAAAGAAAGAGTTTATATATCTAAAATAAGAACTAGTTTTTAAATTTAAATTAGATTGAAATTTTATATTAATGAATCACATAAAAAAATAAAAATAAAATTAAAATTGACCATTACACTTTAAAATTTATATAACTTAATCATTGATAGTTGTGTAATGATTAATAAAACTTAATTAGATTAAACTTTTTCTGGGACATACGTAAACCAAACTAATTTGACCTAAAAATTATTTTCTATGCTTATAATAATAATACCAATAATAATAATAATATTACTACTATTAATGTTATTATTAGTAATAATAATAACTATAATAATAATAAGTTATTAAAATCAGTTTGTTGGTGAAAAATTAAATATTTATATGATATCTTAAATTTAAATATTTTTATTATATATGGAATAATAACGTTAGTTTATTTTGTAACTTCATCTTAGCAACCATTACATAAAAGATAATTTATGGTAAAAAAATAATCTTAGTCAAATGCTTACACGAGTGTAGAGAAACTAATTTGAAATTTAAAAAGAATCATAAAGAAGTTTGATATTTAAGTTAAAATTAAAAAAATTAAAATAAAAGAATATAAGCATGCATAAAAGACAGTTGATGAGGTAAATACATTTTAAAATAAAAAAAGAGAAGATATATGATTATTTTAAAGAAAATCTAATAAAGTACAATTTAGGAATGTAAATATGTTGCTAACATCTTGGGTTCAACCAAATGAAATTAATTGATAATAATGAAAATAATTTTCTGATTTAAACTTATTGGCAATTATATGAAAATAATAAATGCTAATGGCTTGTATATATATACATTTTTTATATAAGTATTTTTGTGCAGCTTTCTCCAACTTCAAATTAAGTATTCTTTGGCAAATTCACCTCAAACTTTTCCCAATACAAATAATAAATAGAAAGAATGTATTAAATGGAGCTTTAAAAATTTAAAAATGTTTTTGTACAGATACAAATAAGGTTATTTGCTATGCAATTTGGTTTGATTTTAGAAAAAAAATCATCTAAACTAATTATACAAAATACTTATGATTTCGTTGAAATATATTAAAAAAATCAAATTATATCAAACTAATTTTTTGCGTTTTGTTTTAGTTCAATTTTTTAGTTTTATTATTTTATAAAAATCTAACGAAAAAATTTATTAATAAAAAAATTAAATAACAATTTTTAAAAATTTTAAAACTGGCATTAATTAAACATAAAAAAATAACATTTATACTCAATATATTTTAAAACATAATTTAAATAAGCATATTATATTCTATGTCCCAAAGTAATTGGACAAAAAATGTAACAATTAACAATAAAAATATAAAAAAATATATATAAATTTAAGTTATTATAAATAGACTTAGTTATATGTTAATAAATTTTATTTTAATAGATCAACAAAATAAAATATTGCGTAAAAAAAATATGATAAAAATTGAAGAAATTTAAGAATGTTTTTAAACAATAAATATCAACTAAAAAGACAATAATTTAATAATATAAAATTAAAAATATATAAAGTTATATAGATTTAGTTTAATTTTGTGAAAAAAGTATCTAAATTGAACAAAATTGTATAAAAAATTATAATTTTTTAAAATTTTGATATTTTTAATTTTTAATTTAATTTGATTCAATTATATGGTTTATATTGTATTGATTTGATTCTTAAACATCCCTAAATACAAGTGTACGAAAATTTGCTTTATTAAAAAAATTATGTATTTTAATAGCTAAGCTCATAATCTTATATTTTATCATATTATGTATTTTTTTTTCACTGAAATGTCATTCATATTTATGTTGATAATTCCTTTTCCATACCATAAAACTTAAAATGAAAATATTAACTTTTCATGAAAGAGAAAAATGATATAGTCAAAGTTCTTCAATTAAATGATGGTAAGTATTAATCTTACTAAATGGTTTGATTGTCTTAGATGATACATTATCTAGATTATTTATGTAAGATTTTGTTCCTAATCTAAATATTTTTTTTTAAATGATGTCTTATTTTTATCTTTTAAGAGATATCTAGTTTAAAACATTAAATAAAAAAATATTTCAATATATATTTTTTATAAATAATATTTTTATGATTGTTAAAATTTTTTAGATTAAAAAATCTTATTAAAAATTAGATTCCAACAACATAGAATAATTTATAAATATTTTTTATCATGTACTATGAATATGATAAGTGAGATGTTGTCTAATCAATTTAATTAAATATTTATTTAATAATTTTTTATTATATAAATATTATGTTATAAAGTTAACCATATAATTTATTGGAATAAGCAATAAAAATTTATTTTAATTAATTACATTAAGTAGTTTATTAAAATAAGTCAAAAAAGAACTTATGAGAATTAAAAGATAGTTTTTTAAACTTTCCCATAGACGTTTTTCAAAAACATTCCCTAAATTTAAAGGGAAAAAATAATCAATGCCAACATTAAAATGTAAATGAAATTGTTATCTTGTAATTTTAGAAATATATATCTTTACTATTGCTCAATAAGATAATACATAATAAAAGTAACAAAAGAAAAAACTCTAAATCATGACTCATTTAGATAAACTTTCAATAAGTAAAGAAGAAATAAAAGGATTATATGAATCACATTATTTAAAAAGTTAAAGATAAGCTATGCAATTTGCCATTTAATGAAGTTAAATAAGAAAATTTAAAAAATAGTAAGATGATTAAATTAATTTTAATTTATGAGAAAAGTTTAATTTATATTTCTATAATTACTTACTAATAAGTTTTTATATAATCGAATTACAAATATTAAAATTAAATAAATTATTTTTAAAAAATTTCAAATAAATAAATCATTTCCGTCATTTTTTTTACGAATGAAAGGGGCAAGAAAAAGAAGATATGCAAAAATTATACCGTCTCCTTGATCCTCATCCTTCATCGAAGTGCGTTACATGAATCAAAGAATTTATTTTGAAAGACATGAAAGAAAAAATTCAAATACCCTCTTTCTCGTAGACATTGAGAAATCTGAAACCCCATCATAGCTTTATTTTCTGTTAATATAGAATTAATAAGACTTTGGAAAAGATTCTTTTGGTACGTTGTTCATGTCTAAATTTTATATTAAAAAAATATTTATGAAATTTAAATATGATTTTTTATTTAAAAGATAATATAAAAAAGGAATTAAAGAGAAAGTGGATAGAATAAAATAAAGTAATAATCCATGATCCCCGTATCTGTTTGATCTGATAAACTTGGAAACATGGCTCGTTGCTTTGTGCCAATAATTTAAGTGGGAAAACCCCAAATAGCCGCAACCTAGGACGCGGATCATGTGTGCTTTATTCTGTCCTTCACCTAAGGGAGAGAAAATAAAATAAAAATATTATTTATTCAACAAATTTACAAGACACTTTCACAAAACTGTCTTCTTTTAAAAAAAAATTCTATTTTTCTCTTACATTAACCATTTTATTATATACACCCTTCTTCTTATTATCTCTCATTAATCATTTTATTATATACACTTTTTTATATTTTTGACTAGTGCCTTCATTCTTATTCATCTATTTAAAGTTTAAACAAAGAAAAAAAATTTATTTTTATTTATACTCTTTCTATTTTTTATCTATTATAATTTTACATATTTATTTTTATTTAATTACTTACAAATTTAAAATAATATTTATTAATTTTTCTTCATTATACTTTCCCTTTTATAAAACATTAATTAATGAAAAATTAATTACTAAAAAGGATCAATAACATAATAAGTAACAAAATAATTTTGATACAAATAAAGATATTAATTAAATTTCTTAATATATATGAAAAAATTTAAATGATAAATAAACAAAGAGATAAAGTGTTTATGTAAAATTTAAAATAACTAATAATTATTTTTATTAATGTTTTTCTATTCATTCAAAAAGTTAAAAATGTAATCAAATAAATAAAATTTAGACTTGAAAATTTACCAAATAATTTCAACATACTAATTAGATTTTTTAATCTATAAAACTTTTTCTCTTTAAATGGATAAATAAAAATAATTAAAATACACCAACAATGTAAAATCTAATAAAAATAATACAATTATTTTATACAATTTTAAAAGTTTAATTTTCATATATTATTAGAGTAAATTTTTTTTATATTTTGAACAAATTATGAATTATTATAAATGTAATTATTATACAAAGTAATAATTTTAAAAAGTATATAATAATTAGCATAGTTTTTATACTATCTAACATATTTCAATTAAATTCAAATTTTTATATAAATACAATTAAAAAAATGGGCACATCATCATCACAATGCACCAGAGACACATAGGTTTATTCTCACAAAACAAAATGTTAAGATACGGACACAGAGACACAGATTGCGTTAGAGAGAGAAACCTCGGATCCAAATTGTTCTTCTGAAGTTCTTTTTCTAACAACAACTAACTCTTTCCCTTTGAATATGATATATGCAACTGTAGATTGAGATTAGATTCCCACCACCCACTTTCTCTTCCCCTCCTTCTATGATCAACTCTTTGTCTTTTTTGATTGAAAGCTAAGTTTCCCTTCTCTTTCTTTCTTTCTCTTTCATTCAGATGGATAAAGTGTGCATGTGAAGACAATGACATTTCCCAGAAAGTGTTTCTTAAAGACCCAGCAAAAATCCATGCCTCTGATTCCTGAATACACACACTCTCCCTTCAATGCCAACACCAATACCATCATGATTATTGCAATTGCAAATGATTTCCATTTGGTGGGGTTTCTGGGATCTTAAAAAAATTTAAGCTTAGATGCAATGTGGGTTGAATTAGTGCAGTTATAGGTCCCTTCTTGGATCTTCTAGACAATGGCATTGTTCCGCAAGTTCTTCTATAAGAAGCCCCCTGAGGGGCTTCTAGAAATCACTGAAAGGGTTTATGGTACGCTTTCTATTGCCTCATTTTGTCTGCGAGGATGCATTGGTTCTGGTGGAAGTGAACAGTGTTGGCTTCTTCTGAGTGCAAAGATTTCATCTTTATGCATTTTGTGTTGGTGGGAGGTTGTGGTATGCATGACCTGGTTTGCTGATTTAAAGTGAATAAAGGGGGTAGTATAATGTGAACAGAATTGGCTTCTGTTGAGCGCAAATATTTCATCTTTATGCATTGTGTATTAGTGGGTTGTGGTATGTTTGGCTTATTTTTGCAGATTTTGAGTGAGCAATGGGGATTGTAAAAATTTTCTACATTTTCATTGTAAAGTATACAGTCATTATAGTCTAAATATTAGTTGTTCAATAGGCTGTCGACATTTTGCTTGCAACTTAGCTGAATGGGTTCTTTTTTTTTTTTTTAATCTTTTAGACATACATATTATTTGTGGGAGGGAGGGATAAAGGTAAAATTAATGGGAAAAACCTTCATAGAATTCATATGAAACACCCAGTTTTTTCTTTTTCCTTTTTTATTTGTGCAGCCAATATTAGTTAGTTATAAAATATTGTGCGTTGATGATTGTTGGGGACTGGTAGCTGAAAACTTGTCCTATACTTGCTTGATAACTTCATAATCTGTCAGAATTTGGGCCTCTTCATTTAGACACTTGCTACTTTGCTTATGTGTGGCATGTCATATTACTTGGTCGTTGGTACATTTCATCATCTTAAATAATTTTAATGTCATAAATGTGTGACTGTGATTATTTTGATGTTGGATGTGTAGTCTTCGATTACTGCTTTACCACGGATGTTATGGAAGAAGATGAATATAAAGTGTATATTGGGGGAATAATTGGGCAACTCCGTGATCACTTCCCCGATGCTTCATTTATGGTGTTCAACATGCGGGAGGGAGATAGCCAAAGCATGATTTCAAACATTTTGTGTGACTATGATATGACTGTGATGGACTATCCTCGACAGTATGAGGGTTGCCCATTACTTACCATGGAGATGATCCACCATTTCTTGAGATCAGGTGAAAACTGGCTTCAACTTGGTCAACAAAATGTTGTCTTGATGCATTGCGAAAGAGGAGGGTGGCCGGTTTTAGCATTTATGCTGGCTGCACTTTTGATTTATAGAAAGATGTTTACAGGGGAGCAGAAAACACTAGACATGATATACAAGCAAGCTCCCCGGGAACTTTTGCAGTTGATGTCACCATTGAATCCGTTGCCATCACAATTGAGGTATCTTCAGTACATATCAAGAAGAAATGTTGGTTCAGAATGGCCTCCTCTTGATAGGGCACTTACATTGGACTGTGTAATTATAAGAGTCATTCCTAATATGGATGGAGAGGGTGGCTGCCGTCCTATATTTAGGATATACGGACAGGACCCTTTTATTCCTGCAGATCGGACTCCCAAAGTTCTCTTTTCAACTCCAAAAAAGAGCAAAATTGTTCGCAACTACAAGCAGGTGCTACTTAAGTCCTTTTACCCTAATTTAATATGCTTTTCAACAATTCAAGCTGGATGATAATTGAAGATAATGAACCTATCACCCTTTGTTTTGTTGCTGCTACTTGTATTGAAATGTTCCTTCCATTATATTTTTAACTATCTCAATTTCTACCATTAGCAATGCTGTGAAAATTTCTTTAGTGAATTAGCATATAGTATACATACATACAGACAGGAAGACAACATATATAAACACATATGGTAATCCAACTGAACATCATTTCTTTCTTCCCCTTAAAATAAGGCAGTTTTATGTCAAGCTAATGCGCTAGCTGAAGTCAATGATTGCCCAAAATTATTTTTCAATAAAATTAGAACTATGTTAATTCTTTTAAGCAGGATCCTTTTAAATGTTTTATCTTCTATGTAAATTGGGGAGGGGTTAGTGTTGCAAAGTGGTGGCGGGCCTGGTGGTTTTGATGGGATCTGAGGAGGGATGGTTTGAGCAGGAAGTGAACCATCTTTGCTCATGAACTGAATGGAACAAAACTGTAGAGCTTTTAAGGAGAATACTGATAGATATCCCTTAGTTGTTAGTTAGGCTTCTGTTTTACAATAAATAATTAGTTAGGTTAGTTGTTAATTTCTTTTAGTTAGTTGGGTTGAGATAGAGAGAAATCAAGGTAGTTTGCCTATAAAGAATAGGAGAGACTGAGAGAGAGGGTATCTGGTCCATTTGTGAGAGGATTGGGGACCTTTAGGCATTGGGAGAGAACCAGGTCTCTTGAATACCTGGACTGTACTGTTGTTTTCTGTTAATAGAGTGTCTTTCTTGTAATTCTGATGCAGTTCCTTACAAATACTTGCATGGAAATATTGTCATCCATGGGTTGCTTATCTTAACTAGAACTGAGAGTATGCCAATTGTTTTGCAATGATGATTTTTTTATGCTATTTGTATGAGTTAAACATATAAATTCTCTCTCCAGGTATCAAATATTTGCATTGATTGATCTACTGACATTCTCATGATTTGCATTAATTTAATTGGTAAAAATCAACAAAAAATTATGTTAAAGGCAATTACAAACTGGATAATTTGTTTCTTCTATGTACTACCTGGCATTTGCTCAGTTGGCTCTGATGAACTCGGTTAGAAGCAAAATGAAGCATCATTATTTCTTCATTTTCCTCCATTCTACCTACACACGGGTCTTAAATAAGTATTTATTGTTTTCTCCATTTTCCTTTATTTATTTATTTTTTTCGTATTTGTTACAGAATGATTGTGAACTGGTTAAGATTGACATCCATTGTCATGTTCAAGGCGATGTTGTTCTTGAGTGTATTAGTTTGGACAGTGATTTAGAACGTGAACAAATGATGTTTCGGGTTATGTTTAATACAGCATTCATAAGATCAAATATTTTGATGCTTAACCGTGACGAAATTGACATATTATGGAATGCTAAAGATTACTTCCCTAAAAATTTTAGAGTGGAGGTATTTCTCTCTCTCTCTCTCTCTCTCTCTCTCTTTCTCTCTCTCCTGCTTTTAATAATTGATTAGCAATAAAGCCGACTTAATGTATATGGAATATATGCTTGTATTTCTGGTTGAAGGTTCTTTTCTCAGATATGGATGCTTCGTCTTCTGTTATTTCAATTGATCTGCCTCGTATTGAGGAGAAAGAAGGACTACCTGTTGAAGCATTTGCTAAGGTCAAGGAAATTTTCAGCAATGTGGACTGGCTAGATTCAAAGACAGAGGTTGCAAATGTGCTCCAACAGATTACAGCATCAAATATCCTCCTGGAAAAATTGGACAGTGGGGTTTCTCCTTCAAACAGCTTGCTCAAAGAGTCATTGCCCGGAAGATTTAAATTTGACTCGAAGGAACAAAACAATACAAAGAAGCTGACTTGTGTAGTTCAGGAGAAAGCTTCTATCTTCTCATTGGAATTATCTGGGGATGCTCCCTCATTTGAGCTCTCAACAGATTCAGATTCTACTAAAAATGAGATTGAATTGTTAGAATCAAAACAATCATTGGAGTATGATACCAAGTGTACTACATTTATAGATCAGGGGAAACAATCTATCCCCTTAAGTCAATTATCTATGGATGCTAATTCAATAAAAAAGGAGAGTGGAACATTAGAATCCAAGGAAAAGGATATTGAATCATTAGCAGTGAAGGCACTTGTGGAAAATGACACCACATCTCCTACATCTGTAGCTCAGGGGAAACAATCTATTCTCATATCTGAACCGTCAAGTGGTGCAGATTCATTGAGAAAGAAGACTGATTTGTTAGGGTCAACGGAAAAGGAGATTGAATCATTAAAATCAGAGGCATTATTGAAAAATGATAGAAGATTCAAATTTGAGCCAAAGCCACTGCCAGAATCATCTGGTGATGCTCCTATGGAAAAGAAAAAGGAGCCTTTAAAGACATCGCTAGAAGATAACATCAATACTCCTGCTCCTACAAGTCAGGGGAAACAGCCTGTTCCCTCCTTTGAACTCTCAACAGATTCAAGTTCTACTAAAATGCAGATTGAATCATTAGAATCAAAGGTATTGGTGGAAAATGATATCAAGAATGCCACATCCACTGGTCTGAGAAAACAATATAGTCCCTTACATGAACCACCTGTTGATGCAAACTCAATTAGAAAGAATATTGAACCTCAAGAGTTGCAGGTTGCTCTTCAGCTTCCCACTCAAGCTAAAATAATTTCGCCGCGGGTCCGTCCAGCTGTTCGATCTGCTTCTGCGTCTTATTGTAACTCGTTGCAAGGTTCACCTGTAGCTATCTCAAGATATCATAGTGCACCATCAGCACTTGGGATAACAACAGTGTTGCAAGATCATTCACCAATGGATATCAAAGAAGCCACTCATGCAGTGACAATATCTCCTCCTTCTTCGACTTTGCCTCCTTCAGACTCCAAGGTGCCAAAATCTATAGAGCTTAGTTCTACAAGTGTTCCTCCAACACCATCACCACCACCACCATTAAAACCTGTGGATGCTGTTGCTGCCACGGAAAAGACATCTAGGCCACTTGCTTCTTGTCCTCCTCCTCCTCCTCCTCACAATGAACCTACTTCAAATTTGATGCCATCCACTGTCACGCATCACCCTGAAAATACAATACATGATAAAGGTCAAAAATCATTGGTTAGTCCTCCTCCTCCTCCTCCTCCCCCCCCTCCACCCATTTTGATGTCTGAGCCTCCAGCTCCAACACTTTCTTCTCCATCCTCTGCCACAAAGAGCTCCTCTTTATCCAATCCTCAACCCTCTTCCCTTCCGGAAACATCACTGTCCAATGTCAAAGATTCACTGAAAGGTCCTCCTTCACCACCGTCTCCACCTCCGCCACCTCCATGTTCAACTGCTCAGGTTTCATCATCTTCAATACCTCCTCCTCCTCCACTGTCAGGGCTTCCTTCTTCAGCTTCCCCTGCTCTTTCTTCTCCATCAAGTACGAACATGTCTGCTGCTTCATCTGGCCCTCCTCCTCCACCTCCACCTCCTGGCCATCCTCCCCCACCTCCACCTCCCATGCATTCTAATGCCACACCATCAGTGCCACCGCCACCCCCTCCTCCAGCATCTGCATCCCAAAATTCTTTGTCTAATAACTCCACAAATGTTCCACCTGTACCCCCACCTCCTTGTGCCAATGGGTTATCAAAACCTGGCACTGCCTCACCGCAGTCTAATGGAAATGTGCCTCCAGTTCCTGGACCACCTTCTGCTCCATTAGGTGCAAAGGGACGTGGCCTGTTGCGAGCTAATCCAAAGCAGGCTACTAAAAGAAGCAATCTGAAACCTTACCATTGGTTAAAATTAACAAGGGCCATGCAAGGAAGCTTATGGGCTGAGACACAGAAACTTGATGAGTATTCTAGGTATGAGTGGTGTGCTAAGACATTTTTCACTTTAGTTATAAAAATTTGAGCTTATATGAAGTATGGATATTATTATTATTATTATTACTACTACTACTTTGAGCTTATATCGTGAGGTTATATGAATTACTGTTTGGTGTTAGGGCTCCAGAGTTTGACATGTCAGAACTTGAGAGCCTGTTCTCTGCAGCTGCCCCAACTGATGATAGAAAAGGAGGAAAACTAACTCGCTGTGCCGCAGGGCAGAAAGTCGACAAAGTTCAATTGGTATGCCTTTTCATTAATACTTTTACTGTCTAATTACTTTAAGTTATTAACTAATCTAGACTGCTAATAAAGACTACAGACAAGTAGCTTTTTGTCTTCATTTTTTTTACCCAAAAGGTCCAAAAAATCCTTTATCCATTCTAATGTTTGTTTAACAAACCAATTAAAATGTTAGAAGGTTTTAATTTAACAACAAAAATTGTTAGAAATTGACATTTTTAAATAAATACATTCCATTTTGCTCCACCATTTTCTCCGCTGCTTTTCTTGAGTGTGCACATGTATGTGCAATATTTTTCATTATAGGAACAGGATGATAATTTTATTTTCGTTTTCACTGGTGCATTGATTGTGATCCACCCGTGCAGGTTTTGTTTAGCCTCCTCGCTCATATGTCTCAAGCCTTTCATTAAGGCCTAATTTTCTGTTAAATTCTTGTCAGGACATTTTATAGAATTTGAGCTCTTGCTGAAAAATTCATATTATCTTGCAGATTGAGCTCAGACGGGCATATAACTGTGAAATCATGCTTTCAAAAGTCAAAATCCCATTGCCTGATTTGATGGTGAGATATTCCTTATGGTATTCATTCACAAGTAAATACTATGAACACATTAATTTTGAATTTAAGTCCCTAAGTTCATTCTCAGCCACTGTTTTAAACCTTCCTAAATCATAACTGCTTAAGGAATAGATAATCTGGAAATATTTGTTGTTACAAGTGGGTAGTTGAGTTAGAAAATAGTCTCAGTCTTATGGTGTGCTGAGATCTGGGCATACTTGATGTTCCGTTGCAATTAGAAGTTTGGTCAAAGCCTCATCATCCCATTGAGTATATATATCTATTATGGCATCAGAGCAGCATGCCCTTGCTCTGAGGCCATGACTGCAGTAAGTTAAACATTTGGCTTGATTTTATATTTTTCCTTGAAATAATAAATTCTATTTTTGTAGATTATCTTTACTTCTGCATAAATGAAGTAGTGGTCATGATTGATGCATTTTTATTATTTTTTTTTTTAAAGAAAACGGTTGACAGAGAAGATATATATAGACAGAAAGATCACAAAATTGTCCTTAAACAACAGAATGAAGAGAAAATAAATAAATAAAGTTCATCAGCTTTAAAGAGTTCTTCTGTCCCAATGCATATCCGTTATAAAAATCATGAGTGAAACTCACAAAGGGAAGAAAAATATCCTATCCCAAACAAAATGCACATTTTGTTCATGTTATCATACTTCACAACATAATCAATATATATGATAATGATATTATGTTTTCCATAATTTTTCTCATTTTTATGGTTGTCATTATTTTGTTTTCAAGGTCAGAAGGTATAATAAATTGTCTCAGAATCATCACAAGATTGATTTAGGTTGGGCTTATGATTCATGCCCAATTTAGGTTGAGATGCTCCTAGTGTTAGGCTGATTTATTCAATTTACTGTCTTCTAACCTTCTAAACCAGACTCAATTTACACTTTGAACACCCTAATTTTGAGAATCAACATAAGTCTGATGTGTTATGGTTGTTGGTTTTCAATACTGCAAACCTGGGAAGATACCATTTTGAGTTGTATGATATGTGAACAACTGGTGATTATATTGACTACCAAATGAAATAAACAAAGGATTAAATTCTTTCAACTTTGTTTCATGAATTCTGCTTTGCATTTATTATGGCATTTTGAAGGGGTTGCATAACCTACAATTTTATGATAATTATGAAATTGCATAAATTGTTTATTGTCTTATTATTATATTCAACTTTGAGTTCAATAATTGGTCATATTTATTAAGTCTTAGAACCAGCAAAGAGCTTTGAGTTATACCCATTTTCTTCCCTAATATTTTTTTTTGTAAAAATAGATATGGTGGTCATCTTATGTTTCCTTTATTTAAGAAGCTAATTTAGTTGTCATTGAATGCTTCTTGTGATGCGTATTTGTAATCAGATTATTTCCTACATGACTATTGAATGCCCTTCTGTTTTTAATTTTGACTGAAAATCCCAAATTTTAAACAATTCAAATAGTCAGAAAGACATGTCTCCCATCACAGAGAAACATGCCAATCTCTTATTGTTTTCTCACATGCTTTACACCATTGTCTTTTAGTGTGCTGTGCTTGCATTGGATGATTCAGTATTAGATGTTGATCAAATTGAGAACCTCATAAAGTTCTGTCCAACCAAAGAAGAGATGGAATTGATCAAGGTATCAAAACTTTTCTTCTTCATCAACTAGAACTTCATGTCATAGGGGTAGCATCGTTAGCTTTGTAACAATCTATGTTATTTGAGCCGTAGCCATACTTTATATGCAGAACTATAATGGAGATAAGGACAACTTGGGAAAATGTGAACAGGTGAGTGGACTTCTAATGTTGTTTCTCGTTTCTTCAACATTTTCCCCCACTTCAGGCTACTTGTGGTAAGATAACTTGTCTAGCAATAATGGAACAATAAATATTAATCTGCAATGAAGCATATAATTAGACCATCACTCTTTTTCTTTGTATATCTGTGTATACTGTATACTTTATGGCCAGTGATTATTTTTTAAATAAGTGAAAAAATTCTCTAATATGGCTAACTTGCTACATGTAGTTCTTGGAAATCACCTTCAAGATTGCTTTTTGTCCCCTCTCATTTTGTTCTTATTTGCTTTTGCATTTTGTGATAGTTCTTCATAGAGCTAATGACAGTGCCAAGAGTGGAAAACAAGCTAAGAGTTTTCGCTTTCAAGATGCAATTCTGTTCCCAGGTCAGAAGACAATCATGAAATGCTTTTGGTTATTAAATAATTCTTTTTTCTTGACATTAGAGATTAAGCTGCTCTGGTGCCCTTTGCTATGTAATATTCATGCAGGTTTCAGAGCTTAGAAGGGACTTGAATATTGTAAATTCTGCATCTGAAGAGGTAAGTAATACATCTTTTTCTTAAATACTCTATTTTCTGAGTCAATATCCTTTTCTCTTCACCTTCCTTTGGTATGTGAATCAGATAAGGAATTCAGTCAAGTTGAAAAGAATCATGCAGACCATTCTTTCTCTGGGTAATGCTTTGAACCATGGAACTGCAAGAGGTGATTTAAAGCTTTAGCGTTCACCGTTTCTCTATCACAAAGTGTTATGTATAACTAACCTAGAAAAAAATCAAAATTGAAGCATGAATTTTCCAGTTACTCTAAAGTCATATAATTTATATGCATGCTGTAGTTAGTATTTGACATTTACTCTTGGTCTTTTGATGAATAATATTTTATTGGAAAATGGCATCACCTTAGTCTTGATATCTTTCTTACTAGTTAATTTATATGATTACTACAGGTTCTGCTATTGGGTTCCGATTGGATAGTCTCCTTAAACTCACTGATACACGAGCCAGAAACAGCAAGATGACTCTCATGCATTATCTTTGTAAGGTAAATGTTGGTTATCCTTAATATAAGTTAAGATATATCTAAATGTGTTGTGTGTTTAAAGCAGAAGATAATATTTATAGTAGTTTACAATGATAGAAGTTAATTACAAAATTAAAGGGAATTAATTGAATCCCTACAATTTAGGAATTGCTTCTATATTTACGTATTTTCTAACACTCCTCAAGTTGGAACATATAGATCATATGCACTTAGTTTGTTACAAGTAAATTCAACTTGAGTCCATTTAAAGGATTTGGTAAACATGTCAACCATGGATAGTTGGAACTGGCAAAATTAGTCATAGACTCATAATCTCATCAGCAGGGACCTTTTCTCGGATGAAATGTCTATCTATTTCTATGTTCTTAGTTATCTAATGAAAGATTGTGTTGGAGGCAATATGAAGTGCAGCCTGGTTGTCACAAATCAGCTTCATCTCCTTGGTATCTCCTAGCTTTAGATGTTGGATTAGTTGTCAAAGCCAAGTTAGCTTGTATGCATGGCATGATGTTCTGCTTCTGCAATGCTCCAAGCACCTATATTTGTTTCTTATTTCTCTAAGAAATTAAGTTTCCTCCAAAAAGTATACAATATCCTGATGTGACTCTTCTATCAGATGGTGAACCAGCCTAGTTAGCAGCAGAATAGCTCACAATGCTAGTATCACCTTTATTTGTGTTACGCAAATCTTTGCCAGGGCATTTTTAATGAATTGATGTGAAACTGATCACTCCGTATTTCAACACTTAAAATTTTATTGTTTCTAACACTCAAATTTCTATATGAATTGTTTATGCACAAAGAGTTTTCTCCTGGGTGAAATTTATTAGTAAAATTATTTTATTTTTCAGAAAAAACATCTTCACTTTGTTGTGTTTATTGATGAGTGGTGAACTGCAGCAAGTAATAGAGTAGTTGATAGTTTATTCTTGGACTTCCTCGGCAATTGGCATTTTGTCTGTCAGTTTTTATGGGCATATTGACAAACATTGGTTGAATTTATTTGTTTTCTGGTGATTAAATTGTGAAGATATTGCAAAGGACTATTTGGCTCTCTCCCTGTTACCCCTTCATGAAATAAGAATGAGATGATTGGTTAAAGATGTTGGCAATAAGAATGAGATGTATGTTAGGTATAATGTTCCTGTTATCGTATTTATTGTATGCTTAAATATATATAAGATTCAATTAATAACTTAATAGTTAAACTAGTGACCCAATATCCCAACTCAGTGTGGTTGGGCCAAGTTTAATAACACTTATTGCAATGCAGATATTTCACATTGCTTTGCTTATTAACCATTAGAGTTAACATGACGCACAAATAATGTGACACCATTTTTTTAGTACTTGTGTGTGATTAAATGCAAATGTATGTTCTGTCTATAAAACATTGCATGTAAATATATGCTGTCTATAAAACTTTACTCATTATTCTAATCGGCCTGTGGGAGTCCATCAGATAATTATCGATTTTGAGATAGTGCCCTGGTGTGAAATAAGTCAGATTGTAATTGTTTTGATGATTGACAAAATGTAGGTGCTTGCTGAAAAGCTTCCAGAACTTTTAGATTTCCCCAAAGACCTAGTCAGTTTGGAGGCTTCAACCAAGGTATCTTTTTTTATTCTACTGTTATCTCAGGTGGTTTCAGTTCTTTCTCATTTGGATTTTGGTGTATGCCAAGTTTTAAGCAAGTATTCCATACAGATACAATTGAAATATTTGGCAGAGGAAATGCAAGCAATTAATAAAGGACTGGAGAAAGTAGTTCAGGAATTGACAGCATCAGAGAATGATGGGCCTGTATCAGAAAACTTCTGCCAGGTACTATATATTGCAGGTCATCTAAATGCTTCAATCAAATTGAACTGTTCCAAGCATCTGAATTCTGATGATTTAGATCAAAATATTAATGTTGAAGTTTGGCTTAGGCTAGGCAAGCTTCAAACATCGATGTAAACCATGGCATGCTGAATATTGACATGCTGTAAGCAAAGGGTGCATTTGAAAGAACTTCCTTTTCTGAATGAGAATATGACAATATGTCAGACATTTAAATTTATGTTGCCTTTATTATTATGACAATGGAACTCCATAGCTACTACACAGACTAATGCAAATCTGGGTCAGTTAAGCAGCGTCATATATAGGATTGACAGTGAAGTATCCCAGAGTGATATTTACCATTCTGTTAGAGTTATTTGAAACTTATCTGAGTTATTGACTTCTTTGTCTATGCATTTCAACAGTGATGAAATGTTTAGCTCTATCTCAAGTGATTTTATTTGTTATTTATTTATTTACTTATTTATTTCACTTGGCAATATTCAGATTCTGAAGGAATTTCTTTCTGAGGCTGAAGCTGATGTGAGGTCTTTGGCTCAACTTTATGCCAATGTGGTATGGATTTAGTTCTTTCCTTTTGAAGCTAGTTTTTTGCTTAAATGAATGCCAGGTATGACAAAGGACATGTCTGATATTCTGAATCTGAATATACCAGGGTAGAAATGCAGATGCATTGGCTTCATACTTTGGAGAAGATCCGGCTCGTTGCCCATTTGAACAAGGTAACTAGCTATTTTTATTCAGTCTACATTATCATCTTTTGTCCCACTTCGGCCTGTGTTCTCTTTCCAAAATGTGACAATAGTTGAAACAATGTGATTGTGACAAAAAGAAAACCATTTTTTCACATTAAACTCACCATGGCAACCTTTGTGGGGATTTATTTTTTTTCTCTAGTTGTATCTACACTGCTCAACTTTGTGAGAATGTTCTCGAAAGCACATCAAGAAAACATCAAGCAGATTGAATTAGAAAAAAAGAGAGCAGAGAAGGAAGCAGAACATGAGAAGCTGAAACTAGCTGCTAAAAAGGGGTCTGAAAATATGATAAGAACCACCATCAAGAGTGGGAATATTAAATGACCATATTTTTCATTTTAATGGCCTCAAGCTGCTAAAGAGATGTTCCACAGTGATAAAGTTGCTATCTGGTTGGATGAAGAAAACACATTGCACAAATGCAAAATCATCTTGTTCTTGGCTGCATCAAGATTGTTTACGATCCAATAACTCCAGTTCTCTAATGCAAGAAATGTAATGTTCACGGCATATGGCTGAGGATCTATACACAGCATAGTCTTGAATTACTAATTAACAATCATTTCATTCTCAATTTGTTCCATGTCCAACAGAAAAGCAGTTCTATGATGTTCACTTAGGTGAGGCATGGGGAACTATTTCGGTGTACAAAGTATTTGATTTAGTTTTGCCCTGCCAGTCCAAAATTTTGTGTACTCACAATAGCGATGTAAATGCTGATCCAGTGATATTTTTATTTTTCCACCTAAGATAGAGTAGTATTAAGTTTTATTTTAACTTCAGAGCTCTTAGAGGCACATAAACCTATTGTTTTCAGTTAAAGCCCTTATGCTCTACATGCACTAAAGAAGACAAATGCTTTGTATATATTGTGGTATTTGTTAGAATACAAGTTATTCATTTTACTGAGCCATCCGATTCTTTAAAGTTCTCATTTTACAACTTATTTATTTTAATGAGCTTCAAATCTCATAGCCCCTCCGTGAAATCGTCCTTAGAGGAATACTTAAGATGGGAGTTGCTTTTCCTACCTTTCTATTTTTCTTTTTGCATCCTTCATTCATATAAAAAGATAAAATTATTTTTATAGATTTAACTTTGAAAAATGTAAATTTGGAGATTTGGATTTCTTTTTGGAAACATGAATTCGGAAGACAAATTGTATTGTGTTCATTAGATCTTATATGAGAATATGAATTTTCGAATGTCTGTTTCTGTAATAGAACTGAAATGAATTCTAGATACGTTGTTCCAAAATGTTGTGTAGAAGAAATGTGAATATATGTTTTGAAAAAAAATTTCCGCAAGGTGGTAGATGAATTTTCAGAAATGCGTATTAGGAAGATTTTTTTCGAAATGAATTTAATTATTCACTAGATAAACATTTTCAGAAACTTATTAAATTCATTTCGAATAATAGAAACAAATGGTAGTTTTAGTATTTAATTTTACTAAAAATGAAAGATGTGAAAGGTAAAAAGAAGGATGTAAAAAACAACTTCCATTTAAGATTTATGATCTAGTATCTCATTTGGACTATTATTTATATCATCATCAAATAATCAAATGAAATTATAAATAAGAAAAACATGCTTCAAAGAACTTATGAAAAACTTATAACTTATAAAATTTTTTTTCTCTAACTTATTTTAATAATTTTTATGATTAAATTTATATCATAAGATTTTATTTAATGAAAAGTTATTAAATAAATATTTAATTAAATTATTTATTTTGAAGGCACCTTAAGTTAAAACTGCAAACTTGTACTTGTATTCACTATCCTCCAACATTATGCATGGAAACTAAGAAAATTTTACTCACTTTGTGAGTGCTACCAACCTACCATTTACTGAACTAAGATTCATCTTACACTTGCATATTAGCTTTTGGGGGTAGAAGAGTTGGACACAAGAAAAATAATGATTCATTTTAATCTTCTAGAATATTCAAATTGAGGTTTAGACCTCGTTGCTTTTGCTGGTCAGTGATGGTGCGGGCAACTGCTTCAGCTAATGTCAGAGTAAAATCAGGATCTTTGATTATAGAACTAACATATTCTTCAATTTTGATGTTGTTGCCATGGTCATGCTGTTGCATGATATTCTCAGAAATTTTCCTAGCTGTTTGAGCCCAACCAGAAATAGCAAAGTCAATGTTCTTGGCTTCTTTGTCATTTGGTATGCTTGTTAGAGGCAACTTCTTAGCTACTGATGAGTCTTTAGGTGTGGATGAAGATGGTTTCACTGACTCATGAAGGACACCATGGTTGTGCTCTCCATCATAAGTTGCAACAAGGATGGACTTATCATGTATGGATCTTTGCACCTGAAATGATTAATTACAGTAAGGCATAAATGGTCTCTTAAACCAACAATTATGTCTTCAAATCATATAATAAGGCAAAACAGTAAAGTCTTGCAAGGTTTCTTGAAATCATATGCACATGAAATATAATAATTTGTAAATCATCATGAAGAAAAAGAAATGGATTTTACTCCTAACTAAATTACACCCAACGGTTGGTTGATCCTACAAAAGCAAAACATTTGCAATTTCTTCTTGACCAGTTCCCTAATTGTGTAATCATATTGTCAATTTTTGGGGACTAGGCTTCACAAAAAGATCGAATAACACAATGTTATACATGTCCTAGTTGTATAAATAGACATTGTTAATTTCTTTCTTCATTTACTATACTATATTAAATTATTTTAATTAGTTAAAATCATCGAATGAATCATTAAATCAGTTCTTCAAATTTATTTGTGCTGTCATAAGATCCTTATTGTACAAAAATAACATTAGTCTTCAATGCATGGGAAAATTCATCAAGATACTCTGTAGTCATGGACTAATTTGATTGATTCTTTTTCAACGATAAGAATTAATTTGATGGATTTTTGGTGTACCTTGGGTACTAACATGTTATTTTTCATATTATTATAGAAATTCATATGAAGGAGCAAATACATGTTGGGGACTGATTTGATAATTCACTCTAAAATTATCTATAATGCTTAAATAAAAAAGAACCAATTGAAATTAATTAGGATATGTTTATACGATATACCTTCTTTTTGGCTGGGCAAACTGGAGCCATGGAGCACCTGAAGTAAGCTCTAGGTGAAGCATTGTCTTTGGTAACCTTCTGCCCATACTTCCTCCACTGATAGCCATCTTTAATTATCTATATTCTCAAAGGAAAATTTGTATAAACATATATACAAACTTCATGCTAGAATTTGAGCATTAATTAATTGAAGTAATTTGTCTGTTACACAACCAAATTAGTGCTAATGGAGCATAGCTTACCAAACTATCATCCTCGGGGCGTGTTCTGACAAAGATTTGTAATGGCTTTTTTGCTGTGGGAAACTCTACTCTTGCTCTCTTGTTTGAATCATGGTTAAGTAATGGCCCAATTTGATTTGAACTGAAGCTTTTGTTTTCTGCTTTTCTGATTTCTTGAAGATGGGTCTCAAGCTTTGTGTACTTGGTGGTCAGAATTTCAAGCATCAATGTTAGAGTATTATTCTCCTCTCTCACTTGTTGTAACTCAGCGTGAAGAGTTTCCACCTAATTAATGATCAAATCAAAGATTGCTATATAAGCTTTTAAGCATTAATTAGCTAGGTAAAAATGTTCACAACAAGAGTTTCATATTCAATATATATTCTTAAATGGTTTAACGCCACCCAAAAAGCAAACTAGAAGAACACACACACATTACACACACATATATATACATATATATTATAGACACACTTGATGAGTAATTAAGAAGCAAAGAAAAAGGAGGAACCCAGTTAGTCTAATTACCCTTTCATCCATTTTGATAGCTTGCTTGAGGAGTTGAAAGACCTTGAATCACAACTAAGAATTTCTCTTGCTATTTTACTTAATTGAAAGGGAGATAGGCTAAAAATAATAACCAATAGAGGAGCCTTTAATTATTTATATAAATTAATAAGAATAGAATAGGGTGGGTGGTTGTAGGATGAGAGAGTAAGCTGAAGGCAAATCTATAAACATATTTATATATGGCTATAAGTCTTCAGCCTATGGCCCTTTGGTTCCCCACATGAAAAGAGGTGGCCACAGTAGGGCCTTCAAGTTCTGAGTAAATTGTTGAATTCGATCCCATGTGTTAGAAAAATCTAGCATGATGAGATCTATATAATAAAAATAATTACTTTGAAC
Organism: Canavalia gladiata; assembly: GCA_037954105.1. Taxonomy (NCBI): domain Eukaryota; kingdom Viridiplantae; phylum Streptophyta; class Magnoliopsida; order Fabales; family Fabaceae; genus Canavalia; species Canavalia gladiata. The sequence goes on along the minus strand of CM075664.1, from coordinate 6,829,623 downwards.
AGTTTCAATGCGTCGATGTTCTCTTGTTCTATTACGTAATGAAGTATGATGTCATCCACATGACATAAGCATAACCCTCACCGTTAGGAAAGAATTTTTTTTTCTTTCATCATAGTGTCTCCAAACGTGTTTCTAGGTGCTAAAATAATTAATTAATAAAGTTCAATAAATCCTTGATTATTAGACATCATTTAATTACAACTTTATCCAAATATATGTATTACATATATTTATTTATATTTAGATATATATTTTTATATTTATTTTTTTTAAAAAAAATTGATAACCGTTAAACAAGAGAGATAAATAGTTAAATAAAACTGTTTGGATGTAAAAATATCAAAATTATAATACAAACAAATATGTGAAGATAAACAAAAAAAATAAAAGATACATTTTCTAATTTGTACCTCGTTTGATCTATTTTTCTAAAACTTAATTATTATTTTTAGAATAATAATATAAATACTTTTATATAATATTGTTTACCTTAATTTAAATTCAATAGTTAAATATTTTAAAAAAATATCTTTTTAATAAAATTTATAGGAGTGAACATATTATCTGAATATATGGAGACATTATTTAATTAAAGAACCATCATTTTTTCATACCAACACAGTATACTCCTACATTTTACTATATCTAAATCAAATGGTTAGGAAATTTTTTTTCAAATATAAGGATCGGAGAATTTATATTGAGATGTATGACATGTAAGTTAATATGATTAATTTTTTCTTTAACTAAAAGGTTGAGGTGCAGCATACATAGTAGTAGATCTAAGTCCAATGTATCTGATGCCATTTAGTTGAAAAGGTGGAGGATTAGCATATGTAGTATATCTGAGTACAATGTATTTTAACGCCCTGTGGAACGAGTGAAGAGCTTTGGCAAGTGAAGACTTGAAAAATAAGAATTGGCTTCAAATGTGAAGAAAATCCAATAGCAACCATAAAGGTCGAGCAACACGAACACCAACACGAACCGCGTTTTCCTTTCAAATACGATCCAATGCTTCCCACAAACGACAACACAACAAAGAATGTTACTTTTATTGCATTTCTGATTCACTTACATATCAATTGCCGCACAAACCCTTCTTTTTATGGGATGATTCTTTCTCCTATTTCTTTATTTGTTTTGCTTCAATAAATTTAATTGAGATATACTAATTCTGTCAAATTTTCCTATACACTGTCAATTTGGTTTAATTTTTAATTTCTTTAATTATGATAATTATTTTAAAAATTATATTTATCAGAATTTTTAATTAGCTGATAATATAAAAATTTTATATTAATAAATATAAAAAATTAAACTCTATTTTAATTTTATTAGATGTTTAAATGGATGAGGGTTAAGAGGATTGAATTATACATTAAGGATAATAGTTCATTTACTTATTAAATTATAATATCCCATATATATTAATTGAATTAGGTTATTTAATTTGTTGACTGGTTAATGAAGTTTGAGGAATTCCGTTTATATATCATCCAGAAGAAGAGTTTTTACATTATGATGTAACTATATGGTAATAATGTCCATAGAGATGAGAACATTCGAGTCCCCACTACCGGTAAACTGAATTATACTACTATTTGGATGGGCGGCGCAAAAGAGTCAAAAAGTCTTTGTTTACACTAAAAATTCATTGGTCTTGAAATTTGAAAGTCATTCTCCAAAGTAGAAATGGAAAAATGAAACATTTGGTTCATTTTAAATTGTCCTTTGCAAACCATAAGATTTAATAGATTGGAATAAAAAAAATTATTAGTATTTTTTTACTAATAAATACCTTAATTATTTAATAAAATTTTCTGTTAATCTCTAATTTTCATCATATTTTTTCATTTATTTATATATTTTTTTTAAAATAATTTATATTATTTTAAATAAATGAAGAGACTAATAAATTTTAAAAAAAAATTATAACATGTGTATAAAATAGAGAACTAATTTACCAATTAATTCTGATTCAATGAGTTTGTAAAATAATGTTTAAATTTAATATATTTCTGATTTTTTAAAAAGCTTTGTACAGATTAAATCCATATCAAACTTAATTGGATAATAAAAAAATTAATTTAATTTATCTTCAGAATTTGAAATCTAAATCATACATTTCATGAATCAAATTTAAATTATTTTGATTGAATCGCTTCATGTTACCAGCTCTACTCCAAAACCCACAGAATCTAATCTTATAAACGACAAATAATTAATGGTATTAATTACCAAAATGGAATACAATCCATGCACGTTACTCACCTTGACTTGAAATTTGGTATCATCTCCATGTACCCCACCCATCATTTTCATACGCGGAAAAAACTTCATTCTTCTCTTTAATCACTCACTCAACTACAGTAATCGTTTCCAAATCAAGAATTTATTATGCCAGTAAAATTAAGAGTATAAGATTGTTATTCTAACCATTTCCAAAACATGTCCTACAACAGTGGTTATTTTTCAGTTTTTAGGAAAGAGTCTTGATATTCCCACATTTTTTATCCTTTTTTTTTAAAAAAAAATTACCACAACATTTTTTAAAAATTATTACAATAATTTTTTAATAACTGCCAATTTTTTTAAAAGAAAGATATATCCAGATATGCAGCACTGTTTTAATATGTAGATCTATCTTTTCTTTACATAAAATCGATTTCTAACGTTTTTGTTTTAGATTTTAGAAAAGTATCATGATATTTATGAATTTCATCCGTAATATAAATCTGAATATATATATATATATATATATATATATATATATATATATATATATATAACAGAGATTAAATTATTTTAGAAATAATTTTATTTTAAATTATTCTATTTAATAATTTTTATAAAACATTAAATTTTACTAATTTAATTATTAAATTAATAAATTATATTATATAAATTATTGTTATAAATTTTAAAAAATTATATTTTATTTAAATAAATTTAAATTAACAAATATATAAAAGAAATATATTATTTGTTAATTTAAATTTATTTTTTAAAATATTAATTTTTTAAAAATTTTGTAAAAATAATTTATATAATATAATTTATTATTTAACCATCTAATTAATAAAATTTAATTTTTATAAAGTTATTAAGTAGAATAATTCTAAACAAAATTAATTTTAAAATAATTAAATTTTTTCTTATATATATATATATAATATTTTATTTTATTTTCTAAAAAATTACCATAATATTTTTGAAAATCGTAAAAAAATTCAATTAATGAGATATATCCATATATGCAACATTTTGTATGTACGTATATCTTTTATTTTTAGGAAATCGATTTTTATCGTTAATAGTGGTTAATACCCACAGGCTATACACGTCTGACAGTGTTATTTTTCAATTTTCAGGCATTACTGTCCATTCACTTCCGTTTATATATATATATATATATTCAAGTATCCATGGAGAGAAAGATGAAGAAATTATTTTTATTTATTTAATTATATAAATTTAAAATAATATTAATTACTATATTTTATTAATACTTTTATATATATATATATATATATATATATATATATATATGAAATCAAATAAAAGATAACATAAGAAAATTTATTTAAAAAATTATAAAATTATTAAATTTATTATTGGTTGTAATGGATAAATAAATAAAAATAAAGTAATATATGCTTGGAATTTGGACAAAAGAAATTGCGCTCTCTATATATTAGGAGATTGTATAGTTTATAAGAGTTCAAGGGTTAATTAACCAAAACAATACACTTATATTATAAAAATACATATTAAAAATATTATTTTAAAAAATTTTAAATTAGGATTTTTTTTATGTCAAGCAATTTTTAACTATAAGAAGAAATTTGATAGTTTTTCTAAAATTTAAATTTCTGACGATCTTAAACCTCCTCAAATATTTTACTAGAAATATAATTTCAATTTAATAATACATTTAAAATAATATTATTTTTAATAATTTATTTCAATAAATATATTATCTTAGTAGATCACCCAATTTTGTATATTTAAAATGTTATACTCGTGTTTTGCATGGTTAGTAATGAATAAAAACATTAAATATTAATTTTATTTTTATTACACACTAATTATAATATAAAAATCAAATAAAAACTAATATTAAGAATGTAACCACATAAAATTTTTGTAAGAAACTTAGAAGAGTGAAAAATTGAAAGGCTTTCAATTTGACAAAAGTAGATATTAATACTTTTACTAATTTTTTACTATTTTTTATTTCTCGAATAATAAAATGACAACTTTATTCTATTCTATTATAAAATATTTAATATTTAACGAAGTTATAAATATCTTATTTTATATTTAATTTTAGTTTTAGTTCATTATTTTTTAAAATATTTTGATCCTTCTTTTTATGGTTGTTGGCTTTGGTCTGCACCATTAAAAGAAAATTACTTTAACTCTCCAAAAGTGTCATTACTTACAATTTGATACTTAAATTTATTTATATATTCATATTTTTATATTTTCAAAACAATATTTGATTTCAAAAATTCAATTTATACATTTTGATTCTTAAATGTACTAACTTTGTTGATACTTTATATATATATATATATATATATATATATATATATATTTATATATATATATATATAATATAATATAATAAAAATTTACATTTATATAACAAATTATTTATCGAATAAATTTGGTATTTCTATGTAGAACATATATTAGTTTTCTACTACTTTGATAATAATTTATTTAATATTAATTTTATTTTTCACAGAATATGTAAGAATATTACAGATCAAGGAGGAAGATTTTTATGTTTAACAATATTTGAGTAAGTTATTTAATATCATACAAATTTAATTATAAAATAAAACCAATATCAACTGTACATTAAATAATTAAATTAATATTTTAATTTTGAAAAGATTAAAGTATCATATATATATATATATATATATATATATATGGATCGGTACAGATATCAAATTTGCAAACTTAGATCATTTAATAATTTTTTAAAAAGTTAAATTTTAATAATCAAGCTATTAACTTATCTAATATTATCATATGATCATATATATATATATATATATATATATATATATATATATATATATTTTAAACATTCATAAATATATTATATAATAGTGGAGATTTACTTATATTATAAATAATATATTATATATTAAAATAAATAGTAAGATGGAGAATATAAATTAATTTTTTAATTACATAAATTTACTAAATTTGATCTACTTTTTTACAAAAATTTAATTTAACCGTTGTATTATTAAGATTTCTGTGCTAAAAATTGTTAAGTGGTTTAAATCTATAAATGTGACACTTGAGTCATTTTTTATTTAAAGATAAGTTGATAGAAATAAAGGATAAATTATATGAAATCTCAAAAATTAATTATAAGCTGAAAAGATAAGTAAAAATTAAAAAATTAACCAGAAATTAAAAAATTTTCAATTAAAATAAAATATATTTGATATACCTAGATGTTAAATTAGTTTGTAAAAATAAAATAACAAAAAATAGATTATTATTATTATATTTAAGTTTAAGTATTATAATTTTTTATTAATTATAAATTTTAACATTTTTTATTTAAATGAAATTATTATATTAAAAATAAGGATAAACTTTTTTACTTTATTTTTACTTAAATGTTTTTTATTAAAAAATATTATATACATAAATTTATAATTATTTTAACAATTATATATTATAATTTTTGTATGATTTATTTATTTAATTATTTAATTATTTATGATATATTATTAATAAAAATTATGTTTTTAAATAAATATATATTTTTGAAAATAAAATATTTATTTTTAATTTTTGTAAATAAATTTTAAACCATGTTTATATGAAAGGAGTACTTATTATATTTTTAAAAATTTTATGAACAAAAATTAAATATTTTATTATAAATAATTTAAATAAAATACTTGATAATTACATTAAATATTGTGTCATGAAATGAAGATAAAAAAATAATATTTATAATAAATGAGAGATTATGAAAATATCAAAGATAAAAAAGAAAAGAAAAAATTACTTTTAACTAATAACTGAAATTTTAAACACTTTCAAAAATAATGTTTAAAAGATGTTAGTAGTTATAAAAAAATATCATGTAAACAAAATTAAAATGTACTATTGAAATATTTTATAGTATGATAATAATAAAATAACAATGGAAGGTATTAAATATTTAAATAATGAATACTTTTTATTTTAATAATAATTTTGAAATATATTCTTATATTTGAAAATTACGACTTCTAAATATTTTTTATTTTATTAAATGATATTATTTTCATTTTAGCATTAATTTACAAATATTTGTTATATATATATATATATTTTTTTTAAAACTAATTAATATCATTAATTGAAAATGATAATTTATAAGTATTTTCAAATGATAGTAAATCATATTATATAACACCAAAACAACATATTATAGTCTATAAATATGGGTTAATTCAATCAGTAGATGCTTGATTTTTTAAACAATATTTTGGGTTCGAGTTACCTATATATCTACTAGGAGAATTATCCACCATGATGGGATGTTTTTGACTTAAACAAGATTGTTTTCAGTATAAAATTATTTAAATATAAATGAATATTATCAAAATATTTAAATAATATTATGATATACTTATTTGATTATTGATTTAGATGGAGAATGTAGCTAATGGGATTGTTACATAATTATATAATTGTAGAAATTCAGCATAGAATAAAATAAGAATAACACTATTATAGTTAAAAAAAATAAAAAAATAACACCATCGTTGTGCAACTAATAATATATATATATATATATATATATATATATATATATTATGTTTCATATTTTGATTTAAAATAATATAACTTTTATGCTTCTCTATTATTTACGTAAATAATATAAGTGACTGTAAAAATTTTATTACTTTTTGCAAATAATAATTTAATTTAATTTTAATATATAAGAAGTGTAAATTTTTATACTATTAATTAATTATAAATCACCTTAAATATAATTGTTAATGTAAATATCGCAAAAATTAATTATTATTATTTACATAATAATCTATTATTAGATGAGAGAGTAAATTCTTTTATATTGTCAGTTTATTTTAATTAAATTTATAGTTTTAATTGTTGATTTTGTAATATTTTAAAATTTAAATTTGATTCATCTATTTTATTGTAATATTTTACACTTATTTAATTTTTATAATTTCATAATATATCTATTTCTGATTTTGTAATTTTTAAATATGAAATTTCATTTTTATAACATTATTTTATTAGTACATCTGATATTTTTTATTTTATAATAATTGTGTTACTTAACTTTTATTTTTAATTATTCTTTTATTATTCTAATATTGGGGTTTATTAAAATTCTTTTTCTATTAACTAAATAAATTTACATTAACAATTATATATATTAACATAATTAAATTTTTTAAAAAGTATATTAACAAGTTATATTTTGAATATATTTTTAAAAAACTCAATTTATAATTTTGCTAATATAATTCTTTTAAAAAATAGATAAACTCATGCATAAGTCTCTCTTAAAATTTTTTTTTCATCCTTCTTATAGATGAAAAGACAAAAATATTCTTTTTTTATTAATTTTTCTTTTCTTTTTGTCTCCTTCCTCCTTTGGCTTTCTGTCTTTTTTCTTTTTCTTTTTTCTTCTATCTTTCTTTTTCTTTCTCATTTCTTCTTCTGTTTATCGTTGTTATACTTTCTTCTTTATTAATTGAATCTATGTTAAATTTTATTTTTGGTGGAAAGAAAAACTAAGAAAATAAATATCGGATAAACGTCGGAGGAGTATCGAAGAAGACGAACGAAATTTATATTTCGTAAACTAATTTGCAAAACGTTAAACATTTTTCACAAATTAATTTACGGAATGCATCAGTATATTCCGTAAATTAATTTGCGGAATGTAATTTTTTTGATTCCGCAAATTAGTTTACAAAATATAAAAATGTAACCTTCCGTAAATTAATTTATGAAAAATAAAAAATTATATTCTGCAAATTAATTTATAGAATACACTGCTGTATTCCGTAAATTAATTTGTAGAATAGATGAATACTTGTGAAAATTTTTTTTTATAAAAAAATAAATAAATGTTAAAGATAAAATAATAATAAAAAAATTTTAAAAAATTGAAGAAGGTAAAAAAAAAATACAAAAAGTAAAACCTTTTTAATTCGTGTGGACTCATGTGGATCCATCTGATTTGCTAGCATCCATTATCTTTACCAAAGCCTTCTATGAACTATCCCATCTAGAAGGATTGATTTAGCAACGTATATATAACTTTTCATATATTTAAATAATAATATAAATTTATTTATATTTAAATATAAATTATTGAATATGTTTTATTTTTTTAATATATATTAACTGTTAAATAAAAGGAATAAATAAATAATATTATTTAAAAATAAAATATTATTATTATATATAAAAAATAAATTGTAATTATATTTTTTAAAATTTAGTAAAATAACATTATAAATTTTTTTTATATACATAATTTTTATAAAAAATTAAAAGTATATAATTAAAATAATATATAATGTTATATTTTTACATAAATTAAAAAAATTTATATAAAATTATAAATAATATTTTTATATTTTAAAAGATATAAATATAACTTTGTATTTGTATCGCATATCGTACTGATGGAAAAGCAATTAATATTAGGCACCTCGTATAACACCACAGTGTGAATACATAATTAACTTTTTGACTCTTGTAATTGAGTGCGCAGACACCATGTTCATGACGTGAATCATGTGATGCAGTTACGTACACCTCTCATTTAGACTATGCGCTGCATCTCATGTGGATCATTCACCTAAATCTTGGCTGATTGATTTTACCGTGCTATTTCTAAAAACTAAATATCCACTTTATACTCCCAACTTATCTGACATCACGTAATAATATATTAATTTAATATAGTTATGTAATGTATGCCGCATTACTTATTAGGTAATGTATTATATGACGTGTTGTCATGAAAGTAATGTCTCATATATTACGTTATGTGTTTAAATTAAAATCTTTAAACATGAAATATATTGTAAGATGTGTTTTTTTTTTAAAGTAATGTATAAGCAATGTGTTTAAATATTTAAATTTAAATAAAAGCATATGATATAATACATTAAAGTGTAACTTTTGAACTTTTTAATATATTTTAAGATATATAGTATGTAGTATTACAAGATTTTTATATATTTTTAAAAAAATTATAATTTTTTTACTTTTTTTTTCTGTTTAAGAATTTTACTAAAAAATTAATATTTTATTAGTATATGTTAGTTTAATATAAATCATAAGTTAAAAGATTTAGTTTTATTATATTATTATTATAATTTAAAATTTTAAATAAATTTGTACATAATGTTTTTAAAGTAACTATAAATCATAAAAAAATAATTGAGATTGATATAAGATTGATATAAATTTCATAAAATCTTTAAAAATAAATTACATAAAATTTTATTAAAAATATGGAAAAATTTTATTTTATTTTAAAAAAATAGTGAAGTTAGTAATTAAAACAGTAAGTTTAATAAAATATTATGTGGAAAATTTTGTAATAATTAACTAAATGTTAAAAATATTTTAAAAATGAAGTTTGTGTAATAAATAATCTTAAATTATTTACAAAACATTTAAAATAAATACAGTTTAAAGACTTAAATATCCTAATTAAAAATATTTAAAATAATTATAGCTTAAGAAAATGTTAAAATTAATAGGTTAGCTTAATCATTTAAATAAAATCATTAAGTTACTATAATGAATTAGGTTTTTAAAAATTTTTAAATGAAAAATAAGATAAATTGTAGTTGATATTATTTTAATATATGTTTTTAATTTTTAATTAATTTAATTTAATTTAATTTAATGATGTAGGTAAAAATATGAGGTTAATTAAAAAAGTAGGATTTAAATTTTTAAATAGAATTTTTAAGTGTTTAATATATTTTATATATGTAGGATAAAATTTATAAATAAATATAATTTCAAAAAATATAAAAATTAATAAGTTAGTATTATAATTTAAAATAAAATTATTAAGTTAGTGTAATTTATTAAAATTTTAATAAATTTATAATATTAAAAATATAATAAATTATAGTTTATTTAATTTATATAAATTTATAAATTTAAAATAATTTAGTGATATTAGTAAGTAGAGATACTTAGTTAATTAGAAAATTATTGTTTAAGATTTATAAATAAAATTTATAACTATTTAACATATTTCAAAATTATAGAATAAAAATTATAATGTAATACAATTTATAAAATTTTAAAAATTATGTACCTTAGTGTAATAAATTAAAATAAAACCATTGAGTTAATCTACAATTTTATAATATATTCTTCCATAAAATGTTATAATAAAATGTTAAAAATTTTATAATAAAATTATCCATAAAATTTTAAAATAAAATTATTCATAAAATTTGATAATAAAATTTTTAATAATATTCTACAATAAAATTTTAAAAATAAAATAATTTATAACATTTTAAAACAAATTTATCTATAAGATCTCATAATATAATTTTTTATAAAATGTTAAAATAAATTTAAACACATACATAAAATTTTAATTTATATATAGAGTTTATAATAAAATTTTAGTTAGTGTATGTATTTGAATTTAAACATAGTTATTAATTATTATATATTATGTTTTATTAGTATGACATCTCAGCCCGCACGTATTCTTAAATCGGGTTTTGATGACCTTCTCCTGTTGACTCTACAATCGGTCCATATTTCGGAACGATTGTGGAATAAGGAACGCGACCGGGAATTGAAGATCAGGTGAGCGAAGCTGTTACATGATCATGACAACGTTGAGAATATTTCTGCTCTAATTTTGGATCGCCTGAGACAAGATGGATTCTTTAGAGTAGCTCAGCTACAATTTTTATATTCTGATGCTTTATTGGTTGAAGCATTAATTGAGTGATGGAGGCCTAAGACCCACACCTTCCACGTACTTTTTGGGGAGACTACTATTACATTCTAGGATATTAGAATTTTGACAGGGTTGCCTATTGATGGTGTTTCTATTATTGGAACTATATCTTCACAGTCTTGACAACCTGTGGTTTAGAACCTATTGGGTATCTCCATACCTAAAAGAGCTTGTTGGTGGTTCAGTAAAGATATCTTAGTTGCTACAGCATTTTGGGGATATAGAGGATTATATCGAGAGCGATGAGCAGTTGGATTGTTATACTCGAGCCTATATACTTCGTTTGATAGGAGGAGTGGTGTTTGTGACCATTCGAGGTTGAGGGTTTCATTAAGGTATCTCTCGATGTTATCTGACTTTGACCACTATGGTCAATATAGTTTAGGAGCTGCTGCCTTAGTATATCTCTATTGATAACTATGCAGTTGCATAAATTACGATAAAAAAAAATGTGCGAATTTAGTGTGTTGATATAGATGTGGGCATGGGAGCGATTCCCGAGGTTGAGGCCAGTTGATCACGGTTACTCTGATAACACACCAATATATGGAGTGAGGTATTCTAAAATTTGTTAATCCACATTACTAATTTGATAATTGTTCAAATGTTCTCCATAGTTAATTTTTTAATTAAAATACACTTTCAAAAAATTGACAAATGGAAGAGGGGGTTGGCTAGGGTTGTAAGGTAGGATATATCATTTTATAGACATGTTTTCGATACTATGAGTCGAGACTAGGTAAGAAATAACTCTTTTTTTTTAATTAATAGGTATATGTAGTGTATCATTTAAGTAAGATTTTAAGTAATTTGTCTTTTATTAAACAGATCACTTGGCAGCTATACATGCAATTCATGGATGACTTGCCAACTATTTGTACTCAGGGCATGGCTATCTGGAGAGTTGTGGTGCCACTCATTTACTTCAACATCCTGGAGTGGCACCAACCTGACCGTTACATGAGATAATTTGGAATGTCGCAACACATCCCCTAGACTCCATCTTAAACATTAAAGGTACATGCCATGACCTTGAAGGGTAAGACAGATGAGAACTGGTCTCGTGTGTTCACTCCTTTCTAGATGATATGGGGGAACAGAGATCAGCGCATTTGCACTGGCATCCCATCCAAGGAGTTATTGAGTTATAATTCTGATTATATGAGATGGTATACCAAACATACGCAGAGATAGATCACCAAGGAATATGCGCTTAGCGGACGTGTAGTGAGTCAACAATTATTACATTAATATTACAAAGTAAGGTTTATATTCTCATAAGAATTTATTTCATTTTTTATTTTAGGATGATGAGCTAGAGTATATGTATTATCTAAGCATCGAGGTAGTATAGTTTGGGTCTACCTCATTGGCCGATTTGTTGATCAGATCAAGGAGCAAATCCAGAGGGCCATGGTATTGAGAAAGGCTCAAGATAGGCTCGTTTAGGCTAGCTTCAATGCACCAAAACCTACTTAGCAAGCCCCTTGAGTTGAGGCCAGATTAGATATACTAGATACTAGGGTTAAGCGACATGGCTTACAGCGTTGATGGAGACGTGTAGAGCATTAGGCATAAGAGATGCCCTCATTTCCACCTAGGCAGGAGGGACAATATTTTTTCCCCACTCAGGATGAGGCTCCCCCTTCACCGCCTCCCACATATACATTCCCTTCACACGATACATTGAAGCTGGAGGTAAAATATTTACTTACAATTTATTTCATTATTTGTACATTATATGAATATAGACCTCAATTTGTTAATTCATTCATTTATTATTTTTGTGTGAAATTTTTTAGCAGCAGGTATGTGGGTCCATCGACAGAGATCCAGTTTGGATTTGATGCACTATTCATGTCACCAGATTTTCCTCTCCCGCAGATGTTTTTCGGTGGAATGGACCTTGTGGTGGACCCTAGCTTCGGAGGGACTGAGGAGGGTGTGAGTTCACAGTCTCAGCCATCATTCTTCATCCCTTCACCATTTCACCCATCTATGGTGACACCTCCCACCCTATGCATTATTTTATGCAACATTATGATATTTTACATAACTATAGCGATCAGGGTATTGACTTGAATGCTCATTTATCTGCTGCTTTTCATAATGAAGCACATATGGAGCTCTCAGGTAAGGATGTGGAGGATATTCCTTAAAGGAAAATGAGGCGAACTATTAGGGGCAGAGACAGAGGACTTTAGACATATGTATATTTTGTTTTGATTTTTTGTGATAATTAAATATGAACTGTGTTTACTTTTACATTATTTACTATTCACCTATGTTCTGTTTATTTAAATCCAATGTTTTTTTTTTAAATTTTTACTCGCTTATTGTCGCAACCGTAATTCCGACGAGACGACGAACTCGCTAAAATTTTGAAAATGAATTGTTGATTTTGATGATGTGGAGTCGCCACCAAATTTTTATTTAAGGGAAAAGATTTGGAAAACCCTGACTCGAGGTAGAGATTTAGGTTCGGGAGTCGGTTACGAGTGGGGAAGGTGTTAGGCACCCCACTCGCCCGTTCAGAAGAACGGTACCCTTAAACTGAGTGTGCGACTTTTGAAAACTGTTTGATCCCTTAATTAATGTGAAATAAAATAACTTGATGGAGGTTAGCCTGACAGGACTTGATCCTGCTCCTACGTATTCCCCGGTGCAATGGGAAACTCAAGGCTTACGTAGTTCTGGTTTGATGTGAAGGCTTGACCTTCAAAAGTGTTTAAAAGGAATGTTTGAAAAGCTTGAAGGCTTGACCTTTGGAGCTACTTGGAAAGTAACATTTGAAAATGGCTTGATTTTTTTGAATATTTTAAGGAGAATCCTTAATCCACATATGCACAGGATCCAAGACAACTACGGCTGCACTGGGATCCATACGAATTCCTAAACCCCGAACAGCAGAAAAAGCTACCAGTTCGTGCTTAGGATTCATCGCGTGAGACTTAGGGATTCTAAAAATGAAGTTTTATTATTTTACAAAAGGAATCTTCAGTCCACATGTGCACAGGGTCCAAGACAACTATGGCTGCACTTGGGACCCATATGAATTCCTAGGAAGCGAACAACAGAAAAAGCTACCAGTTCGTCCCCAGGGTTCATTGCGTGAGACCTAAAACCAAATGAATTTTGATTAAAAGATTAATCTTGATTGGAAAGATTTTGACTTGATGTGAAAGAAAGAATTTTAGGTTTGTTTTGAGAATTTGATGGAAAAAGCTATATATAGAGTGATGAGGAAATTCTATTGGGGTTAGTTTTGTAACTATTAGGAATTTTGGGACAATTTGGTAATCATTGGGAATTTTGGGGCAATTTGATAATTATTGGAAATTTTGGGATTTATTTAGCAATTATAGAATTTCTGAGGGGTAGTTTGGTAATTAAGGCTTGAGGGATATATATGGAATTAAAAAAGGTTAGGGGTAATTTGGGTATTTTAGAAGTTGGGACATGTTGGGCATTATTGGAAATGTTAGGGGTAATTTGGGTATTTTAGAAGTTGGGACATGTTGGGCATTATTGGAAAAGATTAGGGGTAATTTGGGTATTTTAGAAGTTGGGACATGTTGGGCATTATTGGAAAAGGTTAGGGGTAATTTGGGTATTTTAGGCTTGAGGGGCAGATTGGGAATTAATTGAAATGTTAGGGGTAATTTGGGTATTTTAGAAGTTGGGACAGACTGGGAATTAATTGAAATGTTCAGGGGTAAATTTGGTATTTTAGGCTTGAGGGGCAGATTGGGAATTAATTGAAAAGGTTAGGGGTAATTTGGGTATTTTAGAAGTTGGGACAGACTGGGAATTAATTGAAATGTTCAGGGGTAAATTTGGTATTTTAGGCTTGAGGGGCAGATTGGGAATTAATTGAAATGTTAGGGGTAATTTGGGTATTTTAGACTTGAGGGGCAGATTGGGAATTAATTGAAATGTTAGGGGTAATTTGGGTATTTTAGACTTGAGGGGCAGATTGGGAATTAATTGAAATGTTAGGGGTAATTTGGGTATTTTAGACTTGAGGGGCAGATTGGGAATTAATTGAAAAGGTTAGGGGTAATTTTGGTATTTTAGGCTTGAGGGGCAGATTGGGAATTAATTGAAAAAGGTTAGGCGTAATTTGAATTTAATGGGAAGAATAGAATTTGCTTTGAATTGTCTTGATTCGATTTATTTGGAAAGGACGAAAATTAAAGTTAAACTTGATTCAAGAAAATAAAACACTTGTGCATTTGGTTTGATATTAAGTTAATTGTGAACCATAATATTCGGCGTCTTTGGGATGGTTTCATATAAGCTTGAAATCACCTTTAATTGACCCAGACTGGGTCACTGGCCCGTTGAAATCCAAATTGAATATTGCATGTGAGGCATGTGGGGTATATGTAGAAATTGCGAAATTGAAACTATGAGATATTGGGGTTCAAATGCAGGGACCTGGGCACATGCATGTAATACTGCATGTCCTCTTTCAACATCCCCTGATTATCATAGACACATGAGAGTTAGTTATTATTGAAGACACGGCTGAACTGGGACCAATTGAAATCCCCGCCGTAGCATATTACAGCTAACCTCCCTATATGTCATTACTCAATTCTTTGATTATCCAAGAACTAACACCATCTACCTTGATCGGATCAAACCCATGGGCATGCACCAGCCGACGCACTTGCATTCGCATCGGGTTAAGTATGTCATTGAAATTTCTTGACAATCGCTGAAGATCGTAGCTCCAGGAAGCTTATGCCTTCATTCTTATAACATCAATCTTATTTAGGTTGATTACATATTATCAACTTTAATCTACCGAATCAGAACGATCATAAATGAGCAAAAGCGATTAGATTACGAAGACTTTAAGCAGTTCTTGTCATTTCACAGATAAAGCAGAATTTAGAATGCAAGTTGAAGAGGAATTGTATGTTAGCTGACCTTGAGCTCCGCTATGTGATGACGAGTGCGAAAGGCGAGATCTGGTTCGCTATGAATTGCACCCTTTCTGCCAATCAAAATGTTGGTCTTCTTGAGGTAGACAAAGCTGAGGTTCTTGGCTTAAGAAAGCAGTGTGACCAGCGTCTATGGAATCTGCAGAGGAGGAGACGACGCCTTGAACTCCTAGAATTTCGGTGAAGGTCGCTGATCCCGAGCCAAAGAGAGTGGTCCCCGCTTCAAGAAAACTCCTTTTCCTTTCTTTATATCCTATCCTTTTTTTTCGATGTTTACTTATTTATTATTTTTGTTATTCTGTTAATTCCGTTAAGAAATCTGTTGTTTTTTATTATATTATTATTTTTCAGTTTTTTTAATTTCTATAATTTTTTATTTATTTTCCAGATTTTCTTATTCCTTTTTTATTATTTTTCTTCCTTTTTTTTTCTTTTCTTTTTGTTAAATTTTTCTTTAGATTTGTTTATTATTTATTATTATTATTTTTATTTATCTTGTATATATTTTTTATTATTATTTTTAGTTTCAGATTTTATTATCTTTAATTTCTGTTTTTGTATTTTGTGAATTCTTTTTTTTTTTTTGATTTTAAGATTTTAGATTTTTTGATTTTGTTTTCTTTATTTATTCTTACTTTTTTTTCACTATTTTTTAATTTTTGGATCTTACAATTTTCCTTTAATTTGTTTAATTTTATTTATTTTTCAGTTTTTTTCTTTTTGATTTTTAACTTTTCCAGAATTTTATTCATTTCTTATTTTTCAGTTTTTCTCATATTTTATTTTCGGTTTTTCTTTATTTTGAAGCTTTTATTTTCTCTAAAAAATTTTATTTATTTCTGATTTTATGTTGATCCATCCATTTTCTTTCTATTTATTATTTAACTTAGTATTAGTTTCTTGATTAACTTTATAATTGGGGGCCTCGGACATAAATGGATGTTTACAGTTTGCCCCTCTTTACTCATTTTTCTACCAGATAATATGAGAATTAATTCTCTAAATTATCGGGATAGGAAATGAGTAAAGACGTGAACACTTTATGTCCGAGGCAGGCTTTCTGAAGAAAGTCCGAGAGTAACACTAGAAGCCTTGAGCTTAAATTGAACTTCATGGATGCTTGGAGGGTGGCGGTTAAATGGTGTTGCCGGCTTTATGTGCCGATAGAGCTTAAATATGAAAGGTTTGATTGCATAACCTGATTAGGCTATGAATACTGTTGAAGTACAAGAAAATGAGGTGAGAAGGGCCTATTTGAGGCAGGAGAGCATGCAAGAACAAAAATGTAAGATATGTACAAGGTGGCCTGACAATATAGGCCGAAGTGCAGAAAAGAAAACTTTAATATGCAGAAAGGGAAACTTGATGGTGGCCTGACACTATAGGCCGTGATGCAGAAAACTAAACTTGATGGTGGCCTGACAACATAGGCTATGATGCAAAAATCTAAACTTGATGAGGCCTGATACTATAGGCCTTGAAAAAAAGGTAAACTTGATGGTGGCCTGACAATATAGGCCATGATGCAGAAATTAAAACTTGATGGTGGCCTGACAACATAGGCCATGATGCAGAAACTTAAACTTGATGGGGATCCCGTTGTTGACGGGAAGAATGCAAATGAAATCCTGCTGTTGCCAGGATGAATGCAAACCTGCTTGACAGGTGAACGGAAAAATAAACATGCTTGAAGTCCTGTTGTTGATAGGAGAATGCAAATGAGATCCCGCTGCTGCCGGGAAGAGGCAAATGATGAAATCCTGCTGTTGCCAGGATAAATGCAAAGAAAATTTGATGAGGCCTGACAACATAGGCCATGATGCAGAAAATTAAAAGTTGATGGCGGCCTGACATCATAGGCCTCAAAGCAGTAAATCTAAACTAGAAGGTGGCCTGACAACATAGGCCAGAAAGCAGTAAATCTAAGCTACAGCGGCCTGACAACATAGGCCTAAAAGCAATAAATCTAAGCTACATGGCGGCCTGACAACATAGGCCTAAAAGCAGTAAATCTAAGCTACAACGGCCTGACAACATAGGCCTGAAAGCAGTAAATCTAAACTACATGGCGGCCTGACAACATAGGCCTGAAAGCAGAAAAGTAAACTTGAGGAGGCCTGACAACATAGGCCAAAGTGCGGAAAAATAAACTTGAAGAGGCCTGACAACATAGGCCAAGGTGCAGAAAAATAAACTTGAGGAGGCCTGACAACATAGGCCGAGGTGCAGAAAAGTAAACTTGAAGAGGCCTGACAACATAGGCCAAGGTGCGGAAAAGTAAACTTGATGAGGCCTGACAACATAGGCCAAGGTGCAGAAAAGTAAACTTGAGGAGGCCTGACAACATAGGCCGAGGTGCAGAAAAGTAAACTTGAAGAGGCCTGACAACATAGGCCAAGGTGCGAAAAAGAAAACTTGATGAGGCCTGACAACATAGGCCAAGGTGCAGAAAAGTAAACTTGATGAGGCCTGACAACATAGGCCAAGGTGCAGAAAAATAAACTTGATGAGGCCTAACAACATAGGCCAAGGTGCAGAAAAGATAAACTTGAGGAGGCCTGACAACATAGGCCGAGGTGCAGAAAAATAAACTTGATGAGGCCTAACAACATAGGCCAAGGTGCAGAAAAGATAAACTTGAGGAGGCCTAACAACATAGGCCAAGGTGCAGAAAAGATAAACTTGAGGAGGCCTGACAACATAGGCCGAGGTGCAGAAAAGTAAACTTGATGAGGCCTGACAACATAGGCCAAGGTGCAGAAAAATAAACTTGATGAGGCCTAACAACATAGGCCAAGGTGCAGAAAAGATAAACTTGAGGAGGCCTGACAACATAGGCCGAGGTGCAGAAAAGTAAACTTGAAGAGGCCTGACAACATAGGCCAAGGTGCGGAAAAATAAACTTGAAGAGGCCTGACAACATAGACCAAGGTGCGGAAAAATAAACTTGAAGAGGCCTGACAACATAGGCCAAGGTGCAGAAAAGTAAACTTGATGAGGCCTGACAACATAGGCCAAGGTGCAGAAAAGTAAACTTGATGAGGCCTGACAACATAGGCCAAGGTGCAGAAAAGTAAACTTGATGAGGCCTGATAACATAGGCCAAGGTTTAGAAAAATAAACTTGAGGAGGCCTGACAACATAGGCCAAGAATGAATGATGCATTCTACCTTGCGCTTGAAGGTTATTTCCTTGAAGAGACTTGGGCAACCATTTTGCCCTAGTTTGGAAATTTCTTGATAACTGAGAGACGTCTTGATTTGAAAGAATTTTGGGCCAACGTTTTGCCCCAGTTTGAAGGGTTTCAATAAGCTTGACTTAAATTTTTCTGGGCAACCTTGCCCTATTGAACTCAATTGGAGTTGAGGAATTGAGGATTGCCTCAACTTGGATTTTCCCGGGCAGATGTTTGCCCCAGTTTGAACTTGAATCAGAATTCGGGGATGACCTCAAATTAAATTTTGGGGGCAAGCGTTTTCCCCTGTTTGAACTTGTTTTAAAATTCGAGGATGACCTCAAATTAAATTTTTGGGGGAAAGTGTTTGCCCCTGTTTGGACTTGATTTTGATCTCAAGTTGTATTTTTGTGTGGGCAAGCATTTGCCCCAGTTTGAGTTGATTCAGAACTTGAGGATGACCTCAAATTGACACCCCCTTTTTTTGTGTGGGCAGGCGTTTGCCCAAGTTTGGAAGTCTTTTAATTATGATCGATTTAGGCAATTTTACCCAGGTCTTAATTAGTTTTTGAAAAATGAGTTATGAAATGCTTGAATGAAAAAATGCTTATTGCGATGTTTGAATGAATGAAAGGGAATATGGTATTTGTGATGCTTGAATAAGTGCAGAATGATGCAGGGTTCTTATTTTAATGCTTGAAATAAATATTTGATGAAACAGATGATATTGAATGCAAACCATGAAATGGTGTAAAACTTTTTGTTTCTCTTGATTTTTAATTTTTTCTGACACATTTTTCCTCGACAACCCTCTAGTTGGTGTGACAAGAATCAAAAATCAAGACGAGCTAGATTGACTTAAGTTCGGTGTTTTGGTCAATCTTTTGGCTCCTGATCAGCTTTGGAACTTTCTTTTCCAAGATCTTCGAGATCCAACGGTGGTCAATATTATTGAGTAAGACACACTCCTTTTTGTGGCATTATGGCTGGTAGGAAGATGAATCCTTGGGAAACAATCCTATCGTGTTGCAACAGTCAAGGATTCATCCGACTTGTCATAACTTTTCAAAATTAATCCTTTTTATTTTTACATTTTTCACATCTCCTTTGACATGTGCGCTATTGAGGTGTGCGAAGTGATTCTGGATGGTTAATGAAAAAATATAGAGAAGATTTGCAAAGGATGTTTGAGGTAGTGTACTTGAAAGGGAAAGATGACAAAAGATGTGGGTTCGATTGCCCAAATGGCACCTTTTGGTGAAAAATGCCAGTGCTGCTTTTCATAATCTTGATTGTTGAATTAATCGAACTCGAGAAAATGGCAAAATTTTGCCCCAGTTTTAGGAATATATGAGGTGCAGAATATCATGTTGTCCTGGAATTCCTGGTTTGACCTTAATTTTTGCCTGGGTTGTTCTTTTGAGTTTTCAACCCAGCAGGTCTTTTGTATTGCCCTAAATTTTGCCTAGGTTGCCCTTACGG
The DNA here is from genome assembly GCA_037954105.1 of Canavalia gladiata. Classification (NCBI taxonomy): domain Eukaryota; kingdom Viridiplantae; phylum Streptophyta; class Magnoliopsida; order Fabales; family Fabaceae; genus Canavalia; species Canavalia gladiata. The sequence goes on along the minus strand of CM075664.1, from coordinate 6,808,982 downwards.
GTTTTCAACCTAGCGGGCTCTTGATTTTGGTACCCTAACTTTTGCCTAGGTCTCTTTTGTTGTCGACCTAGCGGGCTCTTGTTTAATTGTGCCCTAACTTTTTCCTAGGCCCCCTTTGAGGGTTTGTTGACCTAGCAGGCCTTTTACTTGATTGTGCCCTAACTTTTTCTTTGATCGTTGACCTAGCGGGCTTTTGCTTGATCGTGCCCTAACTTTTGCCTAGGTCGTTCTTGATTGTTGACCTAGCGGGCTTTCTGCTTGATTGTGCCCTAACTTTTGCCTAGGTCATTCTTGATTGTTGACCTAGAGGGCTCTTGCTTGATTGTGCCCTAACTTTTGCCTAGGTCGTTCTTGATTGTTGACCTAGCGGGCTTTTGCTTGATTGTGCCCTAACTTTTGCCTAGGTCATTCTTGATTGTTGACCTAGCGGGCTCTTGCTTGATTGTGCCCTAACTTTTGCCTAGGTCGTTCTTGATTGTTGACCTAGCGGGCTCTTGCTTGATTGTGCCCTAACTTTTGCCTAGGTCGTTCTTGATTGTTGACCTAGCGGGCTTTTGCTTGATTGTGCCCTAACTTTTGCCTAGGTCATTCTTGATTGTTGACCTAGCGGGCTCTTGCTTGATTGTGCCCTAACTTTTGCCTAGGTCATTCTTGATTGTTGACCTAGCGGACTCTTTCTTGATTGTGCCCTAACTTTTGCCTAGGTCATTCTTGATTGTTGACCTAGCGGGCTTTTGCTCGATCTTAATTTTGCCTGAATTATTGTTGTAAACCGGCAAGACCTTTTTCTAATCATGACTTTGTCACTCATTATTTTGAACTTTAACCCTACTTTTGCCTGGATTCTTTTAGCTTTTAATCCAGCGGGTTTTCTTCTTCTTGAATTTTATGTTTTGACCTTGATTTTGCCTGGATTATTATTTTTTACTTTTAATCCAGCGGGTCTTTTCCTTTTTCTTGAATTTTGTGTAGTTGAATATTGATCTTGCCGGGATCATTTAAGGCTTTCAATTCAGCGGATCTTATTTTGCATCCCTAAATTTTGCCTGGATTTAGACTTGATTCCAGCGGGATGTTTTATTTGACAAGACACTTTGAATAGGGATGTAGAATCCCTGGTTGTTATTCTGCTTCCTCATTGGGTTTTTTCTTTGAGCTTGATTAGTCCGACGTTCAAGATTACTCATTACAGCATTAACATCCTTACCAATTGGTATTTTATTGTTTGGGTATAGGAATAAGAAGTGGGTTGAAAAGAATGGTAAAAATTTTTTTTAGAAGTGAAGCTAAAATGTAAAGCACGTGCTCAAGTGATATGAAAAATGTAATTTTGTATTTATTCATTGCTGTTTATTTACAAAAGATTAATTTTGAAAAACATGACAAATTTTGGATGTTCTTCCTCGATAGCTTGACTTGTACAAGGCGGCTCATTGTGTTGCTCCCATTTCTTAGCCAGTAGATGAACTCTCATGATTCAGGATTTGGATTAGGAGCGATCTTCTCGAAATCTAGCCATTTAGCATCGATTAGGCTTTGCACCTTGCGCTTCAGGACCTGGCAGTTTTCTGTTGAATGACCAATATACCCCGCATGGTAATCACATATGGCATTTGCATCGTACCATTTTGGATATGATGGTTCTCGAGGTTTCAGCGGGTATGGAACCACCAAGGAATTTTGGATTAGCTGAGGTAGCAGCTCGGTATAGGTCATTGGGATAGGGTCGAATTGGACGGGTTCTTTTTCCTTTTTTTGGCTTTGGCTAGAATTTGAGCTCATGGCTTGTGTTCGGACTGTGTATGGTGTTGGTGGTCGGACTTGTGTCAGATAGTTGTAAGTAGGATGGTATGGTGCTTGGTATGCAGCGGCGATGTAAGGATATGGTATGTAGGGTGTGTATGGTGTATATGGTGGTGGTTGGAAGCTAATCGGTCCATAAAGTGCTGTCGAAGGTATATACTGTCCTTGACCAGAAGCCACATTATAAGCTTCACCTGTCCTCTTCTTTTCTGTAGAGGCGTCAACTGTCCCTGTGGCCTTATGCGTGATCCTTCCTCGACGCATGCCACCCTCAATCCTTTCTCCAATGATGACGACATCAGAGAAGCTAGAAGTCACACTGCCAATCATCTTGTCATAGAAAGGATTTTGGAGTGTGTCTACGAACGTGCTGACCAGCTCTTTTTCAGATAGTGGAGGTTGCACTTGAGCAGCTAACTCCCTCCATCTTTGAGCAAACTGCTTGAAGGTCTCATCCCCCTTCTTGGCCATATTCTGGAGTTGGGTTCGATCGGGAGCCATCTCGGCATTGTACTGATATTGTTTGAGGAAAGCCTCAGCCAGGTCCCTCCATGAACGGATGTGTGTCCGCTCTAGCTGAGTGTACCAGGTTGCAGCTGCCCCTGTTAAGCTGTCTTGGAAGAAGTGGATGAGAAGCTTCTCATCGTAAGTACATGCAGACATCTTCCTACAGTACATAGTCAGATGTTTCTTTGGACAACTGGTTCCTTGGTATTTCTCGAATTCAGGAACCTTGAATTTTGGAGGGATGACCACGTCTGGTACCAAGCATAGATCAGATGCATCTTTGGCTTCATAAGCGTTTCCCTCAATTGCCCGGATCCTGTCCTCTAGACCCTTCCATTTTTCTGTATCTTCACTTGAAGGATGGTTTGGGTTTTCCTCTAACATGTGGTGATGGTGAGAAGACGGTATGTATACAGGGCGAGGCCCTTGGATGAACATAGGGTGCGTTCCCCCAACGGCTGCTTGGTAAGCTTGTGAAGTGGTATTTGGAGGTAGGTTATGTGTTTGGGTTTGTGTTTGGGCTTGTGTTTGGTTGTATGAAGGTGCATGCCCATGAGGAAACCCATAATGAACTCCTTCGGTTGGCGGAGGCATAGTTGATGGCGAAGGGTTTTGTGGAGTGAACCCAGGAGGATATGACGGGTCTGTGGGTTCTCCTAGAGATTCCTTCTGTTTTGACAATTGGATGGCCTCCATCAGCTTGGCCATCTGCTCCTTTAGAGTCTTGACCTCATTTCTCAGTTCCTCGTTTTGTCTCTCCAGCTCATCCATGATTCTTGATTGTGTACGAGTCCTATAAGGATGTAGAGGAAGCTGTGTTTCTCCAATTTTCTGCTAGAGTTAAAAATTAATTTTTGAAAAATAATTTGAATGCAAAAATCATAAATGATAAAGATGTTGGGGTAAAATGAGTATGTGGATGAAAAAGGATTTTTGAAATCTTTTTATGATAAATTTATTAATGAATGAATGCATGCCATGTACAAATAAATTTTTTAGAGACTTTTGAAGTTTGACTATTTTGAAAATAAACCGTATTTGCTTTATTTGTTTTTAGCAATTTTTGTGTTTTATGAGTTTTGGTGTTTTTTATTTTGCTAAAAACTTTTGGTTTTGTTTAGAAACACTCTTTAGTTTTGCTAGAATTTTTTCTAGAAAGCGTTCTTTATGTTTTCAAAATTTCATCTTCTCTCCTATTAAATCCTTTTATATTTTTTTTATTTTCAAAAGATTATTTTCCTAATTTCCTATTTCTAAAACGTCCTTTTTAGTTTTCTTTGGGATATTTTCAATATTTTCAAAATATATTTTCTCTAGAAGTTTTTGTTTGATTTTTTCTTGAATTTTTATCTTGATTTGGAATTTTGTATCTCCCCGATTTTAGCTTTTGGCTTCCTTTTGCTGCTTCATATTGTTTGGTTCAAATAAGTGCATGTGAGCGGTGAACCTTGTATCTTGAAAGGGGTGTGTGTGCCCTCTTTGCTTCTTATGTGGGTTACCTGCCCTAGGGATCTATGGCCTTTTATATGAACCTCTCAAAGGTGGTTTGTAATCCTGGGGTGTTGAGGTCACTAGAGCCAAGGTCCAGTCTGCAATGCTTGCCACAACAGCAGAAAAAGCTACCAGTTGTAGGGCATTACAAATAGGACGCACTCTAGCTGGGATTTTCGTGATAGTCAAACAGGACGTAAGCCCCAAAGTGACACCACTAGATCCCTCTAGTCCTAGGCTGCACTCAGACCCGGGTATAGGGCCTCACTCATGATAATGCATATGCAATGTGTATGAGGGCACACAAGTAATTGGGATACCTGCAATTGGGGAAATTGTACAGATATATATTGCAATTTATGATTCATCTATCCTAGGGTTGTACAAAGAATAGACAAACAAACAATAGATAAATAAACAAGTAAATGAATCGTGCAATCAATAAAATGTGCAAACAAATAGGGAAGAGATCAAATATAATGTACACTCAATTGATCGGGCTTGACTCTCTAATGGTCCCCAGTGGAGTCGCCATCTGTCGCAACCGTAATTCCGACGAGACGACGGACTCGCTAAAATTTTAAAAATGATTTTGTTTGATTAATGTGGAGTCGCCACCAAATTTTTATTTAAGGGAAAAGATTTGGAAAACCCTGACTCGAGGTAGAGATTTAGGTTCGGGAGTCGGTTACGAGTGGGGAAGGTGTTAGGCACCCCACTCGCCCGTTCCGAAGAACGGTACCCTTAAACTGAGTGTGCGACTTTTGAAAACTGTTTGATCCCTTAATTAATGTGAAATAAAATAACTTGATGGAGGTTAGCCTGACAGGACTTGATCCTGCTCCTACGTATTCCCCGGTGCAATGGGAAACTCAAGGCTTACGTAGTTCTGGTTTGATGTGAAGGCTTGACCTTCAAAAGTGTTTAAAAGGAATGTTTGAAAAGCTTGAAGGCTTGACCTTTGGAGCTACTTGGAAAGTAACATTTGAAAATGGCTTGATTTTTTTGAATATTTTAAGGAGAATCCTTAATCCACATATGCACAGGATCCAAGACAACTACGGCTGCACTGGGATCCATACGAATTCCTAAACCCCGAACAGCAGAAAAAGCTACCAGTTCGTGCTTAGGATTCATCGCGTGAGACTTAGGGATTCTAAAAATGAAGTTTTATTATTTTACAAAAGGAATCTTCAGTCCACATGTGCACAGGGTCCAAGACAACTATGGCTGCACTTGGGACCCATATGAATTCCTAGGAAGCGACCAACAGAAAAAGCTACCAGTTCGTCCCCAGGGTTCATTGCGTGAGACCTAAAACCAAATGAATTTTGATTAAAAGATTAATCTTGATTGGAAAGATTTTGACTTGATGTGAAAGAAAGAATTTTAGGTTTGTTTTGAGAATTTGATGGAAAAAGCTATATATAGAGTGATGAGGAAATTCTATTGGGGTTAGTTTTGTAACTATTAGGAATTTTGGGACAATTTGGTAATCATTGGGAATTTTGGGGCAATTTGATAATTATTGGAAATTTTGGGATTTATTTAGCAATTATAGAATTTCTGAGGGGTAGTTTGGTAATTAAGGCTTGAGGGATATATCTGGAATTAAAAAAGGTTAGGGGTAATTTGGGTATTTTAGAAGTTGGGACATGTTGGGCATTATTGGAAATGTTAGGGGTAATTTGGGTATTTTAGAAGTTGGGACATGTTGGGCATTATTGGAAAAGGTTAGGGGTAATTTGGGTATTTTAGAAGTTGGGACATGTTGGGCATTATTGGAAAAGGTTAGGGGTAATTTGGGTATTTTAGGCTTGAGGGGCAGATTGGGAATTAATTGAAATGTTAGGGGTAATTTGGGTATTTTAGAAGTTGGGACAGACTGGGAATTAATTGAAATGTTCAGGGGTAAATTTGGTATTTTAGGCTTGAGGGGCAGATTGGGAATTAATTGAAAAGGTTAGGGGTAATTTGGGTATTTTAGAAGTTGGGACAGACTGGGAATTAATTGAAATGTTCAGGGGTAAATTTGGTATTTTAGGCTTGAGGGGCAGATTGGGAATTAATTGAAATGTTAGGGGTAATTTGGGTATTTTAGACTTGAGGGGCAGATTGGGAATTAATTGAAATGTTAGGGGTAATTTGGGTATTTTAGACTTGAGGGGCAGATTGGGAATTAATTGAAAAGGTTAGGGGTAATTTTGGTATTTTAGGCTTGAGGGACAGATTGGGAATTAATTGAAAAAGGTTAGGCGTAATTTGAATTTAATGGGAAGAATAGAATTTGCTTTGAACTGGGACCAATTGAAATCCCCGCCGTAGCATATTACAGCTAACCTCCCTATATGTCATTACTCAATTCTTTGATTATCTAAGAACTAACACCATCTACCTTGATCGGATCAAACCCATGGGCATGCACCAGCCGACGCACTTGCATTCGCATCGGGTTAAGTATGTCATTGAAATTTCTTGACAATCGCTGAAGATCGTAGCTCCAGGAAGCTTATGCCTTCATTCTTATAACATCAATCTTATTTAGGTTGATTACATATTATCAAGTTTAATCTACCGAATCAGAACGATCATAAATGAGCAAAAGCGATTAGATTACGAAGACTTTAAGCAGTTCTTGTCATTTCACAGATAAAGCAGAATTTAGAATGCAAGTTGAAGAGGAATTGTATGTTAGCTGACCTTGAGCTCCGCTATGTGATGACGAGTGCGAAAGGCGAGATCTGGTTCGCTATGAATTGCACCCTTTCTGCCAATCAAAATGTTGGTCTTCTTGAGGTAGACAAAGCTGAGGTTCTTGGCTTAAGAAAGCAGTGTGACCAGCGTCTATGGAATCTGCAGAGGAGGAGACGACGCCTTGAACTCCTAGAATTTCGGTGAAGGTCGCTGATCCCGAGCCAAAGAGAGTGGTCCCCGCTTCAAGAAAACTCATTTTCCTTTCTTTATATCCTATCCTTTTTTTTCGATGTTTACTTATTTATTATTTTTGTTATTCTGTTAATTCCGTTAAGAAATCTGTTGTTTTTTATTATATTATTATTTTTCAGTTTTTTTAATTTCTATAATTTTTTATTTATTTTCCAGATTTTCTTATTCCTTTTTTATTATTTTTCTTCCTTTTTTTTTCTTTTCTTTTTGTTAAATTTTTCTTTAGATTTGTTTATTATTTATTATTATTATTTTTATTTATCTTGTATATATTTTTTATTATTATTTTTAGTTTCAGATTTTATTATCTTTAATTTCTGTTTTTGTATTTTGTGAATTCTTTTTTTTTTCTGATTTTAAGATTTTAGATTTTTTGATTTTGTTTTCTTTATTTATCTTACTTTTTTTTCACTATTTTTTAATTTTTGGATCTTACAATTTTCCTTTAATTTGTTTAATTTTATTTATTTTTCAGTTTTTTTCTTTTTGATTTTTAACTTTTCCAGAATTTTATTCATTTCTTATTTTTCAGTTTTTCTCATATTTTATTTTCGGTTTTTCTTTATTTTGAAGCTTTTATTTTCTCTAAAAAATTTTATTTATTTCTGATTTTATGTTGATCCATCCATTTTCTTTCTATTTATTATTTAACTTAGTATTAGTTTCTTGATTAACTTTATAATTGGGGGCCTCAGACATAAATGGATGTTTACACTTATTTAAATCAAATTAAGCGATTTTTTAATATTAACTTGCTTATTTAAATCAAATTAAGTGGGTTTATGGAGGGTGTTAGGATCGGATTTCACTAAAACTTCATCTATGTAGTATTAGATCATTACGTGCATTGAAGATAACTAATAATTGAAGATCGAATTCACAAATATTAATTGAAGATCAATCCCTTGACTCATCAATATTTCACCCGAATTAGGAATCCTAATCCCTTAGTAATTCCTGATTGGAGTGAGCTTTAAGTTCAAGAATTCAAGCGATCTCACAACCACAAATCTCTATCCCTAAAGCATTCAAAGTTATGTTATTAAATTTCAATTCCAATTCTAAATCCAATTTCTCAATTGCGAAGAAGAATTTAGTTTCAATTTATAAGTGGCCACTTTATAGAAGCATTAAACGAAGAGATGAATAATCAATTTTAATGAAAAATAATCATGAATGCATATAATATATCTGGATTACATAGGGTCAATGATGACTTCCCCCTTCTCTAACAGAGTTCTAATTACACATAATAAGAAAAGAAGAAAACAGGGGAGAGGGTGAAAGTCATGAGTATGACGACTCGCGGTGGTTGCCTGTCTTCCTCAACCTTAAGGTTCCTCTTTCACCCAGAATAGAACCAGCGTCCAGGAGAGCGGCCACTCTGTTCTTTGCGTCTATGTTTAAGAGATAGATCATTTAATTTATCGATTGATGCTCTGTTTTGTTCTGTTCTAGGCCTTTACATGTGCTGTTCTGTTGCGTTGCATGTCCAACACGGTTGTGCTTGCGTTGCCAACGCGGTACGAATAACAGAATACTTCCTTCGTTTCAGATTTTCATGTGCTCTACGCATTTCTGGTTGCGTTGCCAAGGCAAAACCCCTTCGACAGACGGCAGAAATTAAAACACATCCGATTTGTAAGAATTTATCGTCAAAAAAGCTTTCTTTTTTTTTCTTTTTTTTTTCTCTTCCTAATACACTCTCATTCAAACAAAACATAAATATTAATAAAATAACTAGATTTAAAATGTACCAAAAATTTATAATTATTAATTATTTATAAACTTTTATTGCAATTTAATACTTGTTATGCAAAAAAAAAATATTATCATAATTTCAGAAAAATATATAAGCTCTAAACAATCCTATATATTTAAAACAAGATTGATTATCATTCACCTTAAGAGTACATTCACTTCTACATATCCATTTTTTTTCTATTTTTTTATCACATCATCTATCACTTTTTCTTTTTTCTTCTTTTTTTATTTTTATCTTTCTTTTACTCCATTCATTTTAAAGGAAATGACATTCAATATTTTGTTTTCAAACTTAATTCAATGTTTCAAATAGCATATGAATCCCAACATTACAATACAACCGCATGATCAATACACTATATTAGTGAGTAAAGTTTACTCCTCTAACCTTCTTCTTTATCATTATTAAGAGTCTTGCTTGGACAAGAAATATGATCAATTTAAGTGTATTTTTCCTCCTATTAAACTTCTCTACCAAATATAAGAAAAGAACAACATCAAGGACTCATTTACGCTTTTAGGGTATTTTAAAAAAATATTTATCCAAATAGGGTAATTCCAAAAATATTTCCCTGTCTGGAGTCAGAATAGTGATGAAAACGCATTTTAAAAAACATTAAAGATGAAATGTATGATAAGAAGCGCCACATCCATGGTGATTTGACACATCCATTGCGATTTAACACTTAGCGCATGGTAAAAGGCGTTTTCCAATAAAAAATGCATTCTGAGATGCGTATTTGATAAAGCAAATTAAAAAAAATAGAAACTACACATATTGGAAGGCGTCATATGCTGGAAAGCTAATTTTTGACTGTGAGGTCTTCAATCCAACTTGACTGAAGAGAACAAGTAATGCACGAACCAAAATGAAGAGAGGAACCCAACCATGCCTGTAGCCAACATGATTGCTAAAACCATGAAGAAGGAATATCCCAAATAAAGAATTGCAGAAACAGACCCATTCAGATTCTTAAGATCAAATACAAGATAGTTTATGAAGTTAAAAAAGATGTATATGGCAACATAATCGGAGGCAAAGAATGATTTCCACCACTATCTCCAGTCCTCCACACACACACAGGTGCATGTAGGTTAGAACTAGAGATACTTCAGCACAGACCACTACAAGAAGAATCAAAACAATGAAGAGAAACCCGAATACATAGTAAACATGGCTCATCCAAATACTAGACATGATAAAGAAGAGCTCAAGGAACAAGGTACGAAATGGAAGGATGCCAGCACTGAGAACCAAAAGCCATGATGAGTACCTCTGCTGTGGGATTTCTCTAGGAATTTGATTGGTTCGAACTGGATACTTAATGTGAGGTGTCCTAGCTCCAAAGTATCCACCAACAAGGGTAAGGGGAACAGAGATGCAGAACCAAAGCAAAATGAGTATAACAAAGAGTGAAAATGGAATGGCTCCGGTGTTGTGGCTTCCCCACAATAAGAAGTTCAAGGTTGTGAGAATTAAAAACGCAATACCAGGGAAGAAACAAGCAGTCTTCCATGCAACTGAAATCCATCCCTTTTAATCACCGAAGCCAAATGTCCTCCATAGTCGAACTGCAACAAGTCCATGCTGCTGTCCATTATGCGTTTTCCATTTTTTTAACTTACTTTATCAAATACGCATCTTAGAATGCGTTTTTTGTTGGAAAATATCTTCCATCAAGCGTCTTACTTATAACATTTTTTAAAATGCGTCTCCATCACTGTTACGATCCCAGATAGGGAAATACTTTTGAAATTATCCTATTTTGATAAATATATTTTTTAAAATATCCTAAAAGGGTAAATGAGCCAACATCAAGCTTTGCTTATGAAATTCACAGTCTTTAAAACTGATCAATGAAGAATACCTTTTGGAGAAACCCTCCTCTCATCATTGTAGTGAAAAGAAAGTTACAAGCCCAGAAAATGTTGCTAGAAAAACAGTTGGCTACAGGAAAATCAAATAATACATAGAACTCAATCCACTTAAAATAATATAAACTATCATATATATATATATATATATATATATATATATATAAGGAGGGATCAAGTTACTTTAAAAATAACTTTGCTTAGAGTTACTATGTTCAATAACTCTCATATAGAATAATATTTCATCAATTCAACTGTTGAATTAATAAATTATATTATATAGATTATCTTTGCAAAATTTTACAAAATTTAAAAAATGTTTAACATTTTATTAAATAAATTCAAATTAACGGATATTATAAGAGGTATATTATCTGTTAATTTAAATTTATTTTTTAAGGTATCAAACATTTTTTAAATTTTATAAAACGGTTGGATTGATCTATATAATATAATTTATTAATTTAACGGTTGGATTGATGAAATATAATTATATATAAAAATTATTAAACGAAATAACTTTAAACAAATTAATTTTAGGGTAATATATATATATATATATATATATATATATATATATATATATATATATATATATATATATATATATATATATATATATATATATGGGAGATGAGAGATGAGAGATAAGTAGCATTAGTACCCCACAAGTGAGCAGCCTGAGAGGGTGAGCTCAATTCTGCAAATAGCGAACATCATGTTTTGTTTTATAATGTTTTGCGAATTTTTTTACATCTATCTGATTGAATCATCTTAGAGGGAATAGACCAGTCACAATAACAAAAGCTCATTTTCGAAGCACCTATGAAGCATCTAACTTTGAGAAATAAATAAGCAATTTGTCACATTGCTTCAATGTATTAAAAGAAATTAATTTATCTAAGGGGGAAATAAACAATCGAGCAGTAATTTCTTGTTAGAAATTTTATCAAACAGGTGATGGGCAAGCACTCAAATTTGTTTGAGCCTTTCATTCCTCTCTTCCATCAACAAGAAGTGTATTTAAATCAACCAATCATATTTTATTTCGTAAGAAGTGGACGATTCAACATATTTAATGAAAGTCGTCAACAACCACAAAAGTTAATTTTATATTAATTAAATTGCAATACTTATAAAATTTACTATTATAGGTTCTAAGTTATTAATCTAACTCATTCATTTTCTTTATTAATTCGTCATTGCTGAAGAAGTTTGAACATGGTTCATATTAAATAAAATCTGAGAAAACTCCAAATAATAAATCTTTTTATTTAATAAGTTAACTCCATTTCTCTGGACCTTTCGTTATCATCTTCTATATGCAGACCTCGTCTTGACTTGTATGAAGATAGCAAAGGAGCAGGGTATAAATTTCAAAATCCCTAACGAGTTATAATGGCAAATGGACATACTAGAGGAAAAGACAAAGACAACCAATGTTGTTCACATAAAACAAATTACACTAAAATTAAACACAAAAGACAATAAAAAAAATATTTTACATAAAAAATTAGATACATTTCATGAACATTCCTAATTTTAAAGTTAATAGCTATATTGAATAGAAAAAAGTGTATAAAACATATTAAATGATAAATGAAAAGGAAATAACCCATTTAGGATCTAACTAATCAAGAGTCCACTAACCTAATTTCCCTTAAATAGATAAGCTCAATCTAACTTAAACCAGTGGCCAATCAAACATCAACTTTATTCCAATGTTCTTTCCCTAGCCCCCATCACTATCAATTTGAATCCCTCCCCTACCTCACATCGTCCCACACCGGCTACATGACCAGCACACTATTCACAATTCACACTACCAAATCAAATTATATGCTAATGCCATCACAGGAGGACAAGGTGGTGTTGAGACAGCCTGTGCAAATATCCCCACTCTATTTGGGAAGGTAGATGCCAATAAATTCTGGAACTGTAAAATATATTTTTAAATTATATTTAAAATTAAATTCTAAAATTATAATTTATATATTTATAAAAGGATATTTTTGAAAAAAAAACAAGGGAAAAAGTGTGGTTAGAAAAAAGGGGTTATAAAAAGCAATTGTCATTATTCCATTTTTAAGATCAGCCCAGATGCTTTCAGAATGGAGCTCCTTTTTGCCAAGGAAATTTGGGCCTAACAAGCTACTAATTTGAAGAAAGAGCCGACAGCCCATTTTTTTTATTGTTGTTGGGCTAGATTATTTAGGCTTCGACTATAATAATTTTTTTATGCATAATGAAAATAATGAAACTTAAATTTATGATTTTATATAAATTATCTCAAATCTTTTATTATTAAGTTAATCCTAATAAATTTTGAAATAGATTTTAAAAATAGTGAAATTTTTCAGTAACAAGTAAAAAATAAAAAAGAAGTTAAATTAATTAAATTTTTTAATGTGTTCAAAGATATATAACAAAAATTTATGATAAATTTTTAATTATAAATTAAAAATATTAATAATATTAAATATTATAATTTTAAATAAGATTTTATTATTTCTTAATTTTTTTAATATGTAAGTTTAGATACATATCAAAAAATTAACTCTAAATTTTATTTTGAAATCATTATTATGTTTTCAATTGAACTTCCATGTAAATAATGGTTTTTCTAAATAAGGCATAAATTCATATCAATATTATAGTTTTATTGCTATGTAACATTCATAATTTTTAATAAAATTTTTAAAAAAATTAACTAATTTGTAATAAAATATTTTTTTAATATTTTAATACTTTAATATTCGTGTAGATCACTTTAACCCACAATTTTTTAAAAATATGATTGGATATTTTTATAAGACAGCTCTGGAAATTCAATATTAATTGTCTCTCTTATGATTATTGTAACTATTTTTTATTTATTAAAAATTTAGAGGGAGAGAATAATAAGATAAATTATAAATTTTTAAAATTAAATTCATCTTTATAAATTATAGAATAAGATTTAAAATTGATAAGTATTTTAAATGTTTAACTAAACTGCAATTTTACAATAATTTTTAAGGAAACATATTTTTAAAATGTGTATAATTTATATGACATCATATGATTCAAGAGCTGCTCGCAAGAAAGTAAGGGGCATATGAGAGGAAAAAGAGAAAATAAAAATAAAAAGTAAAATAACAAAAGAATGATAAAGAATAATTTAAAAATAGAAAAGCGTTAATCAATATCTTTAAATTATAAAGATTAATCACCATCATATCATGAAGCGTTAACATTCTCTGAAAACAAAATGTACTTTCACAATAAGATCGATTCTGTATTGAATTAGTTAAAAAAATCAGAACATTTCAATAATTGATATATTTATAATTAATTATAGAAAGTAATTTTGGAATTTAAATATATTACTGAAATTGATTTTTTTTAATTTAATTTATAGAAAACTATTTTTTAGATTAAAATTATAAAAATAAATTAAAATTATTTGTAATAGTTAATTTTATATTTAAAAATTATTTATGATAGAATAGAAAAATAGAAACTGGCAAGAAAATTAAACTTTTAATTTTCGTTTATTTTTTTAAATATTTTTAGTAAAAAATAATTAAAAATATTTTTTTATACTACAGTATTTAAACATGCATTATTTATTATTATTATTATTATTATTATTATTAGTAACGTGACAAAAAATAATTGGTATGAATAAAAAATAGAGAAAATATATTATAGATAATATTAGATGGATAATATAATTTTTCTAAATAATGTTACTCTACATGAAATTGTTGAAGGTCCTCGATAAAACAGAGTCGTATGACATGTCAAACAAATTAAAGGCATAATTACTTTCTGGTATGTGTATTTTAATTTAATTATGATTTTAGTTTTTTTACTTTTAATTATTTATAAAACATATAATGAATTTATTTTCCTATTTAACTATTAAAAATAAAACTAAGAAAAAAATAAATTACGTATAGGGTTTGGAAGAAAAATTAATATTATATAAATTAAAATACAGAATAAAAATATAATCACCTTTAAATAAAATTGAAAGTCACTAAAATTAGGTTATCGATAAAATTAGGATAATTTATATGAATTTTGAAGGTAAATTTTCGTTATTTTTATTTTTTTAAAAAATCTTAAAATAAAAGAACAAGAATTCAAATATTTATGTAGAAAAAATAAAAGCGGGTCCTTAAGGCATTTATTACAGCCAATATCCGAAATTCTGGATATCCACAGAAATCCCGTGAATCGATAAACGGACACTGGCTGACGTGGACCAGTCGTACGTACGCATCGATGCACCGTCGTCGGATTCCAATCATTCAATTTCATTTATTCCATGTCCCGCCAAACCGACCTCAACCACAGTAATTCGTATTTCATTTAATCCGTTTCCACTTGTAGTTGGTATTTGTTATTAAAATACTCTTTTTTTATCTGCTAATATATATATATATATAATTTATTTTAATCTTTTTTCATTTATTAATTAATTATTACTTTTTAAATATCGAAATGAGGAGATAAATTATCTATCTATATAGATTATAAGGAATGAGAAAATTACTAACTTTTTTATATAAATTTTATATCTTATTTGAATTGAAGAAAAATAATTAAAAATATAATTAAATAGATAAAAACATGAAGAAAAAAATAAAAATATTTATTTTTAATTTTTTAATCAATATTTGAAATACTCTTGTTATTAACATTCCCCTAATAATTTATAAAGGATTAAATATTTTTTAATCATATATATATATATATATGTCGTTAAATTTAATTCTAATCTTTCAAAATAAAATTTTGTCATTTTGTAATAATTTAACCCCACATCTACCAAAACGTGCAAAGCGTGTAGCATGAGTGACACCAGTCCCCTTTCTGACTATAAAAAGGAGTTGCAGGGCTTGCACCTTCACACACTGAAACAACAACTCAAGTTTTAAACGGTAGAGTTTTCTTTTCCTTTTGTAAGATAATACTTGCTTCTATGTTTTCTTGATTTATATTTCTTGCAAGTGTTTATTTTACTTCACTTAAATGCTATACATTTACTCTACCTTTAATTATTCTTATTAGTTTAAATTCAATTAAGTAAATAGTAAATTTATTTTAGTAATGCTATTTATTCTATGAAATTAATCCGAATTATTTTAAAAAAGGTTTAAATGTTAAAACTTGAAACTTTGAACTAATTTTATCATTGTAAGGAGTTTGGATTTGGACAAATATACAATTTCCTATATGACTTCGAACTTTTAAATTAGCTGCCAGGAGGTTTAGATTTGAACATTATTTCTATATGTTTGGAGACGAAAATTGTATACGCAAGACTTCTTAATGCTAGCTTTATTCTTAATAATTTATTGTTTAGTATTTATATTTAGTGCATCATATCATGTATTGCTTTATTGTTGTAATAGTTAAGATATTATATTTATGACTGTGATCTGTCAAGATAATTATATTTTTCTGATGGTTATTTATGAAAATATAATTCCAAGATAATCGAAGTAATTATGATCCTCTAACATTTGAGGTGAACATTTTAGGGGAATGACATTTAGTAGTTGAGGTGATGTCAGTTGCATAACTCTTTAAAAAAAAGGTTCGTACACTATAAAAAGTTACTATTATTATTAGTTTAATATTATATTAACCTTTTTTTTATATAATTTTTAATAATAAAAATTAAATTATTAATATAAACATTAAAATATTTTATACTAATAAATAATTTTATTGACATAAAATTTTAATATATATTATCAATATATCAAATATTAACATAATGCAATATTAATTAATTTATACAAATATTTAAAAATTTATATTAAAAGTTATCCCAACACTCTTCCTAAATGTTTATTTATTACTAAACTAAATATTATTTTTGGAAGTTTACTTTTCCTCCCTATAAACCAAATAACTTTATTAGAGAAATGAGTAAGCCTGAGTACAACGTACACAAGTGAGCCCAAAAGTCAATCATGTAAATCCAACTCTTGAGAATCAGAAACAATTAATAACAACAAAACTTAATTATCAGAAGTTTCATAATTCCCATTATTGTTTTATAATATTTCGAAGGAGAAATCTTAGTCAAGTCCAGGTATTGAATCATGGAAAATTATGTCCTAAAAGATTATGAGACAAGGTTTCATAGTCATAATAGAAAACTAGCTTAATTTTATTGGCTACAAAAGGCAGTGGCTGACAAACTCTGCACATGCAACTTATGTGATAATTGAATAAATTATCCAAAAATATATTTATTTTTTATGATTAAAATAAGAGTGTTGGATAAAAGTAAAAGTGATACGAGTTCATTAAATCTTATTTTATCAAATATTTGATAGATTCTATACAATCTATTAAATACGCTATTCTACTGTCATATTTAAAGTGAATTTGATAATATTTTAATATAAAATGAATTTTATATAAGTGAAAGATTTTTTTATTAGAACTCTATTATAGTGTTTTAAAATTATTATTATTATTGAAAAAATAATAATAAAAGAGGAGGATTGAAAGAAAATATGTATTTTTTATCCTATTTTAACAAGGATAAAAATGACAACGATTTTAAGTGATTTTTCTTAAAAGATAAAATAGATTAGTAGCTCACCAAGCAATAAATTAAATATGATAAAATAATTATTTTATTCGATTTTATTATGTCTATAAAATGGATCCTACTCTCTTAACTAAGCAATTAAATAAATGATTTCTCTCTTAACAAGTTTGAGGGATACCCACATTTTCTTCACGTGGATTAATACATTTTAAACATGTTTCTTTTACCTTCCATTAGCAACCATCACAGTGAATCGTAGAAAACTTTGGATTGGATTAGTAGAAGAGAACTAGAAATAAAAGAAGTAAAATTTCTTTTATTTTTTTACATACATATTAAATCTTATACATGCATTATTTATTTATTTTTTGAATTGAATTTCTTCATTACGGAAAAGGATTCATGTTCAAATAAAAGATATATGTATGAAATCTATAATATATATATATAATATGAAAAGAAAAAATAATTAGATTTTATGATTTACAATTATATTTTCTTAAGATCTTATTTGGTTTCATATTATTTTTAAAATGACTTATTTTCAAAATTCATTTTTCGTAATAATATTTATATAACCGTTATTTATAGTTAGCATATATATATATATATATATATACTTTTTTCATATCATGAGGTTTTTATAAAATTGTTTTAAATTAATTTATATTAATATCATTTTAATATTGTTTTAAATTTTTAATTTGTAATGATTGTGTTACTATTTTAATATTCTTTTATAATAACAGATTATTTTGTATAGTAATTACATATATCATTTTATATGATAACAATATTTTTTGTAACGGATTATCAGAACTTGTATAAATTTACAGGTAGAACTTGTATATCAGAACTCAGACGGTCCTCAAAGAAAGATGATCTTTCTAGACTCGTCACGTCTTCTCCAAATTCTTACATGCATTCTACTTCTGACTCAGTCATTTTCTGATGATCATCGAAAGGTATATATTGCTTGATTTAGAAGTCAATTCAAAATGATTCCCTCTTAAAAAATCTACTTACACACACACACACACATATATATATATATATATATATATATATATATATATATATATATATATATATATATATATATATATATATATATATATATTGACAATGGAAAGAGCACAGACTGTGTTTATTTTTTTTTCTCTATTGTAATGTTTTCATTCCTATTTTATCTTGAGATTATTTTTATGAATTTTTTAAACTATCTTTATACATACACAGTTTTAAAGTTTAAAACAATTTTGGATTATTTTCAATATTTAAGAAAAAATTGGATTATTTTGAAGATGAATACAAAATTAACCATAAAAATATTTTAGGAGGATGAATATTTTCTGAATCTCTATTAACACTGACGCTCAACCTAGGAGGTCTATCCTGTTGGAATTCATTCTTTTCTAACCTATTTGCTCACTTTGATCATATCTTATATACAGACTTACATCGTGTACATGGGCGAACATCGAAAGGACGTTGAGTCCATTGAGGGACTTCATACCAATATGATTCGCAGTGTCCTCGATAAGTCTTACAGGTCTTGTACTTTATCTAATAATTACCCTCTATTTTTGTTAGAGTAGATTCAGACATTGTTACGACATATTGGTGTATGGCTTAAATGTAAAAGTTAATTACAATTGTGGATTATTCTAACTAATTAGCCTTGTGTATTTTATTCATTATCTCTTTATATATATATATATATATATATATATATATTAAAATGATGAGTAGGTGGAAAGAGAGTTAAATAATTTATATGAAGTTTTTCCTAACTAAAAGGCCAGTGTTACTACTGGGTGTTTGTAAGAGAGATCGAAAATTTTTTACTGTGAAGACTCACCGTTTCAAATTGCATATATACATACCAGTGAATTATTTGCTCCAAATGCTTTGCTGCATAGCTATAAGAATTTCAATGGATTTGTGGCGAGACTAACAGAAGAGGAAGCAGAGAGAATGGAAGGTAATATTAAGATGCATATTAGTTAATTTGTATATAACTTGTAAATAAAATGTATGTATTATGTGAAACAATTGAGATATATTTGGGCAGGAATGGATGGTGTGGTCTCTGTGTTACCAAACGGAATCAACAAGCCCCAAACATCAAGGTCCTGGGACTTTCTTGACTTTCCTGTGGATGTCCCAAGAACACAGATAGAAGGTGACATAGTCGTTGGAGTAATTGATAGTGGAATTTGGCCCGAATCTCTTAGCTTTGATGACGATGGATTTGGTCCACCACCAAATACATGGAAGGGCAATTGCAGGGGTGCTGTTAATTTTACTTGCAATTAGTACGTAATCTTAGATTTTTTTCATTTGTACTTTTACATAAATTAACAGAAATAACTTTATTGTTTATATTAAAATTATTTCAAATTTTTTATTATATGATTGATTTTAATTAATTAACTTAATTTATTGATTAATAGTTTTATGAAAGATAAAAATATATATATATATATATAATAATAAATATTATCTTTGTTGAAAGAAAAAAATAAAAAACATCTCTTTAAAAATAATGAAAATTTGTTATGCATATGGGAATTAGCAACAATCAAAAGGAAGGTTAGGTGTGGCACTTTGTTGATGCATGCTTGTTTGGTTGCAGCAAAATAGTTGGAGCAAAATATTTTCGCATTGATGGTAAGTTTAGTGAAGATGACATAATATCTCCAAGGGACACAAGTGGACATGGGTCTCATTGTGCATCCACTGCTGCTGGAAATCCAACTTTTGCAAGTCTATTTGGGCTTGGATCAGGCTTAGTGAGAGGAGGAGTTCCATCTGCACGTATTGCTGTATACAAAGTGTGTTGGTCAATGGGTTGTGATGATGCTGACATCCTTGCAGCATTTGATGAAGCTATTAGCGATGGTGTTGATATTATTTCCATTTCAGTGGGACCTTCAAAGGTGCTACACTGGCAATATTTTCGGGATGTATATGCTGTAGGAGCATTCCATGCAATGAAGAATGGTATATTAACATCCAAAACTGCTGACAATTTGGGTCCAAAAGTTTACACAATGTCAAATACTGCACCTTGGCTCCTTTCTGTAGCTGCCTCTACAATAGACAGAAAATTTTTTACCAATCTCCAGTTGGGCAATGGCAAGATCTATATGGTAATATCCATTCAAGAAATAGTGGATACTTGACTTTTTTTTTTAAATTAACATTTTTAGACAATAACATTTAGAAAAATGCTTGATGGATAAGAAAAAGATGGAAAAAAATAAAAAATGAAATAAATATCGATATATCATTATTCTAACTTTTATAACACTTTTTAAAGTCTTTTTTCCGTTACAACACCTATCTTCTTTGCTTATGCATGTATTTAAACTATAATTTCTCTATTTTTAAAAGGTTCACTTATTAATTTATATAAAATGTATTTTATTAAACATGGTTAATTAATTAAAAATAAATAATAATAAAAAATTTTGTTTTTCAAAATATATATTATTATTTTTTCAATAATTTCTTTTATTTTTACTTTCAAATTTATTGGGTGATTTAACATTATAGATACATCCAGAAAAAATGTAAAAAATACGAAAGTATAATAAATAATTTTATTTTTATTCCTGCCTAAGAACCTCATAAAAGTTTTCCTTGGTTTTAGGCATGGTAACAGGTAAGTTACCCGTACCTACGTCTGTTATTGTTATTTTTTATATTTTTATTTTAATTATTTAATAATTTAATAAACTATCATATATTTTTAAAATTTATATATTTTATTATTTTTTTAATTTAACTAAATTTTATAAAATATTTTTATAATAATAAAAATATTTTTGTAATTTAATAATAAGAACATGTTTAGGATCACATCTTAAAAATTGATTTTATAAAAAAATTTCAATTCTAATTAATTTAAAATTTTCCATCAAAATCAAAATACATGAGAATAGATATAAGTTTGCTTGTCATGTTATTTGGTCCCCCAAATGGACGTATGCTTCCTTAAATAAAAATTTAATTATTTTTATGTTTTTATAGAAAAAATAAATAATTGAAAGATTTTACTAAATGTGCAGGGAATTTCAATAAATACATTTGATCTAAAAAATAATATGTATCCATTAATTTACGGTGGAGATGCACCCAACACCAAGGATGGATATAACAGTTCCACGTCGAGGTATCAATACTTATCAATCTTTTAATTTTATTATGTTTTACGTAATTATTAGTCTTTTTCATTTATATTTTAATTAAGACCTTGTCGTAACTGTATCATTGCGTAGGTTTTGTCTTGAAAATTCTTTAGATAGAAATTTGGTAAGGGGAAAAATTGTTTTGTGCAACGGATTTTCAAGTCCTGGGTTGGTGGGATTTGCTTCTGGGGCAACAGGTGTTATATTTGCAAGTACTTTACCTTTGGTTGTGGCCGATACCTTTGCACTGCCAGCAGTTCACGTTAGTCAAAACGACGGGAATCTCATCTATTCTTATTTACAGTCAACGAGGTAAAACTTTTTTCAACATGATAATGTATTATTCAATTTTGTTTAATTTTGAGGTGATTTATATGTTATCCATTGTTACAGCTATCCAACTGCTACTATATTTAAGAGTTATGAAGGCAACGATTCATCTGCTCCCTATATTGCTCCATTCTCGTCCAGGGGTCCAAATGCAATCACCCCAGACATTCTTAAGGTAAATTCATAGCAACATTATAGATTTCAGTGTTTCCTTTTCAAGATCATTCTCTTATTCCAATTATTTCAATTGTTGTATAGCCTGATTTAGCCGCACCAGGAGTTAACATTCTAGCTGCATGGTCTCCAATTTCTTCTGTTTCTGGTGTTGAAGGAGATAGGAGAGTAGCAAATTATAACTTTCAATATGGTACTTCTATGGCATGCCCTCATGTTACAGCAGCAGCAGCTTATATCAAATCATTCCATCCAAATTGGTCTCCTGCAGCAATTAAATCTGCATTAATGACAACAGGTAATGTTAATGTTCTCCTTGGTACCAACACAAATTGCAATCATTCTATCCCCTTCTTTGTCTCAGTTATAAAATAATTCATGATTAAAAAAGTAACTCTTTCTTTCTTTCTTCAGTTAAGAATGTTGTTATTGTTGTTAATGTTTGAGTGCTCTTGTGAGAGATCATGAGTTACCATCAACCTTTAAATCAAAATCATGATATACTAAGTTTAAAACATCTAATTAATAACTTGATTTTTTTTTAATTGTCACTCTCTTCTTTTTTATGTTCCTTTGCATGCACCCTCACAATAAAAAATATATTTCTCTCACATTGTTATTTTTTACATTATCATGTGATATAAATAATTAGAGAAATTTTTTAGTTTAAATTGCAATTATATTTCATAAGTGTTAATTCTGTTTAAATTAGAATCATATATTACATGATGAAACTAACTTTTACAATAATTTTTTTAGTTATAAAATTTAAACTTGATTTTTTATTAAGAGAGTTATATATCACTTACACTAATTATCTACCAGTAAAAATAATAATTTTTAATTTTTATATATAAGCATAGCGGGAAAATATAACATTTTACAAATTTTTATTGCAAAAATAAAAGAGTAACTTAATTCATTGAGTTGAAAAGGTTTAATTTCAATAAATATAGATATTTCAATTATTTAGTATTTTTGTATGGTAATTTGTGGGTTGGATATGTTTTATGATTAATTTTGTTCTTTTATTTATAGCTACCCCTATGAGTGCTACGTTGAATGAAGAAGCTGAATTTGCTTATGGAGCCGGGCAAATAAATCCCATCAAGGCAGTAAATCCTGGATTAGTTTATGATGCCAGTGCAATTGACTACATCAACTTTCTATGTGGACAAGGTTATGATATAGACGCATTACAAATCATTACAGGAGATTTTAGCATTTGTACAGATATTGCAAGTGCTTGGGACCTCAATCTTCCATCATTTGCTCTTTCCACTACTACTAATTCACGGTATGTCAGTGCCATTTTTCATAGAACTGTTACAAACGTTGGATCGGCTACATCTATATATAAAGCTATGATAACTACATATCCATCTTCGTTAAATATCCAAGTGGTGCCAAATGTCATGAGATTCTCATATTTGGGTCAGAAAATGTCATTCGCACTTAAGATTAAAGGGTTTGTTCAACAAAATATAATTTCTTCTTCTTTGATCTGGGATGATGGCACTTATCAAGCAAGGAGTCCTATTGTAGTTTATATTCCCTAATAACTTCTATATCATGAGCTCTTGTAAACAAGAATGAATAAGAATGATTTGTAATGATTATGCTATTTCTATGCTTTTCTTTTTTATTTTTCTTTATAATGTTTTAAGGAATAATTATTCTAATACCATATAAGCCAGAAATGATGTGGTAAATACTCGTAATCATTGATGACTAAGTAAAAAATTGGTAATCATAATTAATTATTATTATATATTGACATAGTTTTGTTGGTAAAAAAATACAAGTGTACTGACATGGTTCTGTTGATAAAAATGATGACAAATGTATGATATTATTTTAAGAGTAAATGATGAAAGAGTATTATTTTTACAAAGATTTGGTTCAAATATTATTTTTTCAAAATTTCTAATGTTTGGATTAACAATGTGAAGAAATTGACATTTATGTAAATATAAATGAACTATGGACTATAAATTTTATGTATAAGAAGTAAGAATTATGAATGAACTAGTAACAAGAATAAAATTTATATAACATCTATTTATAACTATTTTCTAACAATACTAAATTTAATTCACAACAATTAAGACTCAACCAATATAATAAGAAAAAGGAAAGAATTCACCTAACATTCATCTAAGCAACATAAATTATCACTCTAATTCAAGTTTTAAAACTATAATTGAAGATCAAATTCACTAAAATAGTTAAAGTTTAATTTCTTAACTCAACAATCCTTTATCCCAGATTAGAAACTATAATTTTTTAGAAATTTCTAATTAGAACAAGCATTAGATTCTAAGATTGACATCATAATTGTTGATCTTTATTCCTAAAGTATTCTCAATTTCTATTTCTACTCCAATTTTCTAATTGTGAATAGAAATATAAGATTTACAAGTGGGCAATTCACATAGGCCTTAAGAACAATGATGAATAATCAATTTAAGGAAGATAAACTTGAATTAAATGCAACAAATTCATATTACAAGAATGTTAGAGTTAGGATCCCGCTTTTCCTAACTAAAAATTTAGTTACACACAATGGAAACAAAGAAAACAAGAGAAGAAGAAGAAATCATGTAAAACTTCATGAAGTTTTTCCTCAAATCTGTAGACCAGCACTCCAAGAATCCAAGAGGGATAAATCAAGAGAAAATTTTGTTTACAAGTGCCAAAAAATAAAATTGTTTAGGTATGAAGAAATAAACTATTTATACATATTGTTATGGAAAATGCTTATCCAACATGTTTTTATTTACGTTGCTAACATAAAAGTGGCAGAAACATTATTTTTTCCAGAATTTTATCTGCTTGACACTAGCTTTTTTGCACAAGTTACTGTGAACATGATTTAACAAAGTGAATAGCACATCAAAAAAGAATAAATTTATCACAAAAATTCTAAAAAATTACATTGTTAATAATTTTTAAGATAACACTCAAATTTCACTTATTTCTTATCATTTATGCTTATGTATATTCAAAATCCTCATCATTTCTTTCAAAATATTACCAAATCAATATCATATTTAACATTTACTAGGTCATTGATTCTAATCATTACAAATTGAAAAAATCTAACTACACTCTTTATTATTAGCATTAGTTGTGGTGTGGCTATTGGAAAATATCTTTACTTATCTTTAAACATTTTAGCTAATTAGTATAATAATATTATAAAAAAACTAAATACTAAAATATAAGGAGGGTTAAATTATGCTTTCAAGTCACTTTTAAGCTTTAAGAAACTTTTTCTTTTACAAAAGATTGAAGAACTAAGTATTGAAGAGAAATGTACTAAAAAAATAAATTTTTGAAGAAAAAAAGACTTGTTAAGGTGAAATCAATCCTCTAGGAAGATGATAATTTTTTTAAACAATGAATGAATAATTTATTTGAAACAATTTTATTAAATTATAAATCATATTTAAATTTTGTAAAAATATAGAAACATATAAAAAAAGGTTTGAATTATTATTATTACTATTTTTAAATTTTATTAGTACTTATATAAAATAAAAATAGGAAAAGAAAAAGGAAAAATATTTTTTAATTTATAAAAATATTTTTTATGAAAATAATTTAAAAAATTATATAAAAAATATTTATTTCTTTTCAATCTTCTTTTCATTCATTTAAATGAATTTTTTTTTATTTTTTATCTTATTTATTTATCCAAATAATAGTATTTTTTTTGTCTAATTTCTATTATATTTCACATCTTTTACTTTATTTCTTTTTTCTTCATAATTTATTTTCATCCAAATAAATTGTAAATGTTAATAAAATAACTTGATTTAAAACATGTCAATGACTCATACCTCATTAGTTGTAGACACTTGTTATCACTTAATGTTCACATAGAAGATGAACTTAATTTAATATATATAAATTTTAAACAATTATGTTATATTTTTTAAAAATAATTCTCATTATCATCTATGTTAAAGGTCCATTTTGATATATTTATTTTTTTCCTTTTTTTTATCACATTATAATTTTATCTTTCTCATACTCTTTTAATTTTTTTTTTCATTTCTTTGTTCCACTCTAAATACATTTTAAATGGCATATACACTCAATAATTTTTTTAAAATTAATTCAAAAGTTCAAATAATAGCATAAACTCCACCATTACAACACAACTATTACACTATAGAGTGAAGTTTTATCCTCTGATCTTCTTTGTCATTGCCATATTTGATACAATTATTATCAAAAGAGAGAACATAAGAATTTTCCTCTTTATTCATTTACCTCAAGCAAACATGTCTGGCAATAAACTATTCTCACAAAATTTGACATAATAAATTATATACAACATATTCTTCCTTCCATTAAACTTTTCTGCTACGTATAATAAAAGAATAACATCAAATTAACCGCAAAATGCAAGGGCATAAAAATCAAGATGTCAGAGATAGAAGCAAACATATGTCACCAAATATTTGAACTTTGAACTCTTTAAAGCATATTATTTAAGAATATATTTTGTATTAATTCTTCTCTCATCGTTGTAGTGATAAAAAAGTTGCAAGTCAGGAAATGTTGCTAGAACAATAGTTGGCTACAAGAAAATCAAATAATATATAAAAATTAATCCTCTTGAAGTTATATAAACAATCATGCAGTTGTTGTGCAAAGAGAGAGAAAGAAAGATAAGAAAGGGATTTTAGAAGTATCTACGAGTGAGAAGCCTAGAGGGTGAGCTCAATTCTACAGGCAATAAATTATGTACATAATTTATTTTATCATGTATTTTGTACAACTAACAAATTAAGTCATTTTTAGAGAGAATAGACCTATCACAAAAATAAATGCTCTGTTTCGTAGATAACGAAGGAACAATATCAAACAATAGAGATAAATGGAAGATCTCCTTAGGCTTGGATGTCCCATGACGAGATAAAAAACAAGTAAGTCAAAGAAATTTTAAATCAGATAGTCATAACTATGTTTTAGGAAACACAAAATATGAAAAAAAATATTTAACATATTTATTTTTTCAATTATTTAAATTAAAATATAAAAAAATAAATGCTTTACGTACCTACAAGACATTACATTCATGTTTGTTTTCTAAAAAAATAATAAATTTGTAAGTTAAAATTATATAAATATTTTATTTTTAAAATTTTGGATTACAAGTAAAAAATTATATAAATCAAATATTTGAGGAATTAAACAAGTTTTACTAGTTCAAGAAATAAACTAATGAAATATTATAAATGATGAAAGAATGAATTATATAAGTGTCTCTACTTTATAAAGATTCCTATAGTAAAAATCTAACATCAATTGTCTCTACTATGTTAATTATCTATATAAATAATATTTAAACAAATGAAATCCAACTTTAAGTGAACATCCTAACCCTAGTAATCTAATTAGGTTTAATTAAAATAATTTATTTAATTATAAATATTAGTATTGTATTAATATACAAGCACTAATTGTGTAACAATTTTTATTTTATGTTTAAAAGGAAACTAAGACTTTTGATTCATTTATTGCGACAATAGTTGCATGATTTTACGTGATTAATTAAAAATATTTTTAAAAGAATTGTTTAGCTTAGAAAATATAGTTGTAAACTTAGCTTCGTTTATTTATATGCTAGGTTATGAGTAATCAATTTCTAATTCAAAAGCAATGTTATAAAAATGTATTTTGTAGGGTTTCAAATTATTGAAATTTTATTTTTGCTGCAAATAAAATTGGATAATTGTTCAAAATGATTTATTATTGCTATTTTTTTTCTATTGAACTAACTTTGAATTAAGAATCAAGCCTATTTGTCTATGATAATTAATTAGCACTCATTCAGTTGTTAAAATGATGTCATATTAATTTTGAGAGAATTATTATAACACTCTGAAAATTATTTTATACTTTCAATCTTATAGTTTACAATTTTATAGGATGATGGAAATGGAGAAAATAAAATGTGGAACAACATCAAATTCATTTCATTCAACATTGTTCATTATGATTTGGAAGGTAAAGAACTTTACTAAAAGTAGTGGACCACCAAAATAAAGTAAAATAGACAGGATCCATTCTATTTTTAATTTTATGCATGTTTTAACCTTTTTATAGAAGGTCTGATATAATTTATTATTTATTGTCTAAATCGAAAATTATTATTCTTATTTTTCAACCAGCAGATGAAGTGGATGGAGGGACTAAGAAACTCTATTATTTGGTATTATGCTTATTCATTTATAACTTCATTATGAACTATTATGTTCATTATTTTTAAATTTTTTTATGTTAATGTATTTATTTTCATTCATTTATTAATATTATGATATTTAATTATTTTTATTTAATATATATTGAATGATATGCTATTTATTTTATTATTATTTGAATTATTATTATATTAAATTATCTTATGATTTCTATTTTATACAAATTATAAAAGGAGAAATGGATAAGAGTTTGATGGATGAACCAAAAGCTTCTGAAAAGTATTTGGATAGGTTAAAAAAATTTCTTAACTTTTCATTTTCTAATGATGCATAAGTGTTGTGTGTTGTTTACTGTTCGTACAAAGTTTTATCTATAGGCAAGTACATCCATTGGTGTAGAAAGGGGTATTTAAAACCTTCAATATCGTTCCTACATGGACTACTTTAACAATATGAAAGAATGATTAAATCCTAATTTTTTGAGCTCACTAGAAAAGAGTTTATTTAGAAATATTCAAATTAAATATAAAAAGGAAACAAAATAAGAATAGGAAATTTAAAGGCAAAAGAATATATATACCAATTCAATTATGGAAAGACATGATAATTTGATTTCCCTTATAACTTTACTCAATTTCATCCTAGCTCACTTATGAATGATCTAAAGTCAATTATTAACCATATGTTCTCATTTTATTACTATCCAACGATCATGCAATAACAATATTCTTACTCTCAAGTTACTATCTCAAGTGATCATGCAAGTTATATAATTAAGAGAAGCATAAAGAATATTCAGACTTGTTAAATTAATAATTGATTAGAAATTAAGGATTTCGATTGATCCTCCAAAATCATTAGATTCAGTTTATCTTATAGTTTCGTTAATTAAGCAATGGTATGATCGTCTATCCCCAGTTGACTTAGAAATTAAGAAAAGTGATTAATTCTCACTAATTAATTAAGCACAATAAAAAAAACATATTTGAATAAAAACACAAAATCATTCACAAGAAGGAAACGATGTTTAATTGATTACATTATAAGTTTCACCGAAGCCTCATGATTTGGAGATTAGTTACACATAAAGAGATAAGATAAATAAGAGCATATTAATCCAACAAAACAATTTATATTCCTAATTCTATAAAAAGAATGACAAAACCATAGTGCCAACAAAGCTGACAATATAACATTACAATTCGCAGTGCGAAAGAGTCTCTGCCTCCAAGATCCTACGGAAGGGTAATGAAAGAAAGATAAGAATAGAATGATGTGTCTCTTGGGTAGTGATAGACTTGTGCCCGAAAAGCGGTGTGCCCTTTGAGGCCTCAGGTGGTCTGATGTGGTGTGGTAGAGCCTCCATTTTATAGGCGTGGATTAGAGTTTTAATGTCATGGATCGGACTTGATCTAGCAGTCGCGATCATTCTAAGTCAACTTGCAGCACCAGAGGGCTGACTAGCATGCCTCTTGCATTGCTAGGTCTGACATAACATTATCGTACTAGATATCTTATCTTTTTATGATCTTTTTACCCTCTTTTTAGCCCAAAAATTACCTATTTTTAGATTCTCTACTTGCATGACCATTCCTGCAAAAATAAAGAAAATTAAGTAGAATTACAATTAAATAATCCTAAATTATATTGTAATTATAACTAATTTTCCGTAAATAAATCAATAGAATGGTGGTTTATCAATAAGGAAGTCAAATTTTATGTTCCTGTAAAGATTGCAACAATCATTTTTGGTGTGATCGTAAGAAAGCATATGAGAATTTAGTTTGTGATGGATTTGACAAAAGTTACAACACTTAGGTGTTACATGGTGAAGGTGGATCTTCAAAAAATTATATCAACAAAGAAAATGATGAATTTAACATGCATGATAATTTGGATGAACTTTTAGAATAGACATTTATGATGTCAAAACTATGTGAAGAAGATCAATTTGAAGACATATTGGAAGGAAAAAAAGAGATTGATGTAGAAACAGTAAATTTTTACAAATTGGTATATAAAACCTAAGAAGAAGTGTACCCTGGTTGTAAGAATTTCACAAAGTTGTTCATAATTGTTTATCTACTTCATATGAAAAATCTTCATGAGTGGAGCAACGTGTCATTTAATATGTTGTTATAGTTCTTAAAAGAATTGCTCCTAAAAAGCTTTTGTTTGTCAGCAACTTTTCAAGATTGTAAATATATCATTCAAGATTTGGAATTTGGTTATGTAAAAGTCCATACTTGTTCCAGAGATTGTACCCCAAATAGGAGGAGTATGAGAATATGAATCGATGTCCTAAGTATGGTGCTTCTAGATATAAAAAAAATAAGTATTAAATTTCCAAAAGAAAAGTTTCTTGTAAGGTAGCTTCACCTTCAATTTCGACCAAAGTTATGAGATCTTTTCCTTTCAAATAAATGAAGAGGTTATTTATGTCTTCAAAGACAACTGATGTAATGAAATAGCATAAGGAGGGTCATCTTAAATATGGAAAACTAAGGCATCCAACAAACTCACAAGCTTGAAAAACCTTTAATTCTTTACATTTGAATTTTTCATCTGATCCTCAAAATGTAAGGCTTGGGTTGGCAAGTAATGAATTTAATCCACACAAAATATTAAGTAGCAGATACAATATTTGGCCAATGATTTTAATGACATATAACTTAGCTCCATGATATTTCATGAAGCAACCTTACTTGATGTTGTCATTATTTATTTTAAGTCTTTCTTCGCATATAAATGACATTGACATATATTTGCAATATCTAATTGATAATCTAAAGGAGTTATGAAAAAAAAAAAAGGCATTGAAACATATGATGCTTTGAGTTAGCAATTATTTCAAGCACATGTTGCATTACTATGGATTATAAATGATTTACCTGCATATGTTGTAGTATCAAGTTAGCGTACAAGTGGAAAAGTAGGATTCCCCATATGTAACTATGACACATGCTATAAATTTTTATATCATAGTAGAAAGACATGTTATATGGGTTATAGAAGACTTTTAGATTCCAGGCATAGATGGAGAAAAGACAAGAAATCTTTTGATGAAAAAAAGGAAATGAAAGCAGCATCAAAGCCTTTGTCAGGTTCAAAAATATTTAAAATATTATGTTATCGAAAGAATGAATTTGTGAGACCAAAAAGAGGAAAAAAAAATAATGAAAATCCAAGGACCAAAAGAAGTATATTCTTTGAGTTACCATATTGGAAAACTAATTTGCTTCACCACAACTTGGATGTCATGCACATAGAAAAAAATATATGTGAAAATATTGTTAGAACATTATTGAATTTAAAAGGAAGACAAAGGATCATCTTAAAACTTACCTTGATTTGATGAAAATGGGTAAGGAAAGACATCCATTCTATAAATATAGGTCCAAATAAAAAAATTCGATCATTTGCTCGCTTTACTATGTCATCAAAAGAAAAAGAAATCTTTTGTTATGTTCTAAAAAGAATAAATTATTTCAAGTTATGAAAATTGAATTATATATAATATTTGTAATTTTTAGGAAAAGATTAAAGGATCTAATTTCAAAAAAAAAGAGGAAGAAATTGAATTATATATAATGTTGTTGTTACTATTATCTTTTTTTTTTTTGAGTTGAATGATAAATGGATGTTAAAAAAAAGACTAAATCCTCGATGATTTTGATTTTTGATGAGTCTTTATATTTATTATTTGATATGAGACACTGAGAAAGAAACTAAATCTTCTATTACTTTGATTTTTCATAAATCTTTATATTCATGATTTTGATGAGATGTTAGGAGAAGAAATTAAATTAATTGGTACTTTAATTTTTTCATAAACCTTTATATCCACTGTTTAGTATATTTTATAATTGTAGAATTAAAATAATCTTATATGATTGCATCTACAATATTTAATAATCAAATTCCATATTTATAAGTTCGTTGTTACCTTTTTGAACCGTGTATATTTTTAGTGTTTCCTTTCTTTTTGAGCTTCACATTAGTATAATTTAAAATAAGTTAATATTTGAAAATTAAATTATCTTTTATTATATCTTTTTACAATTAATTATATTTTTTAAAACTTTATTAATACTACTATTTGATAACAATTTTTAAAAATTAGTAACATTTTCATAATGTTGTTTAAAATATATTTGAAAATATTTTTAATCTTTTACAATATTTTATATAAATGTTATTATTTATTATATAAATGTTAAAAATATTGCAACATATATTAAATGTTATTTAAAATATATAAAATATTATTAGTAATATTTTATAATATAAATTTAATATAATATTTTTAAAAATATTATTAAAATTAATAGATAATATTTTTTATATTTTTATAAAATTTTTAAATATTATTAAAATTGTGATATATTATAAAATTAGATGTAAGATCCTAGTACAAAGTGTAGTTGACACGCTCTTTAGTGAAACTTTATAATTTGATTGACTTAATGTGTTAGAATGGGGACTTGCATGGTCTAAAATGGGTTGTCTCAGGTCACATATTAAAGATAAAATAAGTTTTTTTTTTTCGAAATTGTTATGAAATTTGTTTCATATTAAACTTTATTTTAAAATATATCAAATTCATTGCTATCATCATATTTACATAATTTAATTGCGCCATTTTCTTATAAAATTTGAACCTCTAACTTGCATTTTGTTTTGACGTAGTTTTAAATTCTCCATTCTATGAGGGTGGAAAGAAATCTCTTGTCCACGCAAAATAAATTTCATAAATCCTTTTTACTATTAATATATTTTTTCATCATTTTTATTTTATTATTTCTTATTTTATTTTGGGGACAAAACAAGTATTTTAAAAGTTATTAATAATTTCATAATTGATTATAAGATAATCAATTTTAGTAGATGTATTAGGGATAATCCAGTTTCCACATTTCCTTATATATAACCAAATTCTCAACTCCAGAGATTAGTTTTTTTTTTTCAATAAAGAAATGTTTTTCGTTTTTATCGTAAAATTGATGACGATGCCTTATTTCTTTCATACAATTGCCTCGGATCACAACACCTTCCCGAGCACATTGCGACGTAAGGCTTAAAATCAATGGTTCATTTGTGTTGTCATTGCTATCATTGCAAAGCACTAAACCTTTACGAATTTCTTTTTTCACCCCTTCAAAATCGTAATCGAAGAATGAAGGAAAAGGCATGCTTATACACACACATGTTACTTAGAGAAAGGAAAGAGATCAAATTATAAAAAGAAAAAGCATATTCTGCAATGTTATATGACAAATTTTAACTACAGGGCTTTTAGTGTTTTTATTGTTGTTTTTCATTGAGAATTGAAGTTTCATTTGAATTATCAAATTTTGACTTTTATTTTGCACATCATCTAAAACTCCAATTTGATTTTTAAAAAAATAATATCAAAAACACCTAAAAATACTATACCTATGTTTTGTCTAATTAAACAGTAGTCTTCGACAAATTTGAATTTTGAAAGAATGCTAGTGAGGATGAAAGAAGAAAGAAAGGTGTCTAAGAACTTAAAATTTAGCAAAAATGTCTCTTTGTAAGATTTGATAGGAAATATCAAATTGAGCCAAAATTGAAACTTTGAGCGACTGACATGTTGCAAAATGGCAAACAAATGTAATAATATAGTATTGATTGGAGACAAAGGTTAAGGCAGTGAGCTTATTTGCATTCATTTTTGGATAGACTCAGAAACTGCATGTGACTTTCATTTGTGTTTATTTTTCATGTTTCCAGCACTTAGGATAGTCAATTATCCGGTACTTCCCCATACACAACAATGGGGCTTCTAACTTGATGATTGCCATCATCCCAAATCAAAGAAGCAGAGACTATTTCCACATTAATGTTCCCTTCAATTATGACCCAAAATGACTTTTTCTGCCCTATAGATGTGAAGGATAAAGTACTGGGTTTCACTTGAATTTGTAACAAAGATGGAGCAATTACTCTGGCTTTATAAGTAGATGTTGCTGATCCCACATTTGTAACTGTTCTACGGTAAGCATGGCTGAAATCTGAGCCCTCTACAAAAAGAGCAAATGATGGGAGATTTAAGTTGTAAACAGCTCTCTTATTAGCTTGTCCTTTGCAACTACCATGATTTTTAGTCAGAATTCGGAGCTCTTTATCTGTATACCCCTCTCCACACAAGAATTTAATATAATCTGCTTCGCTAATATCATATACTAAACCAGGATTTGCAGCCTTAACAGGATTAATTAGCCCTGCTCCATATGCAAATTCTGCTTCAGGATTAAGAGCACGACTCATTGGAGTAGCTGTTGTTTGGAAAGAAATAATACGTAGATGGTCAGATTTTTTATAACTATTTATAAGAGAAGAAAATAAAAGAGTAAAATGCATCAAATTTTTTTCTATCAATTAAAATCAATTGTATTGTACATATTAACTTTAGAACATGTCAAATAATTTGTTTTAAACAATATATAAGTTGATTTTAACTTTTTGTATAAAATCCCATTTTTAGTAAATCATAATTTGATATTTTTTTTAAAATAGACTGAAATTAAAGGAACTTGTTAGTAATTTAGTGAAGTTATTACTGGTGGTCATCAACGCAGACTTGATCATAGCAGGAGACCAATTGGGGTGAAATGATTTGACATATGCAGCTGCTGCAGCAGCATGAGGACACGCCATTGATGTGCCAGACATTAAATTATATTGTACCATTCTTTTGTCACCTTTAACTTCCGAAATTGGGTTGATAGGAGACCATGAAGCTATAACTTCAACTCCTGGGGCGGCGATATCAGGCTACAATATTAAGAAATAATTCTAATAACATTTGAAAGCTTGGAGATGATAAATTGATATGGAATATGGATTATACAATATACTGTGTTTTAGGTTACCTTAAGTATATTTGGCGTAACTGGATTTGGACCTCTTGATGAGAATGAAGCTATCAGAGGCACAAGTCCATCGTTTATTTCATCGCTTCTAAATATTGTGGCTGTTGCATTTCTAGTAATTGGCAAAACAAATAAACAATAAAGGAAAAAGGTTGAATTCAATAAATTTAAAGTATAAAAGTTAATAAAAGTTTGATTTTACCTCACTAAATACTATCATTTAATCATGACACATTTATAACATTTCGTTTTGTAGGACCGCATTTGGGAAGAAAAAATAATCCCAATCTTAACGTAGCTTTTCTTTTTTAGAACTAGTAGAATATAGATAGGTAAGAGTTATTCTTAGCAGGGTACATGTTCAAAATCTTTTCTTCAAATCGGGCAAAATTCCATGAATGATAGAAGATTTTTTATTATAATGATAAAAATTCCCTTATTTAGAGTTTTCTTTATAAAAGTTTAAATGTCATTTAATATAATTAATTTTCTTTCCTTTTTTATATTTAAGAAAAAAAGTGAAGAGAAAATTTCAATTTTTGTCTCTTTTTATTTCTTTTACTCCAAACAAACTAAAAAATCGACTCATTTTCTATTTATTTTCTCTTTTCTTGTATTTTTTTGTTGTTTTATTTGTTTTATATTTTTTTACATTCAAACAAAGGTTGGAACTTGAAAGTAATTCCCTTTTATCAATAAAATATCAGGGAAGATTCATATCCGATGGAGATTGGGAAAAGTCAGTGAAGGCCACATCAAAAGAAGAAAAAAAAAAGGAACCCAGGGGTAAGTGTACTGTGGTATTTCAATGTCAATACTTTTTTTTAAAGATATATTTTACTATTCTAACACAAAGTTGCGTCTGAACTCAAAATTTTTTATTAAATTAAATCAATTATCATTAGTTGATCACTATTTGATAGTTTCTAATATATTTTTAAACATAAACTGATTTTAACCCCAATTTTTTATTATTTTTACCCAACTCTAAAATAGTCAAATTCTGACCCAAGGAAGAAGTTCAATTTGGAGGGTGATGCTTGCAATGTGTATTTGTCCGTCCATGAAAGTTTAGAGAATTATTCTTAAAATGGGTAAATTGTTATGATGGCAAAGCTCTACGATATCATGGCAAATTGCTTCCGTAACTTTGCAAAATCTCAACAATCTTTGTTTGAGAGTTTGAGCATCATCCCTTGGTCGTATTGTTACTTTGTTAGCCTCAGATTCCTTTTTTGTTACAAATTTTTTTTAAGATGGTATTTGAGTTCAAAAGACATTGAAAGTTTTTAAGTTCAAAAAATATCTATAATCAACTTAGATATATTTTATCGTAGGAAGATGAGGGAGAGTTTAAACTCTCAACATGTTATCTTACTCTATTTGATTAATCTCTCTAATTTGATTTGCGTTTGAAAAAAAATTATAATAAACTTATAAAAATAGTTTACAATTTTTATATTTTTTAATCTATTGTAATATATTTTTTCTATATAACCTATCAAAATAAGTATTGTTAACATAATTCAATAAGCTTCATCAGTAAAGTTATACCATAAGTCATTATGTGATAAAAAATTTAATTGAAATACATTAACAACATAAAAATTGTATATACTATTATCTAATTATTAATTATTATATAATTAAAAATTTTATAATAATTACCTAAAAAATTATATATATAGTAATTTTCAATAAGTTGATAGGACAAATTTTTGTAGATTAACCGTGTATCGAAATTAAACTCTTTATCTAAGTTGTATATCCAAATATATTCTAAATTTAATTTTCATTAAAAAAAAAGAAAAATATGGATTTATACCTGGTTGAAGTAATGTAAGAATGTACAAGTCTTTGGTTCCAGTGAGAGATCAACGTTGCAGGGAGAGCATAAGCTACAGGCGCATCTTGTGGGTAATTAAGT
The DNA here is from genome assembly GCA_037954105.1 of Canavalia gladiata. Lineage (NCBI taxonomy): Eukaryota > Viridiplantae > Streptophyta > Magnoliopsida > Fabales > Fabaceae > Canavalia > Canavalia gladiata. The sequence goes on along the minus strand of CM075664.1, from coordinate 6,772,290 downwards.
CCAAAAACAACACCAGCCGCCCCATAAAAAAGCCCCACGCCGTCAGGACCCTGAATGCTTTCACACACAACAATCTTTCCTTTCACTGAATCTTTATCCAAAGACTCCTTCATGCAATACCTGAATAATAATAATGTACAAAATTGAAATCCAATATTTATTGTTTTTAATAAAATAAAATAACATAGAATTCATTAGATAATACCTCGCTGTGGAGCTGTTGTGTCCACCAGCAGTGTTAGGTACATCACCGGCGTAAATCAATGGATACATTTTTTTCTTAAGATCAAATGTGTTAATCGAAACACCCTGTTTATAGGCAGAGTCGTCCATAAATTTTGCTAAGTATTTATACATGTTTGAAATTAATAAAATTAAATTCAAAATTTCTAAGCTAACATAAAAAAAAAATTATGAATCCATTAAAACATAACGTGAATTAAAACTGTTAATACTTTATTTATAAGTGTGTACAAAAATGATACCTCATAAACTGCGCCATTCCCTAACCTGAGCTTGGCAACCATCTTTCTGTCAAAAGTGCTGGCAGCAACAGAAAGTAACCAGGGTGGAAAATTTGTCATAGTGAGAAGAGAGGGACCCAAATTATTGCCAGAATTTGAGGTTAATATGCCTCTTTTCATTGCATGGAAACTTCCTACATTAATTGAACTTATAAAATAGGGAAGGTGTACTACTCTCCTAGGTCCAGTTGAAATAGAAATTACATCAACACCATCACCAATTGCTTCATCAAATGCTGCAAGTGTATCAGCCTCATCACAACCTGTTTTCCAACATACTTTGTACACAGCAATGCGTGCTGAGGGAACTCCTCCACGTGCTGTTCCTGATGCAAACCCAAGTAGACTCGCTGAGTTAACCGAGTTTCCAGCAACTGTAGATGCACAGTGTGATCCATGACCCTCTGCATCTCTAGGAGATATGATATCATCTTTGGTAAAGTTACGTTCTATATTGAAGTACTTTGCGCCAATTATTTTGCTGCATATAAATGTTGACTTGCTTTAATAAAGAATCTACTTTTTTCTAAAAGGGGAAGAGCGTTTATATGATATATCAAAATATTATTATTATTATTATTATTATTACTTGTTGCAAGTGAAGTTATGGCATGATCCTTTCCATTTTCTTGGTGGAGGACCAAATCCTTTGTCACTGAAGCTCTCTGACTCTGGCCAAATTCCTGTGTCTATTACTCCCACTATTATGTCACTCTCTTTGGTTGCTCTTTTCACATTCTGTGGAAAGCCAATGAAGTTCCATGATCTTGTTGTGTGAAGACCATTCTTTGTGTTTGGGAATACCGACACAACATCGTCCATTTCTATTGCAATTCCAAAGTAACACTTTGCTTCATCATCTATAAACATTATGATGCATAATTAAGTTATGGTGGTTTAGAAAGGAGATTGTTCTACCTGCCATTTTTTCTGCCTCTTCTTCTGTTAACTTCACCACGAATCCATTAAAATTCTTGTAGCTGTGAAGTATAGTTTCTGGTTTGAAATCGCTGAATGGATGCAAATTTCGAAGTCAGTTATTGAAGTTAATTAGCTTTGATTAGTTTATTAATTCAACAATGAAGGTATTAATTAGAATTGTGATGTTATTTCCAAAACTGGTGAATTATGAAGTTACCAACTGACAAATACATGGCTAATGCTGGAATCTAATCCAAACATGAAAAATGTGACCAAAAAAGATGGATTAGACAAAAGAGAATAGATGTAATGTTGAACCTGCCAAGGAGATTTTGAGCCATGGCTGTATGAAGAGAAGGTAAGGAAGTGGAGTCCATGCCCTTAGGATGATCACCCATGTAGACAATGTATGTCTGTATTAAGAAAATGATAAGATTAAAAGTTAAGGAAGGAAATTAAGCATAATCATAGTTTTGATAAGATAGATACTAAGAAGAATAGGGGAAAGGAACATGTGCAATTCATTTAACAGGAGATATATGTATGTAGATATTTGCCTTCCGATCATTTTTGGAAATTGCTTGATTGATTATTGCAATGCATATAAGAATGAAAAGAAGAAATGGGTGTGGCCTTAAAGAAACCATATTAGGAACTTGTTGGAGATGAATATATGAGTAACAGATCCAAAAGCTTATATGTGTCTATGCTCACTCCACCAGCCAGTATTTATATTGGAAGGAACTGAACCTCTGGTTTTTAGGTAGGTACAAGGATACTTTGTAACAAAAGAAAAATGGTTGTTACACAATCATGGAGTATATATAATTATACATCTAATAAAGTAGGAAGATAAAAACACACGTTCTAATATCAAAAAATAAAAAATATAAGTAAAAGAGATATAACATTACATTTTTTATGTGTATTAGAATATTTTTTAGTCAACTATTAAAGATTAATTTTTAAATATGTAAAAATTATTAAAGTTTATTTTTTAATAAGTATGTAAAAGAATCGTTACCATTTAATGTGCACCCAAACAAAAATCTGAACTCATGACAAAAATCCAAAACCCATGCATTTGTTTTATTTCGATCATGCTGCAGACATCCATCCCCACCACTACAGTAATAACTCCGGTGGATGTTGACTATTTTATTATATTCTTTTCTTTTTGTATTTGAAAAAAGTATTTCGTAAATATGAGTAAGATATTAATCATGCAAAGGGGGTCGACTGGAGCATTTGTAGGTAAAACATAGCTTGTGATAAATTAGGTTTTGAAATTAAGTCTTAAATTTAATCAAGTATAGTTAAAAGCTTGAGTTTTTTTTTTTTTTAAAATATAAAACTTAAAGTTAATTCATTTATAATTTAATTATTTTCTATATCAATTTTTCTTTGGATTAGTTTAATATTTTCTAATTTAATATTTAAATAATCACCTTTATGGTAAAAGATCAAGAAAAAATAGCAATAACATAAAATTTTATATTTATAAAAATACATAACTTATAAATATTAGTTTCGTTAACTAGCCAGCTTCCAACCAAATGTTCTCCATGAATGTATTTTCAGCAAGGTTTCAAACTAATGTTTTAAAAATTAGATTTATCATTAAATTGGCGAAGATACTAGCCAATTCAGAGCTCGTTAATTTAGTTGTAATCCAACAACTATCGATAATTATATACATTTTTATATTATAAATATTAATTAAGTAATAAAGTAACATAAAATCATGTACAAAATTAAGTTAATTAGATGAAATTTTAAACCTAAAAGGACTGTATTATGTTTCACCAAATAAAAAGTAAATAATAAGACTAAATAATAGTCATCTATACAAGGACCTCATATGTGCCCGTATGTCTAAAAAATAATAATAATTTAGATTAAATAAAATGAAAAGATGTAAAATTAGAACAAGGTTGATGCTAATTTTTTGACATCAACTTCTACATATTTTGGATACATGTTCGACTAATTCTTCGTCAATCTGTATGTTCAAATTATATTTTTCTTTTATTTTTTAGATAATCAAGAATTTGATTGAGTTTGGTGCTTACCAATAAATTTTTTTGGGACATATCTTAGAATCTCTTTTACTCTTACGTTTCGCTAGAGTAAAAATTTTAAAATATTTAAAAATTTAAATACATTTATTTTAAAAATATTTTATTTAAATAATAAAATTTAAATTTTTTATATTCTTAATTATTTGTTTAGACAGTAAATTTTAAGATTTATATTTCAAAATTTTCATTTAAATAAATTAATTTAAATTCCACTTTATAAAATTTTATTTTTAAATAGTTATAGATTTTTCTTAATTTGATTCCTACTTTTTTTATATATGAAAGAATTTAAATATATAAATAATTTTATATTTGAAAATGAGACATAAAAAAACAAGAAATAAGAACGAGTAAAAGAGTAATATGCAATAAAACAAACAAATGAAAAATTAAGAAAAAAATAAAACACAATATTACAAAAGAGTAAATTGAAAGGATTTAAAGAGTTTTAAATTTTATTTATTTTTTAAAAAAATTATTTTAATTTTAATTTATTAAAATACTTTTTAAAATTTTAAAATTTAAAATTTTTATAAATTATTTTTTAATATTTTAAATTTTAAATTCTATCAAAATTATTCTTGTCCTTAAAATTTGATCAATCAAATACAATGATACAGTAGTCGTCGATTGATGTACTTATCTAACAAAACATAAACATTATCAACAATAATTCTTAAATATAGTTACAATAAATGCATATATTTACATTTTTATTTTTTTTTGTAATTAATTGTTAAAATTTAATAATCGATTATTAAAAAATATTATAATTAATAAATTAAAAATATAATTAACTCAATTATATACATGATTATTAATTAATTATTATTTCTACATAATCAATTATTATAATTTAAAAATTGATTATTAAACTAATTTTTAATAATCATATATTTAATTTTAATCGCTATTTTTATAAAATAAAGAATTATTTTTATAATAATCGATTATTAAAAATAAAATTTACAATAAACATAGAGCTTATGGTATGAAATTGTTTGGATATTCATAGGGACCCGTAAAGACATTAGTGGGGTTGACTGACTATAATTGATTACTTTCCAAAAGTCACTAACATCGAAGAAGAAAGTATCAAACAAATGGAATTGCAAACGAATGGTCATCTAGGTGGAAGAATTGGAACATAATCGTTTTCACGAATACAATATTAAAATGTTATGAAAGAAATATAAATGATGATTCTATTGAGAAGTAGTATATTATCTGGTAATATGATGAATATATATATAATATTTAATATAATATTAAATTTTATTTTAAATTTATTAATTTTAAATCTATTAATAAATTATTGATATATATTCAATCCTACAAACTTTATAATTTATATCTTTTTTTAAGATTAAATTCAGTTGAAGCCTAATTCTAATAAATTCAATGTTATGCTATGTTTAAAAAAGGCTTTAATAGCAGTTAAAATAACTCCACAATAATTGTTATAACTGCTATCTAAATAAAAACATTGTTAAAAGGAGAGGAACAGGTGACAATATAGGTTCATAAGTACAATCAAAGGATCCAATAATAACAGTTCCTAAAAAGGAGTTATTAGTGTAAATGGCCTTAAAATAGTAGTTCTTTTTATAATCGCTATTGTAAATTTGTAATCTATCCTAATTAGGATGGTGGTTGTTAATCATTACCGCTATCATAGAAATTAAAAAATAAAAATTTATTGTCATTGGTCAGCATGATGTATTTTTCCTTCTCTCAGCATATCAATCACCCAGCAAATATAATATCCATAAAGACTTGCTATAGCAATAATTAACAATCGAAAATGAGAAGCTTTCGTGATTCTTCCATTTAATCAATTGTTAAAAATTCGTCCATGTATATGTGATCTTTTATCGGATTAAATGTAAAAAATAATGAAATTTAAACTTAAATTTTTATATAAAATTATTATAATTTTTAATCTTTTATCGTTAATTCTAATAGGTTTATATACGTGTGATTTATTATGCGTAACAATTTAAGATAAAATGATTAATTTTGTATTACCATAAGTGAATGTGAATGAATTGAAATTGCTTGAAGATGTAACGTAATTGTTTAATAAATATGTATATTAACTTATAGTTACAAATAATAAAACTACTGATTATTTTAAATTGGCATGGATGTCATTGTTTGATAATTATATTAATCATTTGATTGCTTAAGAATGATTTAAATATCTGTTTAGTCACTAAAAAGCTTTTTTTAGTTATTATTTTAATTTAATTTGTTTTTTATCTTAACCACTAGTATACCTTCACTAGAGACAATTATATATCTTCCAGCAGAGAGCATCTTTCATCAACTAGCTCTCAACAAGAAATTTTTTTTTCATACATAACATTTAAATTTAAAAATTTATTTAAGTAGAATTAATATATTATTTAAATCAATTATCTGATGGTTAATTAAATATTTTGAATCCTCACATTGAATAAAACCAAAGCGTTTTTAATCTCTCCAAAGAAACTGAAAATACATTATTTTTATAATTTTAAAGACAAAATAAAAAATTAAATAGATACTTATTTGAAAAAATCATATTTTAAAATACTAAAAATATATTCATTCCGTGAAAAAATTATATTGATTGGGATCATAATAAATTTTAATAAAATTAAATTAAAGGAAAAAAAATAAAAAAATAAATTTTAAAATAAACAATATAATGTCACAAAGTATGGGACTATCGAAAGAAATTATCTTTTATAATTTAGGTTGCAAAAAATCATAATCAAAAATATTTTTTTAACATTAGAAAAAAGATGAGGTGTAAATTTAGAGTCTCATGTAAACTTTTCTAATTCTAAATATTTTTTCTAAAATAAAAATAATTTTAGAAACAATAATAATGATAGTACCAAATATTAAAATATCATAATATATTCAATAACTATTTATTTGAAAATATAATTTAAATATTTAATAAATTACACTTAAAATATCTGTTAACTTAAAACAAGTGAAATAAAAATGTGTAAAAAAAACTTAAAATGATTATCATAAAAAAAGATTATTTTTTGGCATGATATTTACTTAATATCAATGCCGTTAATATAAATAAATAAATAATAATAATTTGATTAATAAAAAATATTAATAAAATATTATATTCTATTTCATTTAATTGAATTTTTTTAAAATAATAAAACTTTTTAATTTTTTATTTCATTCTTTTTATTTTTTAAATATACTAAATATTAAATAAAACTCAAGAAAATACTATCCATCTAATTCTATAGTACATATAACAAATGCTACCATAGTTTATACTTATTTTACGAAAAAATATTCTCTCCATTTTTTTTATCTTTATCTCACTCTATATTTTTTTTTCCTCTTCTACACAACCTCACTCGTATAATTTAGGGGTGAGGATCTTTTCTTTTTTTAAAATGGACCATTAAATTTAGTGGTGAGATCCTTTCACCGTATTAAGGATAATGATATTGTGATTAAATGAGGTCAATAATTGTTCCATGTTTGAAATAATGCATTTACTGGTTGTCGAAACGTTACTCGAATCTGCTGCTGTTTTGTCTTGCACCAATAATTGAAGGGAGAAATATGGTACCACCTAAATTTTCAGTTAAAAGAAGAAGAAAAAGAAACAAATGATAGAGGAAAGGGAATGAAAGATTGTTGATCACTTCATTGTAGCTAAAATTAGTCTTTGCCTAGATAAATGGTTTAAATGAGATGAGGTATTTATAATTTATTCCAAATTGATTCATGAAATACTCATTCAATTTATTTGCTTAAAACAAACAAACTTAAAACCATATATTAGAAAAGGCACAACTTACACATGCTAAATATGCTTAATGCATTAAGTTAATTAAAAAAAACTGAGTACCCATTATGAAGGATTAATAGGTGTTTTAAAGAAAATAATTTTTTTTTCTTTAAACTTTTTGAATTTCAAGATAATAAAAACATGTGAGTTGGTACGCAAACCGGTTTGTAAGCTTGTAGAGCAAACACCTACCAGAAGTTAATAGGCGCCTTTATATGCCATCTTAGGCAAATCAGGCCATGTCTTACCTTAAGGCATATCTGCAACTGCTGAATTAAAACATTTTTATTCATGCTATATGGAACTAGTTACACTTATTCTCTTATTTAAAGAAGAAAAAAAAATCCTACACCCATTGTCTTTCTAGGTTTTTAGTTGACCCTTTACTTTATCTTTCCTTTTTTTGGAAGTATCTCTTCCTCTTTATTTATGAGACTATACTAAGACATGTGAGGAATTTTATTTTTATAATTAGAGTGTTTTGAAATTGATTAGTTTCTTGCGTTGTGTAGAAAAAGCTATCAAAGTATGCAAACTTATTCGGTAGCAGTTATAAAATCAATGTATAGTATATGGATAATATATATATGTATATTATATAAATTGCCCAATGATCTGCTACATGTTAATATTTCCATAATAAAATTTCATTTCTATAACTTAATTAAAAAAATACAATTATTTGTTTTAATGAAATTTTCTGTTTTTCGTAACCCCGCATTTTCACGTTACTTTTCTATTTTTTTAATTAATAATGGAAACAATTTTTAAAAATAAAAAATTAAAATTTATGATTAAATTTTAACAGATTATATTTTATCTATTTTTTCATTTAATCCCTCAACAATAATTTTTAACATAAAACTAACAAATATAAATAATATCATATATATATATATAATATGAAATAGATTACTTTAAGAAGATGTTTGATATATAATTTTTTTTTAAATTTAGATTTCTATTCTCTCCCAAGGAAATATTTTAGTACGAAACATAATTAAAAAAATATTTTAAAGGAATGTTAATTAGTTTGTTAAAAATATTTTTTAAATATTTATACTATAAATAAAGAAAACTATTTCTAAGTTAAAATTTCTGAAAAATTAAACTTAAAAAAATTCTTCCTACTAAACATTTTCCAAAATTATTTTTCATGAATCATATCTATATATAAAAACTTATTTTATATAATTAATTATTACAATAATCAATTATTAAAACAATTATTTTTTACAACTAATTAAAACATAATAGATATAATATTTTGTACTAAAATAAATAAGTACTTAAAACCAAATAATTTAATTTATAGAAGAGTTGAAAATTAAATCACAGAACCTTAATTAGGCGAAAATATTAACGGTTGTAACTTTTCCATATGTTGCTCTAAAATATTGCGTTAAATGTTTTCTTAATTTGATATAATAAGTTTATAGCCACCTGATAATTTATATGTTCTTTTGTTGCTTTCTGTCTTTTTTTAAAAATCTAATATTTTTAACATTCTATTTTTTCATATTCTTATAGGATCAAACGATATTTAAGCATAATGGTAGACATTAATTATGGGAATAAACTTCATGAAGCTCTTAATCTATATATAATATTATTTTATGCAAATATTATAATAACACATTAATATATAGTATCAATCATGAATTTGCAATTTTTCTGTTTTACATCTTATTTATTTTTTGTTATACTTTAACGAAATATTAACAAATGAAATTATACATATTTGAAAATATGTCATTTATAATTTTATGACAGTATATACATAAATTAGAAATATTAGCTGATTATAAATTTGAGGAAGTATATTGTAAATTCAATATACGGAAAAAGATGTTATCCTAATAGTCAAATCAATTCAGTCCAAAACACACTTTGAAATAGGAAGAAAGTTACTTTAGAATTATCACTAATGGTCCAATGTTAATATCGGATGAAGACAGAAATTATTCTTATGTGGACCGCGATATTCATCATGAAGACAGTGAATTATTTCTGGGACACTGGAGAATTGAACAGCGACAAGGATTGGGATGCTTTGATTGGTCGTTTTTTCATGATTGCTTGTGTACCAACGATAGAAAGAAGAGTAAATGAAGCTTAGTGTGGATCTTCTTAATCTTGTCAGTTCTGTGAAGCTTGTGAAGAATCAGTAGTCCGTGTTATGCCAGATCGATAGAAAAACATTTTCACAAGTACAAACAGTAATTTGTTAAAAAAGAAGAAATTTGAATCCGTCAACTCTTTAATAATAAAGAGATGAGTGGATGCTAAAAATCATTAACATCCCTCGTGTTACACATACATTTGGAATCATGTGGGCCAATCACATCACAGCACAGGGTTAATTTGGTTGTATAGTGGCATTTACATTGGAGGTGACAAATACCAACTCCAGTGCCTAAATTGGAGGAAGAATTTTTTTTATTTGTTGTTTTTATTATTTATTCTTTTTGTATATATATATATATATATATATATTACATATGGCTTTTATATTTTTTATTTATTGAAAATTACTTTGTATTTGGATAGAATAATTTATAATTATTAGATTTTATATATTTAAATACTAATTTTAAAAAATAATATAATAAATTTTTATTTAAATAATTTTTGTTACATACAAAATTCAGATGATTTTTATTTAAAGAAATTTTTAAAAAAATTTTATTATTTTATTTTTATCTTAAATTATTATTCATAATTATTCTTTTGCATCATTCTTTTTTAATAATTATTTATTTTTATTTAAAATTTTAAAATTTCTCCTCCAGATTAAGGCTTCGAGCACCTAAATTGGGGGTTTGTAACTTGTAATGGTATGACCAGAGATCATTGCGGTTATGCAAAGCTTCTTGGAGAATTTTATGCCATTTTAGCTAAAGTTTTGGGGGTGTGCATGAGTGCTGAGCAACACTAAGGTATGCAACATGCAAAAGCACGTGATAATATATGTTCAGAAAGTGTAAGTTAATTGGTGTACTAAGATTGTTGAAAAGCGGAGCAACACTACTGCTCCATATATATAAGTAAAAAAAATTGCTTGAGAATTTATTTATTTATTTCATTAGACCTAAATAGTTCCATCACGAGGAGCCTGAAGAATTAGGCTGGTGCTCGCCAAAAACTAAATAGTACCGATCTCACTCCTTGTTATCATTGTTTCTAATAAAAAGAAGTGATTAGTAAAAATGTAAGATGGTGATTTCGGCTTTTGGTTTGCATACTTACTTTATTTGTTTAACCTCAACCCTCCCTTGATTTTAGCTTTTCAGTCTAATTTTTGTGTGTTCTTTTCCTTGCAGGGCCAGTCCAATAGGGTGAGACTAATAAAATTTTATAAAAATTTTAAAAATTACAATTATTTAATATTAATATTAGTTTATGAAAATAAATTAATTTTTAACTAATATAAAACCTATTTTTATATGATTTAGCTTCTTAAAATAAAGAGTTATAATTATTAACTAAAAAATTAAAGGATAAAATTATAATTAAATGAATGGATATATATATATAATAAGTAATGTAATTACCTACATTTTAACTATTAAATGTTTAATCAATAATTATAATTCTTCATTTTACTTTCTAAAATGAATTATTTATTTTAGAGAATAATGATATAATATTTTATTTTTTCAAAGAAAAAAATCAATAAGAAAGTAGCCTTCCTATAAAATTATAATATAAATTTACTGGGCTGGAATTTTTTTTCCTTATTTTTTTGTTTGATTTTTAAGGATGTGTTAAATTAAATTTTTTAAAATTTGTTGCATGCATTTTATTAAATTAGTTCTATGTTAAAATATGTTTTAATTTATTATAAGAACAAGTACAAATTAAATTTTGTGGCAGCTTCTTCTCCTCTTTGTCTGGATTTTGTAATATTTTTTATCAATTTAATAATATCCTCACTAATTTATTATAATATATGAGCGCAAAACAATAAATAGAGAATAAAAAATTAATATCTTTCGTGTAAAACTACTAACAGTAGAAAAATAACTAAGTCATAATTAATTAATCATATTAAGTACTATTAATTAAATATTTTGAACTAAAATTAGTAAATTTTTATCAAAGATAATGTCTCAGTAAAATTAAATAGATTAATTTTATTGTCGATTGAAAAAAATGTTAAACAAAATTGATTGCACTATTTTATTAAATAATTTTGCATCTTAAATTATTGAAAACTAAATTGTAAATAGAATTAAAATAATTTTAATAAAAAAGTTAATTTTTTAAAATGTCTATTCTTAGACTTCATTTTAGACCTTGATGTAGACATTAGGTCAACCCTATTATCTTGCAAAAGAATAAAATAATTCTTTGTAAAAAAATGAATACTAGTCCATTATATATGTTAAGGAATGGAGACAGATGAAGAAAGAATGGAGCACAATCTGAACCGTAATTGCCGCCGCTACTACAGCACCAAAAAAATCCAGGAGAAGGTTTCCCACGCAAGCTCACTAATCACATACGAGTATATTTTGGAAAATATCTTTCGATAAGTAAACTGAAAATATTTAAAAATCTCATTTGATCTATTAAGTAATTAAAAAATTATTTACTTGATCTAATATAAAAAGCTCACGAGACGTGTTATAAAGAGAAATAATTATTGTATATTTGTATCCTATCATATACATGGATATATTTAAATTTAATTATTATAATTTTTTATTTTTTAAATAAAAAAACGATTATATGGCGATGAAAGATAAATGTAAAGAGGTGGACTCACATTGCCTAACTGCCTATTTGCATCATTATAAATCAGCAATGATATATACAAGTAAAAACAGTAAAATCCATACTCTTATTTTCTTCAGTCAACGGTTAAAATTTAAAAAAAAAAATTAATCTACCTTTCAAATATAATTAGATGTAAGCCACTCTTAAGTATGTAAATCTACATTCCAATCATAAAATAAGGAAATCATGTGACAACACAAATCCTAACCCAAGCTATTATCAAATATCAATCAACCAGCCATCCAAATCCCACGCAACTTTAAGCCCTATATTGGATGAATCGAGTTTGGTAAAATTAACACAAAATATTTTTAAAAAATCTATAAATTACTAAGGATTAAAATTAATTAAAACTAAAAGATAAAAATTATAAGTTGATAAATTAATTTATTAAATTAAAAATATTTATAATAAAATTTATTTAACTATTTGTTAATATAAAATAATAAATAAAAATATATTGTTTATTAGACTAAAATTTAAAATTAGGTAACTACCTATTTTAAATAATTATAAATATTTTGATTTACTTAAAATCATTTATAATCTAAACCACTAAAATTAATTTAATAATAAAGAGTTAAAAATTAAAATAGTTTAACATAAAAATTGATTGAATTCTCGTTATTTTTTACGTTATAAAAAAAAGTTATTCATCATCTTAAAAATTAGGATGATAATTTTTTAGTTTTATTTTCATTTAAAATGCGCATACGCATATGACTACATGGTGTTTCACACAATAAGAGCGATACTTTGTACAATTTGTGAGGTTTCAAGATGGAAACATAATACGCCACGAGCCAAATAAAGCATGTAAAAATGTTTTGAATTAATCAACACTTATCTATTCATTATTATCGAATCCTATTATAGTTTATGCCACCAATGACACCGACAATGTGAATTTCTTATGCCGGAAAATTTATTATTGGAGGATGTTACAAATTATTACCACTTAATAATGATACTTATAGTTGTATAGGAGTAATTAACGTGAATATTTGGGTTCTAAAAAACAATCCTTCTTTTGTTGTTTCCACCACTTCTAGTGTACTCGCTAGGACTGTCACAGATGTTGGGTTCTCCAACCTCCATACAGTGTATGTTTGGGTTAATTTGCTTTAAGCTGAACCAAATTTGCTAATACAATCCTACCATGACTTCACCAACAGAGCCGGAGATCAAAGTGAGTGTTTCAAACCTATCTATTTGTTTTATTAAGCTAAAGCTAACTTTTCAACTTAGCACTGAGGGAAGCTTAATTAACCACCATTCTAGTTTCTGCTTGTTTGACTAGGATGATGGTAATTAAATTCCAAAGTGTGGAACCCTGTTTATTGTAGAATCAAACTAGCACTGGAACTATAAGGGGATCATTTCATTTATTTCATATTTGTCTATACATTGCGCTGAAGATAATTTACTTCCTTTTGTTGGGATGACTCACTTTTAGACCTCTGATAAAAGAGTCTTACACATACAAGATAGATAGGAGAACACTTAACTTTATCTTTTATCTTTTTACCAACAATTTTTATTTATTGTGGACTAAAACTTAGCACATAGAGAGTATATGCACATTTATCTTATAATAAAAGTACAAACTTAATTAAACAGTAGGTAAACAGTAAATAAAGCAACCAACACAAGGTTCTAGTTTGGAAAGTGCCATCACACACGCCTTGTGTATTTTCTTTTGTCTTACGCATGTAGGATTAGATAATTTATTTTGCTTCACGGTACACTACAATGGGACTTCTAACTTGAAAAGTACCATCATCCCAAACTAAAGAAGCAGAGAGTATATCCACATTAATATTCCCTTCAATTATGACTGAGAATGCCTTTTTCTGACCGATTGAAGTGAAGGACAAAACATTTGGTTTGAGTTGGATATCTAATAAAGATGGAGACACCACTATAGCTTTGTAAGTAGATGTTGCCGATCCCACATTTGTAACAGTTCTATGGAAAACACGACTGAAAGATGAGACGTTTAAAGAAAGAGCAAATGATGGAAGATTGAGATCGTATACAGCATATTTTTTAGTGTGTCTGCTGCAACTGCTATGATCTTTAGTGAGAATTCGAAGTTGTTTATCTGTAAAACCCTCTCCGCACAAGAACTTCACATAATCTGCTTCGCTAATGTCATACACTAAACCAGGATTTGCTGCCTTAACAGGATTAATTTGCCCCGCGCCATATGCAAATTCAACATCAGCATTAAGAGCAGGACTCATTGGAGTAGCTGTTAATTGGAATGCAACAAACAGATGTTTTAATTGTTTTTACAATTTTATATACAACTAGGAAACAAAATACAAAAAAAATGTAGTATATTTATAATGAAAAATAAAATTAAAAAATATTTTGAACTTTTCTGTCATGCAAATGAATGAAGAACAGTTATTACCGGTGGTCATTAACGCAGACTTGACCATAGCAGCAGACCAATTGGGGTGAAATGATTTGACATATGCAGCTGCTGCGGATGCATGAGGGCAAGCCATTGAAGTGCCAGATATTACATTGTATTGTACTCCTCTTTTGTCACCTTTAACTTCCGAAATTGGGGAGAGAGGAGAATATGCAGCTAGAATATTTACTCCTGGGGCAGCCAGGTCAGGCTACAATATTAAGAATTAAATATTGCAATGAGCTTTTGATGGCTTGAAGATCACAAATTGATATGGTTTATAAATAGTGCTATCTTTACATTACCTTAAGAATGTTTGGCGTAATTGGATTTGGACCTCTTGCTGAAAATGAAGCTACGAAAGGGGTTGCTGAATCATTGATCTCAGCACTCCTAAATATTGTGGCTGTTGGATTACTGCTAAGTTGAAGTCAATTAGTTAATATTTAAATTTATAGTTTGCTAACAAGTGACTTTGGAATAAACAGTTCTAAAGAAACATAAGAGTATTTAATGCATTAGAAACTTTATTTTAAAAAAAATCTTAATTGTTGTCACCCCTCCAGTTTTGAGAGATTTGAATGTGAGAAAAATTAGTTTATAATTTTTGAATTACAATAATTAAATTATTGTAAGATTTTTTTTCTACCCTTCCGATTTTAATGTTTATAAAGATATAATATTATGTTACCTTAATTTCTCTTTTCTCTGTTTTTCTAAAAAAATAAAAAATAAATCTTCTCCTCTTACAAACCAGTTAAGAAATCTTTCTCTCTTCCCTTATTTTAAATGAAATTAAACATAAAAATTATTTTCTTTCCTTCTATTTTCATTTTTCCTTTTCTACTAAATGTCTTAACTATGTCGCTCATTTGAACTAATTTTAAATTAAAAAAATAATAATTACAGTATTATTTAAAATATCTTTTGTATTTTTTAAAAATTTAAAAATACAAAATACATATGGACCAGTTATATACCTGGTTGAAGCCTTGTAACGAAATATGCTATAAATATTATTCAGACTAAGCCAAGACACAGGCAGAGCAAATACAGGTGGGGTATCTTTATTTTCAGTGCCACCATATAGCATTCCAACTGCCCCAGACAAAACCCCAACCGCTTCAATGGAATGATAGCCATCACATAGAACGATCTTTCCCTTCACCAAACCTTCATCCACAGACTTATCATCGCAAACCCTGACCACCCGTAAAATATGAAATACAACTCCAAAATTTTTAACCAAATAATAAAAAAAAAATTCACATAATGAAATATTCATATTCTAAAATTTAACATCTTTAAAATAAACAAATACAAAAATAAAATAAAGTAAAATTTTATCTATTATTAATTTTAATTAAATATATATAATTATAAGTAATTTTAAATCAATTATAAACGTGACGTTTCTTTTATATTGTACAGATTATTTAAAAAAAAAAAAAGAAATCTCATATTCTGATACCTGGATGTTGAACCGTTATATCCACCAGCAGTGTTTGGTACATCTCCAGCATAAACCAGGGGAAACGATTTATTTTTGAGATCAAAAGTGTTAATCGAAACCCCCTGTATATAGAGCAGAGTGTGTAAATTAGTTTTCTTTTCTTTTTTTAAATTAAACTAAATAAGCAGTAAAGAATGATGATGATACCTGGAAAACCATTCCGTTGCCTAACTGCACCTTGGTAAGGAACTTTCTGTTAGTATTGGTAGCTGCCACAGAAAGTAACCATGGTGAATAATTTGTCAAAGTGAAACGCCCTGGACCGTTATTACCGGCAGCATGTGAAGTTAATATGCCTCTTTTCATTGCATGGAAACTTCCTATATCAATGGGATGTTCAAAATATTGTTGGATATCGTCGGGTCCAGTTGAAATGGAAATTACATCAACTCCATCAGCAATGGCTTCATCAAATGCTGCAAGGGTATCAGCATTACCACAACCTGTTTTCCAACATGTTTTGTACACAGCAATGCGTGCTGATGGAACTCCTCCACGGGCTGTCCCTGAGGCAAAGCCAAATAGACTCGCACGGTTAACCAAATTTCCTGCAACTGTGGATGCAGTGTGTGACCCGTGCCCATCTATATCTCTAGGAGATATGATATCTTCTTTCACATAGTCACCTTCGATGTTGAAGTATTTTGCTCCTATTATTTTGCTGCATTTAATTCTAAATTAAGTATAAGAAATTAAATTATAATTTAACCAATTTTCTCAAGAGATCATTACTTGTTGCAGGTAAAGTTGTGGCATGATCCCTTCCATTTTTTTGGTGGAGGCCCGAATCCTTCGTCACTGAAACTCTTTGACTCTGGCCAAACACCTGTGTCTATTACTCCAACAATTATGTCACTCTCCATACTCGATCTTTTGGCGTCTAAAGAAACGCCTACGAAGTCCCACGATTTAGTTGTGTGAAGGAGATTCTTCTTATTTTGGAAAACAGAGACCACGTTCTCCATTTCTATTGCAATACATATAACAGAGTGCTTCAATTCCAAGAATGTTTGGTGAATCTTTTAATAATGGGAAGAAACAAACAAACAAACAGTGACATTTACAGTACCTCGCATTCTTTCCGCCTCCTCTTCCGTTAACTTCATCACGAATCCGTTAAAGCTTTTCTTGTAGCTGTGAAGTATAGCTTCTGGCGCAAAATCGCTAAATAAATACACATTTGAATGGTCAATCTTATTACGGTTCTCTTTTTGGATAAGGAACAATGGAGTATGATCCTAATTACATTACTTATTAAAATTTTGCATCATAATTAAACTTTTTTTTTCTGACCTAATTCTCTTGTAGTGTTATGCGAATAGCAGAGGATCCATTTCCTGGGAGAAAGAATTAGTCTAAGATATATTTGAAATTATTGCAGTTAAGCTTCGTGCATTTCGGTGATTTGTGACATTTGTGAATTATTCCCAAAACTTGTATACTACCAGTGAAAATGTATTGCTAATGCTGGAACGAACTGAAACATGAGTTTGATAAAGAAAGATATTATGAACATGGATTAGAGAATAGACATAAAATTCAACCTGCCAAGGACCTTTTGAGCCATGGTCAGATGAAGAGAAGGTAAGGATGTGGGGTCCATGCCCTTAGGGTGATCGCCCATGTAGACAATGTATGTCTGTATTCATCAAATGATAAGATTAAATTTAAGGGAGGAAATTGAAGAACCATTATCGTCTTCATAGCTAAATATAATCAACGTATAGATAGGGGAGAAATCAGCCTGTGAACATATGCAAGTATTCTTTTTATTTTCCTATCACACTAAGAATTAGCCAGAAAACTATGAAAGCTTAGTGGATTATAACACAAGGATGTATCATTTTTGTATATTTACCTTCCGATCGCTCTTGGAATATGTTTGATTAATAATCAGAATGCAGATAAGAGTGAAAAGAAGGTATAGCCTTAAAGAAGCCATATTTCCGGGGGAAAGATCAAAATGAGAAGCTAAAAAGCTATAAGAAGGAGGCCATGTGTGTGTATGCTTCTTCCACCAAAGACTATTTATGATTGAAGAAAGTGAACTTTAGCACTGGCTTTCAAGATCAACAATGAATACCCACTGAATTGGATCCCTTGTAACTTGTGTGCAGTTGTAATTTTTTTTTTCCGGTGTTTAATCTTATAAATTTAGGATACCAAACTCTTTTTTATAAAATAATTAATGAAGAGTGAATATGCTTAATATATTTGTTTATATTTAACGTGATCAAATATAATATAACATAATAAAAATTTTGTAATTAAGATTAGAAAATTTTTAAATTTTATTAAAACTCACTTCTTAAAATATTTTATTTATACTTTTAAAAAAATTATTTAACATATTTTATTTTATTATTTTTATTTAATCTTGATTTATATTTGATTATAGTAAAAAAAATTTTAAAAAAATTATTTAAATCATAATTTTTATAAAAATTTATTTATATTATTAAAATTTATTATTTTTATAATAATTATTTCAAAAGTCATCCTTACTATAAATCTTAATTGATTAATACTGTAAATATTTATATTAACAATTTATCAAAATCTACTTTTTAATACTATATTTCAATATTTTATATTAATAAAATTATTTATTATATGAAAAATACTAATAATATATTTTTAAAATATATTTTTACATAATTGATTAATTTTTAAAAATTAAAATACTGAATCCATAATTGATTAATTTAAAAAATATATTAATTTTAAAAGTTAATAATTTTTTTTTATAATTTTTAAAAAATTGTTTTTATTTTATTTAATTTATTTTATTATTTTTTATTTAACCTTGGTTTACATCTAAACATGATAAAAAAATTCTAAAAAAATTATTTAAGTCATGGCTTTTTAAAAAAAAATTATTTATATCATTAAAATTTATTATTTTTATAATAAATACTTCAAAAATCATTCTCATCATAAATTTTAATTGATTAATAACTTCCATTGATTAAAAGATGTAAGAACAATTCATTTAAAAAAAATAAAATAATTTTGTTTATTTATGTTTAATTAACAACATTCAATATTATGTTAAATTAACTTTTAAATATTATCATAAATATTATATTTTTATTTTTATAGTATGAAATTTTATATTAATAATTATACAAATGTTAATAATAATTTTTTATTGTTAATTTTTAAAATTAATATATTTTTTAAATTAATCAATTATGAAATCAGTATTTTAATTTTTAAAAATTAATTAATTATGTAAAAATATATTTAAAAAATATCTTATTATTATTTTTCATATAATAAACAATTTTATTTATATAAAATATTAAAATATGGTATTAAAAGTTAGATTTTAATAAATTGTTAATATAAATATTTACATTATTAATCATTCATGACAAAGATGATTTTTGAAATAATTATTATAAAAATAATTGACAAAGATGATTTTTGAAATAATTATTATAAAAATAATAAATTTTAAGAGTATAAATTTTTTTTTAAAAAAGTCATGATGTAAACAAAATTTTTAAATTTTTTTTATCATCATCCGATGTTAAGTAAGGTTAAATAAAAAATAATAAAATAAAATACGTTGAATGAAAATGATTTTTTTTAAAAATAATAAATAAAATATTTTACAAGAATAATGTTTTAATAAAATTTTAAAAAAATTCAATCTTAACTGAAAAGTTTTTATTATACTATATTATATTTAACCATAATAAATATAAATAACTAAATTAAATATATGTTAATTTTTTATGAGAAGAGTTTGATATTTCTAAATTTACAATAATGTCAAAACATTTATTTTTTCTTTTTTTATTCAAATTTATTTAATTTAAGTTTAAAAATTAAATTTATTCTTTTAAAAAAACATATCAAACAATGAGATTGATGCAATTTTATTTGAAACCGTAAACAATCCAAACATACTATTTCAATCTATTTGAAATTATTAGGATTAACCTAATAGTGAGAGATTGAAGATTAAAATAATTTAACATAAATATTTGAAGTTTGATTCTCATCGTTTTTTTTATATTATAAAAAAAATTATGCAATACTCATCTCCATAATACTACTATTAATCAGTACATATTTATGTTTATTACATAATTTATAAAAAATATTTCATTCATTTTAAAATATTTGTTATTATAAAAAATTATGTAACGATCGAAACTTTTTATATAAATTTAAAATAAAAATAGAATTATATTTTATTAATTTATTCTATATATATATTATCATTAAATGGATTGACAATATTTAAATTTTTATACTAATATTTCATCAAAATTATACTCTTAAAATATTTTAAAAGTAATCTTTATTTACTTCTCAAAACAACGAATAAAACAAAACAAAACTCATTGCATTTGAAGAATCTACTATCAAGTCAAGCGCATATTTCGTTCAATTATATTAGAGAAATAATTACCCTTCAACACGTATATTAATTTGTAAAAAATTAATTTAGCTTAATTAAATGTCTCAAGTCTAAGTTTAAGCATGCAACTCTATTAAAAATTTAAAATAAAAATTCAACCATTTACAATAATGCAAACAGATTAGAGAAGAATTGTTTTCAATAAATGATATTTGTGATTTAGATAAAAAAAAAATTAAAAATTAATTTTTGACAATTTTTGTAAAGAATAAGTGCTTATTTTTCAAAAAATAAAGTAAACAAGCAACGAGTTATATCTAGTGACATTAGAAGTGTGGTTAACAATACATTTCACCTAATTACAATTTGAAATTATTAAATGAAAAATTTATTAAAATATTACATTAAAATTTATTAAATTTTTTATAATTATTAATATTTTTTAAATTTTCATTTTAAGTAACATTCATAATTTTTAACTTCTCACTAAAGTATTTTTAATTTTTAGATTTAATATATTTATAATTTAATCTATTACTTAAATATTTATTTTCATATATTTAATATCCTTTCATTAATTTTCAATAATACTATTAATTTATATATATTTTTTAAATTAAAAATTTAATATTATGCTATTTATTTTAATTTTTATATTATTTATTTTATTTTTAAATAAAATATTTATATTTAATGAGAAAAAAATAAAATTATAAATAAATAAATTTTAAAATTTTACTTATATAAAAATAAAAAATAAACATTTTAAATTTTAGAAATAAAAATTTATTTAATTAAATTTTAATTTTTTAGGAGGAAATATTATATTTATTAAATTTTAATTAATCAGTTAATAATTGTATTTTTACTTTTAAAATAAGTTAACAGTTAATTTTATTAAATATTTTTAATTTATTTTATTTTCTTCTTAACTTACAATTAATTTTTTATTTTTTAAATTTTAACTTTCAACAAATTTATCTATTAATTTTATCCAACACATTTTAAATAATAATATTTTTAGCTAATTTTTAAAGCAATTTTGTTAGTTTAGAATACTTTTTCTAAAATATAATTTATCCTAAATTAAATATTTAATTTTTTAAATTTGTATTATTTTCAAATATTAATTTGATTTAAATTTTAAAACATTTATATAATATAATAACTTAATTTATCTTAATTTGAATTTGTTAATCATTTGATTTGTAAAAATATTTTTTTGTTTAATTATAAATATTATTTTATTTTTATTTTTAAAAAATTGTATAAAAATATTAAATAAAGTAAATAATAATTTTTCTTTATTTTTATATTAAAAAAATAATATACTTTGTAATTAAAAAATATATTTTCTTATACTTTAACAATATCTAAAATTTTTATCTTTAAAAAACCAATTTTAATTTTCTTTTCAATCAAACAACAAATTAAAAATATATTATTATCCTTTTTTTATTTTCTTTTCCCTCCGTATTTTCTTTATCTTCCACTACACTTGATGTGTTTTCCACTTTTTGTCGTCAGGACCAAATCAAACTCCCACTTCCAGTTCACACAGCTTTGTGTCGTTTATCACACCATGGGACTGGCACTATACATCTTTTATGAGTTTATCCACTTCATAGCTCGCGTGGATGGATATTCGGTGTTGTGGAGGGAAAAGAAAAGGTGAAATGAATGAAAAGAAAAAACAAAAGGAACCTATTACAGCAGGTTGTTGTGAGAATTGTTACATTTGGTTATAATTAAAGAATAAGTTAGATTTTAAAAATGAAAGGGGAAAAATCTGAACCTCTAACAGGTTGACACTTACATCTATATTATTCAACGTTAAAAAGTGTCCCTTTTATTCTGTATTAGCGATTTGATGATAATTGCAAGTGAATGTTACTTTTTGTTCCTATTTTTGTGATTTACATGGGAAACATCTTATCTGATTTTAATTGAGGTTGCTAACTTTTGTTTCTTTTGATGTATTTCGAGTGTAGAGGACAGCACCACAAAGGTCAAAGGTCCCATGTTAAATTACATGCGCAAAATCCACGACAGCTTTTGGGATGTATAGTTATTTTTATTTATTATAATTGAGATTATCCTTTTAGGTGGTTGAGTAAAATAATCTTTGTTCCGTTTGTCTGTTTAAAAAAAAGTTCAAATGTTAAAAATGTATTTTTGAAAATCACGATCAACATGTAAATATGAACAAAATTTATATTTTTATTTTGAACATATAAAAAAACTGATAGAGTATATTTTAAAAAGTAAATTATTAAAATATATTATGAAAATAGGATATTTTTAAGTTCCACGATTTTGAACCTCCAAACATTTTGCCAGTTTAGAATAATTTCTGTCGGTCTATATCCAGAAACTACTCCAAGGAAAAACACATTTGTAGCACTAAATATCTGGCAGCTTAAACTGCAGGAAAAATGTTTCTGGTGGCACAAATTATTCTATCAATAAAAGAGTCTCAATTTGATAACATATTATAAAATAATATTATTTTAATTAATTGGTTATTATTTTCTTTTATTTTATATTTTTTTTATCAAATCATACATGTTAATAAAATATATGAAACATTAGTGTAATATTTTATTCTTTTAAACAAAAATAATTTATTACATATGATAATTATATCACTTTAAAATTCTTAAATAATGAAAAATAAATATAAACATAATACATATTTAAAAAAATACAAAAAGTTTATATTAAACACAACTAAGATTGTCTTGAAAAAAAATAGGGAGAAGTATATTTCATCAAGATTAATTATTAATTTTGTCATATGTTTGAATAGGCGTATTGAATGTTTTAACTTGGCCGTCAAACTTCTTTTTTGTCTTTAATTAAATATTTTCACTACGTAACTGCAAAATTAATCCTCGCAAGAGATAAGAGAGGTGGCCAACAAGCTTTTCTCATAGTGGTAAACCCATAATTCAAATTCCTAATATTTCATAAAAAAAAATCATAGATCATAGTTCACTTTAACTACCTTTATTAGATATTTGTCATTGAACTTCGCTAAATTGTTCGCAGGCCTCTTCCTAAAAGTTTGAAAAATGAAAATTAAAAAAAAAATAAAGGAAGTAGGAAGTAGGAATGATGATTGCAGGATTGCAACTCGAAACATCTCCCACCATGCCATAAAATGCAAAGGTTATTTATCTTCCTTGTAGGTCAATGGTCTATTTCATCCACAGTATCAAATAAATGTAAAAAACAAAACATGTTTGTTTTCTTATCAAGATATGTTTGTTAGTAAATAGTTTATCTTTTGTTTTTGTTTCAGTTTAAGTGCTTTAGTTTATTATACTAAGAATGCCACTTAATTTTATATTTTTATTTAAAAATATAGGGAAAGAAATAATATATAAAAATAAATTTATATTTTCATTTCTTATGAATTCTAATTCAGTTAAAGTTAATTGATGATTCATTAAAAAAATTTCAACTAGTTCATTTTCTTTAATTATATATGCTTTACTTATTTCTGAAATTAATTATTTAAAAATAAGTTATTTTTATTTTATTTAGATGATAAGTGAAATAGAAAAAAAAATAGGATAAAAAAAACGAAATAGAGTAGAAATAAAATAAAAAATAATAGGTTGTTTGTATGGATAAAAATTAAAAATTAAAAAACCTCTTCTTTTCTTTTAATAAGTAAAAAAATAAAAATAAATAAAATAATAATATAAATTTTATTTTATATAAATTAAAAAATAAAATTAAAATTTTAAAAATATCATTTTTATTATAATATTTTTTATTCATATATAGATTTTTTAATACTTAATAATTAAAACAAAAAAAATTCTCCCCTATAGATTAAAATCTTGGTAAGATTTATGTAAAATATTTCATTCCTTCCAATTTTAATATGTATCAAAACATTAGAATAAATTTTTATTTATTTTTTCTATTTTCTTTCAAGCAATAAAAATATTAAAGTAATTCTTTCAGTGAAGAAAAAAACTATTCTTTTCTTCAAACGTTAAATCATTTCAAGGAAAATCATTTGATGTAGCTATTTTATTTTATTGAGAGGGGAAAATTATAATGGCTACAAAAGTATTAATCCGTCGGAGATTTAGAGAGTGGTATTAATGCCCTTTGACTTATAGGATTATGTCCAATATAAATTTATTGTATATTTTTAGCAATTAATAAAAAAATTAATATAATTGATAATTTATATTATATCAAAGTTTCTAGCATAAAGTGCTCGAGTATTTCTTAGGCTTTTTAAATAGTTAATTGTTGATAATTTTCTACTCGAGGGTAAAGGAGTGTAACCCTGGAAGCACATAAAACATCTTGTGGTTGTGGATTTGGGACAATCTTAAAATCCTTTCATCCAATGAAATGAAACCTGCATGTAAATTATAGGGTTATTTTTTAATTAAGATAAATTTAAAATTATTTGCAATTGTAAAAATAATATGCATAATTAAGTTAATACAATTAAATTCAAATTGCTTAAACAACTTTAAGAAAACAAACATTATAGTAACTATAAAAACTGCCATTCTTAAAAGAATATATTTTAATTTAATATATAAATGTAAATATAAAAGAATAGGCAGCATAGTCAGTATATATTTAGGAGAAAAGAGAAAGTTTTAATAAAAATGAATTCTTTAAAATAATTAATTTAAAAGCATACCTATCTAATTTTTTAAAAATATTAATGTATAAATTATAAAATTTTAAAAAAAAATTAATAATAATTTTAAAAATTTCAAAAGATGCTTATCTAATGATGGAGCCAGCTTCTTTCAGGAAAATTAATTATTAAAGTTTTATGTTTTTATTATATCTTGATTTTAACAAAATATTCATCTATTTTTATATTTTAATTTAAATAATTTATATTATAAATATTGTTAAAATAAAAATTAAATTCTTAATGTATTTATTTAAACTATTTTTATTAACCTTAATAAATTAACTAAGCATTAAGAGTGAAAGATTTATTATATAAAAAAGTAAAATAATAGTATATTTTATTCAATTAACACTTTCCTTAAAACATGTGAATTCTCTTTAATGAATCAAACTAGTGCATTGAATTAATTAGTTTTTTTTTTATTATGATATATGGTTATTGGCGTTTAAATGTATAATATCAAGGCTAATAATTTGTTTTCGTTTGACAAAGTTGATATCATGTATAAATCTAACAACAAACGATGAATTAATATATGACTTTTTAGTACAAATTTATTAATCTCAATTATTTCATATATATATATATATATATATATATATAAGATCAATTTATTTTAAACCGTAAGTCTATCTTAAATTTTTTTTATTTCTTATTTTTTAAAATAATTAAATTTTATCAATCCAACTAATAAATTAGAAAATTTTATTATATAAATTATATTTATAAAATTTTAAAAAAATTAATATTTTATTATATTATATTATTTTAATAAATAATATACTTTTTTAATATATATTAATTTAATTTAATAAAATATAAAATTTATAAATTTATAAAATAAATTTTATTTAAATTATTTTTTAATTAAAATAAATTTAAATATTCAAATGTTTAAAAAATATATTAAACAAAATAATTTATGATAGATTTATTTTTAAAATAAATTCATCCTTCCTTTCTGACATATATTTCAGCATGTATAAATTTAATAACCAACCATTAAATATAAATTAAAATCAGTTAATATTATAATAATTTTAAATTTAGATTACTTAAAAGTAAAAATACTTTCAAATTAATTATAATATACATTAAAATTTAAAATAAATAAAAATTTTAAAAATTAAATTTTTAACATAGAAGAAGTTTTTTTTCTGTACAATAAAAATAATAAAATTTTTAAAAAAATGATCTTACATAAATTATTCTAACTTCTTATCAAACTAATAAAAATAAAAATAATTTTTAAAAATATTCTCATTCCAAATAATGATTCAAATTCAATGAACATAGATTATTTAAATTATCAACAAAATTGATTAATAATAAGAGATTTTGGTTTAAATAAATTTTACATAAAATTCTTAGTTTATCTCATTACTCTTTTTTCATTGTAAAAAAAAAATATCAACAAACTGAATGTCACATTTTTAATCAAAATAACACTGCTTGCATCCCAAAGAAAAAGAAAAGGATAACACTATAATTTAAGTTTTACAGAAATTAGTAAGTGTCCCTTTAATTTAAATAAATTTATATATATAATTAATTTTGATAAAAATATTTTATATATATGAATTAATGTAAATAATATATTTTTACTAAAATATATGTATTTTTATCGGAAAAATAATTTTTTATCTGTAAAACAAATAAGTTTTACGTATTATCCATATGGATTATTTGAATAATTTTTAATTTCAATATCAAAATACATGTAGTTTAGATTTAAGGAGAAAAGGAAATTTTAAAAAATCTATAAAAAATTGATTTCAGAATATAGATAATTAAAATTTAATATAATAAAACAAATAATATAGAAAATTTTGGGGTAATTTAATTTATTTGGGAATCTTTTTAGTGACGGCATTATCAATTAAGTTAGTCTTGTAATAACAGAGAATATTACGATTAAAGAAAAACGAAAATACAGTCTATATAGGTAGGGTGAAATGTAAATGTTTATTTATGTTGAGTTAAAAAAAAATAAAGGAAAAAGAAAAGAAGTAAAAAGCCTTTTGGCTCTGTGTGTTGTCTTTTGCCTCTAATGCATAATTCCCATTCTTTGTGGAAAACTATTGATGTTGAACACCATTTAAACTATTGATGTTGAACACCATTTAATGTCTGCTTTTTGAATTTAGTAATATATGTGGTTTGAGGTCCCATCCACCATTTATGTTCCTTTATTATATTCCATTCTTCAGTGATTACCTACTGCCAAAGACAAGAAACCATGAACATCTATTATTAATAAACATCATCATAGTTGAACATTACACCCATTTCTTCCTTGTAGTACACTTCCAAGCCACTTCTTTGCACTACAACAAAAAATTATCATCTATTAATACTTTAATATTATATTAATTTTTATTAATGTAATTTTTATTAATAAAAATTAAAATATCAATATAAAAAATAAAAAATTATATTAATATTAAAGTATTAATAGATGATAATTTTTTGTTAATTTTAAAATTCACTCAATTTGCAATGGTTATTATTTGTTAATTTTAATTTTAGAAAGAGGAACTTTTACTTTAAAACTTTATAGGATAAACAACTTAAATTATATACCATGAGAATCTAGGATACGATTCTCGTCATTTTTTGTATTGTAAAAAAAAATCCAAATTATAGGATAAACATTTATGGTTCATTCTATATCAAAGATGTTAAACGGGAATGTTAATGTTATGAACGAAATTTGAAAGAAAAGTAAAGAAAAGAAAATTTTTTATTTTAAATTAAGAGTTATATAATATTTGTAAATAAAAAAATTAAGACATAAAGTATATTGATCTACTACAATTCAAAATTAGAAGGAAAAAACCTAAACTCTAAGGGGGGTTATCATCAATTTTGTTCAATCGAAAAACAAAGTTATAAAACCCATCACATTTGATCTACAAATCAAAAATTAAATTCAATGATAAATATAATTTTGTTCAATTGAAAAATAATTAGAAAATCCAATTAATTTCATCTGCAAACAAAATTAAATTTAAGGATAAATATAAGAAGGGATGAAAAATTAATTATATTGCACCTATAATATATCGATATCCAAAGACTGTTTCTTTAATCGTATAAATTAAATAATTAGTTCAAAAAATATTTATTTTTAACCTTTTTCAATAAACTAAGAAAAGTATGAAAATTTAATTTTAACTTAACAAATTTAGACCAACATCTACATATTTCCTCGTATAGTAAAGAACTCAAAAGTCACCAAACCCTTTTTAAAAATGTAAGTATATATTTATTTTTTTACTTTAAAATCATTCCTACGGGCCTCTCCACAAAGAACTTTGCAAACCTAGACATCAACTATGGTTCATTCTATAGGATAAACATTTATGGTTCATTCTAAAGCTCATAATGGACCCATCTCAAACAAAATAATCATTAAACCCAGCCCAAACACACAGGGCACATGAAAGCACAGTTCAGTTCAGCGGAGAAACCATTTTGGACCAGATGTTGCTCACATTTGTAACTGTTATATGGAGAAGTAACACGAGTCAAATATGTTTACTTATTTATTTATCTCTAAAACCCTCTCCGGACAAGAATTTGACACAATTAATTAGCATCGCTAATCATACACTAAACTAGGATTTGCTTCCCTAACAGGATTAACATCATACACGCGAATTCAGCTTCAGGATTAAGAGCAGCACTCGTGACCACCTAGCAATTTATCTACCAAACTGATAGTGCCTGCGTATGGCATTGCTGTTTGCAATACACCAATCAAATTGTGTCATGAGCATATTCAAAAAATAATAATAATAATTCATGAAGATCAGGAATTAATTGACCAGAAAACTATGAAAGGTCTAGTAATGACAGAATATATATATATATATATATATATATATATGTGTGTATATACTGTATACAACTTTCTGAATATTCTTGGAATATGTTTGATTAATTATGAGAGTGCCAATAAAAGTGTAAATGGCAAGTGTAAACACCCAATTATGTCCGAGGTCTCCAATTAGCAAAATTAATCAAAAAAATTTTTGAACATAAAAAATAAAAACAGAGAACAGACAAATAGAAAAACGATAATAAAGTCAAGTTTTTTTTACATAATAAAATTCTGGAAAAGTCAAATGTAGAAAAGAAAAAGAAAAATAATAAATAGAAAAAGTTAAAGAAAATTAAAATAAAAAATCAGAAAAGAAAAATCAGGAAAAATAAATATTTCAAAATTTAAATAAATAGATATTTTGAAATCTGGAAAAATAATTGAAAGATAAGTAAACAATTAAAATAAAAAAAAAGAAAAAAAAAAGAAAAAACAGAAAATAGTTTTTGAAAAAGAAAAAAAAACAGATTAAAAATAAAAATTAAATAAATACATAAATGAAATTAAAAAAAACAAAGATACCAAATCTGGAAAAAATAATGTAAAAACAGAAATAATAAAAATAATAATAAAACCGAAAAAAAAACAAAAACAAAAGATATTAAAAAATATCAAAACAGAATGAGGTAAAGTAAAAAAAAACAGAATTAAGTAAAAAAATAACAGAAAAAACAGAATGAGTTAAATTAAACAAAAATCTTTATAGAAAGAAAAAAAAAACGAATATAAGTTTTCAAAAAGGAAAAAAAGAACAGAGGCAATATAAAAAAGGGATTCTTGGGGGGTCCTTGGGGATTTTTTTTTGGGGAAGATCAGAAGCACACTCGTTCTCCCCCTCGGTGGCTTTTTAAGATCACTCACCCAAGAAAATCATGTTCACGTTGTAGAAGAACAAGGGATTGACCTCCAGGAGCACCTCGCACTTGCAATCTCTCAGCTACTTCCAGGTTCATTTAAGATATAAAGTCTTTATCTGAATATATACGTTGCAAGAATTGGAGCAAATCTGGAATAAGTACGATCCTTTGCTTTTTGTTCGAATCATTAAAATATGGTATGCGGTTCTTGCATTATTAGCGAAATAATAGGATTCAGATAACTAGGGTTCAATTCTTCTTTCCTAAAACCCACTTCCTGTATATGAAATTCAATGATCGAAAGAGTCTAGAGTATTCTTATTTCTCTGCATCAAAGCTTGGACGAAACTTGACTATATAATGATTAGTAGAAATTCAAGGATCAAAATGAATAGTGAGATGCTAGTCTGAATAGCTTGCTGTGAGTGTGTTCTTAGACCAGATTCAAGTAAGATAATTATCCTCACAAGCTTCACTTTCTATAGCTAATGAGATAAGTCCTAACTCAGCCAAGAAATCGCATGTTTGACTAAAGATGCGGGGGTAACAACAGAGTCGAGCTTGCCTATAATATGTCTTCCCCTGATTTAAGTTCTTCACTAGATTTGCCTTGAGAGTGAAACCCGTCTGGGAAATCCATCCACATGATCACCTCCACACAGTTAAGTTCTGTACCTGTTTAGATGAATTCTCACCTAATCAAGAAACTACAAGGCTGTCTTAGGGTTAATTGGAAAACAAGTGTAGTCTAATTAAGTAAGAGCTCAAATCTGTTACCGGTCGTGGATGTCTGCATCTCCATTTTCATCCCCAAATATACATCATATGTTATTTGTGAGGAATTCAAATTCAAATATGATATTTGCATTATCCTGTTATGAGGGCTCTGCCTAAAAAAATTATTTGCATAACGGGCTTGTTATGGGTGTTCCGAGTCAGTAATAGTATAGAATCTAGTGTTATGCCTGGAACAGAAATTTGCATGATCAATGTGGTGTGATTAGTTGGTTGAAAACCACACTGGAAATTATGGTTCAACATCTGCAATCGGAAACAGCATGAACTCTGTTTAGTGTGGTAAGAGTAAGGGGAAGCTAAGCTTAAGTCGTACAACTTTTGACTTACAAGGATGCTTTCAACTTCAGCCATAATGGTCGAAACAAGCAAAACTAGATTCCGTCCCATGCGCACAAAGATGGCCAAGTCTCAGGGTGGCCAGTAGACACTCATATACAGTGTTGACCAACAAGACGAAACTCCATGCAAATTTCGAATGAAGCAATTCTGTATGTGGGGCCCACAATGGCTATAACATAGTTGGGAGTTTGGTTCAGATGGCAATTCACTCAGAGGCTATTTAAGAGGAAGCGTTCGAATCCTACACTTGGCAATTTTAATTCCCCCTCAACAAACTCTTGAATCCCTGGCAATTACCCAATTGCCCCTCTTGAATTCCATAATTCCAGAATTGTCCTGCCTCATCAAAAGACCAAATTCCCCCTCAACAAACCAAAAATTACCAAACTGCCCTCCAGCCCATAAATTACAGAATTGCCCCTCAATAAAAAATTCAAATTCCAGAAAATAAATAAAAAATAATAAAATTCCAAAAATCAATAAAAAATAATAAAAACCAAATCAATAAAAAATAATAAAAATTCCAGAAAATAAATAAAAAATATAAAAATTCCAGAAAATCAATAAATAAATAATTCCAGAAAATAATAAAAATTTTCAAAAATTCAATAAAAAATAAATAATTCCAGTAAATAATAAAAAATTCAAAAAAATTCCAGAAATAATAAAAAATTTTCAA
The DNA here is from genome assembly GCA_037954105.1 of Canavalia gladiata. Taxonomy (NCBI): domain Eukaryota; kingdom Viridiplantae; phylum Streptophyta; class Magnoliopsida; order Fabales; family Fabaceae; genus Canavalia; species Canavalia gladiata. Next base: position 6,740,609 of record CM075664.1, on the reverse strand, counting down.
AATTCAAAAATAAATAAATAATTCCAGTAAATAATAAAAATTCAAAAATTCCAGAATTAATAAAAAATTCCAGAAAATCAATAAAAAATATAAAAATTCCAGAAAATTAATAAAAAAATTCAAAAATTCCAGAAAATAATAAAAAATTCAAAATTTCCAGAAATTAATAAAAAATTCAAAATTTCCAGAAATTAATAAAAAATTCAAAATAATAAAAAATTCAAAATTTCCAGAAATTAATAAAAAATTCAAAATTTCCAGAAAATAATAAAAAATTTCAAGATTTTCAGAAATTAATAAAAAATTCAAGATTTCCAGAAATAAAAAAAAAATCCAAGATTTCCAGAAATTAATAAAAAATCCTGAAAATCAGAAAATTAACAAAAAATATATAAAAAATTAAAAAATCCAGAAAATAATAAAAAATATAAAAAAATTCAAAAATTAATAAAAATTCCAGAAATTCAAAAATTAATAAAAATTTCAGAAATTCAAAATAATTAAAAAATCCAAAAATTCAAAAATTAATAAAAAATTCCAGAAATTTAAAATTAATAAAAATTTCATGAAATTTCAAGAAATTAAGAAAATTAGCAAAAATTCTAAAAATTCCTAAATAAACTCATAAGATTCTCAAATAAATTCATAAAAATTTCTAATAATTACCAAATCATCCTAAATTTCCATAATTGCAAAATTACGCCAAAATTCTATTTGTAACCCAAAACTCAAAAAATGAAATTCTTATCTCAAATTCAAGCTTTCTCTTATTCAAGAATCAATATCATTTGCAAATCGTATCTTTTCAAAACTTTAAATTTTTTTTAAATATTTTGGAACTTTTCAAGTCTCACGCAATGGACTCTAAATGGGGAACTGGCGGTTTACCTGCTGTTCAATATTTAGTAGTTCATATAGGTCCCTGTGCTGCCTTAGCCGCCTCGGACCTTGTGCATGAGTGGACTAGAAATCCTTCAAAACTTTAAAAATATCTTTTTCTAATACTTTGGAATTCTAGGTCTCACGCGATGGACTCTAAATGGGGAACTGGCGGTTTACCTGCTGTTCAACATTTAGTAGTTCGTATAGGCCCCTGTGCTGCCTTAGCCGCCTTGGGTCTTGTGCATGAGTGGGCCAAAAATCCCTCCCAAAGATAAAGCTTTCTCAAAACAAAATCTTTAAAATAATCTTTTCTCAAGCATTTTCGAAGGTCAAGCCTTCACAAACCAAATAATTTTTTCTCAAGCGCTTTTGAAGGTCAAGCCTTCATAAACTAGAACTACGTAAGCCTTGAGTTTCCCATTGCACCGGGGAATACGTAGGAGCAGGATCAAGTCTTGTCAGGCTAACCTCCATCAAGTATTTATTTTCACTCTAATAAAAGGGATCAAACTATTTTTAAATAATCACACACTCAGTTTAAGGGTACTGTTCTTTGGAACAGGCGAGTGGGGTGCCTAACACCTTCCCCACTCGTAACCGACTCCCGAACCTAAATCTCTTCCTTGAGTCAGGGTTTTTCCAAATCTTTTCCCTTAAATAAAAATTTGGTGGCGACTCCACATTCATCAAAATCATTTTTAAAATTTTAGCGGGTTCGTCGTCTCGTCGGAATCACGGTTGCGACAGATGGCGACTCCACATTCATCAAAATCATTTTTAAAATTTTAGCGGGTTCGTCGTCTCGTCGGAATCACGGTTGCGACAACAAGTATTAAGGAGGAGTCTATGTATGGGTTCATGCCTGTTCCACCAAAGGATACTTGTGCTGGAAGAAAGTGAACAAATTTTGTTCATTAAAATATTAAAACTCATTTGGTACAGGGTAAAAGATAAAAAAAAAAAAAAAGATAAGTGAGAAATCTCTATCTTTTGTGTTTATTAAGGTAATTTTGATGCAGTGGAATGTTTTAAATTTATTTTTTTATTTTTTAATATAAAAATGACATTTTCATTAAATATTATACATATATGTATGATTAAAATTAAAACTTTAATAAATAGTTATTTGGGTTTGATTTTTAAAAGATAAATAATTAATTATTTTAGTTCTTGAAAAATAATATATTTTTTATTTTTTATCAGCAACAACAAAGATATTATAAAGAATATAAAGATACTCTAACTCATAAACTTACATAGGAACAAAAAAAATAAAGAAGGCAAAGGTCTATGTGTGTAAATACAGGATTTTTATGTACATTGTGTTCCTTTCTTCTATAACCCTCCCTTTATGTAAAACACGAAAATGGATCCAATCTCCACTCAAGAAAACAAACATTAGAAACCAATTTTGATTTCAGATTTTTTAAAGACAAAAACCACTATCTACTCTTAAAAATTTATCTGATCCACTCTGGGTCTTGTGTGTGGGTGCCACTGCCATGTCATGGTGAAGATGCACTTGGGAAGCTTCTTCCTCCGGTCTCATCCACGGAAACACTAAGGATATATATAATAGTATCAACATTTACGTTTAGATTTCGAGTATAAATCATTAGCAATATCACTTAGATCACATATGTACAAAACCAATCCTTATTATCATTCTTATTTTTTTTATCTTGATACATTTATTTTTATTTTATTTATTTATTTATTTTTATTTCAATACATTCTATTTGTAATGTACACCCGACATTTTTCATAGAAAAATTGCGTTAGATTAAGTTACCTAAAGCACTTCCACTATCATCAACATTTTATGGTACGTACGTAGTTGATGTCAACATATCTGAATAATGTCAACATGATTTAAAATTACTTATCTGACAATTATAAACGGATAAATAATCGCAATCCACACGAATTTTAATCATATTTTTTGATAATTTATATTTTTACACTTCTACACTGATATGTAATTTTCCTTTTAGATAAAGAGTGCAAGAGATAAAATTTAAATTTTTTCATTTGTTTTTTTTATCATAAAAGAAGCCTAGCTACAGAGTTATGTTGTTAGGATAGTTTATACTGTAATATAATACTTGGCGTATATGATCCCTTTTGCTCTTCGTGTGTTCTTTTTCTTAGTGTATATAATACTTTTTGTATCTCACAAAAAGTTCATTCTTCTTTACTTATATTATTTTTCTGCTATGATCTTATATTAGCATGGTGTCATGAGCCAGCCATTTCCTACTATTTTCATGTCTACTCTTGCCATACACACTTTCTTCAATTATATCTCCTTCAAACTCACAGAAGATATCTTCCTCCCTTGGAAACATTAGGCTTGGCAACCATCAAAGGATTCAATTTACTTCCTTATATCATCACAAAACAACCTTCCTCTACTCCCATCACAGATTTTGAACTAGTTCTTGATGCAGATTTCTTTTCTTTTTTGGATCAGTGGCACCGACAAGATCAATTAATTCTCTTATGGCTACTTTCGTCTATGATTGAATCACTTTACATCCACATGATTAGTTGTACAACCCTTTTTCAGTTATGGAAGAAGCATGACACTCTTTTTGCCTCAAAAACTCGTACTCGTGTAAAACAGATCAAGATCCGGTTAAAAGCAACTTGCAAAGACTCTCTTACTACGAATACTTACCTTCTTGTCATTCGAAAAATCGTAGACTATTTAGAAGTTCCTGGCCAAGCCATCTCCGGTGAAGATCATATCGAAGCCATTCTTGATGGCTTAGGAGGGGAGTATGATTCGTTTGTGACTACAATTATTTCTCGAACAGATCAAGATCCGGATGATCGTTGCTTCATTTCTAGGTTTTGTGTATATCTTGACAATAATCTGATCAATTGGTCTTCAAAGAAGCATTTTGTCATCAGTAAGTCTAGCACTGAAATTAAATACAGATGGTTAGCTTCTGCCCTTGCTGACATTATTGGAGTGTTAGTGAATCTCTACAAACAGTTGAAACAGTTATGTTATTTGGACAATTTATTCTATTATTATAGTTTTTCTTATTTTGATAGATTCCTTTTGCTCTCCTTGCGTGTGCTCTCTTCCTATGTGTATATAATATCTTCTGTATCTCACAAATAATATCAATAAAACTTCATTCTTCTTTACTCATTTCTATTATTTCTCTACTATGATCTTATACTAATAGAAACTATAGCATGACAATTAAGATAGATCAATTTAACTTTTTTATTTATTTATAAAGATTCCACTATTTAAAATTAATGGTGATATATATTGGTAAATATGAGTTTAATTAAAGTAATTACATAATATCAATCATGAATTAATATTTCATGATAATAATATATTTTTTACTCTATATGATATTAACATTTTAAAAATTAAGATTTTGTTTAGAATAATTGTAAATTTTAGTTTTTAAATTAAAATTTTAAAATAAAATTTGTTTAGTTAAAAGATATTGATTAAATATTACTAAATTTTTTTAAAAAATTTATTTATTTTATAAAATAAAAATATTTATTGATTCTTAATTTAATATTAAATTTTTTTATTCTTTTAAAATATAAAAATGGAGATTCTTTATTTGTTACCACATTATCGTCATTACTGTTAATGATGATAATTTTTTGATTTTAATTAAAATTTTATTTTTATTATTTTAAAATTTTATTTTTTATTATTTTTATTTTAATTAATAATTTTTAGTTTATCTATTTTTATAGATTTATAATAGAATGATAGAATAGATGGATTAATTCATTTTTAGTTTATCTATTTTTGATTAATTTAATTTTTAAATATTTTAAAATTAAAAAGTATTCTAAATAAAATATAATATTTTTACTTTGCAATTTAATACTTTTATTTTAAAATATAATTTGTCCTCTATTTTTTTAAAAATAAACTCTTTGCAAATAATAAGATAAAGAATTTTCTTTTTCGTTTAAAATTTTGCTATAAATAACATAAACGTCAAGACTCTCTTAAGTCTAAACTATATGACTGTGTGTGTCTCTCTGACAAAGAGAAATGATTTTATTTTTTATTTTTGGGAGGGCTTGTCTTTAGGAAGTCTATATGTTGAGCTTCCAAAATTCCTTCCTTCTCTCACGATTTCATGTATCCCATTATTGAGAAGAAAGTTAGAAGCACAAGTCAAATTATTTGCGGGCCAAATGAAATTATTGTTATACTCAAGGTACATACAAAGAGATATTCCAAAACATCTGGAAAATGACCCTGCAAATTGCTATAAGATTCTAGACATTAAATAGTGGGACAAACAATTGATATACGTAACATAAATTCTTCAAGGGTGCAAGTTGTTGAAGTCGACAATCAGAAACATACATTAACTTCTATATATTATATATGATTCTGTTGATAGTTGACAAACCAATACTAGCCCTGAGGCAACCCCCAAATATCTGGGGTGTGTCATATTGGAGAATAGAAAACTCTAGATGGTATTTCAGCAGTCTCTCCCAAACCTTCAAATTCCATTGTTACAAATTATATTGTTAAGAGACATAAAAACATTTCTAAATAAACTTTCATTTTAACATTACAACTTTTCCTTTTGAATTCAAGAACACTTGATTCACCGCTAGCATCAGAAAATAACAATTGAGCGATAAAGTCTGAAGGATCTTATAAGTCAAATGTCCGAGTTACATACTTTAGCATAATTAGCTAGAGTCTACGTGATTGTGGATGAGAATCAATTTATTTTAAAAATAATTGGTTAAAATTATTTCATTTACTAATATTTTTTTTATAAACATATGAATTTCATATAAAATTTATTTAATATTTAATTAAATTGATTTCAGTTCAATATATTGATAATGTATCTTTTAAAATATGTTAACTATACAATTATATATTTATAAATTTGGTATATATGATAATCGTATTAATGTTATATTATTGAATAGTTGAATTTATTAATTTATATTTAGATAAAAATTTATTAAATTAAAATTCTGATGTAAGTTATTATATTATATCATATTATATTATATTATATTATATTATATTATATTATACTATATTTTATATATATATTATATGGGCGCACGCTCGTGTCCATATTTTTAAATCTTAATATATTGTCAAAGTTAAAAAAAAATTGTACCGAAAAATAAAATGCATTTCTATTAAGTAATATAGGTAAACTTAATTATCGAGTTGTTATTTCTTTTAATTTTGGTATAGCTTGTAAATTTTATCAATCTTAAAAAAAAAGAAAATGATATAAAATTTAATTACGGATGACAAAATTCATGAGTGGACCGAGTTATATTAATTATTCAATGCTTCATTAAAACCATTTGCAGATACCATGAAATGATTTATCAGCAACATACCATCAATAAGACCAAACCTGATCCGATTAAATCAACTATTTTGGAAACACTATTTTTATAAATGCACAAGTTGCATGCTATAGAGGAAAATTTAAGCTGCTTATAATTTTTCCATTCGGAAATCTAATTAATTTCAACCAAATGGAAAGCTTAGAGTTCTCTTATTATTAATTTAATGCAAAAAGTACTCAAGTAATATCTAGATCTTATCTTGCTTTAGAAGATGCTCCTTCCGTTCTATTTTGTCAGTCTCTTATAGTCCTGTGTCTTAGTAATATTTTATTATAAAAAATTAGTAATATTTAGATAAAAAAAAGTTTAGTAATATGTCAATTATTTATTTTTTTAGCATACTCTTTATATTGTCTAGATTGACCAGTAATAAAGTAGTAATAGTTATTATTTGAGTATTTTAATGAATAAATTTAATTGAATCAACTTATTTTATTTAAAGCCAAAATTTTAATATTTTTAACTCTTATGCAATAATTTTAAAATAAAAAATGGAGAGAGTAGTGATTCTAGAAATATTCACATGTGATCTAAATTGATTTTAAAATAAAAAAATTTTCATCCAATTATAAAAGATAATTATTATTTAATTTGAATATATTAAAAATAATATAATATTAAATCAATTTTTTAAATATTTTATAGTTTAGATTAAATAAGTTATTTTGATATTTTTATTTTTCACAGTGCAATATTTTATTTTTTTGTTAAAAAATACAAAAAAAAATTATAAAATAAAATTTAAATAAAGTCTCTAATCAATACATAAATGATCGAATACATAACAAATAAGAAAAAATTAATTTTGAATATTAAATCTAATCATAAATTTTAACTGTAACATAAATTATACATAAAAACTTAAAATGTTAAAATAAATCAAAAATTAAAATATAAAATATAAAAATATGTTTTAAATATTAAATTTTGTTATTTTTATAATACACCAAAATATTTAAAATAAATATATTTTTTTAAAATATGCAAATAAGTTCAATAAAATATATTTTACTTAATGTTTTTATAAGGATAAAATATTAAAATCAATAAAAATTTATTATATTTACCGTTCAATTTAACTGAGTTCAATCTTAAATATAAAAACTAAAATCTGAATAAAATTACATTTTTTTAAGAAAAATCAGTTAACAATTTATTTGATTTTAAAATATTTGAATCGGTTTAAAAGTTTGAATAAATTATTGAACAGTCGTAAGCAGCTCCAGAAAATTCCTCCTTGCATTTCCTTATCCTTTTTTATCCGAAAGGAACCAAACAGAAGAAGGGAATTGTTTTAGCACAATATGTTCCCCATAAACAAAATTCTCCCCCGTCCCTTTCAATATATATCTTCCTATGTATATATACTTTGGTCCTTTTTACCACCATTCCCATGTGACCTTTTCCAAAACAATATTTATGAGCAGTACATTAAAATGGAATCTAATTAACAATACCATATCATCTTATAGCTTCTTTTTTTTCTAGGCTAATATCCGTCTAATAATTTTTTAGGACATAAAGTTGGTCCAATCATTTTAGCTTTATAGGTTCCTTCGTTTCCTCAAGCCAATAGTCTTATCAAATACTGATCCATATTAATCATCAAGTTCACCGTTTTCAAAATAGCATTAACAGATAAATACAGATGAGTCAACCTGAAGCCTTGTAGCAAATAAAGATGATTCCATTAAAATAAACAAAAAAAAAAAATTTCACCGCTTTCAAAATAAGTCCTGTATTCAGGAAGGTCTAACTTATATTTAGGCTTAAATTAAATTATAAGATCAAAAATTTAAATTAAGTAAATAATTTATTAATATTTTATGATATTTAAATTTTAATTTTAGACCTTTTAAGATGAAAAATTAATTATAAAATTATTATAATTAATTTTATTTAGTATTTATTTTTTAATTGAATCAATTGATAATAAAGTTAATTTACCTAATTTTTATTGGAAAATTATTAATATTTTAAAAATAAGACCAGTCATTAAATTAATAAAAATATTAGTACGTAATTTATTAATTCAATAATGATTAAACTAATAATAACTATATATATATATGTTTATTTTATATAAAATATCAAATAAAAAAACTAAGGTTATATATTTTAATTTAATATCAGACAAACATAAATATTCTAGATTATGAATATATTTATTATACGAATTTATATTATATATATATATATATATATATATATATATATATATATATATATATCATAATTGGAAGAATTAAGATGGCCGACTTCAATGGCCGTACGATCTTAATTAACTCCAATAGCTACACCTTAATCATAATATAACACATACATAACGTACCTATAAATAAAACAATATACCATAAGAGTGGAGAGGTGTTGGAGTTAACGGTGAAAATTAAACAATAATCATTATTATCATGGTAATAATAATGGTTATGATTTAGTAATGGAGAGGTGTTGACGAGTTAACGGTGATAATTTAACTGTTATGGTATAATTTAATAAAATTAAAATAAAATATTTTAAATTAAAAAAATAATTAAACAATCTTTTATTTAATTTTAAAAACTATGCTAAAATTATTTTAAAATTATGTTAAAAATTTAAAAGTTACAACCATCACAAAAAATAGTCTAAAGTTATTAAAAACTTAAATAAAAAATAATTATTGATAGTAATAAAGTCAAAGATATTAAATAAGGATAAAATTAATAAATTATAATAATTTTTAAAAGAGAAATAAAATTGTTAACTATTTTTATTGATCTTTGTAACTTGGTTAAATATATCTTATAAAAAGGATTAGATAAAATATTAAATAATAGATAATAATTATTTTAATACAAATAATATATTAAACAAATTTTTTACTAACATTTTAATGTTTTTATTAATTTTTATTAGTTTGATTTTTAATAATAAAATAAATATTTATATAAATATTATGTTTATAAAATAATAAAATATTTTATATTTATAATTAATTTTATTAATATAATATTAAATATTAATATAAAAATTATTTGTTATTATAATACTTATACTTTGTTTGAATATGTAAAAAATGTGAAGGAAAGAAAGAAAAAAAAAGAATAAAAAAAATTAAATTATTTAGATAAGTTAAAATAAGAAAGAAATAAAATGATTTTTTTATTTAAATAGATGGAAAATAAAAAAATATATATATTGATAGTATAAATTTAAAAAAAAGTAAAATTTTAACTTTAAAATTTAATTTTATTAATATATTATTATTTTAAAAAAATATATAATAATTTTAACAATTTAAAATTAAAAAATACAAATTTTTTTCTCTTATTTTTTCACAAATCTAAAAGATTAAAATTCTAATGAAGTTCACAAAAATTAATTCATTTCATCATATATTTATATACAAACAAATAAGAATTTTCATGTCATGATAATTTTTATGTCTTTTTTTTTCTTCTTCTCTTTTTTTTTTTATTTATCTTTCATTCCAAATATACAAAACATTAAAATATATACTACTAACAATTTAATTTTTGTTAGATAAAATTTATACTAAAAAATACTACATATACACTTAACAATTCTTTTTATGTTAGTAAGTAGAATATTTTTTCTAGTGATAGAATACTAATAAAAGCTAATTAATGAGATAAACAAAATAGTTATTAATTAAAAAATATGTATAATAAGATGATGAATTGTTTTGTATAGAAAATATTTATTCCTATCAATATTTTGGGAGTCAATTTTTCTTAATTTTTAAAAATCTCAAAGAAAGACTTCACTTATTTTATGTTTGGACCGATCTTGCCTTTATCTTGACCGACATGGAAAGTCTACGCAGTGGTGGCTTTTTATTTTATTTTTTTGTTAATGATAATTAGAAGAGGCAACGCTCCAACTACAAAAACAATAGTTGAAGGAAACCATAAGGTCTTGAAGCAGTTGCTGGCCACACACCATAAGAGGATGATCTAAAACGACATAATTAATGTTTAACTTAGAATGTCTTAATTTATTGTTTCTTACACCAAAATGTACAAAATGAACTGAAAGAAGTATATAATTCATGTGGCAAATTTTCATTTTCCCTTGTGTGCTGTTACCATGTGAACACTAAAACTTGTGAATGTAAAATCGTATCACTTGTTAATCTCTTTTTATGTAGCATCTGAACACCGCAGTGCAAAATGGGAATATGCGTTTGTGCAAAATTAAATTTGGAATAGAAATTACATTATGATACTGAAAGTGATTTCCCTATATAGTCCCTTTGGGACATCCGATAACGATTTCCCTCATCAAATATGCAAATACTCCCATTAAACAAATATTAAGGACTTTGTAGAAAAATTTGCAGTTTCAATCAACCAAAGAGCTTGATATCTCCCTAAATCACAGCTACATGTAATTAGAAAGAGGCATCAATACAAATTTTATTTGAAAACAAATAGTATAGTTGACTATAAAGTCATGTCTTTTTCTTTAAAGGGAACCCTCTCCCCTCATCCATCCATAATCCATCTGTATGATAAATGAATCACTTTCTATAATTAACATATCTGCCACTATACTCTTTTTCTTCTTAAAGTAAGTGACATTTTTAAATTAATAAATTATTAATTACTTTCTAATTTTATATTCATATCATTGATTTGCGTTTTAAAAAAAAAAAGTATTTCTGAAATAATTATTCCAATTTTTTAGAATAAAATTTTTCTATCAAATTTCAATTACTTATAATACTTAAATTATTTTTTACATTTTTTAAATTACACTTTAACAATTTGCTTATTTATAAACCTTAATTATATATTTATGTAGCAGTATAGCACTATATAATTTATTTTTCTTTTGCTAATTTATTTTTAATTAAGATGCTTATGAGTTTTGACAAGCAGTAATCAAAAGTTTGTTGTTTTAAAAAAATTATTTTATTATTAATTATAAAATATTACTTTTTATTTTATTAATTATAAAATATCTTTGGCTTGGGATAATAGCACTACTCATATGGAGAGCCCAATAGTTGTTTATGTTCCTCCCTATAAATCATCTGCTACAAACACTTGAGGATGAAATAATCCATTTGATTAACAATGATTATGTCACTTCTTGACTTGTTTTGCTCTTTCCTATTAAAGCTTAAAATTATAATATTTTGGTAATACACAAATTGCAACTTTTTTTTTTACAAAAAGTAATCAAAACAATTTCATTTTTTACATATTTAGTTTTACCAATTCGTGGGTTCGTCCTAATTTAACAATTTTCATTGGTCCTGCCAGTTTGTTATCAATTTTTATGATACACATATGATTTGAATTACTACAGGAGATAATAGCATATAGCATTTTCATCAAGCAAATAATGGAAATGTTTAGAACCTTGATGTTCCATTTTTCTTTCTTTCCACAACTCTCTTGAAGAATGTCAATATCGTCTTAAGAGAAACTGTTCCAAATATTGGATCAGCTAGATCAAGATATAAAGTTAAAATAATGACACATTCATTTTCACTAAACATCCCACTAATGCGAGAAACTCTGTTGTTTTTTATATTTTTGTGAGAAAAAGTCATTTATGCTTAAAATAGAAGGGAGTAAAATGCAAATACAATTTTTTCTTTTTGATTTGATCAGTATGTCATCAATTCATCCTGATTTATCAATTTTTATCAGTTTTGTGAGTTCATTGTCGATTTCTTAATTAACTGATTTTGTAGCTTAAATCAATCACCAGAGATGACTAGTTCTCAATCTAATAAATACAACTAGTTGATTGAATCTAATTTTTAAAATAATAATTTCAACCCACACATAAGTATTTAATTAGTTATATAGAAAAGGAATAATATATACAAACCCACGCACACCCTCACACACATTTATGTTTCTAAAAAATTATATTTGAAGTTCAAAAATATTTTTCGAAAAAATTATATTTGAACTTCAAAAATATTTCTATAGTTATTTTCATTTTTTTATTATTAATTTTAATGGCTTAATTATATACTTTTACAATCAACTTTGTTTGTTCCCCTATTTACATCTATATTTATGAGTGTTGCACTTAATGGAGAAGTTAACTTTACTTACCGTATAGAGCAAATCAATATCATCAAAATAATAAATTTTGAATTAATTTTTGATATTGGTGAAATCGATTATGTTTAATTTTTATGTGGACAATGTTATAGTACACATACTCTTTGAATTATTACAAGAGATAATAAAAAAAATAACATTTACATGCAAGCTAATAATAAATTTGTTTAAAACCTTAATCTCCGATCTTTTCTTCATTCCATAACTCTCTCAAAGAATATCAATGTTGTCTTCAGTAGAAGGTTACAAATATTAGTTTAGCTACATTAAGATATAAAACTAAAATAATGTCGCACTTATTTTCATTAAAAATACAAGTAAAGAGCATTTTTGATGTTTATGTTTCTCTCTCATAAATTATCTATTACAAATATTTGTTGATTATAAAATAAATAATATAATTAACAATGATTGTGTTTCTTATTGACTTGTTTTTTCTCTTTTCTATTCAAGTTTTGATTTATAATATTTTGGTCATAAATAAATTTTAAATTTTTATGAAAAAAAATAATAAAAACAATGTCATTTATACAAATTTTTTTACCAATTGATGACTTCATCTTGGTTTATCAATTTTTATTAGTTCCGCTAGTTCCTTGTCAATTTTGAATATTGTTTATTATGAACGAACTAGAATATTCCTTGTATTTGTATAATATACTTATTTTTTGATAAAAAAAATGAATAAGATGTTATTTATAAAATCTTAAATCAAAGGTGAGTGTAATTTTTAATATAAAGTTTTAATCATATGATCGATCCATCTAAAATTGAACTCATAAGTAAACAAACTCTTAAATATAACGATTTATCTAAATTATTCCATAAATTAAACAACCTCATTCTAATTAAATGGATGAATGAAATTGTATTACAAAAATTAAATAAAAAATGTTTTAAAGTCTGAACTTAATGCTTTGGTATAATGTATAGAAAAATTCTCGGCATAAAGGGGTCAGAATATTGAACGTAAGCGCACATGGGCGAGCATATATTTTTGTGCTTATAAATAGCACACACCCTTTGGCCTTCCTATACATCTGTTAACTTCACGTCCTCTCCTCAACTCTCTCTATCTTTTTGCCTTCCCCTTATTATCTCCTTTGTTGCCTCTTTCCCAGAAAATTCTATCCAACCCACACCCCTTTTGTGTCTTTGGTCGTTAGGGTATACTCATCAAGATAGTAGTTTTTTTCGTTGGTGAAAAAGAAATCTCTTCAAAATCAAAGTTTGTAACTTATATTATACACATGGATAACAACAACAAAAGGCAAGATGCGGATTCTTCTTCATCAACCATGAATTTCGATCATCTTTTTGGTCCCAAAGACTCTTCCTCTGCTCCATCTTCCTCCACCGGCCTCTTTGGCTCCATTTTCCCACCTCCATCATCTGTATGCATCACCTTCTCAAATTTTTTATCGTTACTCAAGACTTAATTTTGTTTAATTTATAAGCATTAGCATGGATTTTACTTAATTTTGTGCAGTCCTACATTTTTTTAATTGTCTTTTTTTTTATTGGGATTTAATTGTGTTTGGATTAACATTTCCAAATTTGAGTTTGAATGAACTTGATTTTGCATGAAATTGAATTTAAAATTATGTGATTTATGTTTTAATTTTTTTTAAAAGTAAGTTTACATATAGTAAAAATTAATTAATATACATTTTTCAACTCAAGATGCGACTTACAATTTATCACGTTGACCGAATCATGAGTTTAAGGTCAAATCAGTTTTAGTTGAGAATAACCAAACATTACAATTTTCATGGTATAATGAAATGAACTTGATTCTATATATAACGTTTTAACATGAATCCACCAGGCACACAACTTGGTAATAGTATAGTAATTGTTCTCATACTTGACTTAGCAATGATGTAGTAGGTGTTACTCTTTCTTAATTTGTAAGGTTGGAGAGAGAGAATCAAGAAGGCACGATGTGGGAAGCAAAAGCTTTGGAGCACCAGGTTCATTCAAAACTTCCTCAACATGCATCCATGCAATATTATATTGATTACTTTGACTTGATTATACGACACACAGTTACCCTCTTTAATTCAGCACATATCAAATCTTGTCTACATGCTGGGAGCATATGCCTTTAAACCACTTTGAATGTCTGAATTTATTTAGTAATGGTTCAGTTTGGATTCTCTTTAGGAACTCACAATAATAAAGGTGAAAGTAGTAATCGCATCTATAACAAGAATACTAGTACCAATAATCAGAATGAGACAGTGGAGCCCAGCAGCTACTATAGCTCTTCTATCTACTATGGTGGTCAAGAAAATTATTCCCCAAGAAGCAGGACCACTGAACCCCACCATGTTGTGAGTGCTATAATTCTCATCCGTTTTCTATGGCCCTTGTTTCACATAATAAGGATTATGTATTGAAAACTGCTACTTTATCACATAGAATACTGCGATTTTTAGTTATATTACCTAAATATCTATCACTTTCTTGAAAATAACTTCATGACAGTATATGTATGTCTTGTCACTCCCGTATATTTCTTAAAGTATTATCTTTCAAATACACAACGTCAGCATGAATATATTAGGTAAATATTTTTATCCCTTTCAACAACATTGCCGGTTTTGTTTTCTCATTATTAAACATGGGTATGGACGTAAATATTATGATATTTCACAGTCTTCATCCATATTGCCATCCATCCCTATTTCATTTGTTTCATCTGTTTTATTTTTGTTCAGTTCTTACTTTACTTAGAAAAATAATTAATAGAAGAGTATTAAACAGATTATATAAAAAATGCAAGAATTAGATTACATTTGTTTAGAAAATAAGGAATTATATGATAAATTTGATATTTAAAAGGAATAAAAATACTTTTAAGTCAATATTTTAGTAAAAAACTTGTACATACATCTCAAATAAACACCAAAACCTCGCCAAGATTGATTAACCGTAAACTTTAGCTGTAAATTTAATTTCTTGATGAATATTTGTTTGAAATATTTATATTTTTGCTGCATGAAATATATAATAAACTTAAAATTGAGTAGTAATAATAAGAATATCATGCAAGATAATTTATTATCATAATCATGAGAAATACAGTTGAAAAAAAAGGGGCCACAAGAAGATAATTTGCTAAAGGAATATGTAATGATGCCTTAATAGTTTATATTTTTCACCTTTGCAGTTCAAGAAAGATAAGGATGGTAGTGATCAAAACGGTAACGAATCAAATAGCGCGGCAAGAGGGAATTGGTGGCAAGGTAGGAGCAGAAGAGTCTTGGACCAGTAGCTAAAGGAATTAAAAATGTCATCTAAGAAGATATTATATATAAATGAAACACATACAAATACAATTTACTCACTTTTACTGCCCCTCTATTATTTTTTGTTTTTGCAGGTTCCCTTTATTATTAACATAACACTACGTCATAGTAAAAATAAAAAACTCAGCATCCTGCACACCAGGTATCTATTCCTCCCACTTCTTCTTCTTTGGCGTAGGATTTAATATATAGAAAGAGAAAAAAAAAGTGTATTATGTGAGAATATTTAGTTATAATAAAAATAAGAATAATACATATTGATTATTAAATTTTATTTAAATAATTAAGATATATTAAAAGAAAAAATATGTGTTAATTAAAAATAATTATATAACTATTAATTAATTTTTAATTTTAATCATCTATATATATCCTTATAGTATTATATATACATATATAATTAACTTGATGCATATTTCATGAAAAAGTAATAGAAAATTCAAAACTGATTGAGGTAACGGGAGTAACATTGGAATTCTCAGAATAATTGGCTAGAAGAATACATTTAATTATTATGCTCACTCAACGTTTACCACTTTACTTTTTCTTATTCTTTAGCGTGCAAGGCGAAATATAGTAACTTAATTAAACCTAATACATTTTTGAATCTTCGTTTTCCAACACTAAATTAGTGAACTCTGGCTCTATATCTAGTGAAAGCTTATGAGTATTTTTGTGTTTAATTGGTTCACTAATAAGGTCTAGTGTTGCAGGATGAAGATCGACCATGGACGCTGTAGTCTACCCTAATTAATTAACTCTATGGAATAAGTCATGTTATAGAGTTTAGAACTCTTTTGTCCATTCCTTGGGTCCTTTTTTGTCCCAAATGTCTGCCATCTACTCAACAACAGTCAAACCGCCATAGTAGTTTGGGGCATAATCTACCATCTGTTTTGTACTTTTATATTTTATATGTGAAATATAATTAAAATATTTTATAATAAAGTTTGAATAGTGATGGTAGACATTCTCAGCAAATAGAAATTGTCCAAATATGTGAAATATAATTAAAATATTTTATAATAAAGTTTGAATAGTGATGGTAGACATTCTCAGCAAATAGAAATTGTCCAAAAAGTAAAAACGCCGTTGCCGGGGATCGAACCCGGGTCATCCGCGTGACAGGCGGATATACTCACCACTATACTACAACGACATTTGATGTTAATTTAGTGCTACAGATAGACATGACGGATAAATTCCCATGATGCAACTATAAAATGCTACTTTGGTGCTAACTGAACAATTTTAGGTTAAACTATATTGTTTATTAATATTTAAATTGTTTTTAATATATTAAAATTATGTTTTGTCAAAAATGAATATATATTGCATTTTAATGTATTTTAACATAAACGAGTTTATTAAAAGGTAATTTTCTTTGTATATAATTTTAAAATCTTTATTTTTGACTCTAGAATTTAGATAAAATAAAATATTAAGTGAAGTTATAAAATTTGTAATAGGAATGTTTGAAAATTCATTTCATCTTTTAAAATTTACAGAATTTAAAAGAATGGTCTAACTAGAGGGGGCAGAGGAATCAGCCTAAGTTGAGAACTTGAGAAACTCTTTAGAAAAATATATATACTCTGCCCTAATTATTGTTGTCAATTGCTAAGAGAACTTCACAACTATCAGGACCAAAAGACTATATAATTTTTACATACAAAATATTTTATAATACAAGACAACAATTTAGCAAAATATGGACTTACCAAAACAGATTTAGCTCTTAACAATTATGATATGGTCTTTTTCAAATTGGCATGAAAGAAAAACCCAGAGACAATATTAATTACACAATTCAAAGGAATAGTCAATACACAGAACTACACTAGATTGTTGATTTTACTCAACACAATCTTCTAATTGATACAATTGGTCCTGAACAGATTAATAACCCCAACAACTATGAATTTCCATTCTCAACTAACAACAGATTTTTTTAAGTACTCAACTACCAACAGATACTAGTAAATGATACAAAGAAAAGGGAGACAGTAAAACTTGTATCAGTAAATGATACACTAAAAAGCCATTAATGTTTATAAAATTTTCCGCTCTAACTGTATTGGGAAAACTTGTAACCTAAAAGTGACTGCTTCACTATGCAACTACACCCGTCACTTTGTCTTGCCCTTCACAGCATGTGATTCCTTCAGACGTTCTGATTGTTCTGTTTTATTGCTACTTGGGTTTGAAGCATTCACTTCATTTAAATTGCTAAAAATCTTTGTTTCTTTATTCTCAACTCCAAGATAATTTGACAATACTTTTCTCACCCCAAAGCCACGTCGTTGAGGTTTGATGTTGTTGTTATTGTTGTTGCTGAGGAAAGGAGTTCTGTCTCCCTTTGCAGGACTAATTAGTGGCGCAGGTGAAAAGCTTGGTGTGCCAAAGGTTGATTTGTGAGGAGTGCCTGAGACAGACACTGCCAAAGGGTGTGAAACCTTCTGCTGAGAAACCATTGGAACTAATGGAAACCTATCTGAATGTTTAGTCAAGTCATCCACATATAGCAAATCATCTATGCGAGCTACAATGTTAAATGCCATGCTCTCTAAAACTCTTGAGTAGCTCTCTAGTATGGATTTTCCAACATCCTGAATGTTTGAAATGGAATGTGTTAATGCGAGAGGCTTGGAGACAAAAAAAGTTGCAAATTAGATGAAAAATAAGAAAAGAGAAGCATGCATTGAACCTTGTTGGACTGGATCTTGCTGGTATCCAAAGTAGTTTGAGTTAAACTTGGGAACCGTTGCTTCAATGAAAGTAGAATATTTTCAGCTCTTTCTGCTAGCAGTTCTCTCTTGTCTCCATCAGCCATGAAGTCCTTGACAATATCCCAGGACGATCTTGTGGTTGAACGGTTAGGATTAGGTGGGGGTTTAGAGTGAGCTCTTCTACGCCACACATATATTGAGGCTTCCACACGGTTAGCAATCTCTAATGCAACATGCTCTGAGGAGAGTTCTAAGCAATCAAGCAAGCACTCTGGAGAGAATTGGTCTGATGTGATGTAACGGTAGATGAAATCACCCAAGCAAGTTCTTCCATTCTGAAAATTCAGACATTGCAACAAATATGTTGGAACACATCTTTGTGGAAACATCATTGAAAATTCTAGACAATGTCATATAGGCACGCAGAAGGTTACTATTTTTAAAATGGATCAAACGTAACTTACTCCTAAACGCTAGCCTAAAGAATAAAGATTGTCTAAGTTTTTTAAGGAGTATTTTAACAATATTCTTAAGTAATGTAGGACATCTTAACACACTCCTCAGCTGTGTGAAGTTTATGTAACTGAACATTTGCAAATAACCTAACATTAAGATTAGATAGGTTGTAATTCCATATTACAAATGGATCTAACCTAATCTACTCTCAAAAGCTAACTCAAAGAAGGAAGATTGTGAAGTTCTATAAGAAATATTCCTAATCATATTTCTAACATGCAACACCTTAACAACTATATCTTCCTTCCCCAATTAATATGCAATTACACATATATTTTAGAAGAAAGATGTGTTTGCATCTTCAGTTAATGATGCAGCAAAGTTACATATACATGCTATGAATGTTCCCTTGGTAAACTTGCACGGTCTACAATCAAATCCAATATACTTCTTTCAGCATCTGTCTTAATCATATGCTGATATCAACAACATCTATTTATGTAAAAGCATACCTTAGGAAGGGTTTCCAAGTATGACTCAGGTACTTCCATTTCAGCTAAAGCACTATTGTTGATAGCCATGGCTGCTTTTAGTATTTGGCTTGCACATTCTCGTGTGTGATTCAACTGCTTTCTTGAGTTCTCACCGAGGCCAGTAGGGGGAACGCGAGGTACAGGGAGCCACCACTTTTCCTCTTGCCGTTGAATTATTTTGCAAAAAGAAGCCGAACCATCTGAATCTTGGGCTACAATTCCTTGGTCAACATACCAAAACTCCATATCTGTGCAACTATCTAAAATTTCCTGTCATAAAGAGAGGTTTACATTTAAGCCTCGGATACCAACTACTAATCCACTAGCATACCATGAAAGAATAAGATCCAACACTTACAAGAAGCATGTTGTCAAGTTTACGCAGAGCTGGAAGATTGATAAAAAGATCTGACCTTGGCCTGCAAGTCATTACCTGCACAAATGAATGCATCATATTAGAAACATCATATTCTAATTCCATAGTCCCTGAAATTATGAGCACCAGTTATTTTAGTTCCTAAAAGTATTAAATGACAGTCAGTTTAGTTTCTGGAGTTACAAAACAACAATTATTTCGGTTCCTAATAACAATAAAAACTAAAATGACCTATATTTTATAATTTCAGAAATTAAAATGACATTTTTGTAGGGATCAACATGACTAATGCTTGTAATTTCAAAGATTATACGCAAAATTGAAGTCATAGATGAGGACTCGATCCAATTATACCTCGAGCTTACTTCCATCAGGAAATGTTTGCCAAGAAGGTATTAACTCAACAATGTGATCACTAACGCTAAGAAGCCATTCCATCTCTCTCCCCCACATTGTTTTCTTTTCACAAGGCAAAGGTTCTAGTCTCCATAGTTGCCCAAAGACTGTGGCTACATGGAACACGAAATACTAATTGAAGAAAATTATTATAATAACACTAAAATTAACCAAAACAGAAAACTTGAAAAGTTTTGCCAATGCAGAAATGCTAACAAATTCTAAACACAGCATGACCCTATATTACAAACAAAGCATACCACAAAGATTAGTAATAGCATTTGAAATGGCCAAAGCAGTGCAGACTCCTTTTCCTGATCCTGACATATCTTCGCCAAGCAGTAATTTTGCAAACCTTTCCTTCATTGCATCAATTCCTAATCCAACAATATTTCCCCCACTAGTTAGACAACAACTAAATAAATATTAACAACTAAACCCAATAAAGTATTGATTTTTTTTTTAAAAAAAAAACTAACAATAGGTAAGACTGTGTTTTTCCAGGTGTCATAGAAGCATAACAATTCAAAACATGCTAAAAATGATATATATTACTGTACTCAGTCCATTTTCTAATCCTAAAAAACAGAGAACTTACCTGACATTTTTGAACTGATACTGGTAAATTTTGTGTCTTCCAAGTGAGAAACAGGTTCATTTTCTTTTTCATCCGATTTGCGGCACTTAGAGATAGTAGCCTTCCGAATAGGCCAACCAAGGGGAGGAGAAGATGACCCTTTTGGTTCTTTAGCAGAGTCCGAGGATCCACCAGAAGTGGTTTCTCTAGACTCCACACAAGAACCAGTGAAGGAGTTGTTCTTAGTTCCGTTACGTGGAGAAGCAGAAGAACGAGACCCATCTTTCTTCTTTTGAAAACTCTGACCCTTGTTGCATAAAGTCTCCATCTTTCACAACTTTCCCTCAACAACAAAGCTTTTCCTTTTGAAAATCCTCAAGTGATGAATGACTCACTCTCGTTCAACATGTCCCAACATAGCGACAGTTACAGGTTACTGTTTCAGGCGTGACAATGAACGTGTTTGAAAAACAGAAGGAAGTTGTGAAGTGGGTTTTATAGATTATCGTGTATGAAGGGACCGTTGAAGTTGCTGTGGAGTGGACAAAACATGATGGAAAAGATGAGAATGGAGAAGAATATGTTGGCTTTTTGGGAAAAGGTTTGTGACTCTCTGTATCTCTGTGTGTGTTTTTCAATTCCAAATCCAAATTGAAGTGTCAAATGCCACATGCCATAGTAACGTCTCTCTGGCTTTCGCTCTCGGAGCAACTCAAATTTCAGGTTACGTTTGAAATATAATTTAATAATAAATAACAAATAATTTAAATAGGTAGCTGTGTCTGCAACAGACAAGACGCCAAATATTATTTGTTTGACCTTCTCTTCCCTTCACATTATTTATCATTAGCTCATAATTAATTTGGTAGTATAAGTCGGTTTGAGAGAGTTTTTATTTTTTAAAATAATCAGTTTTTTTTGTTACAGAATAACCACTTATTAACGTGTGTTTTGTTGAGTTTTATTTTATTTTATGAATTAACATAACTAATTATGATTTTATTAGTTATTTAATGTTAGCATTGTATTATATGAATTAATTTTTATTTTACATTGAAATGATAAGTAACTTAGTCAGTGCGATGAGATAAAAACATTGTTCTATTTTGATATATAAACTCCTAATAAAAAAAATTCATTATAATTTAATTGTAGACTGCAAGCTCACTTTACTAATTTTCTAATACACATGTCAGAAGAAAAAAGAAAGAAAGATGTCAGTAAATAATATTTAAAATATTTATTGACACATCAGTGTATATAAATTATTTTATTTTTAAAAAATTAACTAATCATAAAATATGTTAATAACAATTTTTTAAATAAATATTATTTTTTATCTTTTTATAATAAAAATAAATAATTATTTAAGATCAATTAATAACAAGTACTTCACAGAATTAAATATTTAAATGGTTCTTTTTTTTACAATTCAATTTATCATAGTATATTAAAATTAAATGTAGTTCTATATTTATAAATCTCATTATAAGTTAAATTAGTTTCGGATTCTCAATACTATTCTTTAAAATTAATCAGTTATATATATAAACATATAACATGCGCTGATTTTTTATTCCTAATATTTAATTATGTAATAATGCACAAATAAAAATACTTCATATGATTATAAAAATACGCATTGCACGTACACTTATACAGACCCTCATTATCTAACATTGCTTAATAAATTTAGCGTTTTTTAATATTTCATGTCCATATCTGATTTTAGTTATAATTCATTGTACTTACGATCATGACCTTTTTAAGTCACTTTTTGTTAGATTTTTATGGACTATCATTAATTTAACTATTAGATTAGATTTTTTAAGTTATTAGTTGTTGGATTATTATTAATTTAATTATTAAATAATATTAATTATGCAATAATGAATATTTATTATTTAATTTTTTATAAAAATAATTTGTGGTGAATTAAGCTATTCACTAGTTTTTCTTCTTATATGAAATGATTATCAGATCACTGTAAGAAAACTCTAACCGTCAAATATATAAACAGGAACAACCTCATTTATTTTCAGCATCATCCTTTCAATAGATTGATGATTATCTTAAGGTATATATATATATATATATATATATATATATATATATATATATATATATATATATATATATATATATATATATATATATATATATATATATTTGTTATTTATATGAAGATGTGATAAATTATATAATGGTCTAACTTTGCTATTGTCTAGGATATTTTTTATTTTAAAAAATTCTTAAATTATTAATAATTGTCTATCTAGTGCAATTTAAGCAGCGTACGTAGTCATGTATTTTATCTGGTGCTGATGCCGATGCATTTTAATACTCGTCTTAATTGGGATAAATTTTAAAATATTTTAAACAACTTCCAATTCATAAACTCTAAATCTTAAATCCTAAACTCAATCCATAAACTCTAAATCCTAAACTCTCGTCTCTTCAGCACAAAGTTGTACCCTCCTAACAATATGACACACTGTCATGGATCTTTTTGACTTAGCATTAGGCTTTCATGTTGTGGAGGTTTTTTTTCTCTTGTCTTTCTTTTTTTAACATTTTTTATGAATTTGTTTCTAGTTTATGTTAATGTTTTGGGTTCTTACTTTTTTCTAAATTTTTAAATTTAATTTATATTTTTATTGATTGAATATTTGATTTTATAAAATAAATAATCTATTTTTTTTATGCTAGGTCATATATTTTTTATAAATTTTGGGATTACTATATATATATCTTCTATTTAAAGATCCTAGAACCGGATAACTTATGTGCTTAAATTAATTTTATGTAGAGTTTAGTGAATTAAATATTGATGATGAATAGATATTGAATTGCATGTATGTATTATATAAAAACTAAAGAAAATGAGTAAAAGTCTGTGACATATGCATTTGGACACGTAAAAAAAATGTTTTAAAGAAAATGGCTTCAAAACATACATAATTTTTATTAACTTCTATTCATTTAAAATTGTTTACACTTATGCTTATGACTAATTAAATTTATAAATAGGAATTATGATGTATTTTATGGGTTGAATTATAATTATAATAAATTTATGTATTTAACTAAATTTTTAAATAAAATAAATAAACTTTTTTATAAATCTAAATTCTATTTATTTTTAAAAAATGTAACAAATTTAAAACTATTTATTTATTAAATAAATTAAACCGTGAATCTCAATCCAATGATTCTATCTTTTTTTTTACACATATTACTAATTTTACTAATTGATAAATTTATTATAATTATTTAACAGAAAAATAAAATAAAGTGGATTTAAAGTTTTGAAAAAGTAAATATATTCCTTTGCTTTCAATCCAATTATTTAATGAATGAACTTGTTAGTAATTCTTCACAATATTTGTTTATGATCATTAGACATCATAATTTTTTTTAAAAACTAGCATTATATTATTATTAAATAATAAATTTAGAATAATTGATTAATAATTAAAAATAAAAATTATATTACAAATTATTGAATGTGTAATTAAGATCCTAAGCTTTTTATATTATCATTGTTTGTAGTTGACTATGATTTAAAAAAAATTCATTATTTTTTAAATGAAAAATAATAAAATTTGAATTAAAATTTTATATAAAGTAATTTAATATTTTTTTAGACAAAAGAAGTTAAAATTTATTGATTAATAAAATAGGAGTTTTCTAAGATAAAGCAAATAGATCTCCATTAGATGACTTAATCCACTAAATAATATTTGGATACTCAATTCTATGAGTTATGTAGTTACATTGCCTATTAATAAAAGATAATGAGCACAGAAAGGGTTTTTCATGATTAACTTGTAATCTTATATCATATTAAAGTATAGAAATTGGATGGATGATCCTTTCATAGTAAGATAAGTAAGTTGTGAATCAATTTCGATAATTATTTTATCAATTCTACTATCTCATTTAAAGTGGAGACTGTATTGTAGAGTAAGATATTTCCTTAACAAGGGATCTATTCTTCCTTTTATATAGTTTGTTGAAGCATATAGAAAATTACTTCGATGATCTCTAATTACCGCATTAAGACATATACCATTCTCCCTTGAAAATCATGCATTAACATTGACCGCAAGGCTTTCCGAACGGGGATGGAACCTAAGAGGGTATAACATGTAGGGTAAGGTAGAGTCTCACTATTTGATTCTTCAAACCATTGTTTTTTTATGCATGGATTTTTTTACTGAAAGGAGGCAAATTTTAAAAAATTTAACCGTTATGGTACAAGGAAAAAGTATTTTTTTGGGAGTTTGACTAAAATGATGTTATTTTTTAAATTAATTATTAAAATGGGGTTGTTTTAATATATTTACGGGTTTAGGGTATAAACAGTATTTGTGGATCAAAATAAAGATGCGTCATACATATGGAACATTATGAAAAGGCGCCACAGTTTTGTATGCAAGCAGTTGGAAGGGCGTCATTTATGGACCCCACATGTGGGAGCAGTTGAAGAGGAGGCACAGTTTTGTGTGGGATCATTTGGAGAGAAGGCACAGTCTGTGTTGGACCAGAAAATACGTCACATGATGTGAGGCAGATGGAAAAGAGGCACAGTCTTGTGTAAGAGGATTAAAAAAGGAGGCACACTCTTGTGTGGGAGCGTTCGGAGAGGAGCCATAGCGTGTGGAAGCATTTGCAAAGGAGCCACAACCTTGTGTGGGAGCATTTAGAGAGGAGCCACAGCGTGTGGAAGCATCCAGAGAGGAGCCACAGCCTTGTGTGGAAGCATTGGGAGAGGAGCCACATTAAAAAAAATTTTCTTGTATAAAATGACTCAATGTTGTTGTTGGATGAACGGAAATTTCTATCAAATATTATAGGATGTATGTTTCTCTGCATCTAGTGATTTAGTGTATTTCAAAAAAAAAATTATTAAATCATTCTTGGTTTAGTGGTGTTCTAGATATTGTGATTTGGATTTAGTTTAAATTATATTTATAAAAGTATATTATTTTTTTTGTGCAAGTTTGAATTTATTTTCTGCTATAATTTGTTGTTTTATTTTTATTTTGAATATTAACTAATTTGTTTTAATTTTAAAAAAAAAGTTTGAAAAATTAACTGTGTTATGTATGTAGTTTAAAAAATTTATGTTAATATGAGTAAAATTATTATTATCATATATTCAAATGGTAGAATTTTTCAAGGAGAAAATAGACGTAATTTTGAAGGAAGTAAAAAAGTCATTCATGTTAGAAGAGAAATAAACCTTAGTGAACTTAAACAAAAAAAATTATAAAAAAATTAAAGCTTTCATCAAATCAAGTGATTTCTTCTTTAGTAGGAAAGTTCTTGATTTCAACTCATAAAATTGAGTACAGTGGTTTCCAAATATGTGAAGATGATGATATTAAATGTATGGTTAATGCTTTTGAGCAACAGTCGTTAATGTCAGCATTAGAGATTTATGCTGAGATTGATGTGATTGGGAGTTCAACAATGTTGATACAACATGGTAGTTTTAATACTGAAGTTGTAGAAGATTGTCCTCCAATAATTGGTAAGTTAATGGATGTATGTTTACATAAATATTGACAATATTTTTGTGAAATTAGTTTAAAACTTTTACTAATTAAGTAAGCAGCTTGTAATGAAGGTGTGAATCTAACAGATGATGATTGTGATGATCCAAATTATGATTTTTCACCCACATGGTCAAGTAGTAAGGATAACAATGATATTGATGAAGGTGTTGACTGGGAGAATCTAACTGATTCAGATGAAGGAGAACAAAGCGCTCCTAGTCTAACAATTTCTTTTAACAATAAATCATTCAATAACAATAACATATTTATCGATAAAGTCAAACATAATAATCTAAACAAACTAATTAATAACCAAATAAAAAGTTCATCATAATAGTCTAAACACATGAAGTAATCAAAGACATAAAGCATTAAAGACATAAAGATAAAAGAGTCCATAAACACACAATCAAAGATAAAACTAGTTATCATCAACGTCTCTATCCCTCACAGATCTTCTTGGATTACGATGATGATGTTGTGTGACATCAAACTGAGGATCATCAATTCGAGCACCATCATGGAATGCAGCTGATAAGTTTGCATTTAAGTCAATTCCTTGACCTCTAAAATCTTGAAATATATCTGGACTATGCACATATGTGTGCATGGGTGGAGGTGGTGTGATCATCGTGGGATTAAATAGAGATGGTGTATAAAAACTTCAACACCAAGATCTGTCGGAGGTGAGGGCTGAGAAACACCATACAACGCCCTAGGAGATGGAATATCAGGTGATGTGAAACGAGCAAATGCTGAAGATTCTCCTCCACCCTGAAACGAATGACCTCCTAATTGAAATAATGGTAGTCCTCCTTCAAAAGCAATATCATCATATGATGCTTGTCCATAACAATTAGATGCAACAGATGGACCCTCTCCTGAAGGTCCTGCAAATGATGGACATGTATCATCACTAAATTGTTATGATGGAAATGCATATGTTGGCAATGGTGATGGTGGTACATCTTGTGATGGCACAAAATACTGTCCTTCTTGTCGAGTTGGAAGGGAAGGAATGGTATGAGTTTGATGCTCCAAACGTCTACGACGACGTTGAAAGTCTTGCCGCTCAACTCTATTATCCGGCATGTCCGCATGAACCTCTTGTCGAGGTGGATCCTGTGTAACAACTGGTGCAGCCATTCAAGTGGTCACAACACGGTCCTCTTCTTCGAACATCATTAGCATATTTTCTGCATGTTGCTTAATGAGGTCCATAAGGACTAGCAAGGACTTTCTTCCCGAATGAGCCATGTCTGTTGCAATGTAATATATTAACTCTGCTTGATCGACCTACAAATAAGAGAAAAATAAATTACTAAATCATATATATATATATATATATATATATATATAATTGTGGAGTTTAAAAATATCTTCTTAAACTTACTACTCGGCCTTTGATTGCATATTCCCATGTGATCCATCTTCTTGTATGATGTGTGTACCATCTCATATATTCTGAATTAACACTCATCACACCATCATCAGGCATCCCTAAGAAAATAAATTGTTGCTTATTATTCCATAAATCTAGAAATGGAGCATAAATTCGAACCCAGTTATCATCTGTCTTCCCCTTTAGTGTCAACCCATGAATATTTTCTGGTTGGCTTGGGGGTTGGGGAATATATTAACGCATTCCGAACTGTCGCATAACATGATCTGGTTGGTGCCACTCTACAATATGAAAGCAAAATAATGGCACAACAACTGTCCAAAAATCATGTCCATCTCTACATGTTTCAAGCAATAGGTGAATTACATTTGCATATGGTTTCCATTTTATCTGCACATTAAAACAATTCAAAAGTAAGTATATAAATTTATAACTTTTATCATATAATTTTTAAACATCATACAAATAAATTACTTACATCTTTTTGTTTCATGGTTTCAAAATTGTGTCTATAAAATTGCAAATCCTGTCTAACTGCCTTAAAGGAACGTCTCCTCCACCTATAAAAATAAATGTATTAAATGACAATAATTTTAAATATTGAATTGATAAAAAAAACCTTGACAATTATCATACCTAGCTTCGTATGGAAGTGTAAAATCTGTTATGGTAGGATCTATCGGAGCAATACAAGGAAATCTATCTCACGCCCATAATTGTAGCAACAATGTAAATCCGCATATTTCTTTCTTATCGTAGTTAGTCGTCGTGCACAACTCACGATACAAATATGCCACAACAGCTGACCCCAGCTATATTGCTCACATTGATCGAAATCAGCCAATAATGGAAGGTCCCTAAGCGGTACTCTACTACTCGAATGATCACAGTTAACTACTCCACCAATCAAACGAAGAATATAAGCACGAACATATCTATGCAACTGAACTTCATTATTCAAATAGTCCTCAATATTTGAAAAATATTGATTCAACCAAGTCATCTTTACAGAAGCTCCATGCATTTCATTTTCGGGTGGAGAAATTCCCAAAAGTTCCATCACAATAGGCTCCCACACACGAGCCAAAGTACTTCCAATAAGTGGAACACCATTTATAGGTAGACCGGTTAATACTGCAACATCTTGAAGAGTAATTGTACATTCTCCTGGTAGCATATGAAAGGTGTGTGTTTCAGGTTTCTACCTTTCAATCAAAGCTTCAATCAAAGGAGGATCAATTTGGAAGAATTGAATTTGAGCAATTCCTAAAAAGCCAGCTCTCCTTAAATGCTCAACAATCTGTGGCGGAATGTGTGGAATATTATCTCTTTCATGAAATAATTTTGCCCTTCGAATTTTTAACTCTCGATCTAGCATTCCATTCCAAATTTGCTCAGATATATGAACGTTTTGCAATGTTAGAAGTGATGGATTATCCGGCCCCGGTCTAATATCACAATTAGATTGTGATGAAGATGCCATTAAATTTTCTCCTACAAATTATACAAAAATTACAAGTTAATCATTAATACATTAACAACTATAATTAATTAAATATTATCATTATAATTTTTTAACTATATTATTATTATAATTATAGTAACCAAATATTTTTTAATTAAATATAATAACAATCTAACTATTAACTTAAAATTAATTTATTAATATTACTTTATCTAAAAAATAAAGGATATTTTAAAATATATTATAATTTATTAATATTTAAAATTTAAATTATGTTAATATTTGATAAAAAATTATAAATAAAAAGTTAAATGTTTAATACCGGATAAATCACATAATTTTGCAAGGATAAGTAATTAAAAAAAATTCATTAACAACAAGAACTCACATTTAATATTATATGAGATTTTTAAATTTAATAATTATATTGATAAAATTTATTTTAATATTATGTTATTAAATTTGAATACTTTACATTTGAATATAATAATTACATGCTTATAGTCGATGCATGTGAACAGCTGATAAGTTTACAGATATTGTCATTTTCAATAAATCAAATATCATATGGCATAAAGTGTTTGTTGCAGGAATTTAACGTGTGTACGCAAACAAAAGTAAATGGCAGACGAAAAAAGTAAAAGTGAGTGCACGTAAGTTAAAATGAATGGCAGATAGAAAAAGTAAAAGTGAATAGCACGCGGAAAAAGTAAAAGTAAAAGGCATACTACAATGCTTTGAAAACAAGAACAGTAAAATTAAATGAAACACTGTTATGCATGTGATAATCAATTAAGTATTATTATATATTTTTAACAAAATTTTAATACTTAACCAATTAAATATAATTCGAATAACAATAAAAATATTTTAAAATAATATATATTGACTAATTTTAAATATATTTAATTTTATTAAATTATAATAAAATCTATTTTATATTATCATTTATTTTTATATTATAAATTTAATGTTATATTAAAAAATTTATTAAATGTTAACATTCATTTTAATATTATAATGTAATAATATCATATATTTTTTAAAAATTTATTATTATTTTTAAATTTAAATATAAATAAATTATGCTAAAATTTAATCTTATAAATTTTATAATTAATTCAAGTACAATTAATAAATATTATTAAAAATTTATTCATTTACATTATACACACTAATTAATCTAAATTAACATATATTTAATTTATTATAAATATAATTTATTTCATATATAATACTTTAACAAAATTAAATATACAATTACCTTTAAAATCTCCAATTCTTCACGTCCTCTTCTCTCAACTTTTAAATTTATCTACATTCACTTTTACATCTCTACTTTTACACTTACGAAACGGTGAATTTATAGTGGTCCCATGCAGAGGTGTGCTGCATTTCGGAAAGGAGGCACAACATCTTGTGGTGCAATTCCAAGAGGAGCCACACTGACACACCTGTTACTGCATGCTCCGATTTGATGTATGAGAGCACACTGCACGAAATTTGAAAAGCTACTAACAGATTTAACTATACCGTGTGGTGCATTTTGAAAAGGAGACATATCTTATGGTGCATTTCAGAAAGGAGCCACACCTTGTGGTACATTTTGGAAGGGAGTCACACCTTGTGATACATTTTAGAGATGCGCAACGATCACTTTACACACTCATATCTATAAATTGTTATGTAATGTACCCATATACGAAATTTGTTTACATTTTTACCCCCAAAAAAGTAAAACAGCCGTATTTCCTTGCATTAGGTGTACACACTACCTATGACGTACAAAATTTTGTATCATAGATGTAACGCATAATTCATAATTTATGCGTCACACACTAGATATATCGCATAAATAAATGTGTTATAAGTTTGAAAATTTAGGCATTGAGGTGTGATGCATTCATTTATGCATCACAAGTTCAAAAAAATTTAACCGTTACACCTCTCTTTATATATACATGTAAGGTCAAAATCGTAGTCCCTATATAAACTACATATAACTCGTTACCAATTACTTATTTTTTATATTCGACAGTTGTGAAAAAATTAATGTCTTCATCAAGATATTCTCAGTAATATTGCTATAGTAAGAACTGCTACTCGAGAATGCCAACTCTTTTTTAAAAATAAACAATCTTATTAAAAAAATTCATATAAAAACTCAATTTCTTTAACACTAATTACTGTAACTTATTTACCTGATTAATTTCTTCGTTCAACAATATTCCACGTGATGGAGATGAAACTTTAGATGAACTTCAACCTCCACCTCCATCCAAGCTTAGCATAATTTGTCCATCATCGTCGTTAGTAACAGTGTCAACTAAAATTTTCAATTCCAATTCATTTAGATTTAAACCATCATTTTCTTCAACACCAAGTTCATCTATTGGGAAGAAATAATTATCTTCATCATCATCAAAGAGATTTATATCACCTGCAAAAATTAATAATAAAAAATATAATTTAATAAAAATAAATAAACAACAATTAAAAATAATTTATGTAAATCATCGTTTACTTACCACTTAAACCAGATCCATTGTCTATGTTCATTATATTAATTTCAATATACACTTCAAATACATACATCAAACATTGTTGGTAAAATGCATTCATCATGCATTTCACATTTTCATTATCCCTACTTTAAAATTCTCTGTACTCTACTCTTTTAAAATTAATTAATTTTAATTAATTAATTTTTTATTATTTAAATAATTAAAAAATAATTAATGATAAAGTAAAATGATCTTTTAAAATCTTTTATATTATACTATTTATCCACGATAAAAATACTTTTATAAAAATAATATATATATATATATAAAAGATGTTAAGATTAATACAATTAAAAAGAATGAGATGATAATTTATTTTTTAATAATAAATAAGAATGTATGTTTTTTAAAATAATATATTTTTTTATCTATGTTCTTTATTTATTAAACCTATGACTTTATGAAAGATATTTTTTTAATATTTCATACTTTAAATAAATAATTTTAAAATATTTCAATACTATGGAACTTTATGTTTATACAATTTTTCCGTTTCATATCCATATTAAGTACAAACAAAATATGGTTATATTATTTTTATGTTTACTCAATTCATATAATTAATTTTTATTTATTTATTTATTTTATATTTATCTAATCTATCAAATATTAAATTTTTATGAATAAGGTTATCCAAATATTGATGGTATCAAATGTTAGATAATTTCAAGGAATTTATAATTATATTTTGAAATTAAAATACGCTCTTTTAAAAGTAGCTTAATTGCATTTTAGACATCAAACTAATTATTAAGTGGATGTTTATTTTACACACACAAACCAAGTGAATTATGTTGAAAATCCTTAAAATAGCATAGATGTTTCAACAAGATTTTTTGTGCATATGTGACACGCTCGTCGCAAACGCGCAAAAATAATTTCTAGATTTCCCCCAAACTATTGGTATAGTATAAGGTGCAACCTAGGTCATCTCCCAAAGACCATTTCATATTCTTAAGCAAATAAGGAGACAATTAGAATAAGGGGGTTTTGTAAAGATGTGATATTGAGTGCTAAACACAAAATACAGACTGAAATTAATTTCACTTAACAATTATCAACTCAAGGAATTCAGAGGCTATTTTCATAACTAATCATTGATCACTAAAATCATGCATTGTGTTTATCAACCTAGGATCATCTGGAACCCCTACAATGATCCTTGAATTCTCTACTGAGAAACCTCTCAGAATTTAATTGATTATGATCAACAAGATTTAGTAACCACTTAATCTTTTATCTAAACCAATTTTACAATCAGAATTCAGTTGAAGTAAGTAATAAAATGAAAACCTTCAATTCAATTACTTAATTTCTACTCTTCAAACTTTTGAAAAATGATTTACCAATCAAAAACCAATTATAAATCAATTATACATTAACCAAAATACGTCAACCGATCAAACTTTGATTAAAGATTAAAATTGAAGAATATAGTGAAGCAGAGTAGAAACCACTTAATATGCACGTAAATAAAGATCAAGACCTCAAAGTTAAAATGAAAATAGCTTGAATCCTTGAATTGAAACTACAAACCTAGCCTTCCATGAAGGAGGCAAACTAACAACAAAGAAAGAGGCAAACTAACAACAAATAAATCCTAAGCCTTCCATGTAGGAGGCAACTAACAACAAATAAATCCTAAGCCTTCCATGTAGGAGGCAACTAACAATAAAGAAAAGCTAAGCCTTCCATGTAGGAGGCAAACTAACAAGAAAGAAAAACTAAGCCTTCCATGAAGGAGGCAAAACTAACAAGAAAGAAAGAAAGGAAGAAAGAAAGAAAGAAAGAAAGAAAGAAAGAAAGAAAGTGGTATTGGAGTTAATCTCCAAAATGGTGTGTGTCTCCTCTTGCAAACCCTTCTATTTATAGAGGATTTTTGAGGCATCATCTTCAGAAAGTCACCAACTAGGATATTACTTTTCTACCCTTTTCTTGCTTTCACATGGGCTTTGTTGAAATTGCAAAACACTTTTGAATTTTTGCCACCAATGAGCACAACAATTTTGACTTTCTTGCACCGCAATTTCGGATGTTCACATGTCCGAATTAGAGCTTGACTACAAAAGTTGTAGCCCTGGATCTTAGCTGTCCAACAAAGTTGATTTCATCTCAATATGACTTCTATATCTCAAGATATGGCCGGATCTTTGCACACTGTTCAAATTCCACGTCAGCAACACTATCTCATCTTTTGAGATAATTTCGGAGTCCTAAACATCCCATTTAGAATCTGCTCTTGCTTTGTAACTATGGACACTTCTTTAAGCTTTCATTCAAGACAGATTTCATGATTTTTGGATGTCTACAACTCCTATTATGCTCAAAATACTATAATAGTGTCATTTTAATCGGGTAAGCAAAGAAATTCAATTAAACTTCATATGAACCCAAACTCATAAAATATGACAAAGATCACTTAATTGAACATATAAGAAGTCTTAATGAGATAAAAGTGAGAGATAATTATTTATGAAATCTATGCTTATCAAATTCCCCCACACTTATCTTTTGCACGTCTCGGGCAAACTTAAGTTAAGGATTGGTGACTATTTTTTTTTTTTTTTTGAAAGAACATCAAAGTTTTGAGTTGATTTCTCAAGAATTCACAAAATTTCATGAAGCATTATTTCATCACATTTTTGAAATTACTTAGAAAGGCAACTTTAATTTGAAAAACATAGATTGAGAAAGATAAAACCTCACATGATATACTCTGAATCTCTCAAGTGTTTGATTTGGTAAGTGTTTCTCTCAAATTCAATCCATGAAAGATGAACTATCATAGGCTTGCATATCTTCTACTTCTCTACTACTATGTACACATGCAATGCACAAATCAAGAGGTCTTTATTTTGGTTCTAACGAGATTAGAAAGATGAAATGATATATTGAAGAGATACAATGTTAGACCAAGGAAAATGGTGAGGATTGAGAATTGATTGTAAGTGCAAGTGTGAGAAACAGATATCACTTCTTCAATTTTTTTTATATTATTATTTTTTTTTCAATATAATAGTTTATTTATTAATTTATTGCTTCAGTTTTTTTTTTCAACCATGATATTGATGAACACAACAATAATCTCCCCCACACTTATTGAAACACTTATGGTATGATAAATCCAGTATTCCTCACCTTCTATGGTCAGACAAAGTTGTTTTTTTTTTTTTTTGTGGTGAGCTAAAAAGAAGAAAAGGCTAATCGGCTCAAAGAGCTGATCAAAGGCTAAAATTTTATGGTTTGATTATTTGGCCAAGTGGTTTGTTCAAGAAAAACAGTGCCTCAATCATTTTTATACAAATCATGTGAAAATGTAGCTTCGAAAAGAATCAATGCAAGTTCTGAAGTAACATATTCCATGGATGAAAATCACACAAGAAAGAAAATAATAATAAGGCTCAAAATCTCACAGGTAATATATTTATCAAATCTAATCTATCCAGTTCAAATATGTGTTGCCAAACTAATTAATCTCGAAATGTAAATCATTTTGCTTCAATTATTTTATGAAATCTAAAGAAAAACATACTTCCACATTCAAAATTTTTTTTTTTAAATCATAAGATGCGTATTAAGAGTCAAGTGTAACTCCTTACTCAGCCATCTTACTCAAAGCAAGTTTATGAATCTAACCTAATTTTTTTTGTTTTTTTTTTTTGGGTTTTTTTTTTTTTTTAATTTTAGATATCGGACCATCTTCCCCCCAACTTATCCAAGACATTGTCCCCAATGTCTTAGATGGAATTTCATATAACAGGAAAAGAAATGTAAGAAAACCATCAAAGTAAGGAAAAGTTATAACCGAAGAGTGGTATCTGGTTCTCTTTTATCTCTGTCATCCTGATTTGGTTGGTTCACCAGCTGCATTGCTTGACTGAGCTCAGATGTAGGATTTTGCAAAATCTCAAGTAGCTGTTCAACAGTTGAAGCAGATACTATGATGTTGCGCATGGATTGTGGCATGAACTCCTGCTCTACTGCATGATCTAAAAAAGATATCAAACCATTATAAAAGCCATTAATATTCAATAAGCCCAAAGGTTTTTTATGAAAATTCCGATAGGCCCAAAATATAATGGTAAAAATTTCTTCCATTGTTCCAAGACCACCAGGTAATGCAATAAATGCATTAGAATTAACCAACATGTGTCTCATACAGTCATGCATGGTTGCAACCTTCAATTCAGTACCCAGGGTGAAGTAGGAGGTGCTCCCATTTTTTAAGCCAACACCTAAGATGTTACACCCCTTTGTGAGTGCAGATCCTGCAACACATCCTTTTAAACCCTGAATCCCTCCCCCATAAACAAGATTGATTTTTCTTGCAGCTAATGCCTTACCAAGGGTAGAAGCTGCATGTTGAAATTCTCCATCCTTTCCAAGGTTAGACCCACCAAAAACACAGATAGTATTGATCTTATCCATATACGGTGTTTCTATCTTTTTTTGAAAAAATATGTCATAGAGGTTGATAATTTATAGGGACTCAATATCAGACAAGGAGATCGCTTGAATAGTGCAGGATCAGGATTTGGTAGCAAAAGTTTGAATTTTTGTTGCAAAAGTTTGAATTTTTGTTGCAAAAGTTTGAATTTTTGGTTCAAGGAAAAGGTGATTGTCAGAGGGGAAAGACTTTAAGCAGGGGTGAAATTTTCAAAAAAAAAAT
This sequence comes from Canavalia gladiata, assembly GCA_037954105.1. Lineage (NCBI taxonomy): Eukaryota > Viridiplantae > Streptophyta > Magnoliopsida > Fabales > Fabaceae > Canavalia > Canavalia gladiata. The sequence continues at coordinate 6,704,190 of CM075664.1, read as the reverse complement.
GGTGGCCCAATAAATTGAAAAGACAATGTAAATGACAAACATACACGCATGAGAATGAACAGTAGTTGTGATTGTGGCTCACATCTTCCTCTGGTTTTACGTCCAGTAACGACTGAAACGCCTTCTAAGAGTCGAGGATGTGCTTCCCATTCAGTTTTCTTGTAAACTGACAACAGGGTCTTTTAAAGTCAGATTCCCAAGACTATAACGTGCTTTTTCCTTACGGAACAGTTCAAACAAATCAAGAAGGACTCCTTGTACATGCCCACTAGGATGCGTCTCAAGAGTCTGAATGATATCATCCAATGACTTCTTACTCAGTCCATCCTTTATGAATTGAATTTTGTCCTCTCAATTTCTTGAAACCATTCCAGGGTTCTTGCATCTTGTGTTACAGGTCCATCTTGCACACCTGTAGCAAACTCCAATTCTTTTTGCCCTTCTCTTCTTTGCATAGGAACTTCTTCCCATACCTGGCATGTTTTTAACAAATGATTCTTGAAATTCACCTGCTAAACGTACCTTAGCTTCAATGATCCAACGGACATCTTCTGGAAGGCCTAAGAGTGTTAATGCTCTCAATCGTTCAAGTCTGCAATTGTAAATGTCTTTAAGAAAATTTCTGGGGAGAGTAGGGAACAAAATTTTGATCCTGGTGAGAGCTTTCTCCATTTTTTTTTAAAACACTCAAGTTATTATTCCTGCAAGCTCAATATGGTGTAATAGTTGGGATGATTTAAGAGGTGAAGAAGGAAGTTGAGAGATTAGTTGAAACTTATAAGCGAGGAATGTGAGAGAGGGAGAGGGAGAAAGAGAGAGAGAGAGAAAGAGAGAAAGAGAGAGGAGAGAGGGAGAGAGAGAGACTTCTCTTGAATTTATTGCAGGTATGTGGCATTGTGCAAATGCACTTCTTCTACCGTGTGCTTTTGAAAACCTTCGAAAAATGGTTTAAGACGATGTCCATTCACCTTGAAGATTTTTTCAGTTACCTCATTTTTTATTTCCACTGCACCATAAGGAAAAGCAATAGTAACTACAAATGGTCCTAACCATCTAGAGCGTAGCTTACCAGGCATAAGCTTTAGCCGAGAATTGAAAAGGAGAACTTTTTGTCCAACGGAAAACTCCTTTCTTGCCAACTTTTTGTCATGAAGAGCTTTGACCTTTTCTTTGTAAATTTTGGAGTTTTCGTATGCTTCTAATCGAATTTCTTCAAGTTCCTGCAATTGAAGCTTCCTATGGATTCCTGCTTGGTCTAGATCCATGTTGCATTTCTTTACTGCCCAAAATGCTCTATGCTCTAATTCAACTGGAAGATGACATGCTTTACCAAAGACAATCCTGTAGGGAGACATGCCAATGGGTGACTTGTAAGCTGTCCTATATGCCCATAATGCATCAACAAGGCGCAAGCTCCAATCCTTCCTGTTAGGCTGAACTGTTTTCTCTAAGATTTTCTTGATCTCTCGATTAGAAACTTCAGCTTGACCATTTGTTTGAGGATGATATGGGGTGGAGACTTTATGCATGACTCCATATTTGCGGAGTAGGGCTTCCATTGTGCGGTTGCAAAAATGAGTACCTTGGTCACTAATTAGAGCTCTAGGAATGCCAAACCTGCTAAAAATGTTAGACCTGATAAAATCTGCAACAACTCGAGCATCATCAGTACGGGTGGCTTTTGCCTCCACCCATTTTGAAACATAATCAACAGCTAGCAGAATGTAAACAAAGCCAAAAGAGACAGGGAATGGACCCATAAAGTCTATACCCCAAACATCAAATACCTCACAAAAGAGAAGTGGTTGTTGGGGCATCTCATTTCTGCGCGAAATACTCCCTATTCTTTGGCACTGCTCACAAGTTATGCATAATCTGTGTGCATCACGAAATATTGTAGGCCAATAAAAGCCTGAGTCTAGTACTTTTCTAGCTGTCTGTTGTGGCCCAAAGTGTCCACCACAAGCTAGGGAATGGCAAAAGGTAAGTACAGACTGAACTTCATGATCTGGAACACACCTTCTAATGATTTGATCACTGCATGTCTTCCAAAGGTATGGTTCATCCCATATGTAGTGTTTGGCATCACTTTTCAACTTGGCAAGTTGCGATTTGGTGAAGTGTTTGGGTATTTCTTTAGCAACCAGATAGTTTACCAAATCTGCATACCAAGGATCCTTCCCGTGCAAATGATAGAGATGCTCTTCTGGGAATGAATCTGCAATTGAAGTTTCTTCACAAGGTTGCTGGATCCGACTTAAATGATCTGCTACAAGGTTCTCTGCACCACTCTTGTCTTTAATCTCTAAATCAAATTCTTGCAACAGAAGCATCCAACGAATCAGTCTTGGCTTAGCATCTGTCTTCTTCAGCAAGTATTTCAAAGCATGCATCTTTGAAAGGTTCCAGGGGCGTTGCATAGACCAAAGGGCATCCTTCGATAGGCAAAAGTACCAAAAGGACAAGTGAAGGTGGTCTTATGCTGGTCTTCTGGGGCTATATGTATTTGAAAATAACCTGGAATATCAGTCAAAGTCCATCCAATTGCTTGTTTATGGCTTTTTAAGGTTTGCAGTAACCTTTCTTCCTGTTGTGGTCGAAGGTTCTTTGCTACAATGACAGGAAGCTTCTCATTTTCCTCCAAATAAGCATACTTTAGATGTTCAGGCAAAGGCTTCAACTCTAAAGGAGGTGGTTGTATTATGGAAGGAAGAGATCTATCTGAGATTGAAATGTCTGCAACACTTGCATCTAACATGTCATCTTTCAACGAAGGTTGGTCTGCAGCATTAATCCTGGAACACACAATACATGAATCAAATTCATCACATGTGCAAGTAAAATTATCTAAGTAATCTAAATCAAAATCAAAAAATTCAAAAAGTAGATTGTCAATAGAATAATCATTCGCAAGAAGGTCTATGGCATCAAGTTGAAAAAGTGAATGATTCTCTATGGGATGCTTCATGGCTTCAAATATGTTGAATTGGATGATATCATCTCCAAATTCCATAGAGAGAGTTCCCGTATGCACATCTATCTTTGTTTTTGCAGTTTTGAGGAAAGGTCTCCCTAGGATCAAGGTTGCTCTATTGATGGATGACTCATCTTCCATATCCAAAATGTAGAAGTCAGCTGGAAAGATTAGCTTATTCACTTGAACTAGCACATCTTCAAGTACTCCAACTGGATGAGCTGTACTTCTGTTGCCTAATTGAATCACCACACCAGTTGGCTTCAGTTCTCCCAGATTCAAAGATTTATAAACTGATGAGGGCATAACATTAATGGAAGCACTTAGATCCAGCAATGCATCACCAAATGTAGAGTTTCCTATTGTGCAAGGAATGGTGAAAGTTCCTGGATCTTTACATTTCTGAGGGAGGCTGGGTTGAATTAAGGCAGAAACATTGCGTCCCACACTAATCTTCTCATCCCCTTTGAGTCTTCTCTTATGCGTGCACAGGTCCTTTAGAAATTTGGCATATTTAGGAATTTGCTTGATAGCATCTAGAAGTGGTATGTTGACTTCCACTTTCCTGAAAGTATCTAGAAGCTCCTTATCCAATTCTGCATGAACATTGGGCTTGGATTGGACCATTCTATTTGGAAAAGGTAAAGATACCTTCTGATCAGCATAATTTGGGGTTTTCTTCTCATCAGATGCTTCAAGTGCAGATCGTTTATGGCAAGCTTCTTTTTGTTGATCATTCGATGTCTTATCGAAGGCTGGTGTACTTTTTTCATCAGACTTTCCCTCTGATTCAGATGGCTTATCAGATATGTCTCCAGGTGTGGAGATAAATGCTTCTTTTTGGTGTGGATTAGTCTGATTGAAGCTTTGTTGCTTTAAAATTGTAGGGTCTGTCTGCACTTTCTTCCCACTTCTCAAGGTCATGGCATTCACACTTTTGGGATTTATGACAGGTTGAGAAGGTAGTTGACCAGAACCTTGAGATTTCAATTGGTTGACAGTGGTAGCCAACTGCCCAATTTGAGTTTGTAAATCCTGAATTGTAGAACTTACATTTTGTTGAAATTGAAGATTGTTGGTTGCTAATTGCTTCATTAAATCATCAAGAGAGGGTTCAGAAGCATTAGAGGGTACAGATTGCTGCATATGCTGTTGTTGTTGTCTGAATGGCGGTGGTTGGTATTTATTTTGGGAGTCAGATGTTTGAATCCTTTGTTGTTGTGGAGGACCATATCTCAAGTTAGGATGGTTTCTCCAACTAGGATTGTATGATCCAGAAGGTGGTTCAAACTTCTGTTGCTGATAATGTTGAGGAGGCCTGTATTGTTGTCCTGTGCCAAAAATACCATTTACTGTAGCCTCAGGTGTCTCACTTTCTTGCAATGTTGGGCATGCATCAGTAGGATGATCTGCAGAAGTGCAGATGCCACATGTTTTGGTTTTGTCAACAACATTAAGTTGCTGTTGTTGTCTGATGGCCAACTGTCTTACGATGGAGGTTAGTTCTTCAATTCTGTTCTCCAATCGTGTATGGTCTGTCTTGGTGGTCATTTCATGGACTCCTTTAGACAAGGAATTAGTTCGAGAATTGAATTGCTGAGAATTTTCTGCCATGTTGGCAATCAAATCTCGAGCTGCTGTAGGAGTTTTGTCCATAAGTGCTCCACCACTAGCCGCATCAACCATGCTTCTGTCCATTGGCATGAGTCCTTCATAGAAATACTGAATCAGTAATTGATCACTGATTTGATGGTGTGGACAAGTGGCGCATAGTTTCTTGAATCTCTCCCAATACTCATAGAGAGTTTCTTGGGAGTTCTATCTGATGCCGCAAATCTCTTTTCTGATAGCTGCTGTTCTGGATGCAGGGAAGAATTTCTCCAAGAATAATCTTTTCATATCATTCCAGCTTGTAACAGATGTTGGATGTAGATAGTACAACCAGTCCTTGGCTCCATCATTTAAGGAGAAAGGAAATGCCTTCAACTTGATATGATCTTCTGGAATTCCTTGTGGCCGCATTGTGGAACACACAATGTGAAATTCCTTCAAATGTTTATGAGGGTCCTCACCTGCAAGGCCATGAAACTTAGGTAGCAAATGTATTAGTCCAGACTTCAGTTCAAATGGTGCATCAACATCAGGGTATTGAATACACAATGGTTGATAAGCAACATCAGGTGCAGCTAATTCTTTTAAGGTTCTATCAGCCATGTTCTTAGCAAAATATTTAAAACTATCAAAATTTAAAGATGAAAGATCACTACTGTTACTTTCTTGGTTATTACTGGATGAATGCCTTCTATGTGCTCTTTTCAAATGGTGGAATGTTCTATCAATCTCAGGATCATATGCATATAAATTTTCAGGATTGGATCGGGTCATACACAAAAAGGTGAATTCATACAGAAAATCCAAGAATATATACCTAAAGTAAAAAAAAAATTGTTAGAAAGATTTAAACTTTTATACAAACTCCTAAATGAGCCTAGGAAATTAAAATGGTCCCCGGCAACAGCGCCAAATTTTGACACGCTCGTCGCAAACGCGCAAAAATAATTTCTAGATTTCCCCCAAACTATTGGTATAGTATAAGGTGCAACCTAGGTCATCTCCCAAAGACCATTTCATATTCTTAAGCAAATAAGGAGACAATTAGAACAAGGGGGTTTTGTAAAGATGTGATATTGAGTGCTAAACACAAAATACAGACTGAAATTAATTTCACTTAACAATTATCAACTCAAGGAATTCAGAGGCTATTTTCATAACTAATCATTGATCACTAAAATCATGCATTGTGTTTATCAACCTAGGATCATCTGGAACCCCTACAATGATCCTTGAATTCTCTACTGAGAAACCTCTCAGAATTTAATTGATTATGATCAACAAGATTTAGTAACCACTTAATCTTTTATCTAAACCAATTTTACAATCAGAATTCAGTTGAAGTAAGTAATAAAATGAAAACCTTCAATTCAATTACTTAATTTCTACTCTTCAAACTTTTGAAAAATGATTTACCAATCAAAAACCAATTATAAATCAATTATACATTAACCAAAATACGTCAACCGATCAAACTTTGATTAAAGATTAAAATTGAAGAATATAGTGAAGCAGAGTAGAAACCACTTAATATGCACGTAAATAAAGATCAAGACCTCAAAGTTAAAATGAAAATAGCTTGAATCCTTGAATTGAAACTACAAACCTAGCCTTCCATGAAGGAGGCAAACTAACAACAAAGAAAGAGGCAAACTAACAATAAATAAATCCTAAGCCTTCCATGTAGGAGGCAACTAACAACAAATAAATCTTAAGCCTTCCATGTAGGAGGCAACTAACAATAAAGAAAAGCTAAGCCTTCCATGTAGGAGGCAAACTAACAAGAAAGAAAAACTAAGCCTTCCATGAAGGAGGCAAAACTAACAAGAAAGAAAGAAAGGAAGAAAGAAAGAAAGAAAGAAAGAAAGAAAGAAAGTGGTATTGGAGTTAATCTCCAAAATGGTGTGTGTCTCCTCTTGCAAACCCTTCTATTTATAGAGGATTTTTGAGGCATCATCTTCAGAAAGTCACCAACTAGGATATTACTTTTCTACCCTTTTCTTGCTTTCACATGGGCTTTGTTGAAATTGCAAAACACTTTTGAATTTTTGCCACCAATGAGCACAACAATTTTGACTTTCTTGCACCGCAATTTCGGATGTTCACATGTCCGAATTAGAGCTTGACTACAAAAGTTGTAGCCCTGGATCTTAGCTGTCCAACAAAGTTGATTTCATCTCAATATGACTTCTATATCTCAAGATATGGCCGGATCTTTGCACACTGTTCAAATTCCACGTCAGCAACACTATCTCATCTTTTGAGATAATTTCGGAGTCCTAAACATCCCATTTAGAATCTGCTCTTGCTTTGTAACTATGGACACTTCTTTAAGCTTTCATTCAAGACAGATTTCATGATTTTTGGATGTCTACAACTCCTATTATGCTCAAAATACTATAATAGTGTCATTTTAATCGGGTAAGCAAAGAAATTCAATTAAACTTCATATGAACCCAAACTCATAAAATATGACAAAGATCACTTAATTGAACATATAAGAAGTCTTAATGAGATAAAAGTGAAAGATAATTATTTATGAAATCTATGCTTTATTCAATTAGAAAAAAGGACGAATAGAAAAATAACGAGTAATGAATGAAACAGTTGAATTAGGTACATTTTTGAATAGAAATAGAATTGTGAATAGATGGGGTACTTAAATTGATTATAATAATTTGCAATTCCGCTCAGAAATGAGTGAGGCTGATCAATGGCAGGTATAAAGATCCTATCTCACCCAGAACCACCACAATACGGTAGCTCGTTTTTTGTCCGAAAAATATTCGGGTGGAATGGTTCTCGGTGAATAAGTTAATGGTATGATTTTAAGGGAGACTAGTGAATTAAGAAATTAACTTATAGTTAATTGAGACACTCAACCATAAATATCATGATTGTAAACTAAGATAATTCATATTCTGAAATATTAAAAAAAATTAAGTGAAGTCATCAAATCTTCCATCTACTGTTGCATTTCTAGTGTTTGTGATTATTACTTACTTGTTAATTGCCTTTTAGTTTTCATCGCATTTTAAAAAAATAATAATAATAGAACCTTCTTCAATCCTAAAATTCATGATCACTCAGATAGAATTGACAAAGGCAATTAATACTTAGCTTAATTAATTCATGTGAAGCATACTTTTCTTATTTTTTATTAATTTTGTATAATCGGACTTTTTTACAGAGATCTGACTTGAAACCAGATCAGTATGGTCTTAGTTAAAAAATCGGATATTACATTTTTCCAATTTTATGGATATTTTAAAAACCTATCCTATTAAAATGGTATTTATTAGTTAATTCAAATTAAATTACAATATAGACCCGTTTTGAGCTAGTTTAGATCAATTAACTCATAAATTTCAAGATTTATTTATTGCAAGCATTATGGTTAAAATTATATTAATACTTTTTATATTATTAGATTATTAATTTTTTACAAAATTTATAATATAAATTAATAATAATTCATAATAACTGTAATCATATTGAAAAATAAAAATATTTATTAATATTATATTAATAATTTTATTCATTTTACATGCATAATAATATTAATATTAATTATTCAAATGATGATGTTTGTATTATTATTGTTGTTTGTATATTATTACTATTATTATTATTATTTTATTCTAATAAAAATAATTATTTTCATATAATAATTATTTTAAATCTGATCTCTTTAACCAACAAAAATAATATTTTCTCTTAAAAATAAATAAACAAAATCTATTAGTTATTCTTCACACCGCTACTTGCCAAAACTAAACAAAACAAATACGGACACTACTTTTGCTATATCAAAGGAAAAAACCTACAACTATACTTTTTTAAAAATTAACAATTATCTAAACAAATTTTCGCAAATCGTTTAGTTCCATTCACAATCTTATTTTCCCCATAATTCATTAACCTCATTATATAAAAAAACAAAACATTTAACATTACTCTTCATCATGTACTGAAACATAACCATCATACATCGAATTAAATTTCCCTAAACTGAAACGCGTAGCCCATAAAACATGTCATACACATGCAAAACCTATTAAAAATAGCTATTTTCCCATCAACACCACCTCTATAAAAATTGTTTTAAGAGGGATCACTTTGCAATTTTTTTAACTTCTCACTGTTTGGCGTCCTCGATAGGTCACAAAAAATCTCATCCATACAGTTTCTTTAATATTAAATCCAATGGTAAAATTTCAGTAGGATCTTTCCTAGTCCAGTTTCTACTCGAACCACTGTAGAGAAGCCCATATATAGTCCAGTACAGTTGTTGGTAAGGAGGACCAACAAAATTTAAATGATTTCCTTATGAACTTGTAGTTCTGAACTAACTTAAACATTCTCGATAAAATTCCAAAAGAAAAAAAAAAGTGAGTGAACTCAATGAAGAATTAGTTGGAGTTCTCGTTCGTTGATATTCAAAGTTCACCAACATATCACGTGGAAGAAGAGGATAAAGAAAGTATCGATTTATGGATTTTTAATTTGAATAATGATATTCACTCATCCATAAAGCATTGTCCATCTTAATACAGTTTAATTTTATTATTATAATTTTTAAAAAAAACTTAAATTTAATCATTTTGCATCTAATTGTAAATTTTGTTCATATAAGCTTCACTAGACTGACATTTCCCTAGAGGAATAGTTCTTGATTTTACTGAGCACTAAGTACATAAATCCACGTCACAATATACAGTGTATTGTGATTATAGTTTGGAACTTTGGAAACTTTAAAAATTCAAATTTCTCATTTCTGCATCCAACTGCCAACAAAAGGATGAAGGGCTTTTTGCCCAAAAGGGTCACCAACAACGGCTATCACATTGTGTTTGACAATGGATCAGAGTGAATAAAAAAGCTTATATGTTAATTTTTATATCCGTTTGGGAAAGGAATGGTTTGTGGTAGCTGCTACTTTTTCAAAGCTCGTTTTGTACACCCTTGGACCCCGCCAGATACCATATTTTTCAACCACAGTGATTGCATTAGCTAGCTGCTAATTTGTCCGTGCAAGGAGTAATTAACAGGTTGTGCCTATAAACTATACACCATATCCCATTTTGCCACTTTGGTTAATGCAAGACGTGTACCTCAAATTAATCTGTCACGTGAAAATAAATTTTGTATTGTAATCACATCATCGTTTTGAATTCTTTATAATTGAAGCAATTTGGACATGGTTCAAAAGTTTTGCTTCATTTTTTCCCCTTCTAATAATAAAGTACAATTATGAGTCTAGTTTTATTGGTCCGCACTTGTATCACTCTTCTTAGCATTGCATTTAAAAGGTTCATTTTGATTAGTGTAGTTGGCCTTCAATCCATATTCTTGACACAATAATTACCTTTACCACTTGCTTGCACCTAAGCTACTCTTTTGAATTTAAACCCTTAATATGGAATACGTCCTTTTCAGTGGTGGGTTTCAAACCCAACAAGCGTAGCCATATTCCCAGCACGTGATGTTCTGAGCATTTGCGGATCCATCATTATTCCATGGCAACAATACTAATAATCTCCATTAATTCTCCATTATAGCTACAAATATGAACATGGACCATCTCATATATACTCTTTTCTACTTTCTACCTTCATTATTAGATTTTATCTCTCATACAACGCCGTTGCCCAAAGTTTCTCCCCTCTTCAATGCTTCGTATACGTTTTTTTGGAGTACGGATGATTCTGACCGTTGATTTAATTTTGTGCTGAAATGAAATAGATCGATAGCGTATAACATGCAACATTTTAAGTTGCAAATTTTGTATTCAAATTTTCCAAAAGGGTCCCCCTTCCCCTTGTAGATTCTTTGTTTCGTGATTTCATTGATTACAAAACTCAAATTTTGTCTTTTTTTTTTTTTTTTTTTTGCCACACTGCAAACGAGCACCGTTGAGGAACAAAGGTACAAAAATCATTAACTGTGATATGCTTTCGCTCTGTTTTGCAGTTAACACTCTTTTGTAGTGATTTCTTAATGTTGTTGATTTGGTAATTTGTTGTGAATGAAAATCTGTCTTTTTGTGTTCCATGTCAAAGTTAACATCCTATTAATGTTTTGCATTTGAATTTTTGAAAGTGAAAAATGTATAATTTATAATTGTTAACTAAAAATGAAGTTTTGAAATTTTAATAATTTCATAATCTATTATACATAGAGGGATCCTATAAAGATGTTTATTTGAATACATTCTTCAACGCATATTTTATGATTGATTAATTTTTAAAAAATAATTATAAAAAACGTGATCTATTTACAAGATAACATTTTTGAATTTTTTAAATAATTAATTAATTGAAGATTATATTAAAAAATTATGTTCCTAGCATTTTTCATTATACACGTAAATGTATTTTATGATAATTTTAATTATTAGCTTTTTAATTTATGATTATAATTGCACTTTGTTTTTTAACCTTCTTTCTTTTACTTTACCGTAGCTACTAGATCTTGATTTTAAAATTGGTTAACAATCTTTCTGGTAAAAAAAAAATTGAATGAGTTTTTTTTTTTGTGTAAAATTAGTATTTTTTTTTCCTCTAATTTTATTGTGTATTTTAAATTTTTCCTTAAATTTTTTATTCAAATTAATCTTTCGACTCAAAAATTAAATTTTTCCTTCAACAATTGTTAAAATTTGTTAAAAGATTATTTTATATACTAAAGTTTATCTAACATAACAAAGTTTTATATAATTTTATTGTCTAAAATAAAATATCAAAGTGTAGGTATCAAAAACTATTTTTATTAAATCTCAGTTTTAAACACATACATTTTTATTTTTATTTTAATGGTTATTAAAATTGATCCAAATCCTCTATATGTTAAGTTATAATCAATATATTAAAATTTTATATAATTTTATCAGTTAAAATGAGAGGTTGAAGTAAATCTTTCTTCACAACTCATTTTACTTTAAAGATGAAGTATCATATTTTAAAAAAAATTAATTTTTAAAAAAATCTATTTATCATGAATATAAAATTTTAGTATTTAAATTTTAGAGTTTTATGGCTTGTACATATAAAATTTAAATGGGAAAAATGAACCTATAAAAAAACTTAAACAAGATTTAACATTGTAATTATGGAACAACTAACTAGAAGAAAATATAAAATTTAGAGAAATAATTTAAATAAAAAAAATTAGGATAAATTTAAAATCTAAAATAAAATTAAAAAAAAAACTAATTTTACCCTTTTTCTGTCTTGAAAATGAATTAAATCATTATGACGTAAATTTTGTATAGATAAAAAATTAATTATCTTACTTTTTAATGTGAAATACATATTTGAATAACATATATAATTTAAACTAGTTAATACATGTATTTAAAAATATTTAATATTTTAAAATTAATTTTATTAAATTAATTATATTTAACTTTAATATAAATGCATAAATAATTAAACATAGTGGTGGCTGGTTTGAGGTTACACCCGTGTAGAAGTGTGAAGACCAACTTAATTCCAAATACTAGATCGGATCAATGACATCTAGATCAATTTAGAGAGAAAAAAAAACTATCAATCCATCTAATTGAGTCTCCACCAGTTGACAAACTATCGATCCATCTAATTTAATTAACCTGATACATGAATCTCCTGTTTTTGTTGTTTTTCCTATTTTATTATTAATGGTTGTTTGATAATAAAGAATTACAATAGTTAATATATATATATATATATATATATATATATATATATAAATCTAAATTGTTTTAGACTTTTTTTTTGATAAAGTTGTAATTTCAAATCTAAATCTTTTAATAAGATCATTCACTTTTGTAAGATTTAAATTAAATTTATTTAAAAATTTTAACATGATATTAAACTTCATATAATGATTGAAAATAAAAATAAATTTATGATACAAAATTTAAAGATTTGATAATAAAAAAATAAAGATATTTAATAAAAAAACCAAAAAAAATATACATATCTAAAAAAGAAAATTTGATGAAAAAGATTAAAAAAATGTTGTAAACGCAAGAAAAAGTATACAAATCTAAACGATAAAAGAAAAGAGATTTACAACTTCTAAAGTTCAAACTTAAAATATAAGTCCAAACTAAATATTACAAACAAATTATAATTGAAGGGTTAGTTATATTTAAGGAAGAGTAATGAAAAAAATTTTATATTAACTAAAAATAAAAAAAATAAAAATAATATAAATAAGATGAGTACAAATTTTAATTACCTTAAAAATTTTAGATAAAGTTACAACCACAAACCTAGATTTTGTAATAAAAGTAATCATTTTACCTATATTCTGAGATTTAAATTGAATCTTTACATAATTTTTAATATAGTTTAAAAAATATTTTTTAGAACTTTAAATCCAGATCCAAATCAATTATGATTTAATCTAATAGTTGATTTCATTTTGGTAGTAAATTTTGTTAAAGATCTAAATTTGTTTATTTATTTAAGTATTTAAAATAATTTATGTATAAAAGTTTACGACTCAACTCGTTTAAAGTCTAACTCAACTTAACTTATTTAATAAATAGATAATAGAAATTTTTTTTAGATAAACTCCTTAAAAAAAGCCTCTTTAGTTTGTTCCGCAGATCTATTTATTTTTATATTTTATCTATTTACATTTATTTTATTATTATATTTATATAATAATTATTTTAATATATTTTATTTACTTAATATTAATATATATATATATATATTCCATACGTATTTAATAATTTTTTTATTAGTTTTTTCTAAAATATAGACTTTTAAAAGTCTTGTAGACTAAATAAAATCTTTATTTAACATATAAATATCCAGGTTCAAATTTTAAAATTTTTAAATAGATCATGTTCAAAAATTCAAAATCTAACTTGATTTGGCTACTTCCATTCTTATCTCCTACTCATCCTACATGACAACTTAATAAATAATTTTTTTTATATGATACTTCCAGCTTAGAAAGGAGTTTGCCTTTCAAATTTCAAAGGTAGGAGAAACGAATTGAACAATTCTAAGCATAACTTCTAATAATAAAATTCATGTCAAAGCTGATACTGGTAGTATTTATTATAGAAGACTATTTGAGTATCTATCAGTTTGGTTCTGGTTCAGATTTGAGACTCAGGATAGAAGGCACGGGCCATGGAATTTACTGTATTCATGCCCTGAAATGTTATTTGGAAATCTCAAATTTGTCAGTGATGCAATCCTTATACCAGAGCTATCTGCAGCAACAGCAGTTATACCAGGTATCATATAAAGTGACATTTTGCTGAACCATCTAACTTTGGAATCTCTTGAGTATGAAAGATGGAAATCCTGCTCAGTACCATCATATTGGTAGTAGATCTTCACGAAATCAGGCATTAGTTGAATATGCAGGGAAGGGGGAAGAAAAAAATACTAGTTCCATTTTTCCTGAATCTTAACTAAAATCATTGTTGTGTTTTAGGACTTCACTACACTGTAATACAATCTCAGTATATAGTCAGTATCAGTACTTTGTTTATGTATTGCATTAAGTTTTATAAAATTAATTTGGTTTTAAATATTGTGCAAGAGGAATTGCCTAATGATCTAGTGAGAGTCGAAATACAAATTTCAGAAGGCAACGTAAGCTGGAATTAACATAAATGCAAGCTCAGTGCTCCATTTTTACTCCTTTCAGTATCATCTTTGAGCAAAGTTCTGAGACTGCCACCTGTTTAAGAAGAAAAAAGGCAAAACAAAGCGGTATATGGCTCAATTAATTTTCTATTCTTAAATTTATTTTGAGCGGAAATTATCAATGGTGTCAGTTGTTCTTTTACTATATCGAGTATCAAGACATTTTACCTTGATAAAGCTTGCTAAAATGGAGTTTATGCTTACTGCATGGGACATGAAGAGTTGACAAGCAGAATTTTATGCTTATGTTCATTTCTCCTTTTTGGAGGTGTTATATTTGCTTATAACTTCTTTTTTTAAAAAAAAAAAAAAATTAGTCAACAGACCTTGCCATCTTTTACAGTGTAGATCAATTACTGGGAAGAGATTTCAGTTATAATAATGTCTGGGAAAACCTATAGCAATTGCATTATTTAGTACAACAAATTGAGGCACAGATTTCTTCTAAGCCCTTTTTCTTCCTTGGCATGGACATTTAATTTATTAAAACCTATTACCAACCACAAATAGCTCCAATATAATCCATTTGACTTTAGGAAAATATATCTACAAATTATTGTATTTCAATTATTTATTCCGGGAACATGATGGCAAGCATTTACATGGTTTTTCATCACGCTCCTCCAAGAAAATGAGTTATGTAAATATTATATTTAAAGTTACTCTTATTTCATAGCAACATACAAGTACTTATAGACAATTTCCATTAGGTTTTCTATTAGGTTCTACCATACTTCTCAAAATGGTAAGATCAGGAATTGGGTCAATTAAAATGTGAACAGTTTCCATTGATAGGTCACTACATGTCAGGAGGCTATGATGCTTGAGCAATTATGTTTGAGATTAGAGATCCTGTGAACTCTAGGTTCCTTTTTTTCCCTCATTCTACTGACTAGATAATATCTTATATTTACACATCTTGATTGGTATTATATTAAAAAGTTCTTCATGAGAATATTTGGTCACTATTTGGATTTTTACCATTGTCTTAGGATCATAAACAATAAACATTGATGGTTGGATCACAAATTCGTTTAGAATTATCAAGTAATGCGCTTCCTTTAAAAAAACAATTGAGAAATGATTTAATCTCAGAAAATTTTGCTCTAATGTTCGATTAGGTAAAAGCAATATTTGTTTTAGAATATCACCTTTATTGCTATTTTTACTCTTATTTATGTTTTATTTATAACCAATCCATCAAGAATTTCTTCCCTGTAATAATTTTAAGCATCTAGGGAATACTGTAAAACTTGTTCAAGTGTTAAAGTTTGAACTAGTGGTTTTTAGTTTGTTTTTTTAATAAAAAAAATGGAGAAGAAGTTCACTTTTCAAGTAAAAACATTACAAGACATACCATTGCAGTTATGAATTGTCTGGTATGTCTCCTTAAGAGCTTTATAATAAGATGCCTACTACTGTATAGCATTTCAGTCTTTTAAGGTATGATGTCAAGGAAAACAATATTCTAAGCAAAAGCACAATCAAAAAATTTTGAGACTCTTGGAAGGAAAATTCTCCATAATTATAGCTGTTGCAAGACACGAAACTCTTGAAAAATTCTGGCTGTGATGCTATTCCCCCTGAGTCTTTGGATGTTTTTTTTTCTTTACATGCTCTTGTACTCATCATTTATCACATATGCTGAATGTCCTCATTCCTTTTAATTTCTCCAGGCATAGATGTTTAATAACATTCATTATGAATATCCTATTTGATGAGTTTTTCAGTTTTGCTTGACCAAGCATTTGTTTCCTTAACTCTGAACTTGAAGAAGAAGGGTCATTGTCCTACTGTCAGGTATGTGATTAAATCTTTGCTTCTGATATAGCCATAAATTTGACTGATGAATTTTCCACATCATTTGAATAGACATACAAGATGTCCTTAATTGCATAAATTTACACAATTACATTCTTTAGACCAGAAAAACCATCCATATGATATTTTAGCCAAAATTTTTGCCTTGATGGTTTTAGACTAGCTTACAAGGTACATTCACGATGACTCAATTTCAGTTGTACTATATGGACAGATTTTCTAATATAGCAAGAGACGATATACAAATGATCCTTGTCATTTTTTGAGAGTATTCTTTCTTTATTTGCTAGAATATAACTAGCATCTGCATATTATTGAGTGGATAAACTATTGTTCTATGTAACTAGTTTTTTTTAAAAAAAGAAATTGATCGAACAATAAAAGTTTATTGACCATCTTTGTAAATTTACGAATCTATAATTTCCTAAAAAATAATTTGCAGAAAAAGACAAGAGGATCTCTTAAAATTCCCCAGAAGAAATGAAGTCTTCGCTACAAATGAGGATCTTCTATTGATGAGCTAATGCACCATATATACCATATTACCTCAGGTCATCTTTCATCAAGCTTTTTCCTTGTCTTTTAATCCGACCACAATGTCTCTTTGGTATTTGCTACTTAACTTTGTCTCAAAATAATCTATTAAACTTGCTTTTCTATTAATCAATATTTTAAAGATTAAGTTATCGGCTCTGTTTTCTACTCCTATTTTGGCTAGTTTAATTAGGAGGACCCTTTTGTTAAGAACCCAGTATGAGTTCAGACTTTTCTACTTAATGATTGAATATGACCATTAAGCCAAATATTCAGTTTTTCCCGGATCAATAAAAATGTTAGTCCCACAATAAGTAAAATATGTGGTGATTAATAATTGTACAAGGCTACAAGCCTATAGGGAAATACTGCACTCACGCCTTTCATTTGAGTTTTATATTCCTTTCTCTTTGTTTCAGATGTTCAACTATTAATGCCTAGAAGGTAGACAAGAGTTTTGTATTAGCGATCGGATGGTGTTTTACCCCATTCCTAATAATCAGATACTATGTTCATTTTCCATGCACCTGCATTCATGGTTTCTAATTTATGTGCTCACAACCGTGGCATGACTTTCCTATAACTCTCTTAGTTGTGGATTCATAAATTATGTAAAATTCAACCGATCCTTTGGAGTAGTAAAATGCCTCATAAACTCCCACAGGTGGTTTAAATTTTGAGGAAAGATGAATTGATTAGGAGTTAGAACAGTACAAGTACTACCAAAAACTTTATTTTGGACTTCAAATGGAAATTTACTTACTTTTATTTCATTTATATATGTTGGATATATCTTTGTTTATTCCATTCTTTTACTCCTATATATGTTTCATTTATTAATGCTTATTCTTAGTTCTAACTTAACTCAATTTATTACTATATTAAATGGAATGATATTGTGATAACTAATTAAGTAGCTGTACATTGTTGGAGGAGAGGAAAAACCAGCATAAAGCATTTTGTACAACTTTCAGTGGTTATGTCAATAATGACTTAATGAATATTTCGCCTGTCTTTTGCAGTGATTTGTCAATCAGTTGTTTTACATTATTATTATTATTATTTGCATATACTGCATATTCCTTGTGTATATAATATGTACAAAGGAAAACATACCTTCTGATGTACATATGTCCCCAGTAAAAACCTCTAGGTAAAATAGTTTCTTTTGGGCTATATAAGTACATATGCTTTACGTAGAAATGTAAAATTCATTTTCAAAACTATATATTCATTGTAATATTTTTAAACGATGTCATTTTTCTCAGAAACATGATACAACTACATTTTTTTGGTCAAGTTGCATCATGTAACATTGTTATTCTACATCCCACTTGGGGGGGAAAACCACTGTAATCCTACACTAATCTTTATCATGATCTTTTCTTCTGTATGGCTGCTTGTGTTCATTGCTTATATTTTATTGTTATTTAACTAGGTGTTAAATGGTTAGAAAAAAGACGAATGGCACCTAGACAGGTATACACGGTTATAGTAATAACACTCATCACAGAGGAGACAAGACTGCTTCATGTATTGTGTATCACTTGAATAAATGCACATGTTGTGTTCATTACTCTGTCAATTCTGCATATTGACCTCCTTGGCCAACCATTAAATGCATCCTCTTTTTGTTTAGAAGAAACTGATAGTTACACCTAATTTATTTGAAGCGTGTTGGCTTTAAATGCATGTATTTTATTATTCACAAAACATTGTACATGCACACACTCCCACCTGCATGAGGAGCTGTGTAATATGAGTTTGTGACTCTTGCTCCAAAACATTTAACTATATATTATATAAGTTTAATTTTGATATATAGTTAATATAAAAAAATTATTAATCAATTAAACATTATTTTAAATATAATTTTCAAACTAATTATTATAAAAAAAATTAATTATATAATAATTTATAATTAGATGATAATATAAAAATATATATTTTTAATTAAATTTTATATGAATAAAAGACTGTTAACAAATATTTTTAAAACCCTAGTTAAAAATAAAATATAAAAAGCTTTTATAGAGGACTACCATCAGCATACTTTTACCGTGATTTTTAATATAATTTTGCTATAGTTTCTAATCAAATATTTTTATTTATTGATTTTTTAATAATATCACTGCTTTGTAAAACTCGATATTATATGGGGCAATTGAATCTACCTGATGCTCCTCTATGAATTAAAATAAACTATAACATTTTAACGAGCAAGCATCACAAAGATTCAACTATATTCCTGACTATACATACGTGTGCATTTTTCTCAAACAATAGTCAACTTGTCATTACTCATTACTAGGATTTTTTGAAAAAAAAAAATTGTTAACATTGATCTTTAGAGCTGATTTTAAACATTTAATAGTAATTTTTTGTAAATATTTTATTACATTAAAAATATAAAATATAAAAAAATGCTTTTATAATAAAAATCTACCATTTTCAGAAATTTGTTAAAATCAAGCTCAAGAACCGAGGATAATAAAAAAAAATTAATTTTGACATTGATAATGAATGTTTGGAAAATTGGACATCGATGCAACAACTAAATAATATGTTTTGTACTCCTCCATTTCCTTTTATTGTCTTAATTTTTAGTAAAACGTCAAAAGTTTTACTCTTTTAATTCATTTTTATCCATCTAAAAAAAGTAAAAAAATTATTTTTATTTATTTATCTACTTTAGCTTTTAATAGAATATTAATTATTTTTTTATATACCTTTATATCCATCAACTATAATAAATAAAGAAAGATAAAAATAAAATTTATATCTAAAGGATAAATTAAAAAAATAAACAAATAATTTGAAATATTTAAAAATATTAATTGTATTTCTTAACATTTATACTTCTTTAATTTCTGAAACAGAAAAAAAAAAAAGAATGGAATAAGATTATTTTATATTTTTAAGACTTTTATTTCACTTATATCCTTATTTAATTATTATGAATGTATTTTAATTAAATTAATGACCTTATATTTTCACCATTCACAATTGTCTTTTATTAATTATACTTTTTCTTATCTCTCTTAAGTCTTAACATAACTCTATGTCACCCTTAAATTTTTAATGTATGGAGGTATTTTAATCAAAATAAAAAAATATTATATCAATTAAAATAATTTAATTTATGTACATAAGCCTTAAACATCAAAACGGAATTAATGAAGCGAGTACTAGAATTCACCTTTTGAGAATCTTCAAAATCAAACTTCCTCATCGATTGGTCCATTCTTCCTCGCCTAACAATGAGAAAGTGCCCTCCCTGAGTAGGAATTTTTTTTTTGTGGGTCTTATTAATCAATACAGAGGGATATTGATTAAGGAATCAAAATTTAAAAAAATATTTTAAATTATGTTGGAATGTACTGAAACATATGGAAGGAAATATATCGATAATAAATCTAATAAAAAAATTCATCCTTAACTTGTATTCTTAAGATATTAGTTAATATTTTTCTTTATTTATTGGAGTAATGCCATACTTTCCTTAATATCATTTATATGAAAATAACAATAATAATATTTTTACTTAAAATAGTGTAATGCTCCTGTCTTGTGTTTGTTATCCTGCATATTTTGTGGAAGTTACTCTCTGTTTACTAATTCGATTACAGCTATTCCCTTCATGGTCATTGGTTTTCTCTTTATTCTTTAACCCCTAACACTTTAAAATTTTAATGATATTTTTCCAATTATTAACAGTGTTATACTCTCTCTCTCTCTCTCTCTCTCTCTCTCTCTCTCTCTCTCTCTCTCTCTCTCTCTCTCTCTCTCTCTCTCTCTCTCTCTCTCTCTCTCTCTCTCTCTCTCTCTCTCTCTCTCTCTCTCTCTCTCTCTCTCTCTCTCTCTACTTTATTTTTGTTTTAAAAACATCCAATAGAACTAGTCCCTCTACATAGATGATGGCATGTTAAAATTTAAATGCCATAAAAAACTTGATGACTTTACTCATTTATTTACATTCCTATGTGACCAAATTGAAAGGATAAGCTCAACACCAAGACATACTTACACTTTATGTAATGTTTTCTAATGGAAAGCACGTCAAAGAAAAGAAAAGTGACAAAACAATAAGAATAAACTAATTAAATTAAAGCAAGCACTAACAATTAAGATTATCAATTTGGTTATAAATGAATTTTTGTCTTTGACTAATAATCCTCAGATTCATAATAAATTTTATTTTAATAATTATATTTTTAATTTTAATCCTTAACTAATTTATTAAAAATAAAGAAAAATTAAAATAGGATAAAAATTAATTATGTGATATAGAGAATATAATAAGAAATTGAGTAGCCTTTTCTTAAAATAAGAATATTATTTATGTTTTTTAATTTGTGTTTCATAACTTTAAATAACACTTATTACGAATAATAACATATTTGAATGGCATTAAAAATCTCTAAAATCTCATTTAACGCGTTGGAATTTGTGTCAACAATTTTATTGATGTTTGTGTAAGCGTGATAAACTGTAACTTTTATATTGAATTAAAAAATTATACTAAATTTTACTATAAAATTATATTTTTTAAAAAATTAAACATAAATTACTTTACTGCAAGTTCATAAATAATTAAAATGAATTTTAAAAAATAGTTTATATTTAAAATTCATTTCGCAAATACAAAGCCAAGCACACGCTAAGCCAGTAATGAATTACTAACATTAGATATATAAGCAGATTGCTGAATGTAATGTAGAAGGCACAATAATGTAGTAAAGTGGGTGGTAAGTGGAAGCATCTACAGCATTGACAATCGTAGGTGCAGCCCATTAGTTCATGACTGTAGGACACTGAAGACGATATTTTCATAGAATAAGTAATAAAGTGAAACCATGGTAGCCCATGTTACATAGAACCGATGATACTTTTTCTCATCGTAATACGAATCGTTGTCCTTTTGCTCCAAGTCGTTTACCCTTTGGTTAATAATCACATCCAATAAGCTACCATGTTGTTCGCCCTTGTATAGAAAGTGGTCCAAATTCAATGAATAAATAATAATAATAATAATAATCTAGAAGAACCAAATCGTTGATATTCTCAAGTTATAACTACTCTGTGCGTTTGTTTCTTTGTTTGTTTGCATCTAACTTGTACTGTGTTTTCTCCTAGTCCCACATTATGCTCTAAAGTCTAAACGCAAATATGTTTGGCAGGATAGGTAAGAAGCTACAAGTATACACCCTCCAAAAAAGCCAATTTCAACTCATATATTATTTTTGGCACACACTTGAAAACAATGGTGAAAAGAATCTATGGGTGGGGATGGGGTTCATACTGATTAGATAAATTATGTTATGCCTTTGAGCACTCTAAAACAAGAAATTAATTAAACCATTATCAAAATGCACATTTAACTATCTACGGTCAATGCCATCCCAATATGTGTATATGTGATGATGATGATGTACAATTAGATCATTTAACTAAGGAAAATGCTATCCGGCTACAGCCAAACGTGCACTTTTACCATAATTTGACCTCTGACTTTGAAGTTTGATTTATGGATCACGTTATCACTTTTCTGGTCATGAATGAGAGCCTCTTATTGTGTTGGCCATAATCTAATTTACAGCATGTTTGATTTTGTGCTTGAGAAGCAAATACGTATATTTCTCAGCACAATTCTGAATAACTTTTGAAAATTTGATCCGCATTAGTTGGTTTTGAACGTGTATCCAGACATAGAATCCCAAAGGAATCTCATCCCATGCATACGATTTAACAGCGAAAAGTAATACCGATGATGAACAATCCAATTTGATTTTTGAATTTATGCCAAAGGGAAATGTTTTGGTGTCTATGTATCTAGAGAAAAATAAAGGGAAAAAGAAAAATGATAGAAAGAAATAAATGTTGAATGAGCATTAAAAGTATTGGATATGATTATATACCAAAGCTCCCCGGATTTTCCTGCTTTCATGCTTATTGCAAGTCAAATTCAAACATCATAGAAAAAAAAGATTATAAATTTAAAAATAGATAAAGCATGATTAAAAAGAAGACAAATAGGAAGGATAAAACATGTTATCTGATATAATAAAAAATTAAGATATATTTAAATAAAAATAATGTTAAAATATAGAATAATAATAATTACATTCATATAAAAATTAAACTTTTCACTGTTCAACAAATTCCGTTACTGTATCTATATATTTTATGTGAACTTTCTATTCTATCGTGACTTCTCAAAAAATTATAAAAAATTGTAGATTATACTCGTATTTTTTTTAAATTTAACAAAATTTTATTTAATAATTTTTTATCTTGCATATATTTTTTTATAGTTTATCTAATAATGTAATATTATTTATTATTTTCAATTATATAATATTTTCCTAATTTTATATTAATTATATGAATAATAAAGATATTTAAAAACTGACCCAAGCCGTTTCAAAATGTGTAATTACTTATTTATTTAATAGTTACTTTGTAAATAAAAAAATTAAAATATGTAGAAGGATATAATATCACTCTTATTTATTCTATACATTTTTTGAACAAATGAATGTTGTAAACTTGCTGTTATTACACATTTTTTTATTACAATGGAAGCAAAATGATTAATCTTTGGTTGCGGATACAATGAGTCGTGTCAGGTGTGTGGCATGTGAAGGTTGGACACTTGGGCCCTACCTGTTGAAATTTTGCAAGTGCCAACTTTAGAGAAGGTGCTGATTGGAATTGCAACAGTTAAGGTTTGGGTACGATGTTAATGTATCATTTTTGCATCTATATTTTAAAAAATTATTCATACGTATCTCATATTTGTGTAGGTATTTAAACTTAATTATTTAAATTATTATATTTATGTTTATTGTTTACAGTTTAATTAAATGAAATATAATTTTTATTTTTAAATTTTTTATAAATTAATAAAATAAAAATGTTTATTAAAATTATAGGTTTATACTCTTGCTATTAAATTTTAATATCAATTTTATTTTATAATTTAATTAAAAATATAAGTTTTAGTTTTTATTTTAATTATATATTTATATTTATAAATATATAATATAGATAAATGTGCATAAATATTATAAATTATATATCCATATTTAGATTTATAATTTTAATTATTTATGTATATTATATTTAAATCTATTAAATAAATATTAATTTTATTTATTATAAATATTCAGTAGATAATAAATTCTTAAACATATGTGGTGTTTAAAAAAATTATTATTGCACTGAGATAAAATGGATGAAATAAGATAAAAAGATAAAAGATCAAATATATATATAATATAATAAAAATATAAACTAAATATTTAAATAGTATATAATTAAAATGTATAATACTGAAAATTTAAATTCTTGAAAATATAGAGTTGTGTACAAGAGGGAAAAGAATTAAAAAATTGAGGTTGACTGAATGCCAGTGTGGTTGGTACTTGTCATGATATCTCACTCATCAACAGTGACTTCAAATCTGCATTGGATACCTAACTCACCACCTCCCACTACAAAAACTCCAAAAAGGCTTGAAAGAGTAAAATGCAAGTATTATTAATATATTGAAAAATCAAGTTTATTTCTATTTTTATTTTTTAAGTAGAATTATATAATTTAGGTTCTTAATTTATTTTGATATATATTTTTCAAGTTTAAAAATCATATAAATTTGTTTTTATTTTTATATCTAAATCTGTAATTTTTTATTTTCTTAAAATAATTACAAATGAAATGGATTAATTTATCTTTGATTTAAAAATTATTAAGTCAAACATCAAATTAACTCAAACTAATAAAACAAAATTCTTCTTTAAATTCTAATGTCATATTTATAAAATTTTATCAACTTTTTTTTATTAAGGAGCTGTTTAATTTATAGAAATATTTTCTGTTTTTATTTTTTATTCATACTTTTATTTAAGAAATATATCTTATATTTATTTTATTTTAAATTTTAAGCATAAAAAAAATATATTTTTTTTCAAAGTTTTTATAAAAAATATGTACAAATTTCAAAAAAATATTTTTTAAAATAATTATATAAACTAAATAAATAATTTTAACTATGTATACATAATTACCCACGATTTAAACTTATTCTTACTTACTGGTAATATGTCCGAATGCTCGGAATTCAAAAAAATCTCTCAGACACCTATTTGCTCATCTCTACTTTCTCTCATACTTCATTTTTTTATGTTCTGTGATTCTTTCTCCATTCTTCAAAGACTGCAAAATCCAGCGACAATAGTGGCTGGTGATGCGTTGTGTGAAGGAAAAGTGGTAGCCGGTAGGACGGTGTGGAGTGTGTGCGATGGTGATTCAAGTATGCTAATTAAAGGAGTATTTGGTGGTTGCGAGGTTTTTGTTTCATTTCAATGCTCTGCCTCTGCCACTGGGGTTGGTTGTTTCAATGGTGGTAGCTCATCACAAAATGGGTGCCTTTTCAATGTCCCAAACTACCAGAGATTGATCTTTCCAAAACTTAAATCCGATTCAACTTGTCCGCTAATCATCCCTCTTCATTATTATCAATCTCTTTTACTCGGGAAGAAAACAAAATATTATATTTATACAATGACTTTATAAAAATCTTTAATTTTCCTTCACCTTTCAGCTTATCAGAATCTTTCTTTTTGTTTGCACAAGTTTAAAGTTGTAAAATGATCCCGCCCTAATCTATTTAGCATGTTATCAAATGGTTTAATTTTAATCTATTTAATTTTAATTTTCTGGATCAAATCTAAAAAAATTTATAGAACCAAATAAGATCATAAAAAATTATTATTATTTAAAAATTATTAAAGATAAATTTTGGTTAAAAATAAAAAATTAAATTATGAATGTTTCTATTTTTAAAAATAATTTTAACAATAAAAATATTTTGAATAAAAAAAAAATTTATAATTTTAAAAATTATTATTCACATAATTGTAATTGTATGTAAATTTATCATAATATAAAAATATCAATATTATTAGATAAATTTATTTTTAACAATTTTTTTCAATCAATAAATTATATCTAATACAGATAAACATTCATCTAAATTTTTTAATAATAATTTTTATTGTATAAGTAGATTTAAATAAAAAAATTTAACTTTAAAAATTTATACAATTATATTAACTACTTTACCTTTTTATTTATCCAAAAATTTTGATTATATCTTTAATATTTTTAACTAATAATTATTTTAATTTGAAATTATTTTTTTTACTATTCTTATAAAAACTCTTTTTGCTGTCACAAATTGTTGTATTATTTTATTATATAAATATAATATTTTAAAAAATAAATAGACACACATAGCGAACTTATTAGTTATTACTTTACCTAGATATTATTATTTTAACATATTAATATAAATAAATAAATATTGACCTGTAACTAATCTATTGCATAAATTTTACTTTGCGTGATATAAAAGTACTTGATTTTATATATTTAATTTGATTTAACAATTTCAAAAATAAGTAGATATTGTGTAATTATTAAGATATTAAATATTATTCTTATTTTAATTTATTAATAAAATTTCAATTTAATTAGTTTCAATATTTCAATTTTATTATTGATTTTGTTTATCTTAAAATTAATGAGCAAGTAAAATAAATAAAATTGAAATTTTCTTCATTCAAAATTAATTAAGTTTATAAAGAAATTTAATTTCAATTAAAAATATAAGCAAATATTTTCTCATCAACATAAAAGTAAAAATGTATTCATTATTATTAAATTGTTTTTTTTTATTTTTTATAAGATATTCTATTTTTGTATGAGATTAGATTTTTTTTTATGAAAAACGATATTATTTAAATCGAGTAAGACTATTAAAAATAATAGAGCTCTTTCCTTAAGTAATTAAGATAAACTACATGTAAAAGTAAACTTTAGATAAAAAAAAAACTAAACTATTAAAACCATATAATTAATAATTAAGATTGTATTCAGGTTAGCGGTTAATTTTTAATTTTTTTAAATTAATTATAGAAACAAAATTTATTTCATAAAAATAATTTTGAAATAGTTTTTAATATATTTTAAAAATAATTTTAACCTAAATTTTAAAAACATAAATTTTTTTTATTAAATTCTATCTAATTTCACAATTATTAAACCATTATCGTATAATAATAATAATAATAATAATAATAATAATAAAATTTATTATTTAAAAATAATAATTTTTATTTATTTAATTTTTACATAATAAAAATTAAATAAATAATAATTAAAATATAAATTATATTAAAATTATAATATTATCATATAATTTATATTATATAATTATTTATAACGTATTTTTTTTATATTAAATAATATAAAAATATTAGTAATATATAAAATTATTTATTTTAAATATTAATATATAAAATAAAAATTTATATAATTATATAATATTTTATTATTATAATTATTATACTATTATTATTATTATCTTATAATATTATTTTTATTTTTATCAATATTAGTATTATTATAATAATAATGATAATAAATTTATTTTTTTTATTATTTTAATTTTTTATAAATTTATAAATAAATAAAATTTTTTAATATATTATAATAATATTTAATTTTTAATTTTATAAAATATTTTATATTATATAATTTTTATAATATAATATATATTAATATATAATTATAAAATAATATATAAAATTATTTATTTTAGGTATTAATTATTAAATAATATATAAAATATAAAATTGCATGATTGTATAATAATTTTTTATATATTATCGATATAATAATAATAATATATTTTTATTATTTTAAAATAAAGTATTTTTATTTATTTATTTAAATTTTATATATTAAAAAAATATTATTAAATATATAAACTATATTTAATTTATAATTTTATAATATATTATTTTTATAAAATAAAAAAATAATATAATAATATATAATTTTTTATTTTAAATGTTAATAATCAAATAATATATAAAATATAAATTTTTAATTAAATAAATTTTTTTATATTATAATAATCATACCATTATTATTATTTTATAAATATTATTTTAATTATTTTTATTATTATAATTATCAAAATAATAATTATTATAATATTTAATTTTCTTATTTTTAAAATTTTAAATTTATATTATTTTAATATATTTTAATTTTATAAATTAATATTTTATTTTAGAGTTTAAAAATTTATAATAAAATAATATAATAAAATCTTATAATTTTTTACAATAATTTTTAAAAATTAAAAACTAAAAATCGAGGTAGACCGTTTTTTACAATTAGAGTCAGTTCTTAACTAATTTTCCAATGCATCATATTTTAAACAAATTGATAAATTAACTGATTTTTCCTTCGAACAATTTTATCCTGAATCTTATCCAACTTTCACCATTATCAACACAAAAGCAGAGATTGCAGGAAATGAATCCCCTTAGGTTAAAATTAAACTGTACAGAGCGCTGTTATAATCCAACAATGCTTAATTTTTATCACTATTTATAGAAATATAATTTGAGAAGAATTAAAGATGAAATTATTGGTTGTACCATTTGGAATTTCCTCCTAAATTTGAGAGAATCTTAATTTAAAAGAGTTTTTTACGTATAAAATATAAAGTATTAGTAAATATTAAATATTTATCAAAATTATATTATTTAATTTTATGAATATATTAATTATGATAATATTTTAATAAAAAGTTATTATATATTCTTAAGCGCCTGTAAATAACAAAAACCAACCCGAGAATTGCAACGGATGGTGGTACGATCGCGTCAGGCTTTTGTGGAGCAGATATTTTGATAGTGAAAGTGAAGCAATAAGTGAGACCGATGCACTCTCTTCTTTTTAGGCAACCAACTCAATTCAACTTTGGCGCCAATTCTCTGCCAAAAGTGGTCTTCTTCGTCATCTTTCTTCATTTCCTCCAAATTCATTCATTTTTTAGGAGCTTTGTCCTTGTCAAATTTTTTATTTATAAATATTTTACTTTTTAAAAATATTATAAAAAAAATAAGAGAAAAATAAAAACGTTGTTTATTTTTATTTACATTCTACTTTTCATTTGTTGTATCAAATTTTAAAAAATTAAACTATTTATTTAATTATTTAATTCATATGATATCTATTTTTAATTTAATTTTGTTACTTAAAAATTTTATAATTAAATTTATATATATAAAAAAGTTTATGACATGATCTTGATATTCTGGTTTATTATCATATTTTATTATATTGGTGATGTGAAATTATATATTTTTATTCAATTATAATTTAGATCTTATATACATTATACAATTAGACCTTTATATATTTCGTACATTTTTTAATTAAATTTTTATATATAATTTTTTAAAATTTTAAATTTTAAATTTTAAATTTTAAAATTTAAATTTTAAGTTATAAATTGAGTATAGATACTTAAAACTTAATAAGTTAATTCTTATAATGAAAAATATATCTTATACATATTATTGTTAATTATGACAATATTTAAATTAATAAATATATCTTAAATATAAAGGAAAATAACTTATTTAATTAAAAAATTATATAAATTTTAAATTAAATATATATATATAAATTTAACTTAAAAATACATGATAAATATATAAATTAAATTATAATTACATAACATATTTAAGAAATAAAATATATTTAAATAAAAATATGCTATTATCATATAAATAATTATTAATCAAAAATATATAGATTTAATTATAAACTTTTAAAGTATAAATATTAAATTCAAAACAAGTGTCACTTGTAAAATTAAATAAGTAGTTTGACCTAACAAATAAAATATCATTTTTAAATAAAAAAAATTAATATTTAAAATTTTGGTTATTTTATCTTAAAAGTTATTTTTTTATATTTTAATATAAAACACATAAAAATATTAAGATACTTATTAAAAAAAATTAATATATATTTATTTATTTATTTTAAATAATTTACTTATTTTGCAAAAAATAATGATTATCAATTTATTTAAGAATTAAGAGCTGTTCACACCAAATATTAAATTTTAATATTTATATCAATTTAATAATCTTATATAAAATATAAAATATAAAATTTATAAATTTATTTATTGAATTATATTATAATATATAGTTGATTATATTTATTAAATTTTAAATAATTTAAAAATTTATTGATATATTATTCAACTATTGATATTTATATGTATTTAAATAATATATAAATTGTTAAAATAAAATTATGAGATGAAATATCAATCAAGTTTTAATTTTGTTTAAAATTTTATATACGTATCTAGTCGATATTATAACATAATTTTAAAAGTCAAATTAGTAAATTTTACATTTTATATAAAATTATTAAATTGGTGATCTTATATCAAATGATTCTACTTTTATATATATATATATATATAATATGTTTGTAAATTTTTATATTATTAAAAAAATAATTGTTAACGCACTTTAAGTAATGTTTTTCATGATTTTTACGTGTGTTTTTTAAATACATTATAATAATTAGTGTAATTTTAAATTATTAGTTATTTACTATAAAAAAAATATTTATAACTTATTTATTTGACTTTAAAAAATTTACATTAACTTATAACATGTTTAGATGGATTAATATAGGAGGTAATGAAAAGAAGAAGAAAAAAATAATATGAAAAGTTTTTATATTATTTGTTTGTGAAACTAAAAAATAAATAAATATTTTCACATGATCCAAAACAAATAATCCTCCTTTTAGACAAGAAAGTGATGAGAGAATTTTTTTTTTTATGTTAAATTGTTAAAATTTGATATATTTTAAAAAGATATAATAAAAAATATTTTGTAAATATTTTTTTTGAAATTATATAAAATAAATTTTATACTACTAATATATATATTTTCTTATTTTTATTGATCAAAACAAAATAATATTTTTTTTCCTTCATCTCATATTTTTACCCATTTAAATAATTTATTTTTTTTTATTTTCATTTTCATGTCTTCCCCTCTCTATTTTTTCTTTATATTTTTCATATCATTTAAATAAACAATTAAGGTTAATTTAAATTATATATCTATATATATTTAAATTATTTATTAAAAGAAAATAAAGGTCCAATGCTTATTTCTTTTGATAACTATGTTAATTCTATATATTTTTTTTCAAATAGATGGAAAAAAATTTAATTAATTATTACAGTAAAAAAATTGTATACATATACTTAATGGTATGGGTGGGCAGCAAGAGAAATACCTGATCCAATCGATATAACTGAAAGTTTAAAACTTATCTTCAAACATGTTTGTTTAGGTTGTAGACAAATTGAATACTACGGACAACTTAAGACGGGTTAAATTGCTCAAGTTTGGTTTAAGAAAACAACAACTTTGTAAAAACATAACGACCTATGCTTACAATATGATGCTCTTGGACTTAGCCTCTTTGTTGATATGTGTTATTCTGAGATCACCCACCTGGCCTGGTGATCATAAATAAAAAAGAATTCATATTTAAACTCCATTGACTATGTTTCATCTTTGCCGTTTCTTCCTCACTGATTTTCTTTCTACTTCATTCATGTCAATGCTCTTCTCTTCTCTTTGGGTACCTTTTGTTCTGTCATATATGTTTTATCCATACTGGTGCTCTTTTGTCATTTTAAGGTCTCATCCGTGTCATCATTTGCTACGATTGTGCCACAAAAATTCGAATTATCTTTCTCTGTGTTTGATCTGTGTCACTACTATTGATCTTTGTCTTCAATGAATCGTGAGAAACCACCCAACAAGAAAAGTGGGTTGTGGAATGGGAAGAGACTCGTTCGTATTTTCCTATTGTTCTCCATCTTATTCTTTTTATTCGTTTTTAGAAGAACATTTTCATGTTTTAGGGAACAAATATGATATTAACCATCTTACATATAGAACTTTACCATATTATATTAGATTTGATTGTTAATAATTGAACAACTTATCATCCGAACCCGTTCAACGCCCATCCTTCTTAATGGTATATTTTTAATTTTTTTTTAAATAAAATGATATATTCATAAACCAGTGTATAACTTTAATACTAATGTTGTCTTGTATAAATGATAGAGAATATCCAAACATAATTTGAAAAAATTATTATTTATTACAGTTTTTTGTGCAAAATATATAATTTTACATCAAAGTTATTGAAAAAAGAAGCTAATATAAAATGAGAATAAAATTAAAATAATACTTTTACCTTGAGAATATATTAAAAACTAAAGTTTTTATTCTTGATTTTATATATAACGTGGATTTTTTTTAATAAAACTCCTAATATATTTTTACATGAATTTTAATACAGTTTAATATTAAATTTTTTAAAAACGTTTTTAATTTGTTAACTAATACATTTAAATATTAATTATCATGATCCATATGATTTTAAATTTTGATTAAACTAATCAAATTCATACTATAAATATTTTTAATATTAATTTTAATTAAAAATAATTGTTTGCGTGAATAGTATGATAAAATTTCACCTTATAAATTGATGTTTTTATTAAAATAATATTTAAATTTAGATTTAAAATAAAATAAAATAAATTTAAAATATTAATAACACAAATAATAACTTATTTTATATTATTTAATTAAGTTTTAACTTTTAAAAAACATTTTTCTTCATACTTTTATCTATTTAATTGTATTTTTATTTATTTATTTTTCAATTAAAATAAGTTATAAAATTTATATGACAAATTTAGTACTTTTCTTGTTCCTCTTAATCTATATAGATAGATAATTTATCTGCTCATTTTGATATTTGAAAAGTAATAATTAATTAATAAATTAAAATCAAATTCTAATAAATGAAAAAGATTAAAATAAATTTTATTAAAGTAAAAATAAAAAAATAATTTTAAAAATTTGAAAATAAAAAAATAATTTTAAAAATTTGGTGATATTAATTTTATTTTTAATATATATATATATATATATAAATGTATTAGCAGATAAAAAAAGAGTATTTTAATAACAAATACCAATTAGAAATGTAAACGGATGGATCAGTCGACTGAGGGTGATGTCGTTTTGGCGGGAAATGGAATAAATGAAATTGAATGGTGGGCTTGGAATCCGACGACGATGCATCGATGCGTACGTACGACTGGTCCACGTCAGCCAGTGGCTGTTTATTGATTCACGGGATTTCTGTGGATATTCGGAATTTCAGATTTTAGCTGTAATAAATGCCTTAAGTACCCGCTTTTATTTTTTCTACATAAATATTTGAATTCTTGTTAGTTGTTTTATTTTAATATTTTTTAAAAAAAATTACGAAAATTTACCTTAAAATTCATATAACTTATCCTAATTTTTATCGATAACCTAATTTTAGTGACTTTCAATTTCATTTAAAGGTGATTATATTTTTAATCTGTATTTTAATTTATATAATATTAATTTTTCTTCCAAACTCTATACGTAATTTAATTTTTCTAATTTTTATTTTTAATAATTAAATAGGAAAATAACTTCATTATATTTTTATAAATAATGAAAATTAAAAAAAATAAAATCATAATTAAATTAAAATATACTACATACCAGAAACGTAATTATGCCTTTAATTTGTTTGACATGTCATACTCTGTTTTATCAAGGACCTTCAACAATTTCAAGTAGAGTAACATTATCTAGAAAAATTATATTATTCATACAATATTATTTTTAATATATTTTCTCTATTTTTTAATCATACCACTTATTTTTGTCACATCACTATATATAATAATAATAATAATAATAATAATAATAATAATAATAATAATAATAATAATAATAAGTGCATGTTTAGATACTGTAGTATAAAAAATTATATTTTTTAATTATTTTTGGTACAAAACCGCACCTAGACACCTGCTTGTGTTATAGTGGATGAAAATTTAATGTTAATCTTATCTTTTAAAAAAGAAGATAAAATTTACAGTCACATATTTCGCATGAGTTTAGTAAAGATGTTTTTATGATAATGTTTTTCTATAATTATAGTGGAATAATTTTTATTATTTTTAATTTAAACAACTAATTTTTATATGTATAGATAAAAACAAATAAATGAATAAAATACATAAATAATTTTATATCGTATCGGATATAGTATTAATTATTCTATGTTCAAATAATAAAGGTACATTTTTTATAATACACATCAATTTTCATCCTTAAAAAAGTATAACATAAATGTTACGAGTTGCCTTTATTAACCATTAAGTTGTATTTAATGTTTCATTGAGATGCTTCTCCATGTCAATAGCTTTTCTCTGCCTCTCAATGTACAATTTTAGATTTTTTTTTACTTATAATAAACATTTCATTTTTGTTACTGAAAATGAAATAATTTATGTCATATTTAATATTATATATAATTATTTTTTTTGTTTCGAGTTGCCTTTATTAACCATTAAGTAGTTTTTCATTTATGGTTGAGATGCTTTTCCATGTCAATAGCTTTGGTATGCCTCTCAAGGTACAATTTTTGAGTTTTTTTTTTTCCGTTTTTTTAACTTCTAATAAACATTACATTTTTGTTATTTGAAAATCAAATAATGGATGTCATATTTAATATTATATATTATTCTTATTTAGCTACTTTATACATGTTTTTCGTATATACATCATAAAAATATATTTAAAAATAAAAATAATAATAAAAGCGATCTATTCATAACATGGGTAGAGAGAGAACGAGGGGGAAAAAATATAAACACCAATTGTATGGCGTAGTAGAATTTAGAAAATAGACTATCTAATCTCAGGCGCGATGCTGAGGTCAATGGGCTTCAACAGATTAAATTTAAAAAAAAAAAACTGGTTTTAATTAGAACTCGTAAATTGATGTTTAAATCCGATAAAAAAAAGTTGGATATTTTAAACCTTTAAAGGTTAAAGTTGTATCTAGTTAAAAAGTTTAGATTTAATTTGATTTTAAAGTATAAAATTCAAACTTTACATTTTATGAAATAAGTTTGAATCGACCCAACTATTTTGTTAGCTCTATATAGTACTCAAAACAAATAATTGATCCTATTATATATATATATATATATATTAACGGACAGAAGTATGTATTGAGAGTAATGGTCTAGCAATTTCATCATTTAAATATAAAAAAATCAATATCATAAATAAATTTGTATAAATTGTTTTTATTTCTAATTATTTTTTAAACTTTTTCATATGCGTGTTTATTTTGGAGTTCCACCTCCACGGTAACGAATTTCTTAAATAAAACCAAGGAATGAGAGATACTCATTAACAAAAATTGGCATTTGATGTGAATTCATGAGATATTTTTAAATGAATAAAAATATTTATTTCATCAAAAGTGTATTTAAATTATTTGTGATATACCATACACATTATTTAGGTTTTTCACCATCACAAATGAGCCTCTGCACTCAAGAAAAAGAACTTAATTATTTTTAAGTGCATAGTAATTTGAGAAGTGTGTAAAATTCAATTTACATGTTGTACATAATTTAAAACAAAAATGGTAATAAATGTAATTAACATGGAATGAATTGGTTTGTAATTACAATCAAGGTCTAAGTATACATCTAGATCCTCAGAAGTTTTTGCTTAAATGTTTTCAAAAATTCTTTAAATAATATTATTTATACCAGTATAATTTTTTTTGTCTAACATTGTATATAAATACAACCCAAAACATTCATTACTTCTACCCTAATCATGTAAGTTTGGAGTCATGCATGCACAAAAACTTAAGTGGGAGGAAAGACCTTTATTTGTGTACAAGATAACACATAATTACTGATAGTTAAGTAGTTAATAATTAGTTACACAGTTAATTTGTATTCTTTTAATGGTATTTACTATTTCTCTTATAGAAATATGTATAAATCTCTTTATTTAATTTAATAATAATATTCAAATTTTTTATTTTCTCTTCGTGCATATTTCTCTCTTTAAATGCTTAGCTTGATATATTTTATAATATTACAAGATAAGTCCTGATTCATGGTTAACATTATAGTTTCTTTATAATTTATGATTCACA
This sequence comes from Canavalia gladiata, assembly GCA_037954105.1. Classification (NCBI taxonomy): domain Eukaryota; kingdom Viridiplantae; phylum Streptophyta; class Magnoliopsida; order Fabales; family Fabaceae; genus Canavalia; species Canavalia gladiata. The sequence goes on along the minus strand of CM075664.1, from coordinate 6,668,580 downwards.
TATTTTCAAGTTTATTTTTTTAAAATTTATTAAAAAGAATTACTTTTCATGGTATCATTAAATCTTAACAACCATAAAAAGACATCGACTCCAAGTATATTTATCTAAAAAAAATCATTCAAATCTACTTACTCAATCTTCTAAAAATAACAAAATCAACTGCCATTGTCATGATTTATATCTTCAATGTTTGGAACTATATACAATTGAATGATCAGTTGTATTACTTCTTAGCAGTTATGAAAAAATCTTAAAACTCTCTTTACTTTCCAGATTCAAAACAAAATAAAATAATTAAAAACTTAACTATAAAATGTAAAACAAAATTCTTTATCCAATAATGTCTATATGTTAGAAATTTAAAAATTTGTTGATGCATTATCTGTTATTATAAACTCAATTGTTGTTGAAAATCATGTAAAAGAAATTCTTATGATCTTGAAAAAGAGTATCTAGACTTCTCATTTTTTTTTTGTGCGCCTCTCTTTATATGCTTAGTATGATACCTTTCAATTTGTGAGGAGGATCCATGGGTTATTTTGATAATTTTTTGTCAAATTGTTAGTATAATTAATTTCTCGAATCATTATATATTTTGGAAAACAATGAATTTTAATGAAAAGAACCAAACATTCTTCATCAATAAACTGAAAAACAAAAAAAGAGCAGGGGATCAACAAAAAAAGAATGCACCTTCTATTCAACTCGCTGAATTACACAGCTTTGTGGCGTCTCGTGTGTGTTATAGTTAGCGATGTTCACTAGCATGCGTAACGGTGTTGTGGGGAAGTAGCATGGGACCTTTAAGATGAAGTTATTATTCTTGAACTTTGCATGCCAATGACGTAACAAACAAGTGAAACAACAGCGTTAGGGATATTTTCCAAGTTTTTTGACCATGTCACTGTGTCTTGGCAGCGACAGCACAAAGCAATAAAGCAATGCTAGTAATAAGCGGTAATAATGTATAGTTATGGGTCAAATGTCACAATGATTATGTCTGAACTTTTGTTTATGAGCAGAGTTGGCTAATTAAAGCAACAATCAAAGATCAAAGGAACAAAAAAAAAAGCAACAATCGAAGATCACATTATCACAACGTATGGGCCACTTTGTATCCAAATACGGGTTTGTTAATGTAAATCATTAAAGATTAATTTTAAGTAAAAAAGTTTTAAACATTTAAAAATAATTTTTAAATTTTTGACATAACAAATATTTTTTATTAAAAAATGTTTTAATTACTTAAAATCAGTTGAGTGGATATAAAAAATGAAATTTAAGTATAATAGTTTTTGTTACTTTATTGACATTATTTTGTCAACAAAATCAAGTTTTACTTTAATAGTTTATACAATACAGAATAATAATAAATATCGATACTGGTTATGGTTATTAGAATGAAAGAATTTAACTTCTCCAAAATTTAAAATACTTTATAAGATAAAGTAAATTAATAATTAATAATTAAAAAATAATTGAGAGTTTAATTAATTTTAAAATTTCTTATGTACTTTTAAAGTTTCCAACATGTTCCAATGCACTTTTCCTCTCAACAAGGTTTTCCTCGGTTGTCAAATATAATATGAAATTATGAATGGGAATGTTTTCTTGCATAGAGATTTTTTTTAGATGGGCATCCCGATCAAATATATTTTGCCATTCATTTAACACACGGATTAAAAGGTGTTTTAATTAAATCCAAGATAAAGACAAAACAAAAAGAATTCTAAGAACAAAAAATGTCATTTTATCAATTTGAAAATATTACAACTTGTCCCAATGTTTTTTGTACAATATGTATACACCATCATTAACATATTTCATATAATAGGAAAGATTAAATGTTGATATTTTAATAAAAAAAAGATAAAAAAGATTTTTTTAAAATGGAGACAAAAAAAGGAGAATATATTTTATCAGTATTGAAAGCATATTTATACAATCATTTCTCAAAATAATCTAAAATATGAATTTTCTAATAGATCATGATTCAAAAAACCTAAACAATTTAATTTATTAATTTTAAGAAAAAAAACTTAAAGAAATGCATACTACTAAATATATGAATAGCTTGTAATTCTCATAGCCAAAATTATTTAATTTTTTTTTAAAAAAATCATTTTTACTTATTGTAAATTTATTTTTAAAAACTATATGAAATTATGTCAAACTTTCAATTGCGGTGACCAAATCCATTAATTCTATCCACCACAACAAGGTTTTGACAATTTCCGAACGGGCTATTTTAATTTTGTTTTTTTTGTTAAGAGTATTAGTCTATTTAAGAAGATAAACTAATTGTAAGGAAAAAACAAATATCATAACTGTGCAAACAAATCAAAATAATACGAATTTGCTAAGGACTATATAATATACTACAAATAGTAATATCTTTTGACCCACTAAATTAATGAATCGTGCCTTTGAAGAGAAGGAAGAGATTTAAATTTAGGAATGAACTATTTGCGTTTGGAAGCAATATTTGGGGACCATACATGCATATTCATGTCGGTTTGTCTAGTTTATATCTAGGACGTTAACTATTATACCGAATTCATGGAATTTGAAAGATATGGGGAAGGGGATGTTTAATTTTTCAATAAAGACGTTTCATTTTGGTTTTTGGTCTAAATTATATATATCTTTTACAGAAGTTAATCTTGTTTAAACTTGTAACATCTATAAATATTAAGATGACACCTTTTAATAAATATTCTTAAATTATATATATATATATATATATAATTTAAACTGATTATTAGCTGATAGACATTAAATTGGGTTTAATTTGTGTTTATGAAAAAAAATCTAAAAAAGTTATTTATCATTGATTATATAATTCTCATGCTTGAGTCTTCTAAATGATGAAATTAGGAATTTGTTAACAATTTGATGTTTGTTCAACTTACAGGTGTTTATTAGAAATGACAAAATTATTCTAGGTGTATATAAAATTTAAATTTGTTCTATAATTGCTTGTCTTGCAATTGAAATAAATAGATTTATTTATTTAAAGGATGAGACTAGTGTTGGGATACTTGTGTGCAAGAATATCATCATATTAAATAAATTTTGAATGTGTGTTTAATATTATATAGTACAACATATATAATTAAACTAAGTTTAATTGTAAATCATATGATTAATGTATCGATTATATTAAATTGTATGGTTTCATAAAAATTACTATTGTTAATTTTCTTTTTTTATGCTTTTTTAGATTTTTATTAGAAAGTCTCTATATTAAATTACATAACTATCATTATATTTAAATAAATTTATCCTTATTTACCTATTGATTCTCCTCTGTTGTCTGTAAGTTGTTTTTTTCTTCTTCTTAATTTAATTGATTCAAAAGCTGGAACAAAGCTTCTGAGGCAGGGTAACTTAATTTTGAGGTAGGGTAAGGGCGATAGAGTCTTGCTATAGCCTCAAGTTGAGATGGTAGGGGGATATCTATAAAAGTACTTCAGCATTACTTAAGTCTTTGTTTTCGTAGAGTAATATTATGGAAAGAAGCTTAATTTGAGTGTAGATGCATGTCCTATATATAAAGTTCGAATATAGGTAAATTACAATTCTGACTATGAAATACACCTAAGAGGTCAAATTTAGTGTGAAATATAAGGTTCATAATCATGAACTACTCTAAAACCTGAGGTGTAGGTTGAGTTTTGGAGTGTAATTCCTCTTATTAAGCGTGAGAACGTTAGTGTGTAGGTAGGTCTTTTCAAATTTTAAATCTTGTTTGACCCATTAGATACGATAATTGTAGGTGATTCAAAATTGAGGATGAGTGTAATTTGAACTTAACACCAAGATATTTTGGTCCAAAATACAAATAGACATTTATGTATATTATTAATATAATATATTTACCGAATCCATTAGACACCTTAATAGTCAACATTTATTCAAATACGATGAACAAATTTATTAGAAAAGGCAAGTACCAAATAGTTACCATCCATATATCCGCCTCTTCTCATTGTTACTTCTTACCTTTGCTAAATAAACTTTGTATTTGTATATATACATGCATGTGATATGTGTGAAGACAAATCATTTTCGAGTAACAATTCAAGAACAAAATGAAAGTTCTTAATTTAAATAAAGTCTATAGAAAAATATAAAGATGCTAAATAAACTGAAGCAACAGTTGCAAACTAATAATATGCCTAATGGAGTAGAAACAAAAGATTGAGTTGGATTAAAGTCGTCTAACGTTAGAACTTAAAGAATAGTGTTTCGCTCCAAGTATGGTAAAGGGGAGAACAACCTGTTTCAATCTATAGTTTAACTGCTTAGAGAGATCAATTCAAAAGCTATGATTTAGTATATATCACTTCTAATAGTTTGTTTGGTTTACACAACTAACGAAGGTTATGCAATTTTCAAGCCAAAAATACTCTGTCACAGCTCAATTTTCATGAAGCTGGGAAAAATCTACTTTAAGCAGAATCGATTATCAATGGAGATACAAACAGCCTATAATAATTATTTTGGTTTAAAGCTGAGTAAAATTAATTTGAAATAATTGAATTTATGGGATATATTAATTTTAATTATATATTTTTATTAAAACATATAGCATTAAAATATATGCCGGGTGTATCCTTGTTCGAGCAACTAAGTGCCTATGAACGTTTGCCTTCAATTAATGTCGCATAGACGGGAACATAGTTTAGATATAGGATGCACATAGATAGTTTCTGATTCACTAAAGCTATAAATTAAAATTGTTTAGTATCAGTTTTAAAGAAAAAACATTTCAAAAGAAAAATTTAGATCTTGCAAGTGATTGTCCTAATAATATTGATTAACAAATTATAATAATATTTTTTTAATAAATATTACTGCAATGGCATATCGTTAACATTAAATGATATATTTATAAAAGTTTTGTTTGTTAATTTCTTAGCAAATATCCTTCTTTGGATATAAAGTTCTAAAGAAAATTTTAATTTTTAAGTAAATTTAAAATATCATGTATAAATAATGGCGCAATTTCTAAGAGACACATAAGTTTATTATTTGTAATTTTTTATGCGTGTCATTATGATATGATATTTTTTTGGCAAATGTCAAACAATGAATAAAAAAATAAAAGTTTATATTTAAATAATATTATTATAGAAATTAAATTTTGATATATTGTTAAAATAATTTTTTTTATATCATAACTAATTAAAACAACGGTAGATATAATTTTAAAGTAATTATTATAAAATTATTTTTCATGATATATCAAATTGTAATTAAATAATAATATTTGTATACTATTAAAGCATTCAAATTAAATTATTAATATACTTTTTTAATGATATTTTTTGTTACTCAACCAATATCTTAAAAACACCAATTAACATCAATTTTTTAAATTTCTGAATAATATCTTAAAAGCCCCGATTAACAAAAATCTTACTAATTTTTCTTAGAACTGTATGCAACTTATGTAATTGTTTGTTTTAATAGTGTTATTCTAATGGGTTGCATATATTACTCTTTTTTTTAGTTAAGCAACAATTATTTATACAAGAACACGTGCAGGTGTCAAATTAGCAAGTTCTAATGGTTCAACTCTTTGGTACAGTTGTTTATTTGTTAAAACAACCTAAAGCAACTTCTATTAAAAATGTTATTATATCGAACCTTTTTATTTCCACAGTTAAAGAAAAATTACATGAATTTTTCTTTATTTTAAATCTTCGTGCGTAATAAAAAGAAAGAGTTTTATTTTTACGTTATGCATCCTATCATCATAAATTTTATTAATTAAATCATTAAATTAATAAATTTAATTATATATATTATATCTACAAAATTTTATAAATATTTTAAAAAATTTAATAATTTTATTTTAATATATATAAAATTATAAATAAAATAATTTTATGTTAAAGTTACTTTTACAATAGTTTAATTTTTCTTCGTATTAATATATATATTTTTACATTAATGATTTTAATTTTTTAAACTTATTGTACAATAATTTCTCATTTTTGTGAAACTGTCGCTAAATTAATTTTCTTCGTAAACAAGAAAGTAAGAGAAAAGAATATTTTTTATTATTTATGTTAAATTATTAAAATTTTATATTTTTTTACAAAATAAATGATAATAATAATAATATATAATAATTTTTTTAAAATTAATTTTTTAAAAATAAAATTTATACTATTAATATTTTTTTCATTTTTATTTATCTAAATATAAAAAAGATTTTTTTATTTTTTATTTAAATAACTTAATTTTTTTTTCATTTTATCCAAAAAAATATAAGAATTCAAATCTAATTACAAAATGAAACCACATTTAATAAATAATCTGCAAATATTCTTTAAAACTTAAAACATACCATACCCTAACCTTAATCAACTTTAAAGATTCAACTTATCTAAATTTTCTGAAAAAAAAAATATTCCTCATCAATAATATTATCTCGTATTTACTTAACGAATCTTCAAGAGGTACACTAATTAGAATTTACATATGTTTTATCACTAATTTACATATATTCTCCTAAAAGATGTCTTTAGTGCAACATTCAGGGGCTAAAATATTATATTATTTTAAAAAAATGATATAAGTTTTATTAGCTTATGAAAGATTTAAATTTTTTTTTAAATAAAAATTGTTTAACTTATTTTTAATATTAAAAAATATAATAATTTTATATTTAAAAGAAATAATATAATTAGCCTTAAATCTGTAAAACACCAAAATAATGTTTTACTCGATATCTTCAAAAGTTACGGTAGTTTAAAATTATGCGTTTATAACATTTATTAATTTACTAATTATGTGTTTATAAATTTATTAATTTTGAATTAATTTTAAAATTAAATTTATATTTCATATTATTTATTGTATAATTTTTAAAATATTTTATAAATTGTTTTACTTAAAAATAATATAGAAAGTAGAATAAAATAAATTTATTTATATTTTTAACTAAATAAAATACCAAATTATTAATTTAATTTAATTCGATATTTATAAGATAAAATTAATTTTTTTAAATTAACTTAAATTATATTATATTATATCTTTATGGTTAGGAGAAATAACTATTTTTTATTTAAAAATGGATTTAAACCGATGCCAAAAAGAAGCACTGATATGCACAAACACTGATTCATTTTCCAAGCAAACAGAAGAAATGCCATATTCATTTAATTGGAAAAATGTGTAAGAAATATGAACATTACGGAAAGGACCCCACCGTCTTTCAAATTTACGTAAAACCTAGATGACAAGGTCAGCATCAAGGGCAGATCTAGTGAGTACTAAAAAAATAAAACATTAGGAATGATTTAAAACAAGAGTCAGAAGGTTAAGAATTTAAATTTTGAAGTGAATGTGGGGAAAGTCCAAAATTTACCAAAAGAAAGTAGGGACAAAAGAAAAGAAGTTGAGTGGAATTGGGTGAATGAATAGTAATTCCGTCAGTAGTGCACAGGTCCAAAAATTTGAAAAATTGATTTGAAAAGATAACAAACCTTGAGAAGTAGTATGAAGAAGGTGTAAAAATCCCATTCCATTCCCAAACATATTGCCAATCATATGTAAATGTTTCTCTGCCGCTTAATTAATTTTAAAGATTTGAGTTTAGTGATGATGGAGTAGACAAATGGCAGGTGGGTTGCATGCAAGGACAAATGTCCCCAACCACTGGGCCATTGTTCCAGTTGTTTACAAATTCCCCCATTTCTCTCTCTCTCTCTCTCATTTTCAAACCAATATTTTGATTTTGAACTGTCCCAAAGGGACCCTGAAACCTTAATAAAAGCTACTTGTCTTCAACATTCTATCCTCCAACTCACTTCTACTAGGCTACCACCCTCTCTCTATCTCTTTTTACTTTCTCTCTCTCATCCTTTTTAGGCTTCTCTCTTTGCTGGGCCCCTTCGCCTGCAAAACCCAGCACACACAGCTGGGTCATTATTAAATCTTCCTTAGCCAGCAACTTCAACTTCCCAGTTCTTCTTCTTCTTTACTACCTCCCTCTCTCGTAACGGCTTCATATCCATAACTCTCTCTCTCTTCCTTTTTCCCCTCGCCATGGCTAAACCTGCCGAGGATGCCGAGTTCGACAAAGAGAACAAGGAAAATGGTGTCAACGCTGAGTTTGATGCCGCGTTCGTTTTTCCTTCCGAGTTTCCCTACGAGTTTGGCTCTTTCGGGGCCGAACCGGTTGAGTCCGGTTCGACGGGGACTGAGAGCAGCGACGAGGAGGACTTCTTCGCCGGGTTAACTCGTCGACTGAGTCATACCTCGCTCAACGAAACTCGGAGGCAACTCACTGTACCCATCTGCAACAGAGATGAAGCTGAGGTAATAATCAACGTTATTCAAACATTGCAACGCTCATATGCATGTTTTTATTTTGAGTGAAGCTAATGTTGCTTTTCATTGCAGAGCCAGAAGAAGACTCGGGGTTTGGCCGGTTCGCCTCAGTCCACACTGAGTGGAATCGGAAGCTGGTCGGGTCGGAGTGCCGGGTCGGGTGACGGAAGTCCGAACGGCTCTACTCGTGTTCCGTCGCCGACGACGACACCGTTTAATGCTTCAAACGACGCCTGGGATGTGCTGTACGCAGCCGCTGGGCAAGTGGCGAGGTTGAAGATGAACGGTGAGGCTTCATCCAAGTTCGATTTTCAGAACAGAGGGTTACTCGGTGGTCTTCCTCCACCGATTACGGTGGAGAATGCGTTGTTCGCGAACCAGGGTCTTTCTCAGGTGAGTCTTCTTAAAATGCATACAAAGCGTTTGTGAAAGTGCGCGGCTGAACTTGCATGTGAAGAGGGCTTGTTCTTTTCTCTGTTGTAGGTTCGGTTTCAACAGTTAAGACAGGAACAAGTGCTGAAGCAACAGTGTGGTTCTGTTTGGGGGAGGCAGGGTAAGCCTAGCTGGTCAACTCTGCAGCATCAACCACAACAGGTTCAGAACAGAGTGCGTGACCTTGGGTATGATTACGACGGTGCGAAGTGCGCACGCGCTTTGCCTCATTCTGCATGGCATCCCCTCCAAGTTAAGCAGCAGAATCAACAGGCGCCGCATTTCGGAGCCGGGTCACGACCCGGATTGCAAGCTGGATCTGGTGCTGTTAAAAGGGGTTGCGCTGGGACCGGAGTTTTCTTGCCTCGCCAATACGGGGCCCCTCCTCCGGAATCTCGCAAGAAAACAAGTAAACAACTTAACCCCTTTTTTACCCCCAGTTTAATACTTTTTTTTTTCTTTATTTGTCAGTTACTTGATTGTATTTTGTTTCCCTACAGGTTGTGCTGCACCTGTTCTTGTTCCAGCTAAGGTTATTCATGCTCTGAGCTTGAACATCGATGACTTCAATACCGCTAACCAACCACGCTTCTCGGGTGGTTTTGCAGTGGACTATGGTAAGTGACCCAGTGGGTTTTTTAATTAAAGGAAAATCGTTTTGTTTCAAAGTTCATTTCAGTTCTTAAGTGTCTTTTATGTTTTCTTTTTGTAGATGGGTTGTTAGCCAGGAGAAATGCTCTTCTCCTGCAGCAGAAATTAAGCATGAGGCGAGAAGAGGCAGCAAACTATGAAGTTCGCCTGCCTCAGGAATGGACGTACTAACTCCTTTGATAATAGTTCAAACAAGATTCAATTCCTTCAAGTTAAACCTCACTGGAGAAAGAAATTAGTAAAATTAGTAGGCTTGTGATAGGGAAGTTGGTTTTTTAGTTTTTTAATTATAATTATAATATAAAGATGAGATTCAAGAATGTGTTTGGCTAGGTTAGTGGCAATAAATCATCCGGTTTTTGTGGGAGATGCAGCTTTTTGGGGCCTGTTGTTAGCTGAAGAAACAGTGAACGATAGTAGTTTAGGGAAGGGTTTTATCTTTGATTATGGATATATATTTATTATTTGTAATAAGGTTGGGGTCGTTTTGTGAAAGAAGAGTAAAGGGCTTATTGTTACCGCTGGAAGATGGTTGAAGTCAAGCTAGCAAAAAAGTGTTGGAAGATTGTTGCCCATGACTCTTTTTGTAAAAGCTCTTGCTCGTTATAGAATAGTATGTAATAAGTTATACTATATCTAGTGAAGACAACTCTTTAATGTAATTCCCTCAGGATCCTCCTTGTTCCTACTGTTCTTTGATTCAACTATTATTTGCTTTTTAAGCTTAATTTGTTCATTTGTTTGGGAACATATGTTTATTTTTTGAAGCTTAAATTGGCTTAACAATAACATCAATAATCTTTGCAAAATAAATTTATTAATCACTGAATACCCAAATTGAAAAATTATTAATGATAGAGGAAGAGATATTAAAATATTTGGTGGGATAATGAAGAAGAGATATTATGAGAGTGATGGGAAGAGCATAAGAAAGGTTGGGGGCAATTACTATAGTAGGCATTGGGTGCAGTGGTTGCTTGCTGTGCTGAAAGATGGATTGCGAATTGTGGAAATTGGGGGCTCGTCCGTTTTTTAATGGGTCCCTCTATGAATCCAGTGTGTGGGGTCCACTCATCTTGGTTACTGCCCCATCCATCTGCATTCCCGCTCTTTTTTTATAAAAGAAGCAACCAAGAGTTGTCATTTTGAAACTCGTGATTTGATTTCCACCATTGCTTTTTTTATTTTGACCTGGTCAAACTTCACCATTATTAAATGTTTCTTTCCTTTTTTATTTCCCTGCAAGTTTAATATACTAATATTAGTTAATGTTTGTATTTATATTTTAATATAAATATTTCTGCATTTATAAAAAATAAGAAGTAACGGAAGTTATGTTTAAAATAGTCAATTTGTAATTAAAACAAACAATGAAAATATTATTATTAATATTTTTTATTTTATAATGTGTGTGGTGTCCCTATCCCTTTCCCGTACTACGAGTATTTATATAAGCATTATTGTCGCTTAATGGAATCTGCTAATCCGGATTTGTACAGGAAATGGAATCTCGATTTTCATTTTGAAAAACGAAAAGCTGAGTCATCAAGAATTTGTTCCCTTTTATTCACCTCGTCCATTATAATTGATTTTAAACAATTAAAATTGGTAATTTTTTATTAGAAAAATAAATATTTAATATATTAAAAATATAACTACAATAATTAATAATTAGTTATTTTAATAAAAGTTATAATACTTTTAATAAATAAAACTAGAATTGAAAATAAACATAGTTGTGCCACATTATTTATTTACTTTTGCGTGAATAAATTATTAGGAAACTTATAGAATACTCTCAAGTCTTTTCTTCAATGTTTAAAGATAGTAGTCACCTTATGAATGTTTTTTTTTTATAAAAATTGATAGTATAGATTAGTAGTTTATATCAATTATGGACGGCACGTTAGGATTTAAAATCACACCCCCTTGCTTGTTTAGAAATCTAGAGGAGCCTTTGGGATCACAAAATTTTCCGGCTCCATTGTTACTCACGGGTAAAAAGTCTGCTCTTTTGATAAAATTATTTATATTATTTTATGGATACTTGAAATTTTATTTAATGTTTTTTTATTTGCTTGGTAATGGGTTGGGAATTGTTATAATCTGATGTTGGTAAAATTATTTGTATTAGTGGATACTTGCAATTTAATCATTTCTTATTTGCTTATTAATGGAGTGGGAATGGATATTAAGATTCAAATGTTTCATATTGATAATATTATTAAAATATTCTTTAAATATAGAAAGTTAATTTTTAATTTGTTCATTTAAATTTATTATTAGCTTTTATTAAGGCAAAATAATGTGCTATTTTTGTAATTTTAAGGAGTTTATTTTTTATGCAGTTTAATTTTTAAAATTATAACTTTACATAAAGCATTTTAAATTTGTTTTTATTTTTAAATTAAAAATGTGAATCTTTGTAAATATTTATGAATACTCCTAAATTTATTGAAAATCTGCTTGGGGAGTACTCATATATGTGTGAAACAAGTACCAATGAGTTGTTACTCATAGGTGCACGAAGTAGATATGTAGTATACGTATCTGTCTTGTTGTATTAATATCCATTGAGCCTTCTACAAACAGTTATTTGTTTTACAATACATTTTCCTGATACGTCTCTTTTGGTGCAGAAAGAGAAGACAAATCTTTTTCATGTCATTTTTAATAGAGGGATGATTTAATGGCTGAAGTTACTTAATTTTGTTTTTTGAAAAGGATCAGATCATTATTAACGGAATAAATTTGAATCTGTATATGCGTAATTATGCAGGTGTATAGGTTAATTTTTCTATTTTTAATATTTGTTTATTTAAATTCTTTTATTGCAAATGTCTTTCGAATTAGTTCTATTAATTGGGTTCATGGACCAACTTACGAGACAAAAATAAAATGCTATAGGTGAAAATATGTTAATTAGTATGGTGGGGCTTTTATTTTGATTCACTTTAAAATTAATTTCACGTTAATCTATTTATTAAACAAATCTGACATTAATCTATTTATTAAAAGTTACGTTAATAACATGAATAGTAACGCTATTGGAATTTTATTGTATTATCTTTTAATTAATTAAACTTATCAACTTATTTAAACACCTAGGCTCTTATTTTATATATAAAAGACTTATTATATATAGCTAATTTCGAGTCATTGTATTGTTTTATTTAAAAGGAATTATTTAAAATAATCATCTAAATATGTTTTAGGCTTGGTTGTGTAAAAGACCGGGCAAGACATTAAAAATAGATGTATTTCATGAAAATAATAAAAAGTTGGTCAGAGATATTTATTATAATCTGACGTAACGTAATTCATTTTTAGCCTTAATTAACTATGATTAAAAGTAAAGTTATTTAATTTACAATATCTTACTAGTAATTTTCTGAGTACTTTATATAAAAAAATAAAAAATATTTATTCCTTTATAAACATTAAAACATATTTAGTATTTCTTATTTAACATGTAATTAAGAAAAAGAGGGTGAATAAAAGTGTCATTTCATTGTACGTTAAAATCCGTAACATATGTTTATATTAATCGGAGTGGTTGATTGGTGGTACCGTAGTGGAATACAGCTATAAAGTTTTAGTGACAGAGAATACTAACAGGGAAGATGAGTTGGTTGTTGTGTTAGATTAAGGATCCTGAATCGCTGAGTGAGCATGTGGTGTGACTGTGAGGGGAACCCTAAGCTGCAACTTCACTTATTCGGTTTATGTAACTCATCCAAGCAATCAGATTCAGATCAAATAAAACCTCTCACCTATGTCACGTGTTTCTAGACCAAACAATCAGGACCCAAATTCATCGTTTTACTAGCCCTCCACCTTTCATTTTCATTTTTGGCAAATTAATTTACATTTATGTCTACTTTTACTTGCAATAATCACATTATATACGTAATACTCTTTTTTTTTATCAGTTTAATTTTTAAACAAAATACTATTTTTTTATGGGTCCTACTAACTACTACCTTAAGGAAGTTTGTTATGGAATTAAAAGTAAATTTTCATTGACAATTATGTCAAAATGTATTGAAAGTAAAAAAAGGTACATTAATAATTTTTTTAATTAAATTTTTTCACTTTTATTTTCTTAGTTAATCCTAATATTGGTTATCAGTTCAAATTCTTGTTTTATTTATCTCTTTAGTTAAAAATTTAAAATAATAGTAATTATTTTATATTGTTCATAATAAATATCATTTAAAGTTATGACATATATAACATGAATGAAGAAACATATATAATTAATTTTTTTATTTTTATAAAAATTGTTCTGCAAACCTTTTATTCCTCTTGAATTCCATAACTAATGTTTCTCTCATTTTAAATTTTGTTTTAGTTTTATTATTTTATAATAATTATTTAAAATTTAAAAATAATTCTTTTTCAAACTTGCTAAAAACAAATAAATTAAATTTTTCTAAAATAACATTTATTATAAGCTAAAAGAAATGTTCCTTTTTAATTAGTTTCTATTTCTACTTAGTTCATAAATGTTTTATGTATTTCTCATAATAAGAGACGAGCAGTAAACATTATATTAATAATAATAGTTTTAATATAAAATATAATATTTCTTAACTTAATTAACCGCTTGAGTCATTCATCGAAGAGACAATAAGAATGGGAGTGTTTTGAGGATCCAAGGGAACTGAGTCAGTTGGTGACAGGTCATAACTAGAGTTTGATTATGCTTTATTTGGCTTAATTGGCGCTATTAGTCACTGTCATTTAGATGAAATGGCTCAAAAATTGGACTCGCTGATGAGTTATGACTCAATTAACCAGGACTGAAAATTGAATACTATGAAATATACTAGTAAAAGCACAGATACAGGTCGGTGGCGGTTGTTGCATAGCATTAATTAGTTTCTTTTGTTTGGTTACTCACTTCTTAATCAAACCAAAGAGGGGTTTTAGATTTGTCCCTACAGAGCAACAAAACAAATCACCAGACTCCTGTCTCCATTAAAAGTCAATTATTGTTCTTTAAGCCTATTGTTAAAGTACTACTACTATAATTAATTAAACCATGTATATACATATTAGTGATGATTTTGAACCAATTTATTAATTGTCCTTTAGTTGTGCGTTTGCACGCCCATATGGGTTGAAGAAGGTCTATTGATTTGGTTTACTTGGTGGCGAATAGCCCCTCTTTAAAGAAAGAAAGAAAGATATTGATCAAAGTTTTGTGCGTATTCATTCACTATTATGGACTTGTCTTTGCTATCAAGATACCAAGCAAAGCCTGCAAAATAATTTAAAGTAACATGCAAGGAGAGATGGGTTGTCAACACGTGGAGGGTCACAAAGATGCTATTAGGAGGAGTGGCTATGACATTATGTATGCCTTATCATTCTTTTACTTTTGTTTTTGTTTCTCTTCGCCTTTTGACGGATCAGTTTCTTCCCTGCTTAATTTCTGGCCCATATCTAGCCGTCAATCACGTTTCTTGTGGCTCCCACTCCCTCTATTTTTTACGCTTTTCCTCATACTATCTACAAGCACTATCCCACATTTTCTTTTTGGCTGTGTTAACTTAGTAACTTACAACACATTTATCAACACTTATTTAATAACATACATCAAGATCTTACTAATACTTCATTACAAGATAATATCTATAGAACTTCTTGTAGATAGTATCTACAAATACTTTTAAGCTACGGCTAAATAAGAGAATTATATACGCTAAACAAAAAGTGGGCGAGTTCCGTACTAATGCGACCTCAAAGGTAAAGACAAAAAAAATACACTGTAAAATCAATTGAATGTTTGAAAATTGAGTTGGAAGATATCCCAATTGTATATCCATATGTACACGGTTGTAACCAAATTATGGTAGAGGGTGTCGATGGTTTGGGTTACATTAGAGTAAAAATCGAAGCGTTTATTCTGAATGTACGGACGTTGATGAAATTAGCTGCAGTGGTCGAATCAATGATCCATGAAGGCCCACATCCACGCACACTCTTCATTGATTCATTTTGTTAATATAGTTTATCATGAATGCACATCTGATCCTTATCGGTGACTGGCGTGCACTGAAGTCAATCATTTGAAGCTCACCAATCTATTAAAAAGAGAGAAATTAATCACATTTCTGGCTTTTGTCAACTATGAGCAATTTTTGGTTTGTGCCCTTTTCTACTTTTTTATTTATTTATCCATCCAATTAGTTTTTAATTTGCCAATGATGGAGATCACATTAGTAACGAGGGATAGTTGGTTATCTATTGGCTTTGAATTATGCTCTACGGAAATGGCACAAGACGGTTGGATATTTATCTTGCGTAATTCGGAGAACGTCCACTTGTTAGATTATTGAAAATATTTGTAAGAATATTTTAATATTTAAGTTAGTATATACTATAATAGAATAACAGTGTATAAATAAAGATTTATCTTAAATATATATATGTTTTTATATAAGATTTGAATATAGATAAGTTATTGTCAAAATTTAAGAAATGTAATCATAATACGCCAACATTTATAGTGGAACCTCCTAACTCTTAATATTTTAGAATAGATAATATGCATGGCATGAGTCTAGGATTATGATCCCTTGCACGAGTAGGATGACCAGTAGTCCAAAGACTTATTTGATTATTGTGATAAAAGATGTCTTTATTCAAATTGAACTCATGCTTACTTGATCTAGAGACTGATTTAAATATTTCTGTTATAACTTTATATCGTTGGAGCTTATTTTTGTTTTGATGTGCAAAACCCAAAGTAGTGTTTCAATTTTCTTTCCTGGAACAGATTATTAATCATTAGCATTGGATTTTTAATCCTATCCTAGTTGCCATGTCGCGATATAGTAAATCTAGATTGATTGATTTTTTTTTTGTGAGAAATATTTATGCATTAACTTAACAAGGGAGGTTTAGACTAATACAATTACTAATATTTTTAAAAATTGTATTAATTATTGAATAGGTAAAAATATTGTCCTATAGTTTATTGGTTTAATTATGATTAAATTGATGATAATTATATATATATATAATTACATAATAAATTAATATAAAATATATGAAATTAAGTGTAGTTTTAATTAATGTAAAAAATCATATTATATATCATAAAATTTTAAAAAACAATAAGAGTTAAAATTAGTATGTACACTAAAATATTATTAAATAAATATATAAATTGTAATTTATATTAATGGTAATATATAAATCAATTTACACCAAACACAGGATAATAATTTAAAATAAAAGTGAATAAAGTCGTTTGATAAAATTTAAAATTTGATTTGTTTAAAATTTAATTTGATTCGAATTTTTTTAATAAATAAATATCAAATTTGTTAAAAAACTTTTTTTAGATAAACAAGTAATGTTTAGGCTTACAAATAAGTTTGTTTAACCTATTTAAAACTATCTTTAAAAGGAAAATGAACAAGGATAAATGGGAAAGAAAGATAGAATAATTTATTATCATAAAAAACATGAATAATAGAAAAAAATAAAAATAATTTAAAGCTTTTTTTGATTTTTTTAATTTTTAATTTTTGTTTTTTAAAAATTTTATTCACCAAATAAATTTTTATATTTTAAAAATAGAAAACTATTTTCAAAATCAGAAAAAAAAGCATGCCCTCAAACTTTAGTTGAAAGATTGATTTTAATTCCACGTCTCTTTATTTTAAACAAAAAAATTCATTTATTTATTGAATGTTTTTTTATTTCATTAAACTTTCATTTTTTTTTACAAGCGTGACAACAAAGTTCAAAATTTCATACAAATTACATGATAGGTACTTTCAACTTTATTTTCGCAGGCACAAACGTGACTCTAACGCAATAAGGGTAAGTTAAAAAAAAAAAAAAACAATACTACGATTATGGTAAAAGAAAAAAGTATTTTTTTAACTATACGTGTTTAGAAGCTAGGTTGAGAGATAGGTAGAACATTGGATTTGTAACGCAGAAATTTAGCAGAAATTTTAGAAAAAGTTGTCCCTTTATAGATACATATAAGATCAAAATCGTGTTTTATATATATTTTTTCTTTTTTATATTATATTTTTTCTTTAATCTTGTGGTTTTGTTGAGGTTCTATCTATGAAACCATAAAAAACATTAAAAATTTGTTTTTTTTTTAAAAATTAATAGTTAATTTAAATAAAATATTACAGAATAAAGATGATGTCGTTAAAATATAATTAAATAATTTAAAAAAAATTAGTTAGTATTAAAAAATTTATTATTTTATTTTTGGAAAGGTCATGAACTGGCTGTAAAAGAAGAACAAAAATTAAAATGGACCAAATAAAAAATAAAAAATAAAAAATAAAAAAATAAAAAAATAAAACATTAAACAATAAAAAATTAATGGTGACTTTTAATTTTTAAAACACTAGAATCTGAAAGTATTATAAATAATAAATAATAAATAAATAAATAATAAAGTAAAAATTAATATATGCTGACATTAACTTTAAAAAAATATAATATATTAGTGAGTACAAAAAAATTTATTTTTAATAAAAATTAATATATGTTGACATTAATTTTAAAAAATATATAATACATATAATTAGTATAAAAATAAGTTATTTTTCAAAAAATGACATATTTTAAAATTATTAAAAATATATATTTAAAAATTAAATGCTGTAATTATTTTAAAATTTTAATAATTTATTTAATATTAATAACATAATTAACAATAAATTTCATTGATAAATTTATTTTTATTATCATATAATCTAATTTACGATAATTTTATTTTGTGTAGTAGCATATATTATTTTATGAATGATAAATAACATTAAATTTTATTTAGTTAGTTAATTTATATCATTTATTTTTGTTTCTTGTTTATTTATTTATTATTTAATTAATTTATTATGAAATTAATTATTATAAAAAAAATACTTGAATATTTGTGATAATACAATAAATTCACACCTATTTATACATTTTTATTATACATGTATAAATACATTACACATATTTTAAATTAAATTAATAGGACTATAACAAATAAATAAATGTGTCACATATTTAAAATTTAATTTTAAAAAGTTATGACGTATAAATAAATGCGTTACAACTCATATGATGCATTTATTTATGTTTTATGTTCATGTAATGGATAAATAAATATGTTACATCCCTATTATACATTTATTTATGCATTATAGCTGCCTACTACCTATTGATAATCATCTTGTAACGCATCAATTTATGTCTTATAGGAATGGATAAATTTATGTATTATAGAAATGGTAGATATCCCGGCACAAAAATATATTTTTCCTTACATTATAATGGTAATAATTCTTTAAACTTCTCCCCTTTCTATAAAAAAAGAAAAAAAAAAAAACCTGTAAAACGTTGAATGGTATTTCACTGGATGAATGGATCTTGATCTTCATCAAATGAAATCATTAGAAGAATAGCTAGTTCTCATAACCCTCTCTCTATTTCTGGGCAAACTACATACACATAATTCAATTTTTTCATGGTTGTGGGAATCGGACCAGTCGTTTGCAGAACCAACGCCTCCCCCCCCAAAATAAGAGCAACAAATGCATTGGGCTGATCTTCAACGTACATGGCCCATAAATCGTCACCTCAAACTGATGGGGCTAGGCTAACACCTTTTAAGCGTATTAACTTCAATTAATTGGCAACAGCCCAAACACTCCCATTGCTATATTTGTACGAGTAATTGAGTATATTCGTGCGTGCGTAGGTGATATCTTAAAGATATTAACTAAAATATAAAAATTATTTTTTTTTTACTTTTATTTAATTCATATTTTTAATATACTAAATAATATTTTCTTATAAATAAAATGCATGTTGAAGAGTGTTATTTATTAATATTTAATCTATTTTAAAATTTTAAAATTTAAATTTAAGTCTGTTATTTATTAAAGATTTTTTTGTCAAGATCTAACCTAATTTAGAAAAAAAATATATAAAACACGATTTTGATCTTATATGTATATATGAAGGGACAACTTTTTCTAAAACTGTGACATATAAATAAATATATCAACTCTGCTAAATTTCTGCGTTACAAATCCAACTTTCCATCTATCTCTCAACCTAGCTTCTAAACATGTATTGTTAGAAGATACTTTTCTCTTTTACCATAATAGTAATATTTTTTAAACTTACCCCTTGTTGACAAAAACCCGTTAATTGCTTGTAGCGTTAGAGTAACGTTTGTGCCTCCGAAAATAAAGTTGAAAGTATCTATGATGTAATTTGTTTGAAATTTTGAACTTTGTTGTCACGCTTGTAAGAAAGAAAGAAATGAAAGTTTAATGAAATAAAAAAACATTCAATAAATAAATGAAATTTTTTGTTTAAAATAGAGAGACGTGGAATTAAAATCAATCTTTCAACTAAAGTTTGAGGGCATGTTTGTTTTCTGATTTTGAAAATAGTTTTCTATTTTTAAAATGTAAAAATTTATTTGATGAATAAAATTTTTAAAAACAAAAATTAAAAATTAAAAATCAAAACAGCTTCAAATTATTTTCATTTTTTTTCTATTATTCATGTTTTTTTTATGATAAAAAATTGTTCTATCTCTCTTTTCCATTTATCCTTGTTCATTTTCCTTTTAAAGATAGTTTTACAAAATAAATTTTAAAAACTATAATCTAAAAACTAAAAACAAATCCTAAATCATCCATTTGCCTAAACCGATCTCCTGGCACTGGAAGAAAGACTGAATATAAATTTGAGCAGTTTACAATTATATTCTAATAATATTTTCTTTCATTACAATTTTTTTTTTATTTCACTTTAATACCTTTTAAATTGTTTTCTCATATCATCATTTTTTACATCATATCTATTTTTTTTTAATTTCTTCTTTCTATTTCCTTTGAAATTTTCATTTGAGGTAGAATGACGTGATTTGCAAAATATATATATGTATATCTTTTTTTCGCGAAGTATATAGTTTATAGATTATGTGTCTTGCGAAGAATAACAAGAATTTCGTTTGGGTAAGAAGCCCATTATCAGTTGTTTGTTGGGCCGAAACAACTATGACTACGAACTTATATTCGCACTTGAACTTGGATACTAACTTGAACGTAAGAACACCTGTCAGACACTTGATGATTGAATCAATGGGAATCTCATGCATTATCAAATGTTACGAAGCAGGACTTAAATTGATAAATACACCAGTAGATAATAACAGTAGTAATTAATCATAGTAATTAAAAAGGGAAAAATCCTAAAAATAAAGAAAGACCCCATAGTTATTAGGAAAAGAAAGTTAAAATTTTCATATATTCAAAAGCAACACAGTGATACAAGGAAACAAAGATAATATGATGAGAAGCACACTCTTGCAATAGCGGAGTCCGCAGATATTACATACATTTATTTATTTTATGAGACATCGCATCAACACCATATTGGACTCTTTCTGAGGGATGAAGCCTAGCCTGTAATCTGAATCGGTTTGGCGTTGGGCTTCTTCACCTCCTCTTTGGGAACAGTCACAGTGAGCACTCCGTTTTCAACGGAAGCCTTAACCTGATCCACTTTAGCATCCTCCGGGAGGCGGAAGCGGCGGAGGAAGCTGCCGCTGCTGCGCTCAATGCGGTGCCATGTCTCGTTCTTGTCCTCCTTCTCCTTGCTCCTCTGGCCACTGATCTGAAGCACCCTGCCGTCCTCGATCTCGACCTTGACCTCCTCCTTCTTCAGTCCAGGGAGATCGGCTTCGAAGAAGTGTGCCTCCGGCGTCTCCTTCCAGTCGACGCGGGTGTTGGCGATCGCTATCGTCTCGTCGGAGCGAGGAGCAGAGAGGGCGGTGCCGAAGGGAAAGTCCGGGAAGGGGTCCCAAACGTCAAGGGAGAAGGGGTCGAAGACGTTAGTCCTACGCCCGGTGCCGAAGAAGCTTGGAATCAACGACATTGTAGTTAACCAAAATGAGTTGAATGAGAAGAGAGTTGTTGTTGCTTCGGTGGATGAATATTGGTATTTTGAGTGATGAGAAAATTGGAGGTGGTGTGGGAGTATATATATATGTGTGTTTTGGTAATACTAATTGTTATGAAGGTTCAGGAATGAGGAAGAAGCAACTTATGTGTTCCAGTATTTGCCCGAAAAGGAAAGTGAATGCTTCAGAGAGTTCTGCGACTGTTTTCATGTCCGTAATAATCCAGATGTTTCCCGAATAATGGAGGACTGCCACGTACGACTATTGCGGAATGGAATGCTTCAGGAGATTCTGCCCACCAATTTTACTATTTGAGAACACCTTGTGCTACAATCTCTTATACAGTAATTTATAAAAAAACAAATCATTGTTTTCATTTTTAAATATTGAATATTGGATATATAATTTTTTAGATTATTAATTTAATATATAAATTATAAATAATCATATACTTTAGTTTTTTAATTACTCTAATAATTATTTTAATAACATCTATTTTCATATAGTTACTATTTTTAATTAAAAATTTAAAAATTTAAAATTAATTACAATAAAATAAGCACTACAAAAACAGTAAAAATTTATTCGTAGAAGCATCTGGGCTTTTGAGAAAAGAGCAAGCACAATGACAAGAAGATGGAAGATAAAAGAAAGTCCTAAATATTCCATCACCATTGATCTTAATCTTATGATGCTCACCTTTAACTTTAACTCTCCAATAATATAACATTTATTTTATATTTTTATTATATTATATATTTTATTATATTTATTTTACAAAACATAATCTTATTATTTTAAAAAAAAATCACTAATTAACTCTGAAGTTAAAAGCGTTTTTTCTGGGTAATTAATTTTTCAGACAAGTACCTTAGTTAGGATTTGGAACTTTTCTTTGACTGAATATGGTTCTGAAAAAAAGATAAACACCAAAAAAGAATTACCTTGTAACGGGGTAAATTTCTTAGAGAATTTTGGCCGAGCATGATGAGAGTTAAGACGGAGATTGCAGATTAGTAACAGAGTATATGAATGAGGGATGAGCAAACGGACGTGTCTGCCCTTAGCATCAACTACGAATGCGATCAAGCATTTGCCATTGCAACACCTCAGTATTTCCTTTTGATACCCAACGACACCTCATTCACAAATGTTTAAATGTGAAGCCTGGTCTGTATGTTTTTGTTACATTTTTTGGTATTATCAATTAAAGGCTAGGATGAAAGTACTTTACAACATAAATAATTATTAAATAATTTATATATATATATATAAATATTATATAAATATAAATATATTAAAATAAATATAAATATATAATATATAAAAATAAATAAATTTCGAACAGGTGAAACATATTTTTTTATGTTAAAATTGATTTATTTATTTAATTTTTTTTACGTTAAATCTGATTTGTTTATTTAAAAAATTTGTATTTATTTATTAAATAAGTTAAATTATGTTAAATTTTAATAAAAATAAATCATAAAATTTGAATAATTTTATTTATTTTTATATCTATTAAAATTTTAATAAAAAATTAAGTTTGTTGTTTTTTAATTTTTTTATTAAAAATTAATCACTAAAAAAATTTAAAATTATGTTTATCATTTTACAACATAATTTTATTCGATTAAATGTTTCCAGTTTGAAAAAATTCAATTTTTCTAACTAAAAATTTTGAATATACAAGACTTAAATTTGACAAATTACCTGAGGAAAATCAGATAAATACTATAAACTCTCTACGCAAGAGGAAAATATTAATATTTAAATTAAAGGAAAAAAACAGAGATAAGTTAATAAAAAAATAGTAAAGTGAAAGCAAACCCAAGTTATATGTAGAAACTGGTAGAAAGATATAGAAAATTAACGTGTCCTCGTCCCCTGTGAGTCTAGAAAATCCTGGATGCTTCTTTCTTCTGTATATAAAGCTTCCTCTATTTCTCGTTTTCGATCAGAAACTGCAGTTGAGAAATTGTTTGTTTGTGAATTTAAGTTTTGATTGCAATTAATTAAGAGATCATAATGTCTCTGGTTCCAAGCTTTTTCGGCGGGCGACGAAGCAACATCTTCGATCCTTTCTCTTTGGATGTATGGGATCCTTTTGAGGGGTTTCCGTTCTCTGGCAGCGTTGCGAACGTGCCTTCCTCTGCGCGTGAAAGCAGTGCCATAGCGAACACTCGCGTGGACTGGAAGGAGACAGCAGAGGCTCACGTATTCAATGTGGACCTTCCCGGGTTGAAGAAGGAGGAAGTGAAGGTGGAAGTTGAAGATGGAAGGGTGCTGCAGATTAGTGGAGAGAGAAGCAGAGAGCAGGAACAGAAGGATGATAAGTGGCACCGCATAGAGAGAAGCACTGGGAAATTCTTGAGGAGGTTCAGGCTTCCTGAGAATGCCAAGATGGACCAGGTGAAGGCTGCTATGGAGAACGGAGTGCTCACCGTCACCGTGCCCAAGGAGGAAGAGAAGAAACCTCAAGTCAAGCCAATTCAAATCTCTGGTTAGATCTTTCGGCTCGCGTCTCCCACATTCAAAACCGGTGTCTTGTGTTCTGTTGTGTCTTTCTTTTTTGCCAAATATTGTATCCCTTGTGTATGTTCATGTCGTGTTGTAATATGTATGTGAGGTTTTAATGCTGCGGTGATTGTAAGGGTTTTTGTTAAATATATAAATAATTTGTTCTCGCTGTATGTCAAAATGATGTTTGAAGAAGGTTTCTAGATCTCCGATCTTGCTTCTCTGTCTTTTTATGGAGTTATGAATTAAGAGGAAATGAGTGTGTTTCGGATCTTATTTTCATCAAAAGAAAAATAATGCAAAATCAGAAAGGAATTACAATAATAAAAGTTGACAAGAAAATGTGTGAATGATTGAAAATACAAGAAAATTGGTGAAAAATGAACCCGTGAAGCTCTATGGTGTAGCGGAAGAAATTTCATGACTCTGGCTGGTATTACAGTATAATGTGTATACAACTTTCTCTGGGATAGAATGCAAAATCAAAATGCTTTCCCCCTTATCATGATGTAAGCAGATAAAATTCTTAAGCCACGGACGAAGGTGTGCTACCCCATATAAATAAAGACCCAAAAGTGAAGGGAACCATACCATTGTTGGTGGAGATTGAAGCAGCAGGTGGTCTAAGAATGAATAGCATCTTCAGAAACGGGACATGCCTGACTAATTATCAAACATCTTAAAAGGTTTGCTCGAGAGGGTACCTTAGGGCATACTCTGTACATTTTAATTTTAAAATTCCGTAACATGCAGTTTTGACGAAGTATGACCCATCTGGACCAATGCCGCTAAGGTTATCTTGTGGGAGACGGTAGTTGACCGGTGGAGTTTAATTTGGTTCGCTTTATGTGGTTCCAAGGTTTCATCCTGCTTCCAAGTTCATTATGTTATCAACTTATACGCCAGACAATCGTGTTTGATTTTAGAGGCCTTAATCCTTGTAGTGTTGAAGTGTTAAATATAAATACAACATGAATGAAATGTGTTGAATTTAGTAAAGTAACATTTATTAAAATTTATAAAAAAGAATTCATTAATAAAATCATTAAATTTAAAGTTTTAATTAAGGTTTTAAAGATCAAAGTAATTACTTAATTGTTTAAAATATTGCTTCAAGGATAATTGATTTTATCACAATCTTACCATTATGTTTGCTTACACGCGCATATATATATATATATATATAGCAACTTCAGTTTTTCTAAAATTCAATTAAACATATTTTTAGGTCATAAAAATACATCTGTATTTAGTTTGTCTTTGAAAAATAAAATGTTTTTAATTTCTAAATTTTTTTTATCATTAACTATTTTGATTCTTCACCGTGAATTTTCTATTAAGTGATTATGTGGTAATGAAACTTTAACTTTATTTTTTTTTTATTTTTAAACAATAATATTTTATTATTTTCTTATATTAAATAATATAATTTTGGAATGTGTATGTGTAAAAAAATATTATTTTAAATTTAATTATGTTTTTTAATGCAAACCATAACTTTTGTTTTTAGTTTTTTACAAATTTTTTATTGTTATTTTTAACTTTTTTTTCTTCTATTTTTATCTATTTTAGTTATATTATTAACTCCTCCTTATATATATAATATAATATAATATAATATAATTTTGATGAGACAGTCAAATAAGTTTTTATAATAAAAACAATTTATGTTGTTCATATAAGTTTTTTAAATATATACAATAAATTGTTGGATATAATAAAATTTAACTGAACATTTATCAATGAAATCAATAAATATATAATAGGAAGTTAGCAACATAAACTAAATTAAAAGTTTAAAGAATTTAAGAATAAAAACAAAATAATTTTTATAAAAAATTAAAATTTTTTTTACTGTATTTGTACAGGTTAAATATATATATATATATATATATATATATATATATATATATTATTTTAATTACTTTAAATTGTCTCAACTAACTCAATTATTTTAATGCTTTGATTACTTAAAATGTATAAAATGATAAAAATCAAAGAAATAATTTCAAATAGTCTTTGACATTAAGTAAGCTGAGTGTTTTACTTCCTAAGATTATGAAAATTATTTATTTGTTTTTGAAGGTATAATAACCTTCGTAAAAATTAATTTTAATTTTATCATCATTTTACACAAAAATTTAAAACAAAATTTTATAAAATTAATGGAAGTAATTTTAAATTTGCATGAACTAGAATACTCTACCTTATAATCTTGTGGTTAACTTACAATGTTTAGTTAAAATAAATTAAAAATATTATTTTTTTAAGAATAATTTTTTTATTCAAAATATTAAAAAATAGTATGATTGGGTAGAAATTCTCACCAAAAATGATTAGAAAACCAATGAGCAAAAGCAGCAAGTCTATGACTAAGAGTATTATTCTCTCTATCAATACAAGCAAACAAAATAAAATAAAATTAAATATAGAAATTAACTCTTTACAATCCTGTATAATAAATAATGCTGGATGCTGATTAACTTCCATCATAAAATTAAAAACTATTGAAGAATCTATGCATATCAAAAAGTCGAAAAAACGCATCTACTGGCAAGTCACAAACTCCAACCTTAGAACAAGACATTCCGTCAAAGGGGGTTTCAACTCTGAAATTTATGTAGTGACTAGCATTGAGCCCAAAATCCGAGCCCATCCAGCATTAACATCTAAGATCAGCCTACCATCCTTATCAGCCCATTGAATAATTGTAGGTCTCAAAACTGGAGACCATCTTTGTCCTTTAGATAACAAAGCTTGGACCAACCAATGAATCTTCTTTTCGTCACCAAAGATTGAATTTGATTGCACGTCCAAAGGGAAGTTTAACGATTTGTTTGGAAAGAAAAAATGGTAGGAGGAAAAGAATTTGTTTTTAGATTTGTATAAATTTTATTTTTTTATTTTTATTTTTTTTAATTGTTTTATATGAAAAGAATGAATTAAATTACGTGAAATTCGTAAAGATTATTTCATACTTAAAAGGAGAGTAATTGAGAAAGGTTAATTTTTTTGTTTTTATTTATTTTAAATTATTAAATATATTTTTTTAAAAAAATAAATAAATACTATGTTAATAAAAAATATAATAATAAAATTAATTTTTTTTAAAATTAAAATTTAATTTTTAAAAATTTATTTAAAATAAAAAGTTATACCATTAATATTTCTTTTCACTTTATCTAAATAATTTATTTTTTCATTATATTTTCACTCCAATTTTTATTCTCATCTTTTCTTTTCTCCTAATTTTTCCTTCCTTTTTTCTATTTCATCCCAACAAAGCATAAAACAACTTATAATATATATAGAGATGACTTGAGCAACAGGTTTTAGAAGAATTTATTTTCTAGACAACAATATTTCCTTTGGCTGTTTACTTTCCTTCTTTTAGACTATGTCCATAATATTAGAGAAATAATTCTCTTTGTTTTACTAACTAACATAGAAAGATAAAGATATTTTTGTTGGAAATATTTGTATTTCAAAAGATTTAAAGTCCTACATTACTTGAAATAAGAATATAGACTTTATATTTGTAGACAAGCTAAAAAGGAAAAAGACCTTATGCATACAAGGCTGAACTCCTTCATTTCAACTCTGCAACCCGATAATGCAATTCACATATTTTTTCTAATATTAATAATTATTTTTAAAAATAATTAATTATTACTAATCCAAAAAATTCTACATTTAAAGGCTTTAATTTTAATTTAATGAAATTATCGTTACCATTACATATTTTAACATATGATTATTAAACATAGTTATTAAATTGTAAAATTATTTTATTATTTATTTTGATTATTTTAAATTATTATTATTATATATATTATTTCTAATTATTCTGTTAACATAATTACTTACTTTTAAACTACTTTAGTTAATTCCGATTAATCTTTCTAAAAATGTTCAAACCTTATTTGATATGATTATTTTGATTAAATGTCAAAATTAACTTTTTTGTTTGAATTTAAAATTTAAAATTAAATTAACTATTAACTTTTAAATCAGCTTTCATCATCATTAATAATTTTGAAAAGTTTCACTTGGAGGTAAAGGACATTTATCTTTCCATTTGGACGTATTTTTTATACTAATCTAGAGTGTTGGTTTTTCTTTCTCAACTTATTTTTTACTAGTTGTCTTTCAATTTTTGCATACGAGGCTATTGAATCTCAAGAGATACCGCAAACAGGCGCTTAAATCATTGAACATAGTGCAACCACATGCCTCAACATATCATATTAACTAACAACTTTTGATGAAAATTTACAGCTTTAAAACCAAACTTCTACCTCAAATCATGAACATGTAAGAGTTATATACATTAAAGCCGAATGAAATATTAGATTTCTCAAAATTTACTTTGACCAAATGCATATTCATAAGAACTAATAATACTCTTAATTACTTGTCTTAGTTAAAATATCTCTAAAAAAAAAATTAAATATTGTCAGTAAAAAAGAGATAGGTAACAAGTGAAATAGATTTAGCAACCTACACACCATTAATAACACTATACTTACGGTGCTTTTGGATAAGTTCAACAAGCACTTCAATACAAAGAATAAACAAATAAGGGACAAAGGATCTGTTTGCCTAAACCCTCGGTGAAGGGGAAATTTTTACCAGACAAACCAATAAGAAGAATATTATCATTAAAGTTCGCCAACGAGGCTCAACTTCCATGTTAAGTACTTGTTTTACTCCACAAGAAAGCCATAACATCTCATCAGACTCCACATGCAAAGAAAACTCAATAGTTTCTCTCCACAGTGGTGCTAAACCTCCAACTTGAAAACGCCAAGTACCAACATAGTCTACAGTAAGAAATTGGGGAGTTTTATTAGTATTTTAATTTTTTTCATTTCCATCATTCTACATTTTGTCTTCATTAAGAAGATTATTTTAGATCCTTCTTTTTTGACCAGTCTTAAAAAGGCTTAGATTATACGAGGGTTCCCAAGTCTTTCGCAGTTTCAACTTAAAATTTCCTTGATGAACGGTAATGTTGAGAGCCTAACACCACCGCTTAAAGGAAGAATTATGCCTACTATTCTTAGCAAGCACCTCCATACCAATACCATCCATAGTAGAACTGGATTTCTTGTCCTTACTACGATCTCTTTTACTAATAATATCATATTCTTTTGGACTAAAATGTTGGCCAGAGAGTTTCTCTCTTGTTTTTCATTTCTAAGAATTGGTTCCATTCTGAATATCTTTTACTACATGAGCCATCGCTTCCCCTTTATATGTTAATCCAAACTATTTCAAAGATTCTTCTACGTGATCTATATCTTAAATCCCAGCAGAATTATCTATAATTATCCAGGAATCATGAATCAACGAGGCCTCCTCATCAGATAAGATCACATTGGAAAAAGATATTTTCCTCCACAGCTTGATTCAAGTTCTCAACTGTTTCTTTAAAACATTTAGTAGCATGATAAGGATACCTTTTAACCAAGGGCCAAAAGATAAGTTTCCAAAATTATTATCATCCACTTCCACTGTAATAGCTGTGCACAATTTAACATAGTAACCTAAACAACCACAAACATAGCAAAAGGTCATTAGTTTTTCATGTTTAAAGAATATTTTTGTTTCCTCCTATCTTCCAACATCATGATTGAAACACTTTTCAGATGTTTTTATTCAAAGAAATCCTAATACACATATACTAAACCAACGAAACCTTTTCAAACCAATCCTACTAAATAAAAAATACCTATAGTATTACTAAGTTGCTAAGTAGCAGACTCCATCCGTATCTTTAAAGGGAGGTCATAAACTTGTATCTAAATTTGGGAAAAACATAGTTTCAGTGATGAGGGTTACCGGTCTAGATGTAACTTTTGAATCACTAAAACATGCTTATAAAAATTCAAGACATAATCTTTATCTTTTCCAAAGCAAAATTTAAAAATAAAAAGATTGTTGTTAATCAAATGACCACAAATCTAAGAAAGGGGATAAATTAGGTTTGATAGTATTTTTTTTAAAAATTCATCAACAAATTAAAAAGTGAGCCAAAAATAAGATACCCAAAAAACTATGAATATGATATATGAGTTATACAATAGATAGAATGTCTGCATATATATATATATATATATATATATATATATATATATATATATATATATATATATATATATATATATATATATATATATATATATATATATATATATATGAGTTATACAATAGATAGAATGTCTGCATAATCTTGGTGATTAATTCAAAAAAATTAGAATTAAGACATAAATATTGATAAAGAACAAGAAAATATGCATAATACACAGGATAAAGTGATGAGATGTAAAAAAAGAGAAAAAAAGAAAATCAGACAAAAATTTATTCTACTTCACTTTCAACCACTAGAGAGCTACGTTGAATCCTCAACCACCACTTAAAGATTCTGGTACAATAACAAAACTTTCACAAAATAATTCTAAATTTTTTTTATTATTCTCTCTTTATCTTTTTACATTCTCTTTTTTCTATTTTTTATTATAAAAAATATGTTAAGAACAATTATTTATATATAAATTTAAAGTATAAATTTAAATAAGTTAATTTTAAATTATTGTAACAGAAAATATTTTTGAATTTATCAAAACTTTTATTTGATAATTAATTACTAACCTTGCTAATTAATTATTAAAACATTCTACTATTCTTAAAATTTCTAAAATTTTTTGATAACCGACGTTGTTAATTCAGTAATAATATTCTTTAACTTCCAAAATTAATTAGTAATTGATTACATTGTTTGTCAATAAGTTTCTTATAAACTTTGAAACATCCAAATTAATTCATATTCGATTAAACTAGTTGATAATTAATTAGATTATTATTTTATAATTTTTTATAATTTTAAAAGGCTTTGAAAATAATTACAAAATTGATTAATTTAATATTAAAATTTGATTAACTTTTTGTAACATTTAATTAACTTTTCACGACATATGCTTAACTCATATTCATATTAAAAAATTAATTTTTATTAACTTTAAAGTATTATGAAAATAATTTTATTTTAAATATTTTTTTAAAATACAATTTTAACTCTAAAATTTTTAATTGAAAATCTTATTAAATTTCTCTTCAAAATCAATATAAAATAGTTGATAAAAATATAAAAATATCAATATATACATATATTTTTAATACTTACTCATCTTAATTATTTAGGTAAAAATCTTCATCAAAATACGTGTAGAAAACCTTTCCTAATAAGTTTTTTAATCTCTATTAGCTCCACAAGAAGTTTTTTCAATTTCTGTTAGCTACACAAGAGGAAGATCCTGGAAATACAAGTTTTCTCATTGGTTCATTGGTACCTCCTGTTATCCTACCGCTAGATATCTTTCCATTCCTCCCAGATTCCACCGTATTCCCATGGTAAAAAAGAACTCAACCACAACATCAAGTCTTGCATTCCAACGCAAGAAAAATACCAATACAGTGTATTGGAAAAAACTTTATAATCTGCACTAGGGCGATTTTACATGAGAAAATTGTTGCACTCCATCACATAGAAATTTGCTTTGTGAAAAAATAAAAATCCAAATCTTACACCATCAAAGGACTAATCAAAACTTATCAATTCAATTTTTTTCATATATTATTTTTTTAAGTATTCTTTTGGAGATAAAAAAAAAATTATTATCTGAATTAAAGGAACAAATTATTAAAGTTATAATACATAATTTTTATTAGTTTGATATTTGAATATTAAAAATAAAAATAAAACTTAAATTAAATAATTTTTTAATAATCTTAATATTTGATTTATCTTAAAAGGAATATATTTAAATTTAGTTACAGTGCATCAATATTAAAATTTTAAACCAAATTATTTAAAAGAAATAATAATTATAAATAAAATATAAAATTAAATAAATAATTTTATAAAAACTACATAACTTAACAAGAATAAAAACAAGTAATAAAAATATTTCTATTAAATGGAATATAAATTAATATAAATATTGGTTGGAAAAATAAAACCAAATAATAATTTTTCCAAAAACATTCTTAAGTCAATAATTAAAAAATTAAAAGTATTTAAAAAAAGCATAATATTTAATTGAAAAATCTTTCAAAATTATTATACCCAAACGAGCAAAGATTTAATTTATATTTGGTTAAATAATTTATTTAATAAATTTTTATTACATAAGAACTAACATAATAAATTAATATGTTTTTTCGGATATGGTATGGGTTAGAATGTTATAAATTTATAAATAAAAACAGTAAATATTTTTATTCTTGATAAATATTTTTTTTAATTATGAATATTATATTAATAAAAAATAAAAGATAAAATTATTGAAGTTTAATTAACTTATTAAAATTATATTATAATTTTTTATTGATCAGTATATCAAAATTTTAAAAAATTAAATTTAAATTAAGATAATTCAAGATTATAATAGTTTTAATTTAATTTATATAGTAATTTTTTAAAAATATATTAGTGTATCAATACTTAAAATTAAAATTTGAGAAAAATAAAAATTAAATACTTAATATAGATGATTTAACCAAGATATAAATAAATTCTTAAAAATATTTTTTTAATAATAAAAATTCTAATTTAATATATTTTGATCATTAGATTTATTAAAATAAATTTGAAACTTAATTTTAATAATTGATATAAAATGCGATGTTCTTGGCATTTTGGATTTTATCTACAACTTTTATTGGAAAATTATAAATTTTGGAAAATGTATAATTAATAATAAAAATTAAAAAACATTTAAAAAATTCTTATTTATAACCTTCTTAATTGTTTTGACTATCATCTAAACTCGTAATTTAATCATTTAAAATTACATTATCTAAATTTACAGAATAATTTCCATTCCCATTCGGTAGATAACCTAATCTCAATTACACGAGAGCTTTAATCAAATGAATTCGAGTACGAATTGCCAGAATCGCCAGCCTTGCATTAGATATCAAATGTCTATTGAATTAAATACATAACCACCGCTAACTATTAATCATACTAATTTTTTAATAATCATATACTGAATTTTAATAATAAGATACCAGACGTAAATAGAAATGTAAATAGATAGAGGATTTACTCTATATATTTTGATCGTTGATGTTATATATCAGTTACAGTATATTTCAGCTATAAATACGCAAGAACAACTTTTTATTGTATAAAAAATCCCCGATCCAAACCAAAAAAAAAAAGCACATTAAAATACTCCATTTAAATTAATACTAAAGCAATCGATGCTCGCTAAAAAAAGTCTCAAAGCCACAGACGAAACCCAAAAAATTCTCATAACAGCAGCGCTGTTGGAATCTGGAGTCTCAACCAGAAATTTGAACGGACCTAACATCAGACTTAACCTTAGGCACGGTAACGGTGAGAACCCCATCCTCGATGGCAGCCTTAAGCTCTTGAACCTTGGCATTTTCAGGGAGAGTGAAGTTCCTGTCGAATTTGCCTGTGCCGCGTTCCGCATAGTGCCACTTGTCAGTGTCGTTACCATCATCACGTTTCATGTTGCCGCTAATACGAAGGACCCTTCCATCTTCGATATCGACCTTGACTTCGTGCTTCTTGAGTCCAGGCACGTCCACCTTGAAGATGTGCTCAGCGTGAGTTTCCTTCCAGTCAACGCGACCGTTGACTCCTCCGATCAAGGTATGAAACGTCTCCAAAGGGTCGTAAGGGTTTATGGTTGATAAATCAGTTTTGGTGAAGTAAAGATCACTGTGACCCTCCATAGGGAGTTTGATAGTGATCGGTGGTGGAACCATAACGGTGGCTCTCACTTTTTTGGGTTGATGATATTACACTGCTGCGTCCACAACAGGTAGAACTGCCTCGCTTTTAAAGTGGGCGTCCAGATATCAAACGCTTATCTTCATTTTTCATTCAAATCTTTAATACACAATATAAATAATTCAGTTATTTGATTTTATGAGTTTTATTCCTTAATTTATTATTAATACAATAATATTTATCATAACTATAAATAAAACATAAAAATATTTTATATTTTTAAATTTATTTTATGTTTAAAGCTTATTAAGTTAAAAAAATTCTCATATAATCTAGAAATAATATGGTAGTTTTATTCTATTGAATAGTAATAAATTAGAGATATATAATTCCAAAAATTAAGGATATTTAAGACAAAATTATTAAAATTATGATATATCATTTTAATAGTATAATATATCAAGATTTAAAATTTTAATATTCAATTTGAATTCACATCAATTAGGGTTACACAACTTTTAAAAGTTAATTTATTAAAAAATAAAAGATATTTTCAAATCTGATATGCTACATTAAATTAAATTAAATATTTAAATTAACTTAAAATTAAAATTGAAAATAATATTTGAAAAAGTTTTAATTAATTAATTTCATAAATTGATTATTCTTTCAGTTAAGCTTTACAAATTTAAATTTTTAATTAAATTTTTATAATTTTAAAATTATATAATTAAATCTATAATGACTAATACGGTTAAATCTCTACATAAATATGGGTGACATGATATCATTAATTTGATTGATAACTTGCCTTTTTATCATCGATAATTAGTTTCTAATATTTTTTTAAACAAGTATTTTTTTTTTTGCAAAATTTTAAATTCTTCTTTTACGAAAATGAATAAATGATTTGTTGAAAAACTTGTTATGATTTTTCTGTTTCCTGTATTAAAATGATTTTTTAGTAGATACTACTGTTTTTAAATATTTTTAAATTTTAACTGAAATATTTTTTTTTATTTTTATTCTAAACAAATTTTTTTAATCTAATTATTTATTTATCTATTTATTTTTATAAATTTCATACCATCTTATTATTTTGTAATAATATTATTAATTTTTATATTAAATATTATATTTTTATTTATTATTTTAATATTCACTATTAATTTTTAAAAACTAAATTATTTATTTTTTAGAAAATTTAAAATTTTTTAAAATTAAATTATAGAAATAAATAATTTTTTAAATTTATTTTTGTAAATATTTTAAAATAAATATTTTAAAAAATATAATTTATTTTAATTAAATTTTAAAATATGTTTTGTCCAAAAAATTTATATTTATAAGATTTTGATTCATTACTTTTATTTATAATTTTAAATGTTCCGATTAATTAACAGTTAGTTTTATTAAATATTTTTAAGTTTAATTGATACTTTATTAGTTTTGAACTTTTATAGTTAGTTTTTTAATTTTTATTTTTCATATTTTAGCTTTTAGTTAAAATTTGAACCTTCTGGTAAGTTATATCTTATTTTTATCGAAAAAATCCTTAAGATGTTTTCATATCATCTATATAATATACTAATTTTTTTAAAAAAATTTATCTTTATTATTTATTTCATTTAATATGTTTTGATCTTATATTTCAATGTTTTTTATTTAGATATAATATAAAATAATATGTTTACTTTTATTTTTTTATATTTAATTAATAAAATAACACAGTTTTAGGAATAAAATTTTTATGTTGCCATGAGTTGAAAATGTTAGATACTTCAACTTTAAAAGATTTTGATTTTAATAATAGTAAATACTTAACAGTAAATATATATTATAAATAATATTTATTCAATTAAATTTTAAAAGTTATTAATCATAGAAGAGATCGAAGGAAAATATTTATCTTACAAACTTTTAAAATTTTTTTGGTATGAGAATAAATTATTAAAAATATTAAATTTAATATTTTTAAATGAATTTCAGTATGATCATAGAGTGCTTGTTGTGAATTAAGTAATTTTTAACTTTATTTATTTATTAATAAGTTGTTGCATATGTTTAGTTATTACTATAATATGATATATGTAAATAAGTTTTTCAATTAATTTAAATATTTAATTTTTTTCTTCCTCAAATATTTATATTATATGTTAATTTTTTATTCTAAATAAAATATGAAATATATAAAATGATATAAAAATACAATTATTCTTTTTCTTTTATAACTTAATAAAATGTCATTTAATTTCATCTAAAAAACTTATTTGAAGTCATAACTTTTTAATACTTAAATTAATATTAGTAAAATTTTTAAATGCTAAATAAATATTTTAATATTTTAAAATTAATTTATACTAAAAATTATAATATAGTGCAATATATAATTTATTTAGTATTATTAATGATGCATTCAAAATTATTGGTATTATAAAAATAAGATATAGAAACCAGTACATTGTATAAATATGAAATCTAGTTAATTTCATTATAACTAAATTGTTTGGAATAAAACTCTTCATGTGTTTTCTTATTATTTCTTTATTATAGTTTTTAAGCACATTAACCCGCATATTTAAAAAAATAAAAATAATCTTAATTAACACATGTTCACCAAACTAAATTCTATATATGTTAGATTGATTTGCATTTGACTAGTCACAACATACTTCATATTATCCATTCAGGCTTCGATTTCACGGTTTGTTTGTAACTAAAGTTTCCAATTAATGAGCATCGTAAATTTTACGTTGTACATGTATCGCGAGAAAATTAAGCAACCTGAAGTGAAGGAATTAAGTTATTTAACTTATACCACATATATCTCACCTACGAGTTTAACCAAGATCCACAAATGGGATGGATATATGATCTTATACAAAATGGAATTAACGTGCATCTATATATATATATATTACACATCTTCATCGCTTTCACTCGCACTTGAATCATCCACATTAACAATAGCTACTTTGGAAACATGAATCTTAAAAGAAGCAGATCGAATCTTAAAGGGTAATTTTGCATTACTTGCGACCACCCCACACTCTTCCTCTCTCTTCAAATCACTTGGTGGTAGGAAACAATCCATGGATAATCCTTTGATATTGAAGTCCACTTCTTCAATTTGCCAAACCTCATTGATTCGGGTTCTTGAATGGCTTTCAGGACCTTCACCGAACCTTGACAAGTTCACACAAGTGTTCCCCGCGTGTGCTACGAGAATTCCATCCACGGTTCTATAGTCTTGTATGAGCGACGCCATGTTGGTTTCCCAGAATATGTTGTCACTTTCGGTGGATTTGAGTTTGAGCAAGTGGGTGTCTTCTATTTGAACCAAAAGTCCTGTTCTCTGGCTGAAGTAGCCCCACATCGTGTGCCGAATTATCTCTACGTTGCTGCTGCTTCTTGTTATAAGTGAAGTGGAATCGGCTTCAAGTTTAAGTATGAAACACTCTTCGTTGTTCACTGTTTTCTCCCCAATGCATACGGAGTTGTTGAAGAGATTGGCCGTGGACCTTGGATCAAGACCCTGTTCACATAATGTCATTAACTATCACACATCTATAGAATGGACACCATAGTTTATATATAATTCATAACCATGATGTAAAATATAGTAATGTGTATCTGCTTTTTGACACCACCTATTATAATATTGTAGTTTCCTAATGTTTTCGTCCCTTAATGTTTCTCTTTTATTCCTTATCCAAAATGAATAATTGATGAGAATAAGATGATTTATGTAACGGAGAGAAATAAAAATATTATATGACTATATTGTAAGTGTATATTTGGTTTGAATTGATATGCTTTAAAAAATAATAATATAATAATAAAAAATAAGATATGTGATGAAAAGAAAAAAAAAATGAAAGATTTGTGAAAAAAATACATGTATAAAAATATAATATCTTTATGTAAATCATGTATCGATGGAATGCACCAAATTTGTGCTGGCGAGGACACAATGCGGTACACCAACGCCCTTTTGAGTTATGAAGCCTAAATGCAATGACCTTACTGTGACCCATTAAAAGGAGAGGGAGGTCATGAGAAAAAAAAAAAAAGCTTTTTGAAAAAATGGAGACAAGTTGTCATGCACTGAGGAGTGACGATAAATATTGTTGACTGATAGGTTCTAGCGATCACAACTGCTGAAACGGAGGAATTATAATTTTGGCTTCGGACTTAATAAGGAACAAACATTTTTTTGACGTTATTTATTAAATTGTTGACTTTTCATTTTAAAATATAGACCTTCACGTTCTTGGAGAGCTAAGCTAAATGGAATGAGAACACAATTAAGAAAGCGAATTGACCTTTTCCTAATTATTCTTTTTTGAAAGTGTGAAGTGCTATTTTGATTTTGGGTAGGTGGGATTTGGGTAGGAAGTGCCTGGTTTGGTTAGGGAGGCTGGGAACAACCACACTCATTTTACCTTGTTATACAGGAAGTTAGACGTTGATGCTAATTGGTAAAAAGAGTGAGTAAAGTGGGAAATTAATGCATTATTGCAGCATATATAGGAACACATTAATTCAATTCGGATTCACACTTGAGGCAATAAAAGGAAATCAAATTAAGAAAGTAACACCAATTAATACAAGGAGACGGTTTAAAAACCGTTTTGCCCCACATTCATAATGGTCAGAGAAACAAAGGAACCCCAACGTGACGCATTTTCCCTCTGTTCAAACTAACAAAGTTGGAAGCCCACAGAAAGCAATTTAACATGAAAATCAGTGAAAAATTTTAAAAGCTGGGTGTATCATCTTTTACCCAAAAACGTCTTCATACCAGTAAATCCTAATCATAACTAATCATGCCAAATATACATTAAAACACACACACACACGCACTCAGACACAGAAGTCTCCGCAAATATAACATCTTGAATTAAAGTAAGGAGAACAAAATAAAAAAGAAAAAGAAAAGGGATTGAGTGATTTAAAATTAAGATTACCTGAAGTAAACGTCTAAGTGGTCTTGGTGGGCCACGAGAAGCATGAGAATGGTGCCAAGGTGTTTGCCTCCATGCCAATTTCCCATCACTCCCGGCACTGATTTTGTACCCAGAAACCACCAATTCCAAACACCAAAGCTCTGGCTTCTTCTGCCACACCACAAACCCTCCCATTTCTCCTTTCATCTGCACCTTCTTCACCATCTTCTTGCTACTCACACACCCTTCTTCCCCTGTCCAAAACTCTGAGGTCCCTATTCTAACTTCACCCATCGCATACATACTTTCCACCGAACTCAAAGCACATTCTCCTCCCACAGCTGCCACGTATTGTTTCACTATATATTTCGCCATCGAAGCCTCCTTCAGAACCACACACAATAAATAAAATTAAATAAAAAGTTAAAATTTGGATATTCAATTATGATAATAATAAAAAAATAAGAAGAGTTTTTTACTTACAATGTTATTGGCCTTAATGCTGATTGGTTGGTTGTGAGAAGTGATAGGGAAAGGGATTAACGGTGCTCCAACTACACCAAGCAATAGCTGAATATCTGTGTTTCGGCCTCCAAACAGTGATGATCTTGAAGATTCAACGTTTGGCTTCATCCATGACTTCATGTTCTCCCAAGCTCTAGAAGTTCCGCTTTTTATGCTGAAAACCTCCTCCGGAATGGGAACCTCCAACACCGTTTCAAGCCCATCCTCGCGTTCAAGATTGGGACAGAGCTTCTTCATAGCAGAGAGAGGAAACCAGAAATTAAAATTTAACTATATGTATTTTGATTGGTAATGGTTATGTTTATGGCTATTGGCTATAATAGGTTATGACATGAGGAAGTAAATTAAGAAAGGAAAGAGGAAGGAGAAGATTGGAGTCTTGAATTCAAAGGGAGAATAACGAAAACGAGGTAGGAAATAGGAAATATGAGTGTTGAGTATGTAACTTTGGAAAAAGATTAACAACCAAACTATGGGGACCCTTTGTTTATATCGTCGTGTCTGCACGCTACTCCTAACTTAACTTGCGCTTTCCTTTTTGTAATTTTTTTATTTATTGTACTCGTATGTATAATTTCTACATTTTTATGTAAACTTATTTTATTTTTTCCTAATGTTGGTTGTTGAGATTAAGTAATTAATGTCTGCCGTTCATCTTCATTTACTTTGCCACAAAATGGAACACCAAATAGGGATTAAAACTTCTCATCTTCATACTTTGTTAGTCTTTTTCATTACTAATTCAATTAGATGGTATGTAAAAAAAAAATTGTAAGTATCCATTAAAACGACACCGTTACACTGAAGAATTACCCGCGTCTACCCGTCCATAAAATGGTTTTTCTTTTTCTACTTCTAGGTGACGACATACATGAAAGTTTAATAATGTAACAATATGGTGCCCTTTCTTTTTCACCTAGTACTATTATGATTAAATAACTGCATTAAATTGACATTATATCATACGCGATTGCGAGGTGAAATATATACCTCGTGTGTCCGCTACACAATCAATATACTTTCTCTTCATACACACATACACACAACAAGTGAATTAGATTAGGAGGAAATTAAAACTACTTACATTAAAAGTGAAACCAACAAAAACAATTAAAGAGAAATTCGTTAGTTAATTGCAATTGCGAGAAAAGAGAAAAACGTAAAGATGAACTCCAAAGAGAGTGGATTTCCCCACAATTCAAACTATGATACCTCCTACAATAGCATACTTTTTAAAACTTTGTCCTTTACCAAATAATTACTAACTAATTAAAAGGAAAAAACATGATAATTAATTAATAAAGATACGGTGGCATTTAACTAAAGATAATGTCGGCAACATGATATAAGCAAAGAAGTTAAAGATGCATGTCCGAACCACATATAAGATATGGAAGATGAGACCAACATTCTAATTCTAATTGTAATTGAGAATGGTAGCCCATGGCCATGGCCATTGGTGGTTGCCGGTTACTGCTTAGGATCACATGAATCTATTCATGTCTCAAATGAGGAGGGCCATGTGAGCTGTTCTCTGATCCTATTTCTGATTATTGGTCTGGTTCAGCTGACAAGGAAGGTATTAAACGACAAATTACATTGTCGTTTCTGAATATTGAACCATTTCGTGCACGTTCTCATTAAGATGTTGCTGTTAGCTAGAGTGGCCACGGCCTGGGTAACTTATGTTGTTGTTACAACAAGAAGACGTTTATTCGTTGGGAAAAAAAGAAGAAGAAAAGTTTTATTGAAGCATATAACTTTACTCCTGTTTTCTTGTCCCCTGTGAAATCTCCGTATCTATCCAATCCAGATACTATTCATTATCTGTTCCATATTTTTTCATAGCAAATGCGTTTCTCATTAAGTTCGAAGGATGCTTTTTTTAGATATAAGCTATAAAACGATGAGATTCGAAATTAAACTTTTATATAAAATTATTTTAATTTTTAATCCTTCACTGTTCATGACTTGTAAGGATGGAAACGTTTAATTATGAATTTAGTGGCCAAAAGACAAAAACAATGTGGTTAATGTTCAAATTAATAAAAGGAGTTATTATAACATTTTATTAATAATGCGTTTTCATATCACTTTCTTATTAACTTTTTAACCTTTTATTAGAAAAATCGATAAAATAGATTTTGAAAGTTTAACAAGATGTGACATACTTTAATCTTAATAAATCTCCTAAACTTAATTCATCTAAATTCTTCTGTGAAAAAAAGAAAGAAAGAAAAGATTATATGTGTATAGCCCTTTTAACACTCCAATAACGAGTATATGCAATGGATTTTCACGCGACTGAAACTACTAAAGTATGAGAACCGGTAACAGGAATTTTTTTTTTCTTCTCTGAATTCTTATTAGTAACCTCATGTCTTTTTTCTAATAACCTCATTTTTTTTTTTTATGAAATTTTTTATTTTTGCTATTATTTTATTTTTACTATTTTCTTGGAAGGATACAACCACTTCTAAATGTGTAATATTAGGTGCCGCTGAATTTTAGAATTTTTTTTTATTTTCACCTTTATTTATAAAAATACTACCTTATTTTTTATTTTTAAAATTTTACTGAAAAAATAAAAATAAAAATAAAAAAATATTTCAAAAAAAATTAATAACAAAAAATATTTTCTGAAATGAAACGCCACTTTAATTTTTTGTTTTTAATGTCTCTTTACAGTTTTATTAAATTAATAATGAAGGAGTAATCTATAAAATAAGATTTCAAATCAGGATTGATTCATTTTTTTGGGTAGTTATTACTGGCCTTTCTACTAGCTCTAGAGTTTTGAATTTGGGTTTTTCTTGCACCTTAGTTTAATTATTATTTATTACAATTAATATATATATATATATATATATATATATATATATATATTACCATCATGTAGGCTGTTGAAGTAAGCAGTTTTTTTGTCGTTGCATTTAAATATTTTTAAAGGTTGAGAAAAGTTTTCAATAACAAATCGCATAAAGTAAACAGTTTTATGTTGTTTGACTAAAGAAAGTCAAACATTTTATTGAATTTATTAGAAAGTAAAGTAATAATTAATAGAAATGCGTAGGCATATAAAAAAGACCGTGTATAAAAGGATGATCAAACTTCACAATTAAAATATATATGCATCTTGCTAGCTGAGGAGTCCACTAAGAATACTGTTTAATGAAGTAAAAATATTTTTCTGTTAAAAATAACGTTATAATACATTAAATATAATATATGCATATACATATAGAATTAAATAATATCAAATATTAAATTTAATAAAATAACATTTTAAAGTTTTTTAATAAATTTAACTATTAAATTTAAATATAAATTTTCAACAATTTAAAAATTAATTAATATTTTATTATTTTATTTTAATATATAATATATTATTTAAATATAAATAAGTAATTGCTATTAGAATAATTTATATTTTAAAATTAAAATAATTTATATAACATCTTGAATTTGAATCCCGTCCCTTTCTGTTTTATGTAAAATTTTATATAAATAATTACCATAATAATATTATATATGAATTAAAAGTCAATGATGTCGCGTATTTTCTGTATTTTCTTTATTTTATGACAAGTATCTTATAAGCTTATATAAAATCAAATTAATATTTTTATTAATTAATTATTCTATTAAAAATGTTTATTATTTATTTAATTTAAACTTAAATTTTTCAATCTACATTATATCTAATGATATAATTACAAATTTATCATTAAAATATATTTCATTAATTTGATTTTTATATATTTTAACATTAAAAAATAAAATTATTCATTTTTTATTTTTAATAAATATATTTTATGTTTATATTTTACTTAAATTTATAAATATTTGTAATTAATCATCACAAAAAACCTAATATTATGCCCAAAAAAATGATTTTCATACTTTCTTTTTTTAAATTTTTTACCTAATTTTACTTTTCCGTCACTTTTTTTCTTTTTTATTATTTTTTTAGGATTTTCTCAAAGAAAAAATGTAGTGATTAATTAATGTATGTAAAGCCAAGAAGTGAGGAGGTAGGACGCAGGGATGGGAGTGTGAGGTGGTGACAGGGAGTTATAGTTCGACGTGATCAACTCAGATTATGGTAACAAATTAACCACCGCTAATTGCGCCGAGTTAGTGGCACCTCTGACTCTACTTAGCTGCTTTCCAAATTTACTATTTGACAAATATATTAATCAGTATTTGACGGTAATGATTAAAAAAATTTATTATCCTTTAAGCACTACGCAGCAGGATGCTCATTATTCGTTTATGTGTAGAAATGGTATCATCAAAATGATGACAGAAAATATTTTTTAAAAT
The DNA here is from genome assembly GCA_037954105.1 of Canavalia gladiata. Taxonomy (NCBI): domain Eukaryota; kingdom Viridiplantae; phylum Streptophyta; class Magnoliopsida; order Fabales; family Fabaceae; genus Canavalia; species Canavalia gladiata. The sequence continues at coordinate 6,625,100 of CM075664.1, read as the reverse complement.
TTAAAAATATTAAATTAAGTCTTATTTTTTAATAATTATTTCATATATACAACTAATATTTAAATCCTCATAATATTCACATGCTGTACCAAATTTTATTTACAGAAGGATACTTATTATTAATCATAGGATTCTAATTGCGTGGCTTCACCCTGAAATTAAATACCTTTTTATCCCACTCCGTTCAAGGCGTACATCCAACATGACTACTTAAATACTAAACGATTATTAGTTATTGTGAAAGATTGTTTTCTTATGAATGAAGGATATTTAAAAATCAATGATACAATTACACAATTACTAATTGACAATTTCTACGTATCATCATTAATCCTAATTATTTAATTTACAAAATTTTGATATTTTTTCTTTAAATATTTTTAAAAATTAATTATAATTAATTGATAGCACAAGTATTTTAAAAATAAATTATAGTATTATTAAAAATTATTAATTTTATAATAATTATTCCAAAAATTTAGTTAACAATATAAAAATTGTATATATTTACAATATATTAGAATTAAATTTATTTTTTAACCTTTTTCGTTTTCTCTTTTTTCTCCTCTTCTTATCTTTATATTTTTTATTCTATTTTATTTTCAAAATTAAAAATGTTAATAGAAGTGTTAACATAAAATTTTAAAAATCCAATAAATATCAAATAATTTTAAAATATTATATTATTATTCATTTTTTCGAATCCAAAATCTCGTATAAACTAAATTAATTTTTAACTCTATTCTATTAACTTATATTCTTTTCTATTTGATTTTCCTACTTAAACTTAAATAAAATTTAAATAGTTTAAATTTTTGAATTTTTTAACTATAAAAACCGTTATAAGTATAGTATCTAATAAAAAAAAATTAGAATTAATTATAAAATTATGCTATATGATTTAACGGATTAGAAGATTAAAAAAAACAGTATGGAAATTAATAATTTATATTAAACTTAGGATATATTTAATAAAATTAATGGATAAATTAACTGAAAATAAAAAATTTAATTAAAGTTAAAAGATAAAAATTAAAATTTTAAAAATTAATTAAAAGTGAAAAGTTAATAAATTATCAATTAAATTAAAATATTTGGTAAAACTAATTATTAAATCAATTAATAATATAAAATAACAAATAAAATTATAATTAACTAATTGATTAAAACTTGATCTATATGAAATTTTTTTATATGAAACAAAATATATATTTAAATTTAATTAAATAAAATTTCATTTATTTAAAAAAATATATTTAATTGTTATTTTCACATAAATAGATTTTAAATAGTTTTTTGAAAAAATAATTATTTTTATAATTTAAATTTTTATAAAATAGTTTAATAATTTTATTTAAAATATAATAAATAAAATAAACAATACATTATAATAATAATTTAAAATAAAATATTTTATGATAATATAAAAAATTAACATATCAAAATTAGTAATAACAAATTAAATAATATTAAACTTAGAAAAATTGAATTATAATAATTAAGGTTCTATTTACATTGTTTCAAGCTTAATCATAAATAAAAGCTATTAAGATTGGTTGAATAATAAAGAATAAATGTTGGCATTATCAAATTAATTCATTTAGATACTTTCAAAAATTAATATATATTTGGAATGGTAATGAGTTTTTAATTTTTAATTTTTAAATTAATTTTAAAAATAAAATTTATTCTGCAAAAATAATTTTTAATACATTTTAAAAATAATACTAACTAAAATCTCAAAATAAAATAAATTTTTTATTAAATATTATTTTTAATTTTAAAATATTTTTATTCTTAAATATATCCAACTCCATCATCATTAAACTATTATCTTATAATAATAATAATATTATTATTATTATTATTATGTTTTTTATTATTCAAAAAAATTAATTTTTTATTTATCTAGTTTTTATATAATAAAAATAAAATAAATAATAATATTTTATATATAAATTATATTAAATTTATAATATTATAATATAATTATTTATAATATAATATTTTAATATATTATATTTTAGTATAATATTATAATATATATTACTTTTATATAAAATAAATATTAAATAATAATAAAATATTATAATAATATATATTATTTATCTTAAATATTAATAAATTAAATAATATGTAAAATAAAAATTTATATAATTATATAATATTTTTATATTATAATCATTATATCATTATTATTATCTCTTGAACATTATTTTTATTTTTACTATAATAGTAATAATAATAATAATAATAATACATTTTATTTTAAAATTTTTATTTTAGTTATTTTAAAAAAATTTAATTATTTATATATTTTTATTATAAATTTACAAATAAATGATATTGTTTGATATATAAAAATTATATTTAATTTATATTATTATAATATAATTTTATGTTATACAATTATTTATAATATAATATGTACTATTTTATGTAAAATAAATATTAAGTAATATAAAAAAAATTATAGTAATAATATATAAAGTATTTATGTTATATATTGATTTTTAACTAATATATAACATATAAAATTATATGATTATATAATATTATTTATATTATAATCACCATAATCGTCATAATTAATATAATCAATATAATTATTATTACCATAATAATAATAATATTTTTATTTTATTAATTTAAAATAATTTATTTTTAAATTTTTTATTTATCTAATTTTATATATTAAAAAATATTATTTAATATATAAATTATATTTAATTTTTAATCTTATAATATATATATTATTTTTATATAAAATAAATACTAAATAATATAAAAATATTACAATAATAACACATAAATTTATTTGTTTTAAATACTGATAATTATCATTATCTTATAAATGTTACTCTTATTTTTATTGTTATCATTATCACCGTTATTATCATAATTTTCACCATCATATTAATAATAATAATAAATAATATTTAAATTTAATATTTTTAAAATTTTAAATTTATATTATTTTAAAATTTTAATTTTTAAATTAATATTTTTATTTATATATTTTTGTAAATTCATAACAAAGTAATATAATAAAATTTTTAATTTATTTTTACAACAATTTTTAAAAATTAAAAATTAAAAACAAATTAATTTTAATTTTTAAAACTAAAAACTAAAAATCATCTCTCTCCATTTTAAGAATTTTGAGAAAAAATATTACCATGTAACCATTTTCTATTCACAATTGTTAGTTATATTAACCATTTTTCTATTAGCAATTGTCTAACTAGTTAATTTCTTCTTAGCCGTATAATTAACATGTTTTTCACATATAAAAAATAAGAATTTTATTTTCTTCCTATCCCTTACATTTTAAATCACTTTTCATGTTCTATCAATTATTATAAAAATTAACAACTTTCAGTAATATAACAATCTATAATTGAACAATAGTATAAAAAAATTACCCTATCAATATATTCATGTTAAATTCTAATATAAAATGCAGAAACTGTATCGATTTTACCCTTGCAAATTTAACATTTTACTTCCACTATAATATTTTTATGGTCTAGATAAATTGACTTTAGATTACATGGAAATTTCAGATGGTAAAATTATGTGTGAATACCATTACTTTTCTTTCAAATATTTTGACAAAACAAGCTAGACAGTGACAGGATGATGGAACATAAATTTTCTTATTTACATATAATATATTCGGTCCTTTCCTTCGATTTTCTCAGTTTTATTAGTCTGAGGCATTAAACAGTAAATTAAGATGCGTTAAAAAAAAAATCTGACTGCCTCATGAAAGTAAAATCGGGGAAATCGTCCAAAGTTTCTCAATACAACGGCTACAAATTCAAGATCCAGGATGCCAATTATGGAAGAAAAATATGTGATACGTCATGTAATATAACAAAGATTAAGTAGAGAAAAAAAAGTTATATAAGATATTGAATGCATTTGTAAAATGAATTTTATACCTTATATATAAGAACTAATCTAAAAACCTATCTTATTTTTACAAAGAATCAATGTCTCACATCATGTACACGTTTCCGCATAAAATCTGTAGCTGAGATTAATTACTGTTCACATTTAATTATGTTAAATGAATTAAAATTAATTATAAATATACAGAGTCAGTGAGCATGGCATTAGTAAATAATCATATATTTGCTTCGTCTCATTAACATCAATTATCATATATAATAAACAGTATCAAACAAAAGCATCTTTTCCTCCACATGTCAAGCTTGTCTATCCATTCCAGTACAAATTCTACATGATGGAGAGAGAAGACTACAATGGTATATAAATTTAATTAAGGAAATAATGATAAACGTCCGTGATACAATTCTAAGTTGAACAAAATAAGATAAACAATAATACAGCAAAAAAAGCACATATGAACATCATATGTAAAGAAAAACATCCCCATGAACTATGCAGATACAGGTATTGAGTTTGATACCTGTTTAAGGGCCATAGATTGATCCAATAACCCTCTATCATCTTAACCTGCTTCATCCTCAACTCAAGTTACACAGGAATTCAAGAGGGCACATTAAAGTGAAAAAGCCAGGATATAACAAAGGCAAAAACCATACAAGCTAGCAGGAAATTCAAAAAACGGTGACCCTGCCAGAAATTTCGAGTTTCTGCAGGTGCTGTAGGTCCAGATGGTGGTACCATTGAACCATCACTTGCTTCATTCCATTGTTCAGTCATTTGAACTTCAATAGCACCAGCTACATTGCATGCAACCGATCCACAGATTTCACAAGTTCTGTTAATCATACAAATCAAATTATTAGTGCAGTTAACTACTAAAAGTAAAACATTAGTTGTAGTAAATTTGTAAAAGTTTTAAAACACAGGGAGAAGTAAATTTGTAACAGAACATGTAAAGCTCAACTGCATATCAAAGTCTTACAAGTTTGTGACATATGTGATTTAAAAAACAACAAAACTGTTATTAGATGAAAAAAAAATGTTAAATTTTGATCCTACAAAGACCATCACTTACCAAGCTACTAAAAGCAGCTAAAATTAAATGCTCAAAAACACTACCATTATTTGCTACATCAGAATTATAAACTACAATTATGATGTTTTAAAAAGAATAAAACTTGAGCGATTTCTTAATACCTTTCGGTAGAATAACTACTACTCTTATACACTTGGTACTTCAGTTCATATTAGCAAACATATTATTTACAAATAAACTAGAGTTTGACAGTCAAACTTACAAATAAACATCAAATAATTGAACTTGCATTTTCTATAAATAACTCAAACTTTATTCCCTTCATTCAATTAGTATGCTCATAATGAAAAGCCCATAGTAAGAGGCTGTCATAAAATTTTTTTTTGTGGATTAACTTATTTTTCCTTTTATATGATGAGTAATGGCTCGCTCCTGTTCTTGTGGTTTGGTGCTTTGTTCACCGACCCTAAAAGAACTTTATTATTTTCTTTTCGAGGACTAGAACGGTAGAAAGAAGGAAATATCATTCAGAAATAGGAGAACAATCTAGATGCAAATTTTTTTCATATTTCTTCCCATGGTTTAACACTTTAACCATCAGATTTATGTACGGTTAGAAGTAAAAAAAATTCAGACAAAAAAACTCATGCTTTAAAAGTTGTTAAAGTGAAATAGTACAAGTAGAAAATCGAAGTTCTGCTTTAACAATCTCAAAAGCTCAAAAAAGACAAAAACTCAAAGCCTTGCAAAATATTTATGAAATTACTTTTTCAACAGTCCAATTTGCACATGACAGTTGGCCAGTCCACCAAATACTGTAGAGCCAATAACCAACATATACCAGACATTGGCTTTGCTTAAGTCTTCCTGAAAATCCACATACACTCAGAATGTATGAATGTTTTTAATGCGTTTTAAGCATATTTAACACAATTGAAACTCAAATTCTGAAACTTATTTCTATTTTAAAGAAAAGTTACTAATAGAACCCAAGATCACGTAGAAACCTTTGCATGTTTGATACAGTCAACTACAACCCTAGTCAAGAACTATTGAAAAAAAGTAAAGAAGATTTTATCTGAATCAGAATTGAAACAGGCAAGACAAGCATTATTTGTCATTTGAAGGGGAAAAAGGAACCAAGAATAAAAAAAATTGGGAGTCATCACTAAAAGAGAAGAACTAGACACTATGGAAGATCAGCAAGGTAAAAACTACCAAGAAAACTTTGTCATGATCAGCATTTTGTTCTCAGATATATTCCCCAAAGCAATATTATGACTTATAGGTGGAAGCTTCCCAAGACTTAACTGGGATTTTAATGTTAGTAATATCTGGGAACCTAAAATGATAGATAGGAGGCTTATTTTGAAGGTTTCAGATCATAAAAACAAAGCAAAGTAAATAACTAGAAATGAAAATTGGCTAAAAAAGAATAAACAAGGGGGATGAGTGTCATATATCAAAGTTTCATATTTGCAACAGTTTATTTTATTCAGTGCTGGTAGTGAAAGGCAGATCAAATCAATTCCAGAATAAGTATAATCTGACTATTTAGTGCAAATTTTCAGTATGCACTCCACCATAATAGCACCTGTGATGAATAAACATAAAAATGACTTAACTGCTTCTGCATCATCTATCCGGTAAGGTATCACTGTATCAGTTTTTCTATCTTCTAGCATATTTATTCAACCAAGCAAGTGTAAAGTGATTTTTGTTCCAATTTTTCCATTTTCCACTTTCCACTTTCTCAACCAAAACAACCCATAGAACTATACGTTTAACTTCCAAAAGTATCCTTCTTTTGGCACACTCAACACTCCAATTATCAATTAGTTGATTTTTGAATTTGGAAATGGCTAGACCCTGCCAACAATAGGTGAAATTATTACTTCATGAAATGCAGGTATCATGAACGTCCTAAGTGAATGATACAACTTATTCATAATTTGTTTTCAAGTAAAGAAAAATGGAATCAATGAATAACAATGACCTAGTCAATAATTACAGTGACCTCCCGAGGTCAACGTTGATTACACTGTAACGTTTTTTGATTGGAAAGCAACACCCACCTCCCTTACTTTATGTAATGCCTTTACATTTTGACATCCTTCTTTCAAAAGAAATTCCACATGACTCTCCTTTTCTTTATGGACAATACAGGGAGTCTTATTAAAAATAACAATGCAAGGGAGGTAAGTATAATTTTTCAAACAGAAATTCGGTGAAATTAACACAAACTTCAGGTAAGGTCAGTGTAATTACCCCATAAATAAATGAAGGACCTTCACAGCAAACACCATGTTAGTTAACTTAGGGTAGCCAAAATCCATCTGTTTACAAGCAAGAGGATATATGGAGGCAGAGAAACAAATAAAAAAAATATTGGAAAAGCTGATACACATGCTTGGACGGTCAGAGCTGCAAATAGGATATTTTCAGCTCCCTTCCAACATTTTCCTTTCAAGCATTTAATCTTTACCTGAACCGTTTTTGGAATAACATATCTAATTTAGCATACACCATGTCCTTCTGTTTGCAAAGGAAGAATCAGATTCAGACTCTATTAAGACACTTCATCAAGCAATATCCTTAAACCCGCATCATTATCCCAATCCTCTTCGCATCATAAGCCTATTCTAAGGGTAGGTAAGCGCAAATAGACAAGTCAAATAGCACAAGATTTGGTAGAGGAGTATCTATGCCACAAGTTAAAGCAAATCCACCAGAGTACCTTGTTCATAATTTCATCCAAAAACAAAAATATAACAACTTAAAAAGATGAGTACCGAATAGTACACATCAATCTTAAAAATTCACAGTACTTTTGCCAAGCAAGCACAAATCATTAAGTGTACTTACTTGTTGCCCTTGATCTTGAACCAAGCTTCAGCACAGTGTTTGTGAGCAGCAGCCAAATCATCTTTGCAAGAGCATCCAAGCTCAATGGGAATCCCAGATTCATGGTTTGTCATATCCATGCTGAGATGACAAATCCTACAATCCCTCTCCACATTAGCCAAATGCACCTTCACTTCAGGGACTGCACCCTCATCCAGATCCACCTCCACAGAACACTCTGATGCAGATGATTTTCTCTCCTTCTCAGAAACTCCCACAATCTCAGTACCAGAATCATGTGAGGACCTTTGCTCCTCATCTGACCGGTCGCCGGTGTCAGAGCACTCCTCGCCGCCGGCAGAGCTCCGGTTACAACACCCATTGCCTATGTCAACAACATGAGACTTGTCCTCAGTAACCAACATTTTGAACACCCAAGTTGGGAATCTTCATGTAATGACTCAGGGAGGCAAAGATCATTAATACCCACCGAGTTTTTAAGGAGAAAGTTCGAGTCTTTGTGAACCCCAACACGAGAAAGGCAAGAGTTAAGTGAATTGTGTGCAAGGTATTACTCTATTGTGGTAGGTGATCTCTCTCTCCTGAGTCTCTGACAAGACCTTAGAGAGAGAGAGAGAAAGAGAGAGAGAGAGAAAGAGAGAGAGATAGTGAATCAGAAAAGATGATACAAGAGAAACAGCATTATGAACATGCAGTGATCTGATGGGGGAAATTTGGCAAAACATTTTTCCATTTTTTTTTGTTTGTTGCTATGTAAAAAACTAAAAATAAAAATAAAAATAAAAATAAAAAAGAGGGTCTTGGAAATCTAACAGTGTCTCAAAGTATTATAGTTTTTAATACTATGTCTTATTTTCTCCATGTCCATGTCCTTACCATAATAACAAGCAAAAGAAGCCTTAAAACAGGAGAGATTCTTGAACACGGGTCTCAGTGAAGTGACATGGTCTTATGAGTTATGAGATAAGTGGAGCCCACCTATCTTTTTCTCTTGACGAGTGTGGAGAGAAAATTCCGTGGTTTTTCTACTACGGACTACCAAATCATGAGTGCAACATAGCAGAAAATGCAAGAAAGGATGAAAAGGAAAAGGGGTATGAGCATGGAAAAAGGATTTGAAGAGTGTGCTTATGATAGACAGAGGTCACCTAAAAAGCTCTTTCTTTTGCCTCTGCCAAGAACAGATAAAATTGTGAAAAGCACAAAATTCTTTGTCCTCTTTGGTAACATTGCTTTCCCTTTCTCCCTTTTTTTGGGTTGTCTTTTTATGTATACCCCAATTTTCTTAATTTCTCTAACATTGTTAACATGAAAATATGAAACAAAGACATACAATAGTTGAATGGATTTTTTCATGCGCTTCTTCTTCATCTTCTTTTTGAAGAGGGTTTTTTTAATAGTATTCATGTAATATTTTTACAAAATTTTAGAAGCTATTGTTTAATGTTTACAATTTCTTTACATTGTGTAAAAACAATTAGATTTAAGTGTAGTTATTTGAATTTAATTTTGATGTATTATTTATGTATAATACTTCATATTTTTTATTAAAATTTATTATTTATGTGTTATAAATTTATTAAAAATTAAAACATATTATTCTATTATAGCATAAAATATACTGGAAATTCTTATAATTTAGATTCAACTTATTTCAATAATATATAATGTCCTTGAATGTGCATTATGACTTCAGGCAATAGTCAACAGGAGTGCGTAAAAAAATTTATTTTCGTATGAGGGACTTTTTTAAATTTAGTTTTCGTATAATTTTTTTATTTTAGTCCAGGTATATATGTTTTAATTGTTTTTTTCGTTTGTTATTTTTATAATATTTTGTGTTAAATTATAGTAAAATAAAATATAAAGAACAAATATAATTAAAATTGATATTATATATAAGGATTAATACATACCAAATCCTATTAATTCGTTTCTTATACTTTACAGTAAGAAATATTAATTTCATAGTATTATTACTCAGTTGGTTTACATTTCAAAAATCAATTTCCAAACATTTTAATAAAAATTTGATTAAGATTATCTTTTATTACATATCTCAATTGTTTTAATAATTTAAAATTAATTAATCAAAATTTATTCTGTTCAATTTTAAAATATAAAGACTGTTAATAGGGTAGGGAAATTCTGTTTTTATCAAGTATTAAAGTATAATTGTGAAACTAATTTTAAGGTTGAAATAAGAATTACGTGAAATTAATAAAATAGTGACTAAAAACTTCGACCGTATGATATAGATAAAGATTTCTTTGATCACACAATTTACCTCAACTCCGATAATCTAATGTCTAACAATGAGAAAAATGAACCAAACAACAATGAAACGAAAATAAAGAAAAACTAAAATAAATATTTTTATGAACCATATAAAAGTATTAAAATATTAAAATTTTCAGCTCACATAACTCTCTTTTATAGGTTAGCTATTTTAATAATTATCAACATTTTCTAAGCATTCTCTTCATTAACGTTTAAAATTTCAACGGTATTTTTTCAGTTTTATCTTAGATACATCTTCACAATCTCTTATTTATTGTAAAATATATTATTATTTAATATTATGATATTTAATTTAGTTATCGAATATTTTATTTAAATAATTTATAATAAAATATTTAATTTTTATTGATAAAAATTTTAAATTATAAAAATAAAATAATACTTTTTGTAGAAACATTACTGAAAATTAATTTATAAAAAATTAAAATTAAAATTTTTAAATTTTAAAGAAAAAATTTATTTCTTTAATAATATATTTTTTATTAAAAATATATCACATAAAAAATGTAATCATCATATTTTTTTATAATATATAATCATTAAAATAATAACAAAATTATGTGTATTATCTTGTTTTTCTAATGAAAATATATATAAAATAAAAATAAATTAAAAATATTACTTTATTTTAAGATAATAATTTAACTTAAATAAAGTAAAATGTTAAAATTTAGAATTAGTAAAAATTATAATACTTAAGTTTCAATTTAATAATTATGTTTTTATTTATAATTTTTATTATTAGCTAATTTAACAATTAGTAATATTAAATATTTTTAATTTTTAATTAATTTTTAAATTTTAATTTAATTTTTATTATTTTATTAACTTACACGTTAATTTTATCAAACATGTTTTAAAAATAAAAAATAAAAAATATCATTAAAAATATTGAAGTAATTTTTAAGAAAATGTTATCAACTGCCCCAAAAACTAACTACTAACAAACTTTATCAACTGCTCCAAAAACTAACTACTAATAAACTTTTTTAATTTAAACTTTCAACTGGATCAAATATTTTACCAAACATTTTTAATTTTAAAAACTAATTTAGACGGTTACATTCTTTAAGTGCCGAAATGGTTAACTTGACAAAACAAAATAAATGTCATCGTGATATTCGGTAAGATAGATAATGGCTATGCCACGTTGAATAAAGAAAAACAATAAAGAAAAAAAATATCTGCAAGTGCAATTTACCAGATCCTCCTTAAAGTAAGAAATTAGCTTGGAAAATATCAGTTAAATAAAAATTAGTTAATTAAAATTTAATTATTTAAATATAACATATTCTATAGAAATAGTTAATTAATATGTAAAATAAAAATAAAAATGTGTTATTAAATTTATTTAAATAGTTAAAATTAAAATTTATATATATATATATAAATTTTAAAACAACCATATATAATTATATGATCTAAAGTTATTATTTTTTCTGTTAAATATTTTAACGTAATATGCCTCTGTCGTTTCTCTCTCTCTCATGATTTTTTTTTTTTGGAACATTAATTCTTCACTTTTCTATTTAAAATCAATCATTGAAAAGCCGAATGCCAAGTTACCCCACGATCCAAGATACTGGATTCACCATCCATTGTCGTTAAGCAGTATCAGGTAGAGCCACTGGTTGGTCCTCCAACTCAATGGGGCCAGGCTAAGGGGCAAACCCTGCAGATCTTGATGGCTACATCAACCTAATAGAGTCACACACTTTACCGCTAAACCCTATAAATGAACATTGAGCCTTAATTTTTCCTAATTGGAGCGAATTTAGTACACTTTAACATATTCTTTTTTTTAATATAATCTTTGTAATTGGTTGAAAAACAGAAGTTCCCTCTTTTTATAGTGAAACTCGGCATAAAATTTACTTAACAATAAGAACGTTAGAAATAACGTGTTTGTTACTTTTATTTTTTTCGAATGTTCTCTCAGACAAAAATATTTCAAAAGCGATCCATGATGCTGATGTCATCATGTATATAAATAATTCGTCAGGATAAAATGTCAAGAAATAAGAACGAAAATATTCCTTAACTAGATCTAATTGGTATATATATTTCCAGATTATAGTTACCAGGAAGTACTTCAGGAAAACTCTTCACGTCAATGAAGAAGCCGAAAAGAGCTACTCGCTCAATAAAGTTGATGCTCTACACGGTGCGGTTGACGGTACTGAAACAAACTTATACCATCTATGATCTATCACCCACCATAAAATGCCACAAATGAAGGTTGAAATCCACTTAAGGAAGCTTAGGTTAGCGTCAAACTTCTGCAGGCATTGCAAAATGTTGCCTAGCCATCTTTGTTGATAGCACTTCCTGCATCACACCCAAAAACTTGGCAGGTCCCTCCTCAAATTGAACGTAGTTATTCTTCAGACCTTGTTGTAAGAAGCCTGCTTGCGAGGCAGTGGTGGCCCCTTGAGATGCTGTCAAGTTTGCAGTGTTCTCAGTTACTCCAGCACTATAATTGTCAAGGCCACTCTTGATCCAAGCTATATTGTTTAAGTCTGTAGCTATTGAAATCAATTCACGACTAGAGAAGGAGGGTGGTTCCAAATAGTCAACAAACTCAGGACCTAGCAGTGAACCATGTGAATGGCTTTCCTTCAATTCTGCTGCACAGCAGCCATGACCACATTGCAATGGAACCATAGGCTCACATCCAATACCATCAAACAACTTGCAGGATCCTACATCTGGCTTCGGGGATTGGATCAAAGGGTTCTGCATTGGGAAGATCTTTGAACATGATTCAGTTGTCGTCCTGCCTGGAGGATTATAAACACTAAATGCACTAACACGTGCTACTGGTCGATAAAGGGTAGGATGTCCCTCCACTTTAGCATCATCTTTTCTAGGAGGTTTCTTTTCATTATCCATCATCGCATTTCTGACTTCTGCAGTATTCAATGAAGTGATATCAATCGACATGGTTTCTTCAGAGGATGCCTTTGTTTTTTCTAAGTTACCATCTTCGATCACATCAGCATGTGCTGGGACATATCTTCCCAGTTCCATGCACCTGCGCTTCAGTGTAGAATTCCAATGATTTTTTATAGCATTATCTGTTCTACCTGGAAGAAGTCTAGCAATTGCTGCCCATTTGTTTCCATGGATTGCATGGGCTGAAACTATGATACTATCCTCTTCCTCTGCAGCAATTCAAGTTTCATTAGATTTTGATAATTGACAGAAAAATATTCATAGTGGCTGGCTAATTTGTCAATTAAATGATAACAAGTTTACTTCAATAGAATATACACCACACAACAGGAAAATTCACTAGTGGAACAAAAAATATATGGATTAGACAGGAACTGACATGAACCTTCCATAGAGTAGGCAGGCAGCAACTATCAAGATTTTCTTTTCATTCAATTCAAGCATGTCACACATTAACACAACAGCATGGAGGACCTGAAGCTTAAACATATTTATGTAGTATTTTATTTTTATAAGTCCAAGGGTATGCTAAACCAAGCATTCTTTTCCAGAGACCATAAAATATTGTTTATGTTTGTGGTTTCCTTATTAAGGTCTAAGTTGATTTTTATTCCCACATGTAGATCTTTGGTTCATTCCTTCCTTCCTAGTTTGTTTTCCTGCTCTCTGTTCATTCCTTTTTTTTATAGATAAGACCACCATAAGTGTGATCAGACTTCTTTTGTGTGGAATTAATGCCCGTTCAAATGTCAGGTATGCTTAGGTCACAAGTCATTCATTGTAGATTTTCAAACCCCTTAAATAGTAGGTGAAGTCTACCCAATAGAGCTCAATTTGCCAATAGAGCCACACTTGGTTCCTGCTCTCTCCTTTATTCTCCTCCTAAAGACCACCCTGACACCGTCAACATAAATCTTAAACAAAATTTCAATGAAATTTATCCAGCCCCATCATCTATTCTAGCCTAAAGCACTCAATGAATTTCACCAAGCCAAAACTACTCATATATAAGGAATCTCTTTGCACAATTCCACAATGTACGGGTTTGTTATGGATTTCTTCACTATGAACAGCGTCCAGAGATTATTAATCCTCTATTGACCATTCCTTAGGGTTGTTTCTTCCATCAATCAAAGGGGTTTAATTATTGTGCAAAATCTTGCTATCACATATGGCATTCTCTCATGGTTATGTGCTTAGCTGCAATTCCATAGATCATAGAAGATGACTTGAAGATGATTTTTAACTAATCTTTTGTAATGTGATAAAGGATGTAAGTTTTTATGTCAAATAATTGTGTCTCAACTCTTAAATCAGTAATATAGCAGAAAGTTAAGCAATGAGACTGACGGATTGTTTGGATGGGGGAAAGGAAAAGAGAGAAGAGAGAAATGAGCTGAGCATAAGAGATGGAAGGCAAAACAATCTGAAGGTTGAGATTCATGCTTGGTTCTTGTAATTTATTTTATTGTTTGTCTCTAATAATAATAAATAGTTGTAGTTCGCTGATAAGTGATTAGGAATATATGAGTAATTGAAAGAGACAGTCCGGCCAAGATAGACGCTGCTACAATTACCTTTTTCAGAAATACATGACAAACTGAGAACAGTATGGAAATAAGGAAGCTGCATTGATTTCTTTGTCAATGGGTCTTATTAAAAAATGATCCTAGACAAAAATTTCAATAAGCTAGGAATCTAGTTGGTGTTCAGATCACAAAAGATAGGCTTTCCAAACTTTTGAGGGAAAAGTAAGGATTTATAACTATTGACTGAAAAATCAATGGTCGAAATTGTGATAAAATACATGCACATGAATAACAATGAGGTTCCTAAAATCTGCTCCTTTGATTTTCCAATCAAATGTTATAAATTTACACATTCTCCTCAAAGGTGCACCCCTCATTTTTTAGAAGTAAAATCATTAGTATAATATCAGTGGTTAAAATAGATCCTATAATTTATAAATAGCCAAATAACAACCAGGATAACCAATTACATATGCAAGTATAACAGTAGCTGACATCTCAACAGTGTGCAAGATAAATACATCTTGTGATTGTATTCATGACCTAAATCAAGTAAATATAAAGATGTTAACTGTCATATTCACTTGTTTAGCAAGTGAAAACAGAAATGAACTAAATAACCACATTCAACAATAGTTTAGAAAACTACCAACATTACCAAAACAAAAGTGGTAACTAAATTAAAAAATAATAATAATCCAACATAATCATTTAGTTCTATATCTAATATGATAGCCCAAAAATCTTGTATGTTCAATAACTGGCAAGTTGCAAACTTGCACCACACAAAAGGCATATTCATATTACCGCTAAACTATAGACATTAACCACGGTTTACCAACAAACATGTAAAGGTAGACATAGTGTACTAGGTATCGTGGCTATCTGAAATAATAACAAAAATGATCAATATACAGGTTGATAAAGTAGATAGTAGGGAGCTAGATAAGGTCTCACATCATGAGATGATAATAGATGTACAAAATGATTAGAAATACAAATGAGTATCAAAGTAGTGATGAAGCTAAAACTGAAAGGTGACACTGTCACCACTCTGCCAGTTCCTGGAACTATTTTGATTGCTTCTAACTGCATAAGCTATTTGAAATATGGTTGCAAACAACAAATTCAATTAACATGCCAAAACAACAAGGAGAAATACATAAGATCAACTTCAGCACAAGTAATAACACAGAGCATTTTCAGATGCCACTATAAAATACTCTTCTGAGCACCTTTGAAACTGTAATAGACCTAACATTAAACAAAAAATATATAATAAAATAGACGTTGGCTGAAAACAAAAAACCAGACATACTGCATATAAACTTCGTATAGAACCGCCAACAATACTGATTTGTTCCACTCTGAGAACAGATCATACTTGTATTAATATACATGTATTACTCAATTGTAAATAGGACCACTTTGAAGACTTCCTGAAAAGCATTAGACATCTCTTCACTAACACATTGTGGTGCTAACTTACTATAGTTGAAACATGCCAAGGTGTTTTAGCAACAATTTAAATGATATGTTAGTATCATCTGATTCTATTTGTTAATCCCCTTAAAAGTCATCCAACGATTTTTAATGTTTCTACTGGATAACAGCATTTCTTTCCATCAAACTTATCATACTGACTCAAATAAAGATTCTGTGAGTGACACTTCACAGTTGCAATGGTTATTCCAGCATCCAATTTCCTTGTTTTATCACTGTCAGTTTCTTCGTAAATAACACGATTTAAATATCATCTTCAACTCAAAATGTCAATAAGAAAAGAACAACCAAATATTATATTATATTATTTATATATACATATACAAAAAAACACAAGTAGGAGAGCATCATTCAGTCCAAAATAAGCAAAGAAATAAAGAAAATCAAAAGCTCTAAAATTAAAAAGAGCATAAGACATAATAACTTCAAATCTATAAATTAAAAATAATATATATGTTCAGTTATTCACACATTTTCTTATAGTCCAAATCTTGTACCCTAATTCTAGAAACATCGACTAAGCACAGTATCAGAGGGGAATGGAGATTACCGGTGAACGGCTTGCGTTTCACGCCAGGGTCCAGCTGATTACACCACCGGAGCCGGCACGACTTGCCGGACCTCCCCGGAACTCCCCGGGCGATCATACTCCAGTTCCTCGCCCCGAACTGTGCCACCAATCGGCTCAGAACAGCGTCCTCCTCCGGCGACCAAGGTCCCTTTACTCTTCCTGTGACGGAACCATCGCCGACCACCGACACATCAGCATCGCCTCCCGCAACTTCCAACTCCTCGCCTCCGCCGCCGCCTCCGAACTCTGTGGCAGCGACGCCATTACGAGGGGTTGGCTCGGTGGAGAGGTCTTCTTCGGTCATGGCGGTTGTTTGGTTGTTTCGCTATCTGTTACTGTCAGTTTTATTTGTTTTAGCTCTCTCTCTCTCTCTAACTAACTGCAATTCCGATTGGGGCACACGCAAAATGTTTCGCCTTCCTCTTTGCCCATTTTATAACCCCGCTTTTGTTCAAATGACTGATTTATCCCTATGCAGTCAACCTGAGAACGACGCAGTTTTGAAAGAAACACAGGAGAATTGCGTGACGAGTCTGTGCCGTTTCGGAAACGTACAATTCCTTTAGTTGACTAGGAATGTTTGTTGACCTGTGACACGGCAGATTGTGTGAGTTTCGAAATAATCCCTAGGTTAATCGTAATTTACCCAATCGCCATTCTTAACAACCGCCTTTGGGATTTGAATTTTGCAGAAGTAATTATCATATTTTCTAGATTACGAGTTTACCCTTCCAATTACAGACTTGGGCTTGGGCTTCTGGATAATAAGTAGGCCTTACTTTTTGCAACTTTTTTTTTTCTTCTTGCATCCCCTTAAATTTTTGTAGATTTTTTATTCCAATTTTATCCTTAACACCCTCTGGTGTGTATTATTTCAGATAAAATGTTAGTTTCCGCAAGTAAATCTATTATCCGCAAACAAGGCTTACGTTCCTGTTCTGCAAGTAACATCCTCCGTTATCTAATTTCTAGTTTGTAAGCATATGGGTAGACTAGATATAGGGTTTTAGATTTGCAGTTTGTTGTTCTTAGTTCGTACCGAGGAAGAAGACGATTCATAAGTTAACATTTCGCAAATTAGTTTACGAAATATATCAAATGTATTCCGTAAATTAGATTACGGAATACATCTTATACATTCTGCAAACTAGTTTGCGGAATGTTAACGTATACAAACTGCAAACTAGTTTACGAAATGCACCAGATGTATTCCGTAAATTAGTTTATGGAATGCATAGAGGAGATCAGGGAGGAGATGTGTTCCATAAACTAATTTGCGGAATACATCTGATGCATTCCATAAATTAGTTTACGGAATACATATGATGTATTCCATAGATTAGTTTGCGGAACACACAAAATACATTCTGCAGATTAATTTGCGGAATACATTACTGGTGCATTCCGTAAATTAGTTTAGGGAATACATACGATGTATTTCATAGATTAGTTTGCGGAACACAAAAAATACATTCCGCAAATTAATTTGCGGAATACATTAATGGGTTCGATGATTCATCTTTTCCGACGCCTCTCCAACACTACTTTCCTCAATTCCTCCACCCGCCAACAAAAAAAACTCAACTTACATTCAATAACAATGATGGAGAATGCTGGAATGTTATAATGATAAATGTATTTAGGTCTTTTCATATACAAAGAGGATGCAAAAAGAAAGCAATCCCATAATAAATAAATCCTACTTTGGAACCTTTGGTCAAGCCTTCTTCGATGGATCAACTCCTATCCATATGCATTACTTCTAAGCTTGGATTAGAAAAAGGAAAGTGCTTTTAATACACTTTTTTTTTTTTAAATTTTTACACATCTTAATTTTTTAATAGTTTTATATTTTAAAATTATATTTTTATATTTTATATAAAACATACTTGTCTATCTATCTATTTTTTTATAAATTATATATCCTATATTACATATCCTTATTTATCTATTTTTTTAATAAATAATATATCTTATATTACATAACATTATTTATTTATTATTATTTTACAATAAAATTATATAATATTATTAGGTCAACGTGAATATTATAAATAAATATCTATACCTAATTTAAATTTGTACTACAAACTAATTATTTTCAATATCTTTTTTATGCATACTAAAAATAATAAAGTTTAAACAAACTATTAAAAAAATTTTCACCATTCAACCTTTATAACTTTGTATTTTTGTAATATTTAATATAATTTTTATAAATTAAAATATGTTTATCTACATATATTAATATATAAAATATTTTATTAAAAATTATAAATATTTATAAGTATATTTATCCATATATAAGTATATCAGTATATATATATATATATATATATATTAAATCAAAATCAATTATCCTTCATTATCTTTATTAAAATTGAATTTTTGCTTCAAACTAATTATCTCTTAATATTTATTTAATAAGTTTAAATTAAAATTTTATATATTTTTTCAAACATCATAAATTTAAAATGTAATTATTAAAAGATAATTATTCTAAAGTTTAAATATATTTTTAATTTTTATGAATATGGTTAAATTTAATTCTAATATCCAAAAAAATGTTAATTTTAATTCTCATAAAAATTTAAAAATAAGCTAAATTATCAATTTTTTATGATAATCATTCATTTAGATATGTCACTTCAAAATAATTGTTGAGATAACATAATCATATATATGCTAAGTGAGTTATAAATATTTTTTTTAAAATTTTAAAATTTAGTAAGACTATAATTAATTTTTTTAGGAATTAAAAATAAGTTTAATCAAATTTATTCGAACTAAAAATATATTTTAAGTCTTAGTTTACAATATAATTTAATTTGAATAAAAATAGCGTAGGATAATTGGTTTGAGCTTAAAATATATATTGATATTATATATATATATATAATTATGTTATTTAATTTGATTTAATTAAATTAATAGTTTTTCATATAAATAAATAAATAATAAGGATGTGTGATATAGAATGTGTAAAAAAAATAAGAATATAAAAATAAGGATGTATAACATAAGGTGTTAAAAAAATACAATTTTGAAATGAAAAAGTATAAAAGAATATAATATAAAAAATAAAATAAAGGAGGGTTAAACTAATTTCCTAAAAAAAATGTTAAAGTACGGTTGTATCCAGATGAATTTGGTCCATTTTTAAAATAAAAAACAACCAATTAAAATCAATTAGTTTAATTTGTATTTAAAATTGAATTTTTTTTCATCAAACTCAAATGAACCCAACTTGATAAAGAATGAGTTGGATTAGTTTTTTAGGTTGATAATATATATATATATATATAATATAAATTATAAAATATTATAAAAATATGTGTGCCTATGTAATGTAGTGAAAAAAATTCAACATATCAAATTGTTGTGATGTATAAGAAATTGGTGAAAAAAATTGTTATTTTTCTAGAAAATTTGGACAAATAATATTTTCAATTACAATCCAATACTCAAGTTAGCCTTAATTTTCAAAGTAACAATATACAAATTGTGTATACTCTTTCTTATGACATGGGTTTTTTTATATAACAGGTTGACGTGCTATAGTGTCATTGTTTGGTGAATGGGATGAATCCCTTACCATTTTTCTTTGGATAAAATTTGAAATTACCTAATTGTATATAAATGTATAATATTTTAACTTCTTTTGAACATCGAAAGTGTGAATCATGTAAATGAACATATGTAACATTGATACACAAGTTATAAGTACTCTACCCGTATGGTTCCACCATGTCTATCCTTTTTCAATTTTGATTAACTTATTCTCCTTAGTAATTTTTTGCTATTGAAATTGACTCTTTTAGAACTTTTTCAAGCTGGATACAATTGACAAAAGGGCTAGGAAAGATAATCCATCCCATAGAAAATATTTTTTTTTTCTTTGCATAACACTCTAGCCAAGGACCAAGGCTTTATCCTTGTCCAGCTTATAAACATTCGAGGAACGGGATCTCTCAAAGGATTCAATCGTGCTCTTAGTACGAAGGAGTATCATTTATCCTTATCATTGGATTTCTAGTGACATGATGAGGACTGAGAAGGAATCGTTTGTAAAAAAAAGTTGGCAAAATCTATTTTATCATTATTAAAGATAAAAGGTTAAATTGGATGATTTCAATGATCTATAAGAAAGGGGGAGTTTTCTATTCACCTCCACTGGAACCAAGGATTATTTATTTTTACATGTATGATTCTACCATAATTATCCTTGACATAAGGCTACCTTCAAGGTCGTTTGAGCAACTGGTTTTAAGGAGGTTGGATGAGTGGCATACTCAAGTCCATCTAAATGGGCAGGTATATCTGGTCACATTTGAATTGATGTGTACCTCCTTCAATCTGAACCTTAGGTTGAACCTCTTTATCACACTAGTTAAGGGTAAATAACTATATATGACAAGGATGATGGCAAGGCCTCAATCTTCACCTTAAAATATATATGATGAAAAACATTTTTTCAGCATTTAGACCAACTCTTATAAGAGAAATCGGATCAACTTCCAGCATGAGTTCTTCAAGATGAAATGAGTGAAAAATGTTAAAGACGAAAACAATCAGGTCCCACTATAGGATAATCACATGGAAAGAACATTCTAATTTCAATTTGTTTCTTATGTATACATTAAATGAATTTTTTTTTATAAGAACATGAAAACAAATTTTCACCATCAAATTTTATTATGAATAATCAAAATTAAAATATATAAATTATATAATTTTTTTTTAAAAAGTCACATTACTTTTAAAAACATTATGACTTAAAAATATTAACAATACCTTTTAAACACACTTCTCAATATATTTGATTAGCTTTTTTAAATATCAAAGTATTTATAATTATTTTTTAAAAATTATTTCATTTTTAAAAAACGACCAATAGTTAAAAATATGTTAAAAATTAAATTGAAAAGAATATATTACTAATATTTTCTCTATGGTTTGATCTTAAAAAATATAAGTTTAAAAACTATACTGATAAAGATTAAATTTAATTATTTGGATTTAAACTTGATCAGATACAAGGAGCAACCTAATTTAAAGAAAGTGCGGTGTTACTTGCATTTACGCAAGTAGTACAGATACGGTTACGGCTTTTTAAATGTTTTGTAGCATAACTTTTGTCTCTGGTTGGTTTAACTGAACAAATAAAATCAAACTTTAAACAAATAACTTATATGGATCTTGCACTAGTGAAAAATACGATATTATAACAAGATTTTACATCGATTTTTTTAAAATCGATGTAAATAAAAACGCGGTGGCATTTTTGTAAATAAATGTAAATTTTCTACATCGGTTCCTTTCCCAACCGATGTAAAAAGTGAGTTTTTTTTCAAACTTTCTACATCGGTTACGAAATAAGAGATGTAGAAATTACTTTTTACATCGATTGTTCTGGAACCGATGTAGAAAGTGGATTTTTTTAAAACTTTCTACATCGGTTATTTTCTCAACTAATGTAGAAAGTACTTTCTACATCGGTTCTGAGAAGCAACCGATGTAGAATGTCTTCCCCTGTCACTTATTTTTCGACGTTGTTCGTGTTTAACCTCATTGTCGACATCCTTATTGTTCATGATTTCACTCCGTGCTTACGTTCGTGGTTGTCGTCGCCATTGGAACGATTTTGTTCGTTCGAAGTCGTCGTCGCGCACCGTAAGGTTCGAACTCGTCTTTGTTGTTATTTATGCATCTCATTCTATTATTATGGTTGAAATTTACATTTATTTTGGTTGTATTATGTAATTTTTAAGCTTCTTATTTGGCTATACTGTGCTGTGTCGTCGTTCAACCACCGTTGTGCCTCCATTTGGACACCGCTTGGCCACCGCTCAACCATTTTGTGTTGACTGTGAGGTATGTTCTATGCACCTCTACTTTGTGATTGCAGATGTGAAAGTTTGCTTAGGGTTTATGTATGTTATAGTATTGATTTTGAGTTTAAATATGTTGGTTTGTTTTCTTGAGTTCAAATATGAGCATACCCTTAGTTTCCCGTTCAAGGTTGAATATAATGAGTATATTACTAAATAAGTAAATCATTCATTATATTAAATCTTGAATTGTCCAAGTTGGACAGTTTGAGACTAAAGTTTTTTATTCAGTGGTTAACAATTTCTTCATAAATCTTGTAAATTGTACTTGATTAAATTTTGGTTTAGTTCATTTTGCATTGTCTTTGGGTACATGCTTCATTATGGTAAATAAAACCATAATGAAGTTATGTACTTGGAGACTAATGCGAAATGCTGCCGAAATTTCACCAAGTATGATATTCAAGATTTTAGAAGTATGTTAATCGATGAATAAAAAACTTTTTTCTCGAATGGGATAGGGTCTTACCAATAATGAGGATAATAAATTAACAACAATGAGTGACAAGGTTAATCCTAAATCATGTGTTGATGATTCTTGTATAGTATGGATCGTAGTTGGATAAATGCTAAACGAACGAGCGATGAGTACGAGAATGGGGTTGAAGAGTTTTTGAATTTTGCGCAGACAAATGTACCTCAGAGTAATGAACAATTTTACTGTCCGTGTGTTAATTGTCTAAATGAGAGACGTTTGTGTGTTGGTCAAATTAGAGAGCATATTCTTTGTATACAAAATGGACATGACATGGTGAGTTATTAGGCATGCCAAGTGTGTCACAGACGGTGGAGGTTGATATAAATATGGAAGATTGGGTAGAGGATATGATTCGTGATGTAGGGCATGCTTCATTTGAGCGGGCAAATATGTATGGTAACTTATCTACTGATTCAGAGAAACCTTTGTATCCGGGATGTACTACCTTTACACGATTGTCAGCAGTGTTAAGATTATTCACTCTGAAGGCAAGGAATGGGTGGAGTGATAAAAGCTTCACTGAATTATTTGAACTGTTGGTAGAGATGCTTCCGGAAGGTAACACATTACCAAAGCGTAATTATGAGACGAAGAATGTGTTGTGTCTGATGGGTATGCAGTATAAGAAAATACATGTCTGCCCTAATGATTGCATACTATACAAAAATGAGTTTGAAGGATTACATGAATGCCCTGTGTGTCAAGTTTCACGTTATAAACTGAAGGATGATGATTCTATTTGCAATGACAGCACAAAGCGGCCTCCAGCCAAAGCGTTATGGTATCTTCCAATAATTCCAAGGTTCAAACGATTGTTTTGTAATAAAGATGAAGCAAAGAACCTTAGATGGCATGTAGATGAAAGACTGATTGATGGAAAACTTCGTCATCCAGCTGATGGTTTGCAATGGAAGATGGTTGATCAACTATATCCCGATTTTGGGAATGAGCCAAGAAACCTAAGGCTTGGACTTGCAACAGATGGAATGAATCCGTACGGTAATTTAAGTAGTAAACATAGTTCATGGCCTGTACTTTTGACAATTTACAACCTTTCTCCGAAGTTATGCATGAAACGTAAATACATCATGTTGTCCATGATGATTTCAGGTCCACAACAACCTGAAAATCACATAAACGTTTATCTTGCTCCTTTAATTGAAGACTTGCAAAATCTATGGGAAGAAGGTGTGGAGGTGTTTAATGCGTATGGTAATGAAAATTTCAAGATGTGGGCAATGCTTTTTTGCATTATTAATGACTTTCCAGCATATGGAAATTTATGTGGATACAGCGTTAAGGGGCATAAAGCATGTCCCATATGTGAAGAAGGCACAAGTTACCATCAACTGCATCATGGAAGGAAGACACTATATCTTGGTCATCGTAAATTTCTCAGGACTAATCACCTTTATCGTAGATTAAGGAAAGCTTTTAATGGGTTGCCAGAAAATGATGTTGCTCCAAAAGCCTTAACTTGACAACAAGTCTACGATCGGGTTAAAAACATCAAAACTGTTTTTGGAAAGACTCAAAAAAAGGTCACGGAGACAAGGATATGGAAGAAAAGATCAATATTTTTTGATCTTCCATATTGGTGCAAACTTGATGTTAGACATTGTATTGATGTGATGCATGTGGAAAAAATGTGTGTGATAGCATCATTGGAACACTTCTCAATATACAGGGCAAGACTAAAGATGGAGTCAATTCTCGACTGGATTTGGTTCACATGGGTATACAACATCAGTTAGCTCCACAGTCTGTAGGAAAGCGAACATATTTGCCCCTGGCATGTCATACATTATCAAAAAAGAGAAAATTTCTTTTTGTGAGTGCCTACGTGGGGTTAAAGTGCCACAAGGGTATTCTTCAAATTTTAAAAGACTTGTCTCGATGAAAGATTTAAAGTTAGTTGGGTTAAAGTCTCATGATTGTCATGTGTTGATGCACCAACTACTTTCAGTGGTTATTCGTGACATTTTACCTAAAAAAGTTAGACATACAATAAGTAGGTTATGCTTATTTTTCAATAAAATATGTAGCAAAGCCATTGACCCTCTAAAATTGGATGAGTTGGAAAATGAAGCTTTCACTATCTTATGCCAATTGGAGATGTATTTTCCTCCATCATTTTTTGACATTATGGTTCACTTGGTTGTTCATATAGTGAGAGAGATCAGATTATGTGGTCCAGTTTATCTGAGATGGATGTATCCAATAGAACGATACATGAAAATATTAAAAGGGTATGTGAAGAATCCACACCGTCCCGAGGCATCTATGATTGAAAGATACATTGCAGAAGAGGCCATTGAGTTTTGTACAGAGTATTTGTCAGAGGTGGAACCCATAGGAGTTCCTAAGTCTCGTCATGAGGGAAGACACGGAGGTAAATGTACACGAGGCATAACTGTGAAAAACATGGGTCGTGCAGAAGTCCTTCAAGCACATTTGTATATTTTGAATAATATCGATGAGGTTCAACCTTACTTATCTACTCACAAAACTATGATAAGGGAGGAGAATGTTCGAATGAACGAGAAATGGTTGTTGAATGAGCATAACAAAACGTTCTTAAACTGGTTTGATGAAACAATTAAGAAGGATGATGGTGCCTCTGATACATTGAAGTGGCTAGCAAATGGCCCAAACTTTGATGTCATATGTTGGACTGGGTACGATATTAATCATTTTTCATTTTACACAAAGTCTCAGGATGATAAAAGTACCATGCAAAATAGTGGGGTTATGGTGGTGGTAGAGTCGATGCATTTTGCAAGTTCTAAAGATAAAAATCCTGTAAAGGCTTCCATATCTTACTTTGGAGTGATTGAAGATATTTGGGAGATTGATTACACCAAATTTAGAGTGTCTGTTTTCAAATGCAGATGGGTTGATAGTAACAGTGGTGTGCAAGTTCGATGAATTGGGATTTACATTGGTTGACCTTCAAAAAGTAGCTTACAAGGATGACCCTTTTCTCATGGCCCACCAAGCAAAACAAGTGTTTTATGTCCAAGATCCTTACTCCAAAAGATGGTCAGTTGTTCTTCAAGGAAAGACAACAATCGCTAGTGATGACACCAATGATCTTTCAAATATTGATATTTCTCAAACTCTCTTATCATCAAGGATATCTAGTATCAATGAAGAAACTGAAATAGATGATGTACATGCTATTCGAGATGATCATCATGAAGGAATATGGGAAAATGTTACTACATGATACAAGTTAGTTATTTATTTAATTATTTCATCATTGTATGTTTATTTTTAACTTATTTTAAAATGTTTATTACGTTTTTTATATTTAGTAGAGTTTCTAACATCTTTTCTCTTTGCTTTCAACAGGTACATGACTGATTATTACATTTCTTTTCAACTTTCAATACTTGTTTGATGTAATTTTAAGTTATTTCATTTGTAAATTAAAGTTTGATAATAATTAATGATGTATTTAGTTTAAATATATAGATTATGTGAATTCTGTATTGTCTGTCTGGTGATTCTCTATTGTCTGCCTGGATTCTGTGTGTATATGCAGGTATGTGAATAAATAATACGGTAGTATACCTAAACAAAATGAACATTAAAAAAAAAGAACTTTCTACCTCGGTTACGACCATAACCGATGTAGAAAGTACACTTTTTACATCGGTTAAAGCTATAACCGATGTAGAAAGTATACTTTTTACATCGGTTCTGCCCGCAACCGATGTAAAAAGTGTACTTTCTACATCAGTTATTTGCCCAATCAATGTAGAAAGTCATACTTTTTACGTCGGTTGCAGAACCGATGTAAAAAATCTTATTTTCTATATCGTCCGCTTCAACACCGTCTGAGTAACCGATGTAAAAAGTGGTTAACAACCGATATAAAAAACTCATTTTTCATTAGTGAATTGCATAATTTATTTGGGTGTAAATTAAACTTTCTCCAGAAAAAACCAGTAGATTCTAACCACGGTTTAGTTATGTAGTAGTCATTTAAAAAATTAGTTTGATAGGATTGTTCTATCATAGTAAAAACAAGTGAGTAAGGATGTTAGTTTTGTTTTCGCTTTCTTTCCAGAAATTTCTAGAATGGATCCAGTCCTTCATGGTCCGTAGGAGTAATGTTTAGTATACCTCACTTGTCAGTTATGTGAGTCAGCATAGTATAAGAAGAAGTAATAGGATTATCTAAGTTACCAGATGAGATAAAAAAAAATAAAAAATTAGATGAACCAATTGAATTAAAATGTTATATTAAAATTTTATTAATCTACTGAAATTATTTATCTTATTAAAATAACTTAAACAAATCCTACAAACAATATTTATGATTGAACTGTACATTTAACTACTGAATGGCAATTGAAAGAAAAAAAATACAAAATAAACAAATAATTATTTAATATTGATCATGAAATATATTATATATATATATATTTATATTTTATTTTAAGTTAATATTCATTTCTTGTTTTAAATATATTGATGATATTAATTTAATTCCACTCACTAAAGAAGAAAAAATTATTTTTGTGGAAAGATGGAAAATTAATATATTCTTAGAAGATTGATATTAAATTCATTGATTTTGTTTATAGTTAAATTTAATTAATTTGTTAATTGTTATGCTTTAAAAAATTGTTATATTTCACCATTGGAACAGAGAATTAATGGTGTGGAAGGTGGATATTTATTATCGTGAGGGGGGACTGAATGTAGGAAAATGCTCCATCAATCCTGGCCGTTTTAAAATTATTAATTAACTTAATAAAAATAATAGTATTAATTTATTTAAATAAAAAATAAATATTCATGCAAAATATTAACTCATTTTTAATATACAAGATTTTTTTTTGCTTAAGTGGGCATTGCACTTGTCATTTTTAAGTATTTTTTACAAGACAAAATTAAAATAAGTAATACCTTGATACGTTATATATTTAATATTATTTTAAAAATTATATATTTTAAGAAAATAAATAAAAAATTAAATGACGTCACTCTATGTACCTAGATAAATTATTGATATTTACGTTGGAATAAAAAAATATTGAATTTAAAATGTTTTTGAATATATTCTCCAACCCAAGGTTTGTTTATCAAATAAAGCTACAAAATTGTCAGGAAATCTATAAGAAACCAGGTTTACAGTAAATTTTCTAAAAAGAGAAAACAGTAGGAAAATTCTTAAGAAATATCAAGCAACAAAAACAAAAAAATTACACCCAAAAAAACTACAAAAAGTTCGGAGAAAATATATTTACAGGAAAATCTCAAGAAATATGAGCCCAAACGAAACAAAATCAGCATGGAAATCTTTAGGAAACACAAACCTGTCGATAAATTAATGGGAAATAAATTCACAGGTAAATCTTCAGAAGCTAAATCTGTTGGGAATTTTTTGGGGACAATACAGCTGCAATATAAATCCCAAAAAGTAATTTCTTCAAGAGAAAATTTTTAAGAATAGAAAATCTCCCAGGAAAAATCACTTGGAAACATGAAAATCTACAATTTTTTCATGAAAAATTGTAGAAAGCCTAAAATAGTAAAACCTGTATATTTTCATGAAAATCACTTGCAACAAAGTTTCTAGCATCTCTATATTTTCTTTTGGATTGTACATATTAAAAAAAAAAACAAATTGAAATAATTAAATATCCACAAAAATCCTGCAAAATAATTATCAAAATTCTGTACCGAAAACTTTTTTGTTACTGGTAATAAAGGTTTCTGTGTGGATTTTTTCTTTACCAAATGTGTCTGTTAATGGCACGGTATTGTGGCTGTAAAATATAGGGAGAGGTAGCATGGACATTTTAAACATGTCAAATATTAATAGAAAAAATAATGTTGAGCGTTAGTATTATTTCTATTAGTACATTTTTTTAATGAAAACTAGAGTATTTGTATAAATACTGTAAATTCACTCTAATATGTGTATCATGTATCGATAATATATATTTATTTTTACACTTGTTAATACGATGTATCATATTTTAAAATTATAATATTTGTATTAATGGTATAATTAAGGTTGTACAAATAAAGACAAACACAACGCCTAGCCGTGTATGGCATTTTTCTTTAGTGGAATGTTATTTCTCATCCATAACAATTTTTGTGTTCTCCTTAATTTTTGATTACTTTTTTAAAAAAGGTGAAAAGTAAAGGTAAGGAGAGCAATTAAAATAAGTAAACTTATCTTGAAACTTTATAAATACACATCTCAATCAAATCGTTCCACTCAGAAGGAAAAAAGACAATAAAAAGATTAGATCCCCAATTTATGGTTGTAATTAAGGTTCACAAAGTGCAATACAAAAGAATGAGAAAAAATTTGAGGAAAAGAGTTTAAATATGGAAACAGGACAAGAGCTTCACGGGGCCACTATCCATGGCCACGCACAGCCAATACCTTCTAAACTTAAAAGCACTGTACGTAATTTATTTTTTATCTGAAGAAAAATATACACCCTTTTTCTTTTGGTGCAGCTTGTGTCTTCTTCATAAAGCTTGTGTAGTCCAAGAAGGAGACATTTGAACTACAAATTCACACTTATAGACAATTTGTACACTCTTTTGTCCAAAAATTCTACTTCACCTAGGACCCCATCTTCATGTACAATTTCAATCCGTTGTCATTTCGTTAGAAAATTTGAACTCCATGCACCCCTATATATAAGAAAAATGATGACAAAAATACCACGTATATATTCTTGCTTCTAGATTACAACAATTGTTGATGTATTATTCCAAAACTTTTAAACTTGGAGTTTTTAATTTTTGCCGACCTAAATTATTTATTTTTACTTGGTATTTTTCTTTGCCGTTAATTTATGGTGATCAATTTATGATTTCCTTCATCACCGGCTTTATGGAAAACAAGTATAGAAAAATGTTGTTACCATGCATGATAGTCAAATTCGAAAGGGTAGGGTGGAAATTGTGAAAAGATTGATCCAAGGAGAGCATATTAATAAAAAAGAAAAATTGGTGAAAGCACAAGAATGCTGTTGTAGCTTCATTGAGATAACTGTGAAATGGCTACCCCTTAACTATCTATTTATTATGTTTAATGAAATTCAAATTACATATGTTCCCTATACTAACAGAGTAAAATGAATGTTTTGTCGTTTCTGGGTAATTGATAAAGAGAGTTAACAGCTCATTCTTTAACAGGAGCGGGGGGGGGGGGGGGGGGGGGGCTAGTAGGGGGGTTGGAACCATGTGATAAAAGGGATAGAGGAAAGTATGGGCTTTAAATTTAGGACGTTGGGAGTCATGTGCTAAGAATAAGGACGTACGTAAAACCAAATAAAGACTCTTTTATTTGAAAGATATTTCAATGCTAGCAAACCTCTATTTTTAAATTCTTTGCCTCTCAGCACGTGTATGATTCCATTACCTATGGAACACTCAGTGTGAGTCTCAAAGCAATATACAGAACTGCCTAAACAACTTTCACTGCCTTGGATTCTAATTAAAGTCCATAAAAGCATGTGGTTTTTGGAGTACAACTGACACAAGGTCAATTGTTTTAAATTGCCATATCTTACTCCAATTCTGGCCACAATATTGTAGTTTCTTAATCACTATTTGAGTCCTATTATCTTTGAATTATTTACAATTTTTTATATTGCTAATTTAGAACTTTATGTGTGACCAGAATGCCTATTCATTCCACTCATATAGCAATGAAGAACTGTTTGGTTCAGCAAAAGATCATGTCAACATATGACAACTCAAGTGTGGTCAGTAACCTATGACTATGAGTGCCAAGTTTGCCCAGTTAGCTTTTGTGCATAAAATGATCATGTTCAACGGGGAAAAAAGATACTTTATTGAAAGGTGAAAACGATTTGTTGAATATAGGTAATGATCAAAATTCAAAAACTTCCTAATGGTGGAGAAATGATTTTTTGCCAAGCTAGAATGCACAGAATTATTGTCTTATCAATATATCAGTCAGCACTGTTTTATTCATACTGATCTATTGCCAATTAACTAGCTTGCTTTCACTTTGTTATGGTACTTAATTAGGATTTATTTATTTACCTACAGTGGCATCATCAACTTGTAAGAGGGAGAATATGCGCCTCTATGGCTTTTGGGAGAGAGATTACCTTTTCATTTCATTCATTTCTGAACCCATAAAAAAAGTACTTGATTAAAATCAAGAAAGTTACTTACAGAGGATGAAATGTTTCTTAATTATCCAATAAAAGATATCCGGAAAGTATCCTTGTTTGATCAAAGTTGTTTTTAGTCAAGAACTTAAAAGTGTCTATAACAGAATTATATCCAGCCAAGGATACCTATTAGAAATCTTAAAAAAAATAAATCTGTTGCACACACATTATTTACAGGCATATAACTCAAATCTCAATGTATCAACAGCAAAAAGATGTCTCCATTTATGTACTTCACCTAGTTAAAGTTGGCATTTAACTTGCATGTTTTAATTTTGTAGTATATTAATTTGGTATCCTGCAGGAGAGGCTGACCTGACTCTAGTGTCTGAAATATATGCATATACTGTACAATATACACTGACATTCATGGAAAACTACTTTGGAAAAATATATAGCAGCAACTATACATAGGGTGAAAAAGCAGAAAGACCTAATAATGAGGTAAAAATACTTTGTTCAAGAATAATTTACCTTGGAGGGATCCAGCCCCCCCCTTGGACTGAAGAATTGGATCTATTCAACCATGCTCAGCAAGAATGAATAAGGTAATCACTAAGCCTATTTTTGCTAAAATTAAGAGTATAATATATTGGAATTTGGAAAAAAAAATAGTTAACTTGTATCTGAAATATGATTTAATAATAGATAGGGGAATAAAAAAGAAAAGAATAAAGAAATTGGCTAGGTAAGTACAAAAGAGAAATAACATGGTCAATAATATGGACTTACAGGAATTATGCCACAGTCTTTCATATACAGAATGCAGTATCTATGTGAAGAGGGTGGTAGTGAAGTATCTGATGTTGTGTGATGCAGTAATTAGAGGTTGTCCACCTCCACCAGAACCATCATAGTATAGAAGCCACCAAAGGAGGAATCCAAAGGGATAGCATGATCCCAAATATTGTGAGAAGGGAAAGAAAGGGAGAAAGAGATTTTGAAGACTGAGATTTGGGATCAATGCGATCCCTTTGGATGCCTCCTCCAGTTGCAGTGGAATGAATAATTACCAAACTTAGCCTTGTAAATTCTTCAGGGTTCATAGGTATGTATAAGTATAACCCCTTTCTCCTTCTCTATCTCTCTCTGCAGGCTTTTGTGTGTGAAGGAAAGTGGATGGATGGCTCTGAGTTTGAGGGGTTGAAGGAGAGACTTTCAAAGTAAAAGAGAACTAGTGCTTATATTAACAACAAAAACTCTCTTTCCATCATCTTTTCTTTTATTTCAAAATTTTCATTGAATTGATTGTATTTATTAAGATTTGCAGAATAATCTGAAAATGTTTTTTTCACAAAAATTATGATATTTATTGAGATGTAGACCCCATTCCATAACAATCCAGACACCCGGAAAGAAATTTTACCCGACAATGGGTCAGCTATCCATTATTGGAAATTCTCTACAAGTTGGCTAGCAATACATATTAGAATTTTATTCTCTGTCTTCACAAAGAAAAGTAATTTTATTCTCCATTTTTTCCTCTTTCTTTTTTATTTAAACCAAGGTTTGTGGTCCAATCCATGTTCCCACTCACACACAACAAACTATAATAATACTTGCTTCAGAAGTATACATGATAAAATTTATGACCCTTATATATACGTATAATTAAATATACTTTTTATCAATGATATGAATGATTGTCTTTAAAAATTGGTTCAATTCGTAAATATTAGAATTGTGATCTAATAAGATTACGAGCTTAAATTTCATTCTTAATATAAAAATTTTATTAATAGATAATGTATAAATATCTTGATAAATTTTCACAACCTAATTTATTTCATCTATTTTATTTTTTTTTTGTAAAAAAAATGGTTTCGATGAGCATATATGTGACTGAACAGAGACTAATGGGGGATATTTGACGAGATCCAAGTTGTGTATATTGGTCAGAGATGCTTAACATAACGCATTACTTATTGATTAATTAAATTACATTCAAAATCATAAGGGTGAATATTATTTTTTTATATCGCTAATAACTTTACAATTTGGTGGTACCCAATTTCTTTCAAAAAGTATTTGATTTCATGTTCCATTTCTAGTAAGCTTTAATGTCCATACTCAATCGTCATTTCTGATCCTCTTACATCAAAATCCTAAGATCTCACTTATAACATTTTCATTTTTTTAAAAAACTTCTATTTTATTAATTAATTTCTCTTTACTCTAATCCACTGGTGTAAATTTTTTATTGATAACATCCACTATATCGTAAGTAAATTATACATGTAAGTACCATTATACAATCCTGAAATCATCCAATTATCATCTTATCTTTTGTGGGAAAAAAATTAAACGTATTTATTTGTGGAAGGAAGAAGTTTGAACCAATAATGATATATATATTAGTATCACCATCATTTAAGTAAGTATAATTGAATTCAACTAAAATTGAGTGTATTTTTCCCTGGGGAGCAAACAAGCTATAAGCTAAAAGTGACTTTACTTAATTTTACAGGAAACTAAGAATTAAGTAACTTAAGGAGTATTATGTTAAGGAAAGAAGCAGTTAAAATAAATTAATTAGTGATAAGGGATAAAAAAAGAAATGAATTTTGTTAGATATGTCCCTTTTAATGGACAGACAAATACATAATGGGTACCCAAAAGAGAAGCATTTGTTTCCTTGCAATCTAATCCAGTAAATTTGCACATGGATAGGCACATTAAGCGGGTATTTTAGCTGTCTAGATCTTTTCATATCTTTTCTTTCTTTATACTGCTTGTAAATCTTCTCCACATGATCACGGCTAATAATAGGGTCTAGAAACATTAAATTTCTTTAACAAACGACCTCATCATACATGTCAAATGTTCCTATCATTCGTAAAGTTTGAGGACTAAATTTGTCTTCCTTTTTTGTGCAAACTATAAAATCAATGAGTTCAACTTTATCAAAATCTTCACGTGAAACTGTCCTGTGTCTTTATAATTAAAGTCTTCAAGAAATTTTCTGTTTTCTTAAACTTTTTTATTCTGGCTTTCATGTCTTGCGTGATCTTCCTTTTGTAAGACGAAACTATCAATTATCATTTGTTCAAAATGGTAGTGCAGACATATAAATGACATTAAGAACAAATGTTTTAAGCGTACGTCATAAATAAAAAATATTTTTATTAAAAATTGTGCTTTAAGCATCTTAGTATTTCTTATATATAAAAAATTATTATTGGTAATTCTTTTATTAGTGTTTTAAGTTTGAATTTCTTTTAGTGCTTGGTTCAATTTATTTTATTTTACATTTGTAAAAAAAAAAAAAGAATAGTTAGGATACAGAATTTTAAGAAACACGAGCTTTTAAAAAAAATAGCAATTTTGAATTAAATTTTTCCTAAACAAAAGAAATTTTAGAAAAAGTAGTTTTAAGAATTTTTACGTTTACTTTTATTTTTCTTTCTTTATTTCAAATTTCAAGGTCTAAGAATACACAATTTAAATTTTTCTAATTCAAATAACTTTTAAATTGGACTGATTTTATTTTTTATCTGTATGGAGAGAATAAAACATTTATTTCTATTTATCTATTTGTTTCAATTGTTAAAAGAGTATTTAATTATTTTTCATATATATATATATATATCTATAAACTATAATAAATGAAAAAAAGTAAACGTAAAATTTATATATAGAAGATAAATTAAAAAATAAATAATTTTTTTAAAAAAACTTAACAACATTAATTAGATTTGTTAACATTTATGTTTTATCTTTCTTTGAACAAATAAAAAATATTTTTTACAACTATTATATTTGTACAATTTAGATATTTCAACTCGTCTAATTAATATGGTTTAAGATAACTAACTTGTAGCATTCTTTTTTTTAGTTATATCGTTATTTAATGATCAGGAAAGATTAAAAGTATTAATTTTAAAATAATCATGAGCTAAAGTTATAAAAAGGTAAGGTTTAAAAAAATAAAGTAAAAGCTCATGAAAATTTAGAAATGAAAAATAAATTTATGCACAATGCAAAGACAAAAAAAAAAAAAAAAGTACAATGTAACAAAACATATTAAATGAGCATGGAGAATAGAAGAGTAACAAATTATGAGTTTCACGATGATGCAAGTGACGGGAAAAGAAAGGTGTGACCTTGGTGGAGATTATGGTAGGAAAGATTGAAGAGGTAAGACATTCTACATGATTGATATGATGGTGATTGTTACGAGAATATATAGTGTTTGAGGTTTGGGTAAAACGTGTTTGATTTTACACACCATGCAAGATAAAAAAAAAAAAGAAAGAAAAGGAAAGAAGGTGAATTATACTGAATTTCGAGCATACTAATGCTATTTATTATATTTTTAGCTTAAATAACTTTTAAATTTATCAAAAATATTTTTTTATTTATTAAAAATAATTTAAATATATTTTTATAAATATAATTAATTTTTATTTTTAAAAAACGTTGGTTGTAATTATGTAAAACATTTAAAATAATTTTTATCATTATTTTTTATAACATATTAAATATCTAAATATGTTTATATTTTAAAATGTTTGTTGTTGGATATCCATGAAAAATAATAATATGAACTACTTTTTAAAAATTCATATTTTATAAATTTTAAAACTAATAAAAAATTTAGAATAAAAATAAATTCATTTTATAAAAATAAAAAATATTTAAATTTATAAACTATTATTCAATTTTAACCTATATAAATAATATGTTGTTAATATTTTATGAGAAATTAATAGATCCAATTCTATAAATTATATTTACAAAATTTTATAAAAGTAAAAAAATTAATAACTTGTTATATAAATTTAAATTAACATATATTAAAAAATATATTATTTATTAAAATAAAATACTATAATAAAATATTAAATTATTTAAAATTTTAAAAAATTTTATAAGCATAATTTATATAATAAAATATTTTACTCTAACAGTTAGATTTATAACATTTAAAAAAAATATTAAGTTAAATAATTAATAATAAACTTACTCTTAAAATAAATTAATCTTTATTTATTTATATATATATATATACTATTATGTTAAAAGATTAATTTAAAATATATTAATCTTAGTTAAAATGAATTTAAATTCTTTTGAGAATTATAATTAAAAAAAATCATTTATTATTAACTTAATTCCAAGATAAATCTTATAAAAAATTTAAGAAAATTTTACTTTAACTTTATCTCATTATCTTTTCTTTTACTGTGGGTTTGAAGTAAGCATTTTTTATTAAAAAAATATAATTAACTTTAAATTTTAAAAAGGAGAATCACAATTTATTTAATAAAATAAAAAATATTCATACATTTTTTTCCATCGCTATGCTTTAAATAGTACTTCCAATTAGTTGATTATGTATTAATTCGTGAATTACTATTTTATTTATAGATTTAACTATATTTTTGTTTCTCTAGTTTATTTTTGTGTGTAATTTTAGTTTTTTAAATTTTTTTTTATCAATTTTTTATTTATTAAAATTTAATAAATTTGATCTTTTATTAATTTTTAAAATTAAAATTCTTATATATTATTATTTTTATCTAGTTTTTGAAATATTTATAATAGTATTGAAATATAAAATAATTTTAAATATTTAAAAATAAAGTAATTTGTTAAAATTAAATAAATTATGAAATTATTTTATATGTTGAAGCTCATAACACCATCATTTAGCATACTTTAAACTTATTTCAAAAATTTAACAACGACTTACATTTAAATTAAAATAAAATTTATTTCATAAATTAATTTTTTTAATTTTTATTTTATCCTATTTTCTTTTCTATATTTATTAGGTGTGCCCTAAATAATTATGAAAAAAATTCTATTAATTTAAAAATTATCCATTGTATATAATTTTTTATTAATCTTTTACATTAACAAATTTAAGATTTATCCACATTGATAAGGTGTCCTAAATAATATTTACAAGCTATCTCTCTACATATAATTATTTTTTTTATGATTAATTTTTTATAAAAATAAAATTAGGGTTTATTCTAGGTTATTGTAAATTTATAATTTTTGAATTTTAAAAATAAATTTTAAACAACATATAATGTTGAATTAATTTTTATTTAATTTTTAAAATATTAACAATTTTTTAAAATAAATATATTTTTATTATAAAATAAATCATACAACAGTTTCATCTATTTTAAAAAATAGATCATAATTATCACCATTATTTTTATTATTATCTCTATTACCATATTCTTCATTATTTTGAGCACCACCTTTATCTCAACCAACCATAATTTCTATTTTTACAATAACTACTACTAATAATTATCATCTCATAATAATTATTATGTTATAACCATTATTGATATTATCTATTATTTTTGTTACTATAATTATTATTATAATCATTATTATTATATTTTATTATTATAACTAATGTTATTACTATTTTTATTATCATAAATTTTTATGTTTATTTTTATCATTTTCTTCTCTCTTATTTTATGTTTTATGATTTCCTTCGTTACTAAATAAATTTGAATTAAAAGATAAAAAAGAATTTATATAATTTAAATTTAAAATTTGATATTAAAATTTTAAAGTTAAAAACCATAAATGTAAACTAAAAACTCATTTCAATTTTTAAAAATTTTAAAGCTTAAAACTAATAACCATATTGTAAAAGGAATTAATTAAAAAATGAAATGTTGTTTAATATCAAAATTTTTACATCTTATCCTATAATAAGATTATATTATTTATGTTGTAAAATGCATGGATTAGTTTCTCTCTTATCTTTTACTTAAAGAATCATGTTATATAGGTGGCATTGAAAAGAATTTTGATAAAATAATAGTTTAAAGGATTTAAGCAGAAGAAATTTGATGATAAAATGAAATTGAATTAATTTAACAAAACGATTTAATTGGAGAAAAATAAAATAAAAACTCAAAATCTTGCTTAGATGAATGATAAGTACAATTAAACCTTAATTTAAAAATCTTCAAAATTCATAGCAAAACTAGTGGGACTGTATATCAATGTTGGTAATTAATTAGGTAATAATTAGAATTGAAAGAGGGAATGAGAGAAGAGTGATGCCGTGGAGGTAGCTAGCAGTGGTGCTTGATAATTAAACGTAAGCATTTGAAGCCACAAGAACCTATTGCAGCCAACCAACCCAATATGCGTAGGGCATTTCGTAAGTAATTGTATGCTTGTATCCATCAGTTGACGGCTCCAGATTATGATGGATGGTGTTAGATCTTGTCCACACTAATGAAGCAAAAAAATGACCGCACCACAATGGACTGCATCGACCCATCTATGGTGCTCCATAGACCCTACCACCTTATAAACATTTTACTCTATTATGTCGTCTCTTATGGCAATAGACTTTGAATTTATTAATAATTTAATGCAAATTATCAAATCCTTCACCACTAACTTAATATATATATATATATATATACTCTTTACTTAAGACAACACCTGCTCAAGATTGATTACCCCACTTTCCGTCCCCATATTCCAACTCTTCTCTCATCCCATCTCTAATTTCAGTTTCGGAGATTTCTTTTTAAGTTCCCATTCCTTGCTTCCCTGCAAGGCTATGCAAAGATGCTAAACTCGTTACAATTTGACAGCATTACAAGATGTTATGGGTTCTTTTCTTTAATATATGACTTAGATTATTGAAAATTAAATTAGAAAAAAAAAGTGTTAATCTTAATAAAAAAAATATTAAAAATCATAAGATATTTGATAGATATTTTTTTGTGATACTTTGATAGATTTTTTTTTCTATGATTATTTTTTTTATTATAACATACAGATATTTCTTTTTTATATGTTTTTTTATTATAACATCTTAGGTAGTTGTTAGGATAAAAATAATTTATTTTTTCTTTTTTTTACTATTAAGTATATTTTTTTTATAATCAATTTCAATTTAATATAAAAAAATATTATAATTCTTTTTACCTTCTTTCTTATTGATTCTTATTATGGTATCAAAGAATGGTTTTGGTTATTGTTAGAGGTATGGAAGGAAAGTAATGCTAAAAGTTCTTAGAAATGTTTTGAGGTAAAATTGTATGTGAAATTAATGATGATTTGGTTTGGGGTAATTTTTGTAGAATCAACTTGATCAAACACAGTGGTGTAGTAAGATTGACATTCTTATTATTCCTAAATTTGTAGTAAGGTGAATAACCATGCTTTTCAAAGCAGTTATCTATTGTATGATTAGTTCTTCCACAATGAGATCATTGTTGCTTTTTGCCATTTTACTTGGAGGAAGAGGAAAGAGTCTCCTTGGGGATTGGTAGGAAACTAGGGCATTTTATAAGATCAAAAGAAGCAGCATTGAAAGTAGATGTGACATGCTCATTAGCGAATTGTCATTCTTGTTGCACAACAAAGCCAAAGACCTTGTTCAAGGAGGATAATGAACACATAAGCATGATTTGAGAGTGAACACCAGAAAATTGATCAGTAAGACCTTTAAGAAAATGGGAAACTTGTAGAGAGTTTCATTGTTATTGCATTTTGTGTAGTAAATTACAAGTGCAGGTTACATTACAAGTATAAAAGGTACCAGGACTAAGATGTTAAATTCGTCAAAGAGTGTTTTTAGGCCAATAAAATAGCTTGTGATAGATTATCTTCATTCTATTGAGACTCCTTCCTTGGTTCTGATCTCTACTCCTCTAACTGCAACCAACTTTCATTCTTGGCAGCGAAGCATAACAATGTCTGTTCTCACCAAGAACAAACTTGGTTTTGTCGATGACACCATCAAGGAACCAGTTTCTATCAATTCGATCCATGCCTTTTGGCAACGTAACAACACCATGCCCTTTCTTGGATTTGTGGGTGCCCTTCCCCTGAAATTGTCGAAAGCATTCTCTGGGTTGACAATGCCAAGATTCTCTAAGATGAGCTTCAAGAATGATTTTTTCAAATTGATCTTTTTCATATTTATGATTTGCAAAAGGATATCTTTTCATATAGACAAGATGGCACTATTGACGAATATAAGGCAAGGCTAATTGCCAAAGGGTGCACTCAAATAAAAAAACTTGACTACATGCAAATATTTGTCCCAGTAGCCAAAATGACTACTCTAAGATCATTACTGGCCTTGACTGCAACTAACTCTTGGCATCTACATCAATTGGATATAGACAACGCATTTCTTCATGGCACACTCAATGAAGAAATTTAAATGAAAATTCCTCCAAGTTTAAATATTCCCAAATCAAATCAAGCATGTCATCTACAAAAGTCCTTATATAAACTAAAACAAGAAAGTAGAGAATGAAATATTACACTAACTACAACTCTCACTTCCAAAGGCTACACTCAATATAGTTCAGATTCTACCTTTTTTTATCAACAAAGACAATTTCTTTTACAATCCTCCTTATATATGTTGATGATGTTCTCCTTAACAACCTCAATGAAATAAATAGGGTCAAATTTTTCCTTCATTCCAAATTCAAATTAAAGATCTTGGAGAACTCAAATATTTCTTGGATTTGGAGGTTGCAAGGTTTGCCAAAGGAATCTCTCTCACAAAGAAAATATGTTCTAAAGCTTCTTGAAGATTCAGGATTGCTTGTTGCAAAACCAGCATCCACTCATATGGATGGTTCTCTCAAACTCATCATAGAAGCAGGAATTCCACTAAAGGACATCGACAACTAAGCAGGCTCTTATACCTTACCACAACCAGACTTGACATCTCTTTTTCAGTCCAACAATTGAGTCAATTTTTTTCTTGTCCCACAAATGTACATCAAAAGGCATCCATGTGAATCCTTCAATACATCAAGCTAGCACCTATTCGGGGATTATTTTTCCTACTAATTCAAATATGAAATTCAAACCTTCAGTGATTTAGATTGGGAAGGCTACAAAGATACTAGAAAATCCATAATCGATTATTGCATTTACCTTGGCAAGGTCTTAATATCCTGGAAATAAATAAAAAAAACAAAGTATCTAAAAGCTCTACAGAAGCGAAGTATATAGCATTATCTATCATTGTTTATGAACTTGAATGACTCAATTATCTCCTATTTGAGTTATAGTCTTCACCATCTTTACCAATTTCTCTCTATTGTGACAATAATTCCACAATTTACATTGGCTAAAACTCCTATTTTCATGAAAGGACAAAACACATAGAGTTGGATTATCACATTGTAAGGAAAAATTTTCAACAAGAACTTGTTCATCTAGTTCTAGTTCCAACTATTTTCTAGTTAGTTGGCATCATAATCAAAGCTTTACATCTTACTTTTTTCAAAGCTCGTTTCTCCAAATTAGGAATCAACAATATGCACTCTCCATCTTGAAGGGGGTTTCAATCTTAAAATATTAGACAAATATTTTTTTATCTGTTATATTTTTTTTATTATAACACATATGTTAGATAGTTGTTAAGATAAAAATAATCTATTTTTTTCCCTTTCTATTATCAAGTGTATATATTCCTCCATAATCAGTTTCAATTTAACACAAAAATAATATTACAGTGACAAACATTCTAATACAGTTTGATTTTTCTTTTATAATTCAAAAAAGGTTGTGCTAATTTTTTTAAAAAAATAAATAAATAAAAGTGGAATGTAATGGTATGTTTATTATTGGGTGATATATATGTTTATCTTTTTATTTTTAATAATATTAAATTTATTATTTAAATATTAAATAATTAACACTATGTTTGATATTATATATAATTATATTTTTGTATTGTTTTATATTTTTATATATACGTGTTTGAAATTTCCTAAAATCAATGGTTAAATTTTTTTTTAATAATCTTGTTTGAATGATTTGGAAAATAGAAAAAAAATAGAATGAAAAGAAATGAGACTGTAAAATAAAATAAAATAGAATGAAAAAATAAGTTATTTAGATTGATAAAAAAAAAAAGAAGATGACAAATTTTTTTTGGATGAATGAAAAAGAAAATAAAAAAATATTAACAGTATACATTTTAATTTATATAAATTTTAAAAAATAAAATTAATTTTAAAAAATTACTATATTGTTATTTATATAATATTTAATTTTTTGTTTTAAAAAAATATTTAAAAATTTTAATAATTTAAAAAAATATTGATCCCCATTTTTTTGGTTTATAATAAGAGCAAAATTATCTTAAATCCGATCAAATTTAAATCATTCCACATAACATAAATACAAGCAAGTACAAATAAAATAAATAAATTTATTTTAATAAAAAATAAATTATATTTTTTAACTAAACAGATTAAGTTGTTACAACAGGGGTTAAAAATTTTCAAGAAATTTTATTTGTGAAAGGAAGAATATATAAGAAACACACTTAAGGATAAATTTTTAAAAAAATAATATTTTTACATTTTATTTTAAAATATATAAAATAATAAAGATGAATAAGATATAGTTAAATATATATAAAAAATTATATATATATATATATATATAAAGATAAAGATAAAATGTATTACGAAAATTTTTTAATTTAAAACGATTCTAGTTTCTGATGTGATTTAAAAGTTGTAGGGTTTTGGTTCAGGTGCGACCTGTGAGGGAGAGGACATTATATGTCTGTCATTTGAAGGACACAAAAATTAGTTCCATCCAGCTTTTGTAACCTATCGAGTGGAGCACAAAGGACCTTCAATCGCAGACCCATTTGCACTGCAGCTCTGTCCCTTCTGTGTTTTTATTTTTAATTATTTTATCTTCCTATTCTTCCATCCAATTTCCATCTTTCACACACAACAACTTTGCCTCAGTGCAAACTTCCACTCACAGATCCCCCCTATTTTTGTTTTCTTTCCACTAGGTTTCCCGGTGTGACATTATCATAGTACGCACCTATCACTTCCAGGTGACTAAGGTCAGATATCTCACCATCATTTTGTTAAATTATTTTATACTCATTCAAATTTTAAATAAAACATTTTTTTTATAAATTTGGAATAATTATTTTTTAAAATAAATTATATTTAACTGTTTTTAATATCATATCAAATTTTATGTATTAAACATTGAATCATAAATATAAAAGATATGTTAGGATGTCTTATATTAATTAAGAGTATGATCAAAATATTTTTATAAATATTGGATACTTTTTATTTTTAAAATAAGTTTTAAAAAATAAGTTAGATCTAATTTATTTGGATACCAAATTATTATATATTAATATTTAATCTTTTTTTATTTTTTTAAAAAATACATGTATTTCAAAAGTATGTCCTTAAAATTAAAGGAGGTAATAACGTTGTTTAATAAGAATCGTACAAAAAAAAAATCATATCACGGAGGATATATTTTTCCATATGTTTAACTTATAATTTGACTTGATCAAAATTTAAATTGGACCCTTTCTCTCA
The DNA here is from genome assembly GCA_037954105.1 of Canavalia gladiata. Classification (NCBI taxonomy): domain Eukaryota; kingdom Viridiplantae; phylum Streptophyta; class Magnoliopsida; order Fabales; family Fabaceae; genus Canavalia; species Canavalia gladiata. The sequence goes on along the minus strand of CM075664.1, from coordinate 6,581,517 downwards.
CTTACTTTATGGCAATTCAATTGTGACCTTAAAAGATAGTGGCTGTAATTTCTTTGTCTTCCAATCCAACTCAAATGGTAAAAAGAAAATGATGCCTGATTAATTGTGTGCCACATGAACAGCACCAATTTGACATGCCAAGTTTGAAAGCTTCATTGTTTCTACGTTACAAAATGTGGCCATTATAATTGAAGGAGCTGAAGGTACGTTGGACCCTTTTTCAAACATACAATGATCTAATTCTAAAGATATTGGTTGTTTGCTGACCTCATATATGAGTTTTGCTCATGAATCTTCTTCCTTTTTCCTTTTCCAGCTTTTGCCCATCTTTCATAAGGGAAGTAATTGTGTCATTTTAAAGAATTTGTTAGGTGGTCCTTTTGTGGCTAACCACCTCTTCTACTATGTATTTATTTATTGAATGCTTGAAACTATGCATGGACCACAAGTACAACTCTAAACTTTTCTTTAATTGTCAAAATGAAAAAGAGGAACAATAAGAAATAAACTAACAAAAAAAAAACTATTTTTTCCGTATAATTGACATTCAAAAACACCAATGTATAGTATTATTTTTGCCTTTGATACATGTATATATATGTCAAAGAAGTGAAATTGTCTAAGTTATTCTATAAAATCAATAATCCATCCTAAGTGGATCAATATAATTAAAATATTGTATTGAAAAGAGAAAGACTAATAATTATCTTTAAAAATAGTTTAATGTACCTTTTCTTGAGATTTTGAATATATTCCAACATGATTCTTTAACTTTTTTTATTTTTTTTATTTCTTAATCAGTATTTTTAGAATATTAAATAGTAAGGTCTTATTGAAAAGTATACCTATTTTATGTGTAATTTTTGTAAACAAAATTTCATAAATTCATATAAGATGAAGTTGGTTACAATATAAGATAACTTAAACTATCCCTGAGGAGTTTGTGCATGCTGACAAATGAAATAAAGACAAAGAGGAACGTAAGGCAAATGTAAACAATAGGGTATGAAAAATTAAGATTATGGTTCACTTATATATGAAGGCAAGGATGAAGGTTCAAATTGAGATACAATGCTAGTTGTTTGTTTATTTTCTCACAAGCACATGGAATTTCGTGTCACATGGAGTCAAGTAGGGGACGAATGCATCTTAGATTGTTTGGATGTATTGATGCAGCGTGTGATGCTTGACTTTTTATTAGAAGTTGTCCTTCATTTTTAACAGTTTAACGTTAATTAAATTTTAACCACATGACTATATTAAGTATGTTTTTTGTCTCTGAAAATATCATATTGTTCCCTCTTCAACTTATACGGTGTTTAATTGGAGTTGAAAATTGTGGTTATGGTGATGATTACATATTGTCAAACGACTCTTTTCACCATTTATCTTCATTATCTTTTTTATATAGCATACTGCACATCTACATTTAGATGAGAGAAAACTACTAAATATACCACAAAAAGATGAACCAATTATAAGGAAAACTAATTAAATGAAAGAACAAGCACAAAGACCCGTTTTTCTGGTCAGAAAGAAACTAATCCAGTTGTAAAATTTCGCCTTTTTTTATTATTCTTTCTAAAAAAAAGGCACCAAAGGAAATCAAACACCCCTGTACGGTGAATCAGAGAAAAGTTAAAGGCCTGAAAATCCATTTCTCATGTCATCCCTCCCTTATAATAACATCCACGTACTCCATCTTCCTCCCTATAATTAATTCTATCTAAGAAATTGTCATTGGCATCATGTTCATACATTTTTACCACTCTTGAACTTTTAATAATTTAAAATCTATATTTTTATATGTTATACTAATTGTGCTGTTGTATTGTTCTAAAAATTGTGTCCACATCTAATCTATGCTTGTTTCGTATTGTATGCGCATTCTTTAGGTTCTGCTCTACTTGCCATCGTGGCCTTGAGTCCTTGACAGAAGACTCAACCGTTTCTTATATCTCCATAGTATGAGAGTATCTATGTCTTGGTCTAATCATACAACCACATCCAATATAAGTACGTATTTGCAAAATTAACTCTAGCTTAAAAAAAACGTTTTTTTTAAAGGTCTATCTAAAGAAGATTGCAAAAAAAAAATATATATCAATTTTTATAAAATAAATTGAACCAGCATGTATTAAGATGTCTAGATTCTTATATTGACAACACAAGACTGTACACATCGAGAGAAATGTTATAAAAGCCTTAGTTTGTTCCTTTTTTTTTAACAATTACATCAACGCAATTATTTGGTTTGAAAGTTAATTTATAACTAATAATTTCCAAGGCTTTTACCTGTTCCTCAGGATCTTGGTCATAATTTTCTACCGTAATAAAATTTTCTTTTTGTGCAATATCAACACTAAAATACAAGGTTCATAATTTTCTACCGTAATAAAATTTGTTTTTGTGCAATATCAACTCTAAAATACAAGGTGCATGAACGCTTCTTAATTTAAAGGAACATGTAAGACATTGTCCTCAATTAGGAGGGTCTCCCACAAAGGACGGTTCAATTAGTGCTGACTCCTCCTACCCCACGTCCTCTCTATACCCTACCCCAATTAGTTTGGTATCAAACCCTACGCCTTTCATTCTAGTACGTGGGGTATGGACGGTCTGCAAAGGAATTAGGGTTTTTGGACCCCTCACATGCACGGTATTAAGAATTTATTTGTCTTTTTTTTTTCCTCTCTGCTTTCCTTTCTGCTCTTTGTTTTTCTTTGTTCTTCTTTCTCTCTTTCTTTCCTTTCTATTCTATTTCCACAATCGTGAGTTGAATACTTTATATTATTATATATGGCTACATTGCTGTCACATTGGATCCTCTTTTGCTTAGTTTTTAACGTTGGCCAAACGGCTTTCTTGCTATACTTTCGGCTAAAATAGATCGCCTAGATATATATTTAGGCATTTGGTGCTCATCATCAATCTCATCATTAATGAAAGTTTTGAAAAGATCCAATATTCTTTTCCGTTTCCAGATAATTTGGACACCTAGCTATGTAGGAAGCGCTTGCAGTGTTAGCTATTAGTTAATTTTGTTCCATATGGTGACCTTAATTGGATTCTTAACCTCTTTAATTGAGGAGTTTGGGAATCTCTTTCGTTGAGGGGTCACAACTCAACTGACGATAACAGACCTCAAAGTTCAGCATTCAACAAATTAAAGCTCTTTAAAGAATATGCTCCCGCGCGCATCGGATTAAACCCTTTAATTATATCTTGCTTTGACATAATATACTTCAACCGATAATGATGGGTCCTTTATGCACAACCCTTAAATTTCCTGTTATTTTAACAATACTATTACTATTGATGATATTTGTATTTCATTTGCAATTAAAAAGATTTTTGAATGTCTTCAGATCATCAACCCAGTTGACTTGTTGAATATATATATATATATATATAATTAATTGTAAAGCAACGATGACATCGTTTAGTTTCTTATTTACATTATGTTACGCCTCCGGTAGGAAAAGATGGAAGGCTGTGTTGAGTATAGCTGAAGGGGGAAGAAATATCTGTTTTTTAACATAATGTTATCTATGCATGAAAAATAACATAACTTTACTTCCATGACCCGGCTATATTTCGATCAAAAACATAATGTAAGTAGGGGCCTAAAGAATGGTATCAGAGCTTTGGAATTGATTAATATGAAACCTCTATCCCTTTTGTCTCTCAATCCTTTGTTGCTAGCTTTGCTATATCTATATTTGTTCTTTGCTTGCTATATGCCAAGATCTGCAAAAGTAACTAAAAGAGAAATCAGAACCATAAAACTTACTTTGAAAATATTAAATCGTCCTGAAAATCTTGATTTAGAAGTTATTAGAAAATTAGAAGAATTATTAGAATCTTTAAAAGAAGAATTAAATGAATAATTTAAAAAAGATATAACCTAGAATATATGGAATCAATAGAAAAGAATTACCTGAAAGTTCTTTCTTAGAAAATTCTTTCTTAGAATATAACTCTAAAAATTCAGATTGTTTATTTACACCTTTTATACTAGGAGGAGAAGGTAATAGTACATTTAATCAACTAAATTGGATTAATATGTATTTAATAAAACAGTTTGGATGTTATATGGATACTACTATAAAAGAAAAATTAGAGAAATACGACTTAAAAGATATAAAGAAAGATTTACCCAAAGAGTTAGAAGAAATAATTAATAACGAATCTCAGAAGACAAAAATTAAACGACTAATTGAATTTTCTAAACCCTTTGAACAGAAAATCTATGAATTAAAAATAGATATAAAAAATAATAATAAAGATTTACAGGTAATAAAAGATTTAAGATTAATAAAAGAAGTTTTAGGTGTAAGTCAAATAGAGCCTATAATTACTAAACCTACTGTAAACATGATTAAAATATTAGAAGAAGCCGAATTAAATGAAAAGAAAATAAGAGAACAGACCATGGATGAAAATGTAAAACAAAATAGAATATTAATAGAAGAAATTAAAAAAGGACAATAAATTATAAATAAAAATTTATGGACTATTTTTGACGAAATAGAAAAAATAGAAAAGGTTCGATATGAAGATAAATATGGAAAAATAAAAGAAAAGGAAATAAAAGATATAGATCAGATAGAAAATAGTAAAGTAGCTGAACTAGTCTGTAACGTAGGATCTGAAATTGACATATTACTGGAAATAATAAAACCTAAAGAGGAAAAGCTAGTTATGAATATGATGAGTGTAGAAGAAAATTACGATGAGGTAGAAGAATTAATGAGAAAAGAAGAAGAAGAATTAGACAACATTAGGATGGAATTTAAAGATAAAATAAAAATACAAGAATATAGTGAAGGACAAGTGAATATGGACTATGTAAAAGATGAACCAAAAAATAAAGGAGTGGAAGGAACAAGTGGAACCAAAGATGGAACTGTAGTAAATGAAGAAATAAAAGATTATTATCATAAATAACCTTTAAGGAATTTTAAAACAAAATATGGAATGAATTTCAAAAATCAAAAGTCTCCTACTCCTATGGAACAATATGAAACAAGAAATATTCCTACTACAGGAATCTGGTTAGAAATAGATTGTAATACGGAACTGGAAAGAAGAATTGAAGAATGGAGTAAAAGCCAGCTAATAGCATTAATTAGTAAAGAAATGGAAGTAAGCGTTTCTAGTATGTTAATTGAAGCAAGTTTTACGGGAAATGTACAAAATTGGTGGAAAAGTAAAACCAATGAATTTAGAGAAAATGTTAGACAAGTAGAAGAACCTTATAATACAAGAAAAGAATTCTATGCACTTTTAATAAGAAGATACGAACAGGTATTAAGAAACGAATTTATGGGTCAAAGTTTAACATTAAATGAAAATACTCAAATAAACAAAGCCATAGAAAAACTATACCAAATAGAAATTTGTTCTTTAAACACAGAACCATTAAACGGATATATTTGCGAATTTAAAAAATACTTTTATGAAGCAAGATTTGAAGATTATACAATTCAAAAATTTTATTTAGAAATGTTTTACAGAAAACTCCCTAAACTTATATCTGAAACTATTCTAATAGATTACAATAAAGCATTTGGAGAAAAACCAGAATTAATGACATATTTAGATACTATGGGAAGAAGAGAATATTATTTAAGAGAATACTTATCTGAAAAATGTAAGCAAGCCTGGATAAATATAAAATTTTATAAAACAAACAAAACGGTTTTAAAGTGTGGAGAAATAGAAAAACCCACAAAATGGGGATGTAATTATAAAAGTATAAAAGGAAGATCAAAATATAAATTCAAAAAATACCCAAAGAAAAAATATTTAAAAAAATATAAACCAAGAAAGTTTTTCCAGAAAGGAAAAAGAAATATGAACTATAAAAATATCCAAAACAGTGTAAATGTTATAACTGTGGAAAAATAGGTCATATTAGTACAGAATGTAAAGAAAAGAAGAATGTAAAAAGAATAAATATTTTAGAAGTAGCTCATAAAAATAATTTAGAACCTATAGAGTTAGAAAACCCTGAATTTAGTGATATAGAAGATGATAGAATAGAAATATATAAAATCCAAATCTACTCAGAAGACGAAGAAGAAAATGAAGAAGAAGACGAAGAAGGAGAATATATCGAAGATAGAATATATATAAATATGATGAAAAAAATGGATGAACCTTCAACTAGTAATACTGAAGAATTTAGAAATATAAATAAAGGTATAGTTCAAAGAAGAATAATGTTCAATGAAAAACAGTATAATAAAATAAAGGATATAAAATTAAATTTAAAGCCAAACGAATTAGAAAATAAAGGATTTATGGAAAGAGTAAGTAGATTATTAAAGTAAAAAAAAAACAAAGTAAAAGCGCGTGTGTAGTCTTAGAAAGAAAACACCCTATAGAATCATCACTAACAGAAGGAATATTAAGAATACCTTTAATGAGTAAGAATGCTATTGAAAGGGAAATTGAGAAATTATCCTTTAAAGATGAAGTTACAGAAATCTATATAGCAGGAATTCAGTTATTAATAAAAGCTTATTTTAAAGAAGGAATTGATTTACCAATAGAATTACTAATAACTGATGGAAGAATAATAAGTAGTGTAAATGATAGTATTTTAGGAATGTTAACAGGAAATTTAATATATCAAAAATTAAAGTTTACTTTAAATACTAACTTTGCAATATCAAGATCCGATGAACATATCGATCAATCTATTTTAGTTTATCACAAGTTAGGGGGAATAAAAATGTTAGAAAAAACAAAAACCATTAGTATAACAGCTATGATAGGATTGGTTTTTACTAACGAACATAATATATATAAAAAATCCCAAGGAAGAATAACAATAGAAAAATATTTTACTCCGATATTAAAAGAAATAGCCGTAGAACAAAAAAATATCACATTACCAGAACAATTACAAATTGAACTAGATAAAACAATAAATTACAGAGCAATAATGGAACCTAAAAGAATTATTACAAATGATGAATTGGGACAAAGAATGATAAGGGTAAACACACCCTCAGTAAATATTAATATAACCCCTAGACGAAGCTTTGATCGTAGAACCTCCATAAGTAGAACAAGATCTTTTAGTGAAACTGAAAGAAGAAACTTGTTAGCAGAAATACCCATAAGTTCCAACTTAGCTACTATTAGACCAGAAATTTATCAAGAAAAAATATTGATAAAACTAGAAATAAAAAGGGATGCCATTTGGAAAGAAATATTAGCATCAATCAACCCTGAGTTGACAAAAAGTTATATTGAAGAAGATTTAACAGAAAACAATTTAGAAATAAAAGAAGAAGGAGTAAAAACAACTTCGATAATAAGATTTAATAAAAGAGATATAAAAGAAATAAGATTTTGGATAGAAGAAAATACAGATAAAGAAGTAAAAATAATAATTGGAAATGATACATTGGAAATATTAAAACCATATAGAATACATAAAGATAGAATAATGATAACTATAAATTATCAAGCTCTTGTAATTCCAATGTATCAATGAGTACACAACTATTTTATATTTTAGTAAAATTTAATTATCAAAAATATAGAGCTAGAAAATACCATGCTTTAATAGACACTGGTGCAAATATAAGTGTAGCCAAATACAATGTATTACCACCAGAGTTATGGAAAAACAAAGAAAAATCTTTAAAAATGGAAAGTGTAGGAAAAGAGATTCATATAATAGAACAAGATTCAAAAAATGTAAAGATACAAACTATAATACCTAAAACAATTGAAGAAAGAATACAAGAAAATTTTAGTGAAAATCCTTTAATACATTGGGAAAAATCAAAGCCTATGGCAAAAATTGAATTAAAAGACTATAATAAAGAAATAAATTGTAAACATTACCCATGGACAGGAGAAAATAGAAAAGATTTTGAAAAGCATATAAAAGAAATGAAAATGTATAATCTAATTAGGGAAAGTCAATCAAATTATTCCTCACCTGCAATGATTGTTATGAATCATAACGAAGAAAAAAGAGGAAAATCTAGATTGGTAATAAATTATAAAAAATTAAACGATTTAGCTATAAGAAATAGGTACCCTATACCAAAGATGGATTTGTTATTTAATTTAATAAAAGGAAAAACTATATTTAGCAAATTCGATTGCAAATCTGGATTTTACCAAATAAAACTAGAAGAAAATAGTAAGAAATATACGGCTTTTAGCACATCAGAAGGATTGTATGAATGGAATGTCCTCCCGATGGGATTCCATAATAGCCCAAGTATATTTCAAGAATATGTATCAAAAATATTAATATCTATAAGAAGTTTTGCTGTAATTTATATAGATGACATATTAATATTTTCAAACAATAAAGCAGAACATGAATATCATTTAGAACAATTTGTAAATCTCATTGAAGAAAAAGGTTTAAATATATCACCTAAAAAAATGGAATTAAGACAAGAAAAAATAGGATTTTTAGGACAAACTATTACTCCAAATGGAATAGAATTACAAGAACACATTAGCAGAAAAGTTTTAGATTTTAAGAGACTAAAAAATAAAAAGGATTTACAATCATTTTTAGGACTAGTAAATCAAGCTAGAAATTATATTCCACATTTATCAAAATTAACCTCTAAAATATCAAAATTAGCTGGAGAAACAACTAAATAGGAATGGAATAATGAAAATGAAGAGATAGTAGAAAAAATAAAACTTTTATGTCAAGATTTACCAAAATTAAATATCCCTTCAGAAAATGAACAATGGGTAATATATACAGACGCCTCTGAAAATTATTGGGGTGCTGCATTATATTACAAAGATAAAAAAAATGAACTTATAACTAGATATGCTAGTGGAAAATTTAATGAATCTCAAACTAAATATCATTCTAATTGGAAAGAATTTTTAGCCATAATAAAAGCAGTGGAAAAATTTGAGTTATTCATAGTGGGAACAAAATTTGTGATAAAAACTGATAATACTCAAGTAAAAACTTGGTTGAGTAAAGGAATAAAAAATCAAAAACTGTCAAATAAAATGTTAATTAAATGACAGACTGATATGTTTTATTATGATTATGAAATTGAATTCATTAAAGGAAAAAATAACCTTATTGCTGATTTTTTAAGCAGATGGAATCAGATAGCAGTGTAACATAGACCAGTAAAGCTCCACAGGAAAATACCAGTAATCCAAGTAATTCATATCTGGAACAAATTGGAATGAAATTCCAACTTATAGAATTAAATATGAATTTATGGACTAAACAAGTAACCGAAAATTTTACTAGAATATTTAACCAATTGGAAAATTTACAAGGAAGAATTGAAAAATTGGAATCAAATTCAAAAGAAAAACAAGTAATCGTTAATATAGAGGAAAAGAAAAGTTTTTCAGAAATAATAAAAAATTAAGAAAAAGAAAAAGAAATTGAAAAGGGTTCAACTTCAAAAAAAGAAGATCAGTTTAAGATAATAGACAATTTTAGATATTTAAAAAAACTAATTGATAATTTAAATCAATGCAATTAAAATGTTGAGACCTTAAGTTATATCTCCCATTTTGCCATAAATAAAGCTGTAATCTATCCAGGAACACCTCCGAAACTTGTAAAAACTCTTTTTCAATTCGGATTAATACAATCAATTTATCCTTCTACAAGTATGGAAGAGATATCTGAATTACATGAGCCATTAAAAAGAGCTATAAAAACCTACTTTGGAATAATTAAACAACATAATGTATTTATCAGATGTTATTCAACTATTGCTCAAATAAACCCCGATAAATTTTATCATCCTATAAATTTAATAAGATTAGGAACCACTAAAAAACCTTTTTGAATATGAAACTGAGTTAAAAGAAAAAATAAATGAAGAAGAAGATCTCCTAAGAACTATATCAAGAATTAGAGCACAGGATTATAATATAATATTCCAAGAAATGATAAGAATAATTGCAAACAATGAGGAAACAGATTGGGTATATTTTACAAGCTCAACAACTTTAATTTATTCATCTGGAAGAACTCCAAGGAATTATAATCAATTTAACCAATTTTATGATAAAATCAAAAGTAATAAAATGGAGAATCCACCGAATACAAAAAAACGAATCTGCCAAATATTATCCGAGTATCCAGTTCATCAATGTAATTATTGCGAAGACAATAAAGCAGAGAAAACAGCTTTTGAAGACCCCAACATTGAAGTGATTGAAGACCTGTAAAGTAAAAAGCAAAGACAGGAATCTTATCTCCAAGATAAAGAAAGGACGAAGAATTTTATCTCCAAGAAAAAGAAGTCGACAATGTAATCTGAAATCTTATCTCTTTGTACTGTACATTTAAATCTATTGTAAGGGTCCTTGAGTTCCGACCTCTATATAAGAGAACTCATTCATCATTAATAAAACACACCCATTTTCATACAATTACTTCTCTGTATCCTAACACCACTCTTTACATTCGGAGGGCGATTGCGAGTACGAGCACCAAAACGAAACACGAACAACCTTGTAAGTTTTCAAAATTTAAAATATGAGTAGCTAAACTCATAAAAAGGGATAGAGTCAGAGTATTAATTAATTGTAAAGCAACGATGACATCGTTTAGTTTCTTATTTACATTATGTTACGCCTCCGGTAGGAAACGATGGAATTTCATTCCAATTTGTTCCAGATATGAATTACTTGGATTGGAGAAATAGAAAAACCCACAATATATATATATATATATATATATATATATTATCATGATAAATTATCAGATGTTAAACTTATAAATTTGCATTATTTAATAATATTTTTTAATATGAATATGGATGATCTAATCATTGAATTAAGGGGTTTTAATAATAAATAAATTATATTTATCAAATTTTATAAAAATTAAAATTTGATTGATTCATCACATTCTTTTATTTTAATATATAATATGATATTTAAAATATAAATAAATATCTATTATCTAATTATATATATATATATATAAATGGTTAAATTAAATAAAATTTTATATATAAAATTATGAATACAATATAAGATCATCTAATGGTAGGACTATTTAAATTTTATTTTAAAAAAATATTAAATGATACAAGTTTAGAAATTTAACACATGATATCAGTTTATCATATTTCTATATATACACACATTAATATATGGAATGTATTATTTAAAAATATTTAGTTATAATAAAAAATATGAACAATAAATTTAAATAATATAAACTATATGTAAATACTTAAGATTAAAAGTTAATCAATTATCACATTATTATCTTAAAATATTGTATATTTTTCTTTTAATGTTAATTATTTAAATAAATATAGTGATCTACATAGTTAATTTTTATTTCTCAAAATAACCAAATGGTGAAAAAGGAAAAAAAATCAAAATTATGATTTAGTTAATTAATAATCATTCATTACTTAAAAAATCCATATACATGAATAATTTATTTTTAATTATTTAAATAAAATTTAATAATCTATATTTATTATTCTCATTTCTTATAATCACATTAACCAAGTGTTCTCTCTCCCATACTCACTAGCATATTATAACCCATATATGTAGTTCCGGTGTAGTGGTTGTTCGTACTTGAGCTATTGCTAGGGTCCCTTATTTGGTCCCAAGAAAGGTATTTATATTTACTTAATTATTTTTAAAGTCAGTTCAATTGGCTAGTTTAAGACCAATTCGTACTTGTTGAATACCATATCCAGTGTAACAAGCCACTCAAATTATTATAGTCATATATGTTTTTATGATTAATATTTTATAAATTCCAGTTCTTAATGGTATCGGTGATTGTGCCTTAGTTAAAATATTTTTTTTCCCAATAATTCATCATCCAAAATATATACAATGTTTTAAGGATATTATATGGAGAGTTTTGTTACACGCTCCCTTCTCCTTAAATAATGCTTCCCAGGCATATTTCTTCTTTCCTTTCTATCATCTCTTTATTTTATCCATAAAAATATTTAATTTCTCTTGTAAAAAGAAATAACCTACTTCTATTTTAAGAATAAATTTATTATTAATTATTTTTTTAATATATATTTTTAAATTATTATATTTTATCAATCCAACCATAAAATTAATCTATTTTACTATATAAATTATAATTAAAAAATTTTAAAATTTTATTAAATAAATTTAAATTAACATATATTATAAAAAATAAATTATCTATAAAAATAAAATAATATAACAAAGTATAAATTTTTATCAAATTTTATAAAATTTTATTGACATAATTTATATAATAAAATTTATTAATTTAATAATTAAAATAATAAAATTTAACCATTTAAAATAGTTATAAGCAGAATAACTTTATATTATAGATACTTTTAGAATAATTTATCTCATCTTATAAGTTATACTTTTTAACAATAAATTATTTATTTTTAATTATTTAATTTTATTAATTCATCATTAAATTTAGATATTTTATTATATAGATCATGTTTATAAAATTTAATATTTTATTAAATAATTTAATTAATATATATTAGAATAAATATATTATCTGTTAAAATAAAATAATATAATAAACTATTAAATTTTTTAAAATTTTGTAAATATATTATATATAATAAAATCTGTAAATTTAATAATTAAATTAATAAAATTTAACTGTTAAAAAAAGATATTAAATGAAATAACTTATAATAAATTTATTTTTAAAATAAATTAATTTTTCGTATATATATATTATTTTACATTCAAATAATGCATTTAAAATCTCCAAGACTACAACCGCAGGCAGCATTTTTAATGGCATCATTATTATTGTCTCTTCAATCCACTTTTTTTCCCCTGAAAAACAACCATGGATTGTCTTCTCAATCAACTGGGGGGGGGGGGGGGGGGGGTTACATACATACCACGACCTTAATTTTAGACAACTTAATTTATTTTACTTTTTTTGTTGCAGCATGTCTTACCTGCTTACCTTATGATATTTAAGTGCGTAAGCGTTTCCTTTTCCTAATTGATTTGGTCCAAATGTTAATTAATGTGTTGGGAAAATGAAAGCATTTTCATTGGTTTTTCTGTGATTCGATGGTCTACTTAAGTAAGACATGTGTTCAGCTTTAGAGCAATAATATTTGTATATAAAAATAGTATCATCTATTTCAATACATTCTAATTTAATGAATATAATTTTTTTAAAAAAATATCATGCTTAAAAATTTGTTATAATATTAGATGTATATAGGTGGATACATTATGCGAATGTGTAATTACCATTTTTTTTAATTTATTTGTCCAACTCTTTTTTCCTTTCTTTTATAAAAATGTTTTTTTTTCTTTACATTTTTTCTTCTTCTTTTCTTTTATATACAAGACAAGGTTGCTGTTTTTCATTAAATTGGGAATATTATTACTTGTCAGAGAATTATGTAACTTGAATGTAAGGACCATCCGGTCGTGAGAATATTAATGCCAAGTTTTAGTAATTTCGATGTTCTTTTTTCTCTAGCGATGCAAGGTTCTTATTATGGACGAATAATGTATTCCACTTATTGTGCATGCGTTTAGTTGTTAAGCTCTTTGTTAATGGGTTTGGATGGAGTCAATACTTTATATATAGGATTCAACTTTTGTTGTGTGACGGTAGTGTTATAAAATGTCTTTGAAGTTGGAGTTAACATTGGTGATTATAGAGCCGTTAAACATGATTATCTAACTTTTCAATATGAAACTGCAGGGAAGTGGTTAATGCTTCCAAATTTCCAATATGGAATTTGTTATTCATGTCTGTACGTACATGCAGAATGGATACCTTTTCAGCAGTTCAGCCTTTTTTCTGGCAAAATTTTAACCATTAATTTTTATATTAAATGGCTAAATTGGTTAATAAAAAATAAAATTAGTCAAAATTGACATGTGATTGGTCATTTTATAATTATAAAAATACTGAATATAAAATTAATTACTTTACCCTAATCATTATAAATGTATCATTATATGTTAATATTATATTATTAGTTATCAAATATTATTTGTTATTGACGAAGTTAAGAAAAACAATCTAAAAGAGAAGCATACTTTTTTTTTTAGAAAAAATGCATGTGGGCCTGTCTAGGATTGGATCCAGATTTAATTTCGTCAATCCAACCCAGTCCAAAAAAATATTGGGCCATTGTGGGCTAGCCTGAACAGGCCGATAAATCTGAACTGACAGCCTTAAAGGGGAAGCTCATGGTGTGTATATGTGCACGCGTGTTCATCTGTGTGTATAATACTAAAAATGTAATAAATTCAAGGTAATTACTATTTTCACTCTATTTTTTTTTAACTTTATTTTAAGGTTATTCTTTTATAAAAATAAATCCTAGTAAATCTCGTTGTCTTATCCCTTATTTTAAATTATATAACTCTATATTTTCTTTCGTAAAATTTTTTTTAAATAATTTTATTTCTCCTTTTTACCACACTTTTTATTTATTTGGATAAAATTTAAGAAAAAAAATTATTTTTAAAATATGCATAAATTTTATTTTTATATCTTTATTTATTTATATTTGTCTTATATAAAATAAAAGAATTAAATTTCATAAAATTTGGTGAAATATTTCCTTCTTTAAGAGAAAAGAAAGTGAGAAGGAGTTAATTTTTTATTTTTTATTTAATTTAAATTATTAAATAATTTTTAAAAATTTAAAAAAAAATACTATATTAATAAAAAATATAATCATAAAAATAAATTTTTTAAAGTTAAAATTTATTTTTTAAAATTTATAAAAATAAAAAGTAATATTATTAATATTTCTTTCCATTCTATCTAAAAAATTTATTTTTTTATTTTATTTTTTACTCCAATCTCTATCCTTCTATTTTTTAAAAAAAAAAATTTATATTATCTAAACAAATTATAAATAAAAATTTTAATGAATTTTATTATTTGTTTTACATAAAGTATACTGTCTATGTTTTTTTATAAAAAAAAATATAAAATTTTATATAAATTACACTAATTTATAATTTTTCATATGAATGTTAATAGCTTTGTGTAAGTTTACTATAAAATTAAAAATAAATAATAAATTGTTAATGGGGACGATTGTTGTGGTCACCATTCATTCTGCACTGAACTTTTTTTTCTTTTTAAAGAAAAAAAATAGCAAAGGAACCAAAATGTGGAAAAATAAAAATTTAATTAAAATATATATGGGATTTGAAAATAAAAAATACTTATTTATATTAAATAATTTATATATATAAATTATTTTACATTTATTTATATCCTAAATTTAATGATTAATATTTTTTAAATATAAAAGATGATTATATGATTATAAATAAGATAGAAATAGATGTAATGTATTTTTTTTATGTATAAAAATTATTTCACTTTATTCTTTATGAAAAAGTTAAGGTAATGTTTAGTTTACAAAATATTTTATATAAAAAATAATTATTTTTTATTTTTACTATTTTTAACATAAAATTTTGAAAATAAAATAAAAGTAAAATGACATTTTTATAATTAAAAATAATTTTTTTAAAAAAATTAAATATCACCTAATCTTTTCAGATCGTGAATATTTTTTATTTGGAATAAAATTATTTTTAGTAAAATATATGTGATTTAGATTTTTAAAAAAATGCAAAAAGCACTTGTGTCTCGTTTTTTTGTTTTTCTAAGATGATTCAATTGATGTTTCAAATACAGCCTAATAGCTAAAGGCTTGTCTCAATTTAACAGGAAGCTGATGATAAAGCATTGGTCCATGTATATATGACCACAAGCTAGGTCATCTAATTTCGTAGTGGACTTTGCTTCCGCACCTTTTGACGGAGGTTTCTCTCGTAGCTTTCCCGTGTTTCTAGTTTATTAATCTGTCTTTTCTCTCTTATCTCATTTACAAATGCAGCTCCATTATTTGAAGTTGCATTAGTCCTCATTTATAATGATTTTGACACCATTTGCAGTATTACAAGTATTTGTGCACATCAGGACAATAACCAGCTAACAGAAAACTATGACAGATAACTAACTTATAAAAGCTAACTATTATCTAATAGTCTTTTATTGGTTCTAATTACAATAAATTCCTTAATCTAATATCATCTATTTATACCCTGCTTGGATTACATTCAAAACTCCATTTTCACCAAAGCAGGAAATTTCTCCTTCCCACTTACCACCAGTATCAAATATTATATTAGCCATCTAATTTTTCGGAAGTCAACTGAATAAAACTATTATAAAAAAAAATTATTAGTTATGAGAGGTTGAAATTAAAATTTTTTTATATGAATTATTCGAATTTTTAGTGCAACCGCATTTTTTAAGGACTTGAACCTAATAACATATATTAACCGATATCTATGCATTGGCGGTTCTTAAGGTAGATATTCAGAGACACATATTGTTACATCGATTTTACATAAAAATATTTATTTAAACAAAAAAGAAATAAATGGGTTATATTAGTTAGGTTTATATTTTGAACTTTGAAGCGTATGCGTAAGAAACATTTAAAAGACAATAAGACCCATTCAGTAAAGAGAGAATAAAAAAGGTAAATATATTCCGTGAGGAAGACTGTTCTGTGATTGTTGCTAAAAGGTTGACAGCACGCCACTTCTGGTCGATTAATATTATCCTTTATGAAAACAACTTGTCTTTTCACAATAATATTAAATTCCATTAAATGTACCCAAAATTTAATAATAATACAATATCATAATGTACATTCTATCAGTCAATTGTATAAAAAAATAACGATATATCTGCATCTATTTAATATTTTATTTTTTATTTCTTTCTGTTTATTATATTATATCATTTATTATTTCTATTATTTTAATTTTTCGTTTTTTTTTCTTAATACAAATACATTTAAAATCAGAATAAAACTTAGATAAAATATTATACACACGGTTAGTGTTATTCTTGAAATAAGATTGAAATTTTATCATAGTAACTAATATTAGTCTTTAATGTTCATTTTTTAAAAAATATTTCTTTTTTTAATTTTATTTTTTTATTATTACAATTAATAATAAATAAATATAAAAATATATAAAAAATAATTAATGTTCTCTTAAAAATTAAAGTAAACGAATAAAAATAAATAAATTTTTTAATTTTTTCTACTGAACAAAAATTAAGGAAGTATTAATTACTAAAGTGAAGTTTTAATTTAAATTAAAAAGCAGCAGCAATAACACTTATAGTATTACACCTAAGTTTTGTATTAAAAATATTCATCAAACATTATCCAAATAAAAATATTTTTAGTTTATTTTTAAAAAATTATCAATAAATATAATTATAATAAATTCATCTCATTTATATTTTAAATTTATTTTTTAGTAATTATTAAAAAAATTATAATTAACAACCTAAAAAATTATGATTTTTATATATTGTAAGTAATCGATTATTTCTCATATATATAATTAATTTTAAATTACATAATTATAAATAAATATATAAAAAAATTAATCATAATTTGTATACTGTTAATTGTAATATTTTATCATTTTAAAATTGTGTGAAGTGAAAATGAATGAAAACATTTTAAAGTTTAAAATTTTATTTATAAACTTTCTTTATTTTCTCGAACACCACATTATGCCTTAAGAAAAAAAAATTGATAAATTTAGTTCTCACTTCTATGTATCATCAAGTAGAATGAGGAAATTAAGATCATGTAATTCTTGAGACAAGATTTGGTATGCTTTGACTTTTGAAAAGAGATTTTAAAGTTTTTGAATTTTTTTTTAAAAAAGATTGAGCTTGAATTTTTGTAAATAATATTTTTGAATTCTTAGAAAAAAAGTATTTATTTCAAAAGTTAAAAAGAAACTTTTTTTACAATTTTTATTTCTTAAAAAAAAGATGATTTTGAAAATATTAAAATTTAAATTTGAAAGAATAATTTTTTTTTATAATGTTCAAGAAAGAAAATATTTTAAAATTTTTTACAATGAGCAATCTAAAAAGAAATAAGTCTACTCTTGCACAGAATTTAAGTTAACACATGACTACTTAAAAAAAAATTATATTTCAAATAATATTAAATGTGGATCTACCACTTAATTAATCTCATTTAACCATTGCATAGACTTAAAACATTAGATGCACTTATATGGAAAAGATTTCAAGGTGACTCACAAACTTCCCTCTTAAAATGAGAACTATATAAGCTTACACATTTACTCCTTATATTTACTCCCAAACTTATAGACTATTCAAAAGAGAATTAAAAAATTTAAATAAGATTAGTTTCCTCTTTGATGCGTACTTCCAAATATAAGTTTTGTAACTCAAATGTTCTGTGAAAGACGCATTCTTATATTGGACAAAATTGGATATTCACAATTGTCCCTCTTTAGAAATTTATCAATAAATAATATGAATAATGATATTATTCATATTATTGTTGTAAGAAATTAGCAAAAAATGAATCAATTTCGTCCAAGAATGCATAGATCCTTGGAATGAAAAGAGTGTGTAAGCCTGTGGAATGAAAAGGATGCATGAAGTTTAAAATGAAGAAGGCATGAACCCCTTTAATGTAAAGGACACATGCACCTTTTAAATGAAAAAAGAGTGTGGACCTATAGAATGGGAAATGTGTGTGAATCCTAAGATATAGGTGGTGTATGGAACATTGGGATGTAGATGGTGTATTGCCATTAAAATGTAGAGGATGTATCAACTCTTGAGATGAAAAGTGTGCATGGACCCTTGAAATGAGTATGGTACATGGACCTAGGGAATGTAGATTATTCGTGGCGTCTTAGAATGTAGATGGTGCATCAACCTTTAGGATATAGAGGATACATAGACCCTTGAGATACAAAGGGTGTGTGGATCCATCCTTTAAATGAAAATGGTGCATAGACCTGTAAGATGGAGAGGGTGTGTAATGAACCCTTGAGATGTGGAGGGTACGTGGACCCTTTAAATACAAAGGGTGCGTAGACCCTTGAGGCGCGGAGGGTAGTAGACCCTTTAAGATGTAGAGGATGCTTATATCTTTATGATGTAGAAGGTACGTGGACCCTTAAGATGCAAAGGGTGCATGAACCATTGAGATGAATGTAGAGGATACATGGACCTTTAAGATGCAAATGATGCATGAACCATTGAGATGTATGGACCCTTAGGATACGGAGGAAACGTGAACTCTTAAGATGTAGAGGAGGGTGTGTGAATCCTTGGTATGCAAAGGATGCATGCACCTGAGGAAGGTGCGTGGACCTTTGGTATACAAAGGATGCATGGATCCTTGGTATGCAAAGGGTGTGTAGACCCCTAGCATGTAGAGAATGATGCATGAACCTTTGGGATATAGGGGTGCGTAGACCTTTTAGATGTGGAGGGTGCGTGACCTTTGGGATACAGAAAGTGTGTGGATCATTCAGATATAAAGGGTACATGGACTTTTGAAATGCAAACGATACGTGAATCCTTGAGATGCAGAGGGTGCGAGACCCTTGAAATGCGGAGGAGGCATGGATCCTTGAGATGCGAAAGGTACATGGACCCTGATGTATGGAGGGTACGTGAACCCTTAAGATGGGGAGGGTGCGTGAAACCTTACGATGCATAGGGTGCATAGACCCTAAGAAATGAGATAGTAAGCGTAGACCTTTTAGATGTGGAGGGTGCGTGACCTTTGGGATACAGAAAGTGCATGGATCATTCAGATATAAAGGGTACATGGACTTTTGAAATGCAAACGATACGTGAATCCTTGAGATGCAGAGGGTGCGAGACCCTTGAAATGCGGAGGAGGCATGGATCCTTGAGATGCGAAAGGTACATGGACCCTGATGTATGGAGGGTACGTGAACCCTTAATATGGGGAGGGTGCGTGAAACCTTACGATGCATAGGGTGCATAGACCCTAAGAAATGAGATAGTACATAGCCCTTTGAGATTTAAAAGGTGGGTGATCTTTGGGATGCAAAGAATGTGTGGATCCTTAGGATGCAAAATGTTGTGTGGACTCTTATGATATAGAGGGTGTGGTGACCCTTAGAATGTAAAAGGTATGTGGACTCTAGAAATAAATTAAGGGCATGGACCATTAGGATGAAGATGGTGAATGAACCCTTAGATACAGAACATGAATACGATGAGTGATTCCTTAGTATGCAAAGGGTGCATAGTCTCTTTAAATGTAGAGGAGCGTAGACGCTTATGGTGCAGAAGTGCATGGACCCTTATGATACAAAAGGTACGTGAACCCTTGTTATGCGAAAGGTGCGTAGACCCTGACAATGTGGAGGGTGCATGGATCTTTGCAATGTGGAGGATATGTGGATTCTTGATATGTAGAGGTACATATGTAAAGGGCATGTGGACCCTTAATATGCGAAAGGTGTATGGACCTATTAGATGCAAATGGATTCTTGGTATGAAGATGGTACACGGATCCTTAGGATAGAGATGGCATAAGTGGACATTGGTATAAAGAAAGTAAATGGACATATAAAAGGTGCATGGACCATTAAGATGTGGAAAGTATGTGAACTCTTGAGATGTAGACCCTTGTAATAAGAGAATGAGTGAACCATTGGTGTGCAGAGTGTACATGAACTATTGGGATGTAAAGGGTGCGTGCACCTTTTAAATGTAAAGGATGTATATGCTCTCACTTTCTATTATTTACTAAATTAGTATAAATCATAATATTAAGTTTGAGTAACATTTCAATATAAAATAATAAAAAGATCTATTTTTTAATTATACAATAATAATTTATAAAAATCTCATCTTATATGAAAGAAAGAAAAAAAATTTCCTTAATCATTAAATTGATGTAACAATATCATGTATTTTCTAAAGTCATAAAAATATTCGTATTTAGTCCTCTAAATCCACAATATAAATAAAGATAATATTTTTTTCAAATTGTACAAACTTATTTTCATATTTATTATTCATAATATTCAACTAAATTTTGAGTATTTAATTTTATATTTTTTTTATCAAAACTATGTTTATTTTTTCATATAATTCTCATTATTATTCAATTGTTTTCAATCTCAATAATAAATTTTATTTTTCAAGTTCTTGAAGAGATATATCAAAACCATTAATAAGAATATCACACCAAACATAGTAATTTTAATTATCTATATGGTTCTTATTAATCATAACAAATTATTTCTCAACGTAAATAATATCAATTGAAAAATTATAAATTTCACAGTATGATGAATATAATTTTTTTTAATATTTTAATACAGAAAGGAAAAATTATCACAAATACCGATATCATGATTTAATACTTACAAAAATTTGTAGAAATTATTTTTATTATAACATATTTTCTCACAACATATCAATTATTTTTTTTATAATTTTAAAACTACCAATTAATATATCCTATCAATTAATTATAATTTTTGTAAAGTCAATTAAACTCAACATTTGTTATGAGAGTGGACAAAAAATATATATTATACGCATTAATTTATTTCTTTTTATATCAATTAAATTATCTCTAATTAAATTTATTTAATATCTTTATTTATTCTTTAAAAAATATAAATTATAGTTTACCTTTTTTATATGATCTCACTATTTTATTTATGATAATTTTTCTAAATAATGTAGTTTAAATTTAAATAAAAAAAATTATATAATCAATAATCTAAAATAAATTAAATTACAAATTTCAACTTTTTTTCATATATAAATTTTCTAAATTTTAATCATCAATTTATTAAATTATGATATAATAAAATTTTTCAAAAGTCCTTTTTTTTATAATCAATATCAATAATTAAATTAGTCTCAAAATTTATTTAATTAAAAAATTTTAATTTACTCTCATATTATCTTTCATAATTATAAGAGAATCTAGTGAAAAAATGTATACTTTTTTAATCTTACTTTCAAATGTGGGAATAAAGATAAACACTACATTGCAGAAGAATTATTACTTTAAAAGAAAAATTTTGTTAGACCTCTAATGAAGCCCGATTTCGATCTTATTCTTTCTAAGATATAAGGTTGAAATCTCACACTATATTATTGAGAATTGTACGAAAAGCAGAAAATGGATGGAAGATGAAAGAAGTTATGTCAAATGCTTGAAGGCATGAGCTATATATAGCATAGAGAAAAATTTTCATCCCACAAAAAAATAATACAGCATTCAAAAGATTAATATACCATGATTAAAAAATAACTATTTCACGATTAACAGATAGATAACAGTTAAATATTAATCATCTAACAATCAAATAATAAAAATATAATGACTAGAAACTAAAAGTTAATTAAAAATAACATTAACAATCCTATAATGATGTAGAGCATATTATTGTCATTTGCTAGTCATCTTCCAACAATCTCTTTCATTTTTACCATTTTATACATCCTAAAATAAAATGTAAAATATCAAAGCTCTATTTATATATTTATTAGATATAGATATTAGTAAAAAATAAAAAATAAAAATATTTCTCAAACTCGTATATATAAAAAATCCCTTTCACCTTTTTATATTTCTCATACTATTTAAAAAATAATAATTTATATTTAAATATAAACCATTCTTAAATTTAAATTATTTTTTGCGCTAGTTCAACCCTTATCACATGAATAATTTATCATATTCTAATTTTAAAAGCAAATGATAAATATCACATACAAATTAGAGGTATGTTTATTGTTATTCAAAGATGTTTATTGTAATTTTTATTTAAATGTTTTTTTTTTCTGACATGCCCTCTCATTTTCTTTCTTAATCAAATTAGTCATCCTCTCATTTTCTTTCTTAATCAAATTAGTAAAAGAAAGTATTTTATATAAAATTTTCACAATATATAAGAATGGTAACATTAATCAAATTAGTAAAAGAAAGTATTTTATATAAAATTTTCACAATATATAAGAATGGTAATAAACATGTGAAAGTGGTAATATGCTGCCATAAATTTGCTTCTTATAAAAGATTGCCTTACAGCTGAGTTTCTTTTTGTCAATTTTAAACAACCATATTTAAGTGAAAATTTAATTTCTTCTTTTATTGTTGGTTCAATTCTTCATTTAAGTTGGAGTTCGCGTGGTCAAATTTGGTGATAGGAAAACTTTAATGTCAACTTTCAATTGTTCAATTTTTAATGTTAAGGATTCATCTATTTAATTCTTACATTTGAAAATTATTAGTCATCTTAGTCTAACTTTGATATGCATCAATCAATTTTGGATCTAAAAATTGTTGTCTTCAGTGAATTTGGTTTCTAATATTATTGTGCGTTAGTCTTGTTTCCTCATGTCAAGAATTAATTTAATTGATAATTATCAAATAAAAAGATAAAATTAATTATGGTCACTCAAATTAGAGATTAAAATATCCGAATGAGTCATTATCTCCAAAATGAGTGAATAGACTAATAGCTAAATCAAATATCTATAGAAAATATGACGAGGGTCCAGTTTAGAAATCGGAATGATATCACCCACTCAAAAATCTGTATCCACTCTCCCTGAGATTCTTTTACACGTCCTTTTATTTGTTGTTTAGTGAATAATCAGTAGTTTTTTTTATAAAAGTGTATTAAACATATTAAACGTTAAGAGTAAAGAATGGGACATTAGTTTCAACTTTAATGCGACAATCTTTTGCCACCATATAGAAATCGAAAAATATCCGATAAAACCTCAATAATATCTCTCTCAGGCCAGGGCTGTGGCGTGCAAATGCTTTGCAAATCGCTTTCAGTGTTGAAAAATTCAATTTGTCCAATAAATGAAAATAACATAAGAAAAAATAGAAATAAAAAATAGTGATAAATAATATAATAAACGGATATAAACAATATATTATATAATTTATATATTTACTCTACAAGTAATATAACTTTTTTATATTTTTCATCACCATAATAATATATAGATTAAATTATATTAATATTCTACGAAATTTATTAAAAAATATTTTATATTTTTTTCATCTTTGATCATACACAAATACATAAAAACATACCATCAAATCTTTCTATCAATTATATAACTTTACATTTTTTATTTTTTATAATATTATATATATAAAAAATTAATAAAATATTAAAAACAAAAAATATCAAATTTTTTATATATCTAAAAAGATATAAATATAATTTATTCTAATATATAATAAATAAATATTGGATGGTCATCACGAACTCTAAATTTATTTTAATGAATTTATTATTTTTATAAACTTCTTATCATAAGTTAAAGTAATTATTTAAAGATATAAATTTAAATTTTATTCTTTTAATTATGTATAGAAATTATTATTTTATATTTTTAAAAATTGACTTTAAAATATGATTTATTAATTAAATTTTTTAATTTAATAAATATTATTTTATAATAATATTATATTAATATATTTTTATTTTAATAAATATATTAATATAAACACTAATTTTTATTTGGTATCAAAAAATATAATTTAATTATATATAATATTAATTTTAATATGTTATGTTGACTATATTCACCCAACCTCTCAACCATCTAAATTGATTGTAACACTATAATAATAAGTTTAAAGAGTTAATTTAATTTGTTTTAAAATAAAGTAAATTAATTTAAATCATTAAATACGGTTAAAATGCACATTTAAATAACCTTTACTTAATGAAACATGTTTTCTTATTAAAGAACATGTTATTAATTTTTTTAATGTCAAAACAAACACGAAATGTAATCACAGGAAAAGATTTTGCTTTTACGAGAAGAAATTAGGATGCTTAGTTTGACTTTAATTTTATGTTGCACTGCTGTGTACTGAATCCATCTGATTTTAAGTTGAACAGAATTAGTTTTGATACTATCAATTTTAAACTTAATTTTTTATTAAATATTTTTGTACTAAAAATACAAGAACTAATCATTATAAGATGTTTGAGTAACATTAAAAAAAAATTCATCTACATTTGTTTTCTTGTAATATATACTTTCTCCTTTTTTTATATGTTCAAAAAAACTAAAACTTTATTTCTATTTATATATTTACTTTAATTTTCAATAATTATATATATATATATATGTATTATTTTAATAAAAATACTTAATCTTAACTATTTATACATTATTATATAATCAGGATTTTTATAAAAATAAATAAAGTTAATTATTAACTATTTTTATATATTTTTATATCTATTTAATTAGTATTAACTTGAATAAATCATTACAATTTAAATCTAATATGTTTCATTAATTTGTATACGAGAGAGAGAGACATTAAAATTATAATAAATTAAGAAGAATATAAATAAAAATTTTGAGAAAGTGAATAGCATTAATGATAGTTAACGAGTCTCTGCGCTATAACGAAAAGAGACAGAAAAGAATGAGAGGGTCTCTTGTTAGATTTGATAAGAAGAAGAAAGCATAGATATCTGATCCTGATGCATGCAAAGCAAACAGCAGCAAGACCTGGTGCTACCATTACCAACATGAAGGAACCTGGTTGTTTAAACTTTCGATGCAAAGGGCATGGGGTATTGTGATGGACGATTGAGGAGAAGAGAAACTAAAGTTGGGGGACCCACTGAAGCAGCAACTACAGTTTGCACCCGCCAGAGGCAGAGCCAATAGCAGCAAACGACAATATTCACCAAATTATATAATTGTCCTCACCACTGATACTCCCATTCGCCAGTTATTTGTATAAACAAGATTCATTTTAATTTTACATTTTTTATTTATTTATAAATTGAAAGGAAACGAGTGTGAAGGAAGGTGGCATTACAAAGAGTCACGCTGGCGTTGAAGAACATTTCTGCAGAGGAGGAGGAGCAGCAGGTTAGTGCGCTGCTTTGCGACCTTGAAAATGATGCAGATGTTCGAATCCCCGATACTGCACATCAAATTAGCACTGGTACCTTATTTCCTCAACTTCCTTTAATTATCCAAAATTTAGATAATTAAATAATCCGATTTATGAAAAGACTCTGGATTAATTACAAAATTAAATTATTTTCTTCCTTAATTAATTTACCGGATTTTGCAGATTCGTGGTTCCAGGCGGGGTTTGTGCTCACCACTGGAATCAACAGCGCTTATGTGCTTGGGTATTCAGGAACCATCATGGTTCCCCTAGGTTGGATCGGGGGTGTGGTTGGTTTGATTCTTGCAACCGCTATATCGCTCTATGCGAATGCTCTTATTGCTATGCTCCATGAATTTGGAGGAACAAGGCATATTCGATACAGAGATCTTGCTGGATACATATATGGTATGCAAATAACATCACTCGGAACTGTAACTGCCTGGTTTTCTTTTTCTCCGCTCATGTTACTTTGGTGCCTAAATATGCAGAGATGCTTGTGTTTATGCTTATGCTTTGTTGCAGGTAGAAAAGCTTATTCCCTCACATGGACTCTGCAGTATGTCAATCTTTTCATGATAAATGCCGGCTACATCATTTTGGCCGGTTCGGCTTTAAAGGTAACACCATTCCATCAATCAGCTATATTGTTAATTTTTCAAGGCACGTAATCATAATTCTATTCTTCTCTTTGGTCATTTCTTTACTTTTGTTGCAGAACGTAACTCTTTCAAAATCTTGGTATAAGTTGTTCAATGATTATTTTGTTTTTTCTGTTTCTCAAGTAGTCTGCTAAAAATTTTAGGTCTTGCTTTCTCTTCCTTTCATATTGCCAAGTAAATAAATATCCATTTTCTCTGTTTTGTGACTTTATTTAATACATCAACAGATTCAGTTCTTGTCAATTACAATATTGATTGGATTGTTCTGTTTCTGGATCGGCCAAAAAATATGGCACGTACCTATTCTGCGATTCTGTCAATTCTGCTTTCACTTTGTGCACTTGAAAATTTTTTCTGAATCTTGTCTGTTCATTGTGGTGCAGGCTGTTTATATTCTATTTAGGGATGATGATCTGATGAAGCTTCCATATTGTATTGCCATAGCTGGATTTGTGTGTGCAATGTTTGCCATTTGCATTCCCCATCTTTCAGCTCTTGGAATTTGGCTGGGATTTTCAACAGTCTTCAGCCTGATATATATTGTTATAGCATTTGTACTGTCAATTAATGATGGTAATCTCTCATGCTGTTGTATGAACACACACATACAACATGCTGTTGTATGTGTGTGTTCCTGAATACTTTTATCATACAATGACTTGCTCTTAATTTTGTACCGCTGGTTCTTTCAATCAATTGTGATATTGATCTTACTTTTTTCTCCAGGGAACTCAATAATTCTATCAATGTGTCATCTGACATAGACATATAATCAAAACATTTTCCTGGAATATACACTTCTCTTATGTTTGAAAAAAGCAAAGTGCAAGACCGATGCTTGCTTTTCTGTTTCCTGCCCCTTAATTGTTTCTTTTATTCATGTTCATGTTATTAGCAATGATATAATTAACTGTCATCTGAAGTTGAGATACATAACTAGTATTCTAGCATATAAAATGTTGAAATCCTATTCTAATCTTACAAATTAGTTGAGTTTGGTCGTCCTTCCATCCCTAATCTGATTATCTTTGTACGTGTTTATTCTTTTCATTCCTTTTTTATGCTTATCAACAAACATAACGGCATCCATTGTGATTTTGGACTTCGCCTGGTATTCTGAGAGTGGTAATTTGTTTTATTGATGAAGGATATAAATAAACCTTGATATGTAGTATTTTAGCTGATGTCTTGTATTTATGATTTATTGGTGAGAACTTTTGAGGAATTTGCATTCTGCATTGCTAATTTATCTTTATGTATTCACGACCTGCCATGTCCTGATGCAAGTCAAAGAATTTTTTGAGAACTAGCAAAAGAATATCAATTATTCTTAGTAGGTCATAAACAATATAAAAATTTATTCGTTTATTTATATGCCAGACAACAATTGTTTTTCTCTGTTTAATTTACTAGGTTATTTATGGAGCTTTTGTCCGTACTTGATAAATTCAGTGAGAATTTGCCTGCTAACCACCTGTGCTCATTAGGTATAAAATCGCCACCTCGAGATTATAGCATTCCAGGGACATCAACAACTAAAATATTTACAACAATTGGGGCGTCTGCTAATCTTGTGTTCGCATATAATACAGGAATGCTTCCAGAGATACAGGTAACCCTGCAAGCTTGTAATTATTCATTTCTTGTGTTTCTATGTAGATTCACAGCTCTCTTTCATTTCTTCATGTGCTCTGGCAAGTAAGTTTTTCTTGATTGTAATGCTAACAGGCAACGATCAGACAGCCAGTTGTCAAGAACATGATGAAAGCTCTATACTTTCAGTTTACCGTTGGCGTTCTGCCATTATATCTGGTTACCTTTGCAGGATACTGGGCTTATGGATCTTCAACGGCAACCTATTTGCTGAGTGACGTCAATGGTCCAATCTGGGTGAAGGCCATGGCCAATATTGCCGCCTTTCTTCAATCAGTCATTGCATTGCATGTAGTAACTTCTAAACTGGAGCT
Source organism: Canavalia gladiata (assembly GCA_037954105.1). NCBI lineage: Eukaryota > Viridiplantae > Streptophyta > Magnoliopsida > Fabales > Fabaceae > Canavalia > Canavalia gladiata. Next base: position 6,553,080 of record CM075664.1, on the reverse strand, counting down.
TCATCGCTACTAAATATTTTATTTAACTTGTATCGATCACTGGCCTAATAACCTCTCTTCTGCTTCTGCTAGATATTTGCAAGTCCAATGTACGAGTATCTGGATACCAAATATGGGATCAAAGGGAATGCTCTGGCTTTTAAGAACTTGTCATTTCGAGTCTTGGTAAGAGGTGGCTACCTGACTTTAAATACTTTTGTATCAGCTCTATTGCCATTCCTTGGAGATTTCATGAGCTTCACAGGAGCGATCAGCACATTTCCACTTACATTTATCCTTGCAAACCACATGTACCTAGTGGCAAATAAGAACAAACTAACATCCATTCAAATGCTCTGGCATTGGCTAAACATTTGTTTCTTCGGCATTATGTCGTTTGCTGCAACTATTGCAGCACTGCGGCTTATTGCTTTAGACTCCAAAACATACCACATTTTCGCTGATTTATGATATTAATTCACTATATTCTTTCCACAATTCTAATGCTTTTGTTTTGCGCTCCAAATATGGTTCCATTTTTTTTTAAAAAAAAAAATTAGTTTTCTTGCCAGAATACCGCCTTTATCTTTTATACGTTTGCACCTTCACTTAATAAAAAGATGAGTCGTACTTAGTGGTAAACACGGGTTTTGGTTTTCAGTTTGAGGTAAAAGATCGTCGAAAGTAAAGGCTTGGTACTAATTATGAATTGATGAACTTTCTTACATGCTTGTTTAATTGTAATCAAGTAATTTCGTGGAAGTTACTCGAGTCGTGCACCATCAGTTTGGACATAAATCACCAATCAAGCCAGACGCAGTTAGAGACAATTGAGAATCTACACAAGGAAATTTGGCAGAAGGCAATTAATTCTTAAAAGATGAATACAACATCCACCCGACTAAAGTCACAATCACAATATCTCTTTTCTGACTACTTATGTCACGATGGCAAACGTGATTTCACGACAATGAATAACATTAACGGATCAATATACCAAAAAATGACACTCTTGATGTATATTTCTACAATAGAATTTGTCAAATTTGCCTATCTAAGAACTTGAATCATCTGATGATACTCCTCAACCTGTAATCATTAAAAAACAGATATAGTCATGATACATCCATTATACCCCGTAACTCGATCCCATTATAAGAAAACAAACAACCATATTCATCGAACTGCACAAGAGAAAGGATATTGGCCGTTGGGGACAAAAATGCTTGGGTATATATTAAGGACTAAAGGTTTGCTGGCCATGCTATCTTTAGATTATTGACTTCACCAATAACCTACAGAGTAAATTTAAAATAATCGATTTGGACTGATTCCAATGCGAATAGCATAATTTCAAAAACAGTCACATTTCAGCAGTTATTTCATGCTGATGTTAAACAATCACAATGGAGGACATAAAAAACTACTGATGACTAAAGTAGTGAACTACTCAGAGTCTATCAGCGACATTGGGATCCAAAAGAAAACTACTCAGTTATCTCCTCAGAAATATCTGTATTGCACCGAGATATCTGTCATAAGGTTTCAAACATCACTTTCAGAATACAGCTTTTACATGAAAAATCATATAATTCATTTTATGCGTTTTGTCATTGGTGAAACATGAGCAAATCTCAAGGTACTCCCATAAACAACAGATATTTGTAGTAACTAAATTAAAAATTAGCATCTATTATTATTATTATTATTATACACTAGATACTTGAAGCTACAAAATGTTTGAACCAAACCTTTTGTATTGACTTCTCACCTTGCTCGAAATCATCCAGAAACTAACTTTACAATAATGCAGATGGAGTTGAGAAGTATGAGAGGAACTCTTAGGTACTGAGTTGCATAAATGAGACCTATAAGCTGGCCTTTGAAAGATTTTGTCCGGCCACCTGAGAAATCTGTTAAGCCCCATCCTCTAGGTGCAAGAAAGCGATCTTCGTTCAGTATGGCTAATGCATTTGCAAGAAGCAGGAATCCCTCAAGCAAAGTCCACAAACCCATTTCCCTACATTGCAATGAAATCCAACCCAATTGACAAATAACTTCAAGTCGTTTGCACTAGCTCTTTCATACATAGTTCAAATAAAAAAAAAGAAGTAGAGAATAAAGAATGACTAATTAAAATCATAAAGGCAGGCATTTATCACCACTCAAACTCCTCCACACGAACTGTCTCAGTATAGATAACTTCTAAAATAAAGGGAGGCTTAATTTTAATTCATCAAATCAAATACTGTATCCTTAATATCATTTAAATTAAATAGAAATACTTGCAACATACTCTTTTGACACTCTTTATCATAGGAAAAACTTCTTGTAAAACCTACTGTATAGAGAGTAAGACCCACTAAATAGAAAACGGGACCTGCATCATTTTGTGGTCTCATGTGAATTTCACCCAATGAAAAATAGTGTTTGAAAGAGTGTTAAGAGAGTGCATTGGTAGCATTCGTCTAATAAGACATAACTATTGAATTACAAAATACAAAAGAATAGAAGATATGACATGTTAGAACAACGACTGCTAGATGCTTTACAAATCACTGAATAACTTTGCACAGGCAACTAAGAATAAAGATCAAGTAAGTTCATTCTAAAGCATTGACAGAGCCACATAACAGCCAGAGCCAGAAACATCCTATGAAATCATGTATTAGCTTCTGCGACACTGGCAGTTCCTTTCATTGACATGTCTCTATTAACTCAAAAAGGCCAATGTTTACGAATGAAGCTGATATTTGAAGGACAAAGGAATCATTAATCATGTTCATAACCACGAAATCAAGAAGCAGCACTACGTAAGTGTCTTAGATAACCAAATCCTAGCCTTTCTGACATCAATTATCTTTATATTGCCTCATCTTTTTTGTAAAGTAAGGCAGCCATAAACGCCAGTAGAAAAGTGATCATAACCATTAAATTGATTGCGGCATGTTATCCCTGAGCCTGATTCAGTAGATAATACTATTTGTTGAAATGGATAAAAAAGGCAATAGGATGCTTCTATTTGCCAGATAACTGACATACTACTAACAGGGTTGACCATTTTCCCAAAGCTGAAGGTAGAAAAATCAAAATTCCAATTACAATCACTTGGAGGATCTCAAAATCGTTCCATAAAATTGTAACACTTTATAAATTATCTCTTACTCTCAAATTGAAGAACTTGTACTTCAATTATAAGAACGGAATATCATAAATTAAACAATAATTGTCCTTAACCTCGTTTTTTATCTGGGTGCCTATAATTGTTGTTCAAACACATTGAAACAATTTGCAGGCCAAGTGCTACTAAACCATAGATCAGATTTCACAATAATAAAGGAACTCCAATAATCAAATAACAGATGCGCAAAAACTAAGTTTAAGAAACTTCAGCCAAAGGTTACAAAACAATAACAGAGAAACAGTGCGGAATCGTAGATCTGCCAACAGACTTAACAACCAAAACTGCAAAAGGACAAAAAAGGCTGCGATTTTTAAAACGGAACAGACTAAAGGACCCCCTAAAACTTGGATTGAAAATAAGGGCAGGAAGCTAAAAAACAACAAAATAAAAGTTGGAAAAAATAATAATTAAAAAAAGAAGAAGAAAATAATAGGGAGGAGGAGGTAACCTGATGACAGAGGGACGGTAGATGGCGGTGGAATCAGAGAAGACAACAAATGGCGACACTGCTCAGAACACAGAAACCAATCTCGCCAAAGCGCACCGTTTTCTCTCACTTGCTAATTGCTTTGCCTACTCATTTATTTTCCTTTTTCTCTCCGATACTCATTAAAAATGCTTTTAAATTTGAGTAAATTTTAAATTTATTTTAGAGCGAGATTAAAAATGACGGTAAATATTAAAAAATTCAATTAAATCTTTTTTATAAAGTTAGAAATCAGTAAAATATATTTAAAATTTAATAAAATAAAATATTTGACATATACAATATCGATGGATAACACAAGAATATATTCCATGAGTTGATAATAAAATTTTACACTCAGTACTGTTCTTTTTATAATTTTTTTTTGTGTAACCTGATAAATAGTATTTTGATATTTATATTTTATTTTTAAATGTACCAAGATTTTTCGTGCATCGTGACTTACCTGCCTTCTTTGCCATTTTATAACTTGACAAAAAAAAATTATTTATCATATTACTTCAATTACATCTATATTGAAAAAAATTATTTTTTAATATAAAATAAAAATAATAAAATTTAAAATTATGTTATTACTTCATTCTTTCGTCATTAAATTAATTCTAATGACTTATATTAAAAAGTGTTTCACATTTATTTTATTTTAAAATTAATTTTTACAGATTTAATTTTTAATAATTAAATTTGATACATTTGAGTTATATTTCGAATCGTTTTAATTTATTCAGAGTCTTATATTATTTTAAAGATGTATTTTTTAATAACTATATATTAATAATATTTTTTAAATGACAATATTTTATCTATATGATAATATATATTTTCATTTTAAAATATATATTATAAATAATTTTAATTTTAATTTTAATTTTAATTTTATATTTTTAATTATATAATTTTGTTATACATAATGTTAAAATTTATATATTTCCAACAAAATAGGTTGACTCAATTTTATTTTGTGAATATAAATCTTTGTTAGATGAAATTTGAATCCAAATAAATGATTCTACTAAAATTTGAAGTAATTATGATTAAAACTGAACTCATCTTTTGAATATTTCAATAAAACAAGTTAAAATCATTAAGATTATAATAATATTAAATTAAATTTATCTTCAAATAAAACTCTTTAATTTGATATACAACATATTAAGATTTAAAATTTAACTAAAAAACACACTTGTCCTAAAAAAAATATAAACAAAAATATGATTGTTTCAAGAAGATCTTACATTTGGCCTTCATTCATCTTTTGTTAAAAAAAAAAGAAAAAAAGCTTAAAGATTGAGATTGTGCAGGATCAATTCGTTTGAATCATTAAATAAATTCAATCAATATTAACAAATAAATCATCTGATACAGTATCCTGTTGAATTCTATCGCTTGGCTAATGTAACATCCAAAGTACATTCAAAAAATAAATTACAATCCAACATATAACTATGATACTAAGCAATGTAAAACTACTGATTAACCTGATCTATCTATTTTCTCTAATATACAATTCAAAACAGTTGAGCATCTGGCTTCTGGAACTCAAATCGCCACTTTGCTCTACATATTTACACACATCCAAAGCAACTGAATTTCATCTAATGGCTCAATACCATTAACTAAGTCTTAAGTCCTGATTTGTTTCCTCATTATTCTCTTCATGACCTTCACAAATACAACCTGGATAAGGGTTTGCATAGAAACTCTCTTCCCATTTAGGGTGTCGATGAACTTTTCTAGGATGAGGAGCTCCAATTTTACTTGCATGTATGCTCTTAACCCTTGATGAGAAATCTTCCCAAGAAATCAAACCATTGTCCAATTGATCAATCAGCCTCACAAACCTTTGCCTACACCATAATAAGGTCCATTAATTAGAAAGAGCCAAATTGGATTAATTTTAATAATATATAAAATCTAATTGAAATATATTGATAATCTAAAGTTTATTTATTTTGTCATTCAAACATGAATTAGTATATGATTAAAAATTATTAGCTTTTCTAATAATTATTTTAAAAATTAAATTTAAAATGATTTTTAATTAATTAATTATAAAAAATTATGAGACTATATATATATATATAGAAGAAATCTAATTACTGTAAAAATAATTTTGCTTAAAGTTATTTTGTTTAATATTTTTTATAAATAATAAAATTTTATCAATTCAACTATTAAATTAATAAATTATATTATATAGATCATATTTACCTAATTTTATAAAATTTAATTTATTTTAATATATTATTAAATAAATTTAAATTAACAAATATTATAAAAGATATATTATTTGTTAATTTGAATTTATATTTTTAAATATTAAATTTTTTTTAATTTTATAAAATTTAAAAAATATAATTTATATAATATAATTTATTAATTTAATAATTAGATTAATAAAATTTAATAATTTATAAAAATTATTAAGAAAAATAATTTTAAATAAAGTTATTTGTAGCTTAACTTATCCTTTGTCGTGTATATGTATAGGTTAATTATTCACCAAGATGGAGGCTGATATGTTGTTGAATTGAACAGGTACTTACTTGTCCGGGCTAATGGTTTTTCGAAACCCTTCATATGTTCTATGACCCCTAGCTGCTTTGGCCATGTGCCCATCATAGCTATAAATAAAAACATCACTTTCTACGGCAATGATGTAATCCAAAGCTGCAAGTTGATTTTGGTGGCCCTTAAATGGTTGCAGCTCTTCCTCTGTGGCTAAACTGGAATGTCCGAGCACATTAGGATACTTGATTTGGAGGGGTTTCATTCCATCTTTGCCATAAATTGCACCTGCAGCTACATAAATTTTTGTTTGAGGAGGATAGCCAAGTGCTTCAAGGAAAACAGCAACCTCTCTTGGAGTCATGGGGCAGCTACCCCTTAAGCGCCTTGATTTGCTATCAATCTCTTTCACCTTCCAATGTTTCACTTGATATCTCATCCTTTTAAGCTCATGAGCTTCTTCTTTGGTAAGGTTGTGGCTGCAGCCTGTGAAAGCAAGCATGTCCTTTTCATATCTGCAATGTTGTCATGTGCTTGTCAGAATAAACAATATTGTGTGACTATATTTTAATTAAATAATTAAACAATATTAGGGGAATTACCTTAAATGTAAAGCAATATAAGGGGTGTTTTTGTTTCTAAGCCTTTTTACCATCTTCATTCCGAACTCTTCAATTGGGGCTGAGAATGCAAGCCCTTCATACATGGCACGGCAACGTACTCTCTGAATTGAAGTTGGTAGACCATTATTGACTAGGCGAGAATCTGTGTGTGTAAATTTGATCACTTTGTGTTTCTGCAATAACTGCAACATCTCCCCTTCGTAATAACTGGCCTAAGTGTTTCAAAGCAATCATGGAATTTAGATTCAAAACCAAAATAACTACATTAGGTGCAAGTATGGTAGAACCTTCTATATAGAAAAATGTTTAGTAGTAGAATTGCCTTGGACCAAGAAACTGGAGCCTTCAAAACTGGCTTAATTGCTTCAATTTCTGGTGGTAGAGACTCCACTATGTGAACGTCATCACTTAAAACTTCAATGAAGTTCTTCCAGTTAAATATTTGTTTAAAATCACTGAGACAATAAAATTAGAACAGTGCGAAATCAGAGAGGCATATTTCTTTCACTAGAAACCCAAGCAGACGAAAATTCATACCTAGGATCTGTCCAAAATGAATTATGATCTAATGTAGGTAAAACCAAAGTGGCTTTCATAATTTTTGCAATAGCAGCCATGTCACTTATCTGTAATTTCATGGAAATTAATTTATATTAATATCTCACAAGAAATTTGAAAAATATAAATAAAGGCTGACTCTAATTAAAAGCAATTTAATTGCATACTCCTGATTTCATTTGATTTAATCCCCCATTAGCGTGGACCATAAGGTAGCCATTTGTCATGTTTCTGTTCCCTGTAGAATAGAAATTCTTCCTAGTTACAAAGATGGCGGAGTATGAATCACTTATATTGAATTTTACTCTAATTTTTTGAGCAGTGAAGAGCTTTGAACTCACTTTTATCACTATTTGCTCGACCCATGCATTTGTGGTAGTGGTCACCGTTGGGATGCTTCCAAATTTCGAGAGTCTAACTAACAGATATCAGACGAAAACTAGAATCACAATCTAAATGCAACTGCAAATGAAGGTAATTTATATTGGTTTTATAGTGAACAACAGAATATGAAGCGTAATTTTTGTATTCCTTGGTGAGTGAATGCGTGTATTGATTATTTTTGAGTGACGCGAATGAATCATTTATTCACTAAAAAGACAAAATATAATTGTAGTAATTGTTTGAGATTACGTGTGAGTTTTTTAAGAGACGACAGATAGATTTTGTATAACTATAACTTCCAATGGATAACAAACAAAAAAGTTTCTATAACGTTAAATATTAAGCGACGAATAGCAACTAAAAATCCTACCTCACCTGAAAAAAAATACAACACTTTAAATTGGGACTCTTTTTATCAAACCAACTGGAACTATTATACCCACTACATCCATTTCATTGTGAGAAAATCTTAGTGGCAAGGAAAAGAAGATATATAATCAAGAGAGTAATGGAAAAATAAGATAAATGATAAAGTTTCTTAAAGATAAATTATTTTCACACTTTCTAAGTTTTAATAAAATTTTATTAGATATTTTTTTATTTTATATAATTTTAAAAAAAAATTATATTAGAAAATAACACCATATATTTTGTTCGATAACATAGACTTTTTTCAATCATACATATATGTATAAAATGTCAAAATAATGTTAACAAGAAAAATGTATTAAATAAAATTTTGTTAAAATTTAAGAGGTGTGAATTTAATTTGTCCATATGAAAATAACACGTAGAACAAATATTTGTATACCGGCGATCGAGACTTGTTTGGTGAAGGTATGTCTTCAACGACGTTTGAATGTATTACAGGATCGAAGGCTAGCTGATCAGAAAACATATTCATTATGAGAAACTTTGTAAGCACACAAATGAAAATCAAAACCATTAGGCCCCAGAACATGTGACGTCCAAGCTTGAGCCTGAATTGCTTCTGCCAAAGTCGTAATTTACGTCGCAAAGAGGAGGTGCCCTTTATGTCAAGATGAGAAGACCTCAATCTATACCGTTCTTCTGGGCCATCTAATAGACCCCTTCTTGCTATGTACATGGTGTACGCGATAATTGATTAAGAGCCACGCTTGGCAAAGAGTTAATGAAAGAAATATAGATTAATTATGTTAGAGAAATTAAGGTGAATGAAGAAAGGGAGTGTGTGGGGGTAAATTAGAAACAACCACCATGCATACATAGGTCGACGGTTGGACTTGTGGGAACGACTTTGCTTTCTTCTTTTGTCTTTGGTGTGGCTTTTGTGTAGTTAAATGGTTACTCTACATGTCACGAGACCGCAACATGAGGCGATTCACTCTCTCCGTTTCAGATGTTTTTAGATTGTATGCTATATCGAGTTTCATTATATTTTTTTTGTTACGTGTGGCTAGCTCCCTATTTCATCTATGCATTTCACATCAATACACTAATAACATCAAATCAGTTTTTCTTTTTGCTTAGAGAGAATAATTTCGACCTCGAAAAATGTTAGTCTACATTCATGTGATAAAAAATGGGATAGAAGACAAAATAAAATGTGATAATAATTATTCTTTTTAACATATATACATGCTTTCCAAATAATTGTCACAAGGAAAGATTTTTTATAATTGAAAAAATTATATATTTTTATAACAACATTTGTTAATTTGATGGTATGATTAAATCCTTTACGTCCAATGATGTCACAAAAAAAATATATATATATATATTATATATATAAAGATTAATTTACTTTAAGAATATATTTATTATAAATTATTTTATTTAATATTTTTTAAAAATTAAATTTTATCAATTTAATCATTAACTTAACAAATTTTATTGTATGAATTATATTTATAAAATCATATAAAATTTTTAAAAAATTAATATTTTATAAAATAAATTTAAATTAATATATATAAAATAAATATATTCTGTATTAAAATAAAGTAATATGTCGAAGTATCAAATCTTTTCCATCAATTTAATCATTAACTTAAAAGATTTTATTGTATAAATTAAATTTATAAGATTGGATGAAATTTAAATTTTTTTAATATTTTATTAAATAAATATAAATTAACATGTATTAAAAAATATATATCCGTTAAAATAAAGTAATATAACAAAGTATTAAATATTTTTTAAATTTTATAAACATAATTTATAGAATAAAATTTAATAATTAATAAAATTAAATTTTTTAAAAAAGATATTGAGCAAATTGCTTATAGAGGTAGACTTAATTTTAGAGAAAATTAATCCTTTTATATATATAAATTTTTTAAAATATATTAAAGATATAAATTTTTTACATTAACACATTATTAAAAAAATAATTTCATAATAAATCATTTAAAATTTATATCTTGTATATTTTTAAAATTAATTAAAAACATTTATATTTTATATTAATAATATATCAAAATTATATTTAATAAAAAATTATTATATAATGTACAGCATTAAATAGTAATATATCTTAATACTCAAATCAAAACCTCATTTCTCTTACAATAATGTTGTTTGTTTGTTTTTTTTTTTTTTGTAAATCTCCTACTCTAAAATTTATACTTAAGAATTACATACACGAGAGTATGAGAACAATAGTCTTTATTTTCGATATGTCCGAACAATCTATTGGGTCAAATGATTAATTCTAAATTTTTTATTATTACAACTGTTGCATGTATATTTATATATTGCATAAATATTTACAAAATTTTGAAAAAATGTAAAAAATGTAAAAATATGCACATATTTTACCATATATATGTTCAAAATATTTGTTCGCACTTTTCGCCTTCCTGACACTATGTTTATTTTGCCTCTCAACTCAATATTATCGATTTACTGGTTCCAATGCCTCATTACAGTGAATACAGAACTTTCTTCTGGTAAGCAAGTTAGCAAAAAATTTTGCTTCTGAGTCCACAAAAAGAAATAATTTTTTTAATATATCTTGCTCATTCGAAATTGAAAGAAAAAAAAAAAAACAAAAGGCAGGATGGACAATGTGATATTCGCTTTTATTAGAAAAACAATATATAAAAGTTAAAATCAAAAAAAAGAAAAGGAGGCGGAAGCCCAATTAAATGGGCCTTACAGGAAACCCTAACTGGCCCGCTCCGTTTAAAATATGTCTATAAGAACCCCCGAAACTGATGTAGCCACTGCTTCCGCCGAGCTTAGGAGAAGAAGAAGAAGGAGGAGGCATCATCAACCATACTAAGATGGTTAAAGGACGGCAAGGAGAGCGAGTCAGGTTTGTGATCTTACTCTATCCCTCCGCGACCAAGCTTATATAGGTTCTCAGCAGATACAGGTTTTACTTTCTAGTTGGTTTCGGCATCGCTTCTGAGCCTTCGATATGTGGTTTTAGCGTTTGGCATAGTATGCGTAATGTACATTCATGACGTGATTGTGTTTTAGGGCCTCTTTTCTTTTGATAAATGTTTGCTAATGTCGTCGATTTTTTTTCACCAGACTTTACGTCAGAGGTTCAATTCTTGGATACAAGAGGTATGTTTTTTCCTCTGGATTAACTTCTTTGATTCTTTTTTCAATTTTGTATTATGTGTTAACTTTAACTATGGCAAGTTTGGGTTTATGATTTTCTCAATAATTTCGGGTTGTTGTGCTTGGTTTGTGCTAAGAAATTGGTAGTGTTGCTCAGGTCCAAGTCAAATCAATACCCAAACACATCTCTTATCCAGATTGAGGGAGTAAACACTAAGGAGGAGGTTACATGGTACAATGGGAAGCGCATGGCGTACATTTACAAAGCTAAGGTGAAGAAGAATGGAAGCCATTATCGCTGCATTTGGGGTAAGGTTACCAGGCCTCATGGTAACAGTGGTATAGTCCGTGCTAAGTTCAAGTCAAATCTCCCACCGAGATCAATGGTAATTTTGATGACAGAGAAATGGTTTTTTTTATTGAGTTCCCTTTGTTTTGGGCTGTTTCTGAGTATGCTGTGTTCTTATAAATCTGCAGGGAGCAAGAGTTAGAGTCTTTATGTATCCAAGCAATATATGAGGTAGTTATACGATTATATTTGTATTTTGTACTTTTTTTAATACATTATATTAGTTCTTTTCTCCTTAATATGCTTCTTCAAAAGCTTAGATCTTGGTTTTAGTAGCCTACCATGCTACTATGCTATTTGATTCTCAATCTCACCAATATGAATACAAGAATAAATAAGGATTTGTCCGTGTAATAGCAGAGTTGGTGGAATAGCTTCTATCAATCCCTACCTAACCGCGGAAAATATTGTATTGGATTAGTTTCTTTACCAATCAGGATTGATAGATCCTATATATTTCTGATATTGATTCAGTTGTGAAACCGCGCATATGATACCTCATTTTCTTTTATTTGTAATATGCTTCTTCTGATTATGAAACCGCTGTCTATCTGAAATAGTGGTATTTAAAGTAAATTTATCATGCAGATGACTTTAGGAGGTTATCTTGTTTAAGCTTATTGTTGGTTTTGTAGATTGTCAGTATGCCAAAATTCACATTAGAAACTAATCCTTTGATCTCCAGCAAGAAAATCGCACAAAGTTCTTCTTGGGAACCTAGTTTTACAAAATTCCCAGGATTTTATCTGTGCGGATAGCAAGTAATAAAACCTTTCTGCTTGAGCCTTCTCCTTTATCTGTGGTGATGCGCTCCAATGTAATTGGCTTACAGTTCTTTCTCATCTCCGAAAGTTTATGTTGTTTTCATTTTATGATTGGTGGTTTTCACATCACTTTCAATCGATCGTCTTAACTTTTTATTGTAGCTTGCTTCAAATGGTTGTACCTTGAAATGGCATTTTGAGCAATCAATCTTGAGTAGCTCATGATTTTATGAAGCCCCCATTTTCTGCATTTTTGTTCATTGAAGCCTCGGTGTTGCATTTTATGTGTATTATAGTTGCCCTACATATTGTTTGGTAACAAGCGTCACGATACTAATTTGCTACATCGCTTGGTTTATTGTAATGATTAGCTAATTGAAATTTATTTAGAAAATGCAGTTCCTTGATAGTGTGCTTGAGAATAACTGTATTATCATAATGGCCTATTTTATCCTGCTTGATGTAATTGACCCTGAAATTCCAAGTCGTTTACGTTTGCAGATTCTCAGGAAATATTGGTGCCTAGAGAGATATCTGTGACTAGATGGAAGTTGGCATTGTGCGAGTTAAATTTTTATGTTTTTTTTAACTCTTTAGCAGAATAGTATCCTTGTTTAGAATGGTGAATGAACCGCATTTTTTCTTCATTCTCACTGCTGTGGTTATTAATGAGGATTATGATTCTCGATGTCATAAATGGATTTTCTCCCGTCGTTTAATTTTTTCATGACTTCTGTTTGGTGTCTCACGAAAATTAGAAGTAAAAATTCGATGATGATGCTCACCGGAAAAATTGTATCAAAAAGAGATTTTCATCCCCAACATGGCAGAAATTATTTTCAAAATAATAATTTTAGGAATTACGTTTGGGAGTAATTTACGGTGAGATAGGGACGTAATAAAAATCAGCCTCTGGTGTAATAAAAATCAGCCTTCTAATGTGGCGTCTATTCAAAGACAGGTCGTAGTCACTATTGCTTCCCTAGAAAGTATTATCTATACAAGCTCTTCAAAATGATGCCTGTTCAGAATTTTTCTTGCATTCTACAATACAATTATGTCAAGGGATATTCGGAGCTGTTATCCTATGCAGTTTCTCCTTAAAATTCAGAAATTCATGAGGTTTATTTTCCACAACAATCAGTCCGTGATGCCTTAAGCACCTACTTCCACTTTCTTGCTCCATCGTCACCCTAAATTTCTTAAAATCATCGGAGACTTTTCCCTTACTTTTGATCGAAGAATTAATTAGGGAATTAATCTTATTCATGGATTGCAAATTTGTATTTGATTTTTAAAAAATATAAATTAGTTTTTTATTTTTTAACATATACAAATTTATTCTTATAAGTGATTAATATATATTATTTTTAAGATATGAAAATTTTAATTGATTTTTTAAACGTGAGAAATAAATTTATATTATTTTAATAATTGAAAATAAATTTATAATAAGTATATTATTCTGTTAGATTAATTTACTAATTTACATCTATATTCTTCTAAGTGAGTTATCAAGAGACAAATTAGTTACATCCAAAAAAATCATGTCCATTAAAAAAATTTAGTTTAAAAGATATTTCTATTTTAGATTTTGAACATGTAATTATTATAAAGCATATGTCCAATAATAAGAGACAAATTAGTAACATCTAAAAAAGCTACATGTTTATTAATAAAATTTTATTTAAAAAATATTTTTATCTTTGATTTTGTACATGTGACTAATGTAAATCATCTTATTTTCTACATATACCAAAACTTTTTATTTTATCCTTTAAGGCTATGTCATTCACTGAATCTTTAAAATTTTTATTATATTTTGTAGAATATGTTGTTTAGGTATTTTTCACTTACTGTGTGCAGTCTCATTCTTTGTGCAAAGCATTAAAGCAGTACTTTGTGTTACAATTGATAAACCAGATGACTCCTGGTTCTTTTTACGTGGGGTGGCTTCGTTCCGTCCAGAAGTGAGTTCAAATTAATAAATGTAAGGTCTTTCCATAAAATTTAACATCTTTACCAAAGGAGATTACCCAAGGATTTCTGTAATAGTAAGAAAAGAAAAAGTATTATGCACAATTTTGTTAAACTGTAGATGTGAGTGTAATTTATTTAACTCTTAAAAGATAGATTTTCCATTATTTTTTTTTGCTTTCTTCACTAAAAAAGTTGTTTTTCATTTTTTGGAATTTTTTTTTAAAATTTTATTTGGCCCAAATTTTCTTTTTAAGTTTAAGAAAAGTTTAAAAAAAACACCGTAGTCAAAAGCTATCTTAATACCATAAAAACACTCCTAATTTACAAAATAATGAGTGAACCCCAATTCCCATGTTCACACTAGAGAGAGTAGAGTAAGAGTGTGAATCCATATTTTCAAACCGTGTTTGCTTATGCTTTGAATTTATTGTGAAGCTTGAGTATATATTGAAGTACCATGTGCATTCCCCGAAAGTTGGTTTCTCATACAAATTAGATAGTATTCCAATAGATATTTGGTTCGATAAGAATCCCAACAAATTTTCCATGTTAACCGCAGCGCTCCAAAGGCAAAGAGCTAAAATAATGATCAACCAGGTCAATGTTTAGAAATACTTAAATTTTAAAAAATAATTGCCTGTTTTAAAATATTTTTAAAAAAATTAATTAAAAAAATTAATTATTTATTTAGATTAAACTAAATCAAACCCATCTTAAATCTTTTGAATGAACTATCACTTTAGTGCTTTAATTTGTTACGAAAATTTATTTTAATTTTTAAGTGAAATAATTTAAGCTGTTAGTTCTTGTCTTTCTACTCCGTGTTTTAACTTAATCCTTAAGTTATTTTTTATTAATGGCGTACTCACATGTAACGTTAAATGTTAACGTGAACAACCAACTAAATATTAAACGATAGATCAAGGGATAATAAAAAACTGATGTATTCTCCTACAGTTCTCTCTTCAACTTATCCTTTTCCTGTTAAGCTGTTGGATATTTGGATCTTTTTTCCCATCAACAACCATTTCAAATCTGTTGCTATAATTCACATTTTATCCCTACGCCCCACATTTCCAAATGCTGGTTTTGTGCAATTATCATTACGCCCCACTTTCGCCTAAATAGAAAATTCATCGTTTTTCCTGCACCTTCCAGAATCAATGATCAACTTAACCTGGAGAACCATCAACTCAGAGCTCTAACGAGATGACTTTGCCGCATTTGTACTCAAGTTTGTCGCCATGACCTTCATTCTCCTCTCTGGCATGGTCGGAATTGTCATCCCACTCATTGAAAAACATAGTCACTTCCTCTGTACCGATAGCAACCTCTTCGTGGCCGCCAAGGCCTTCGCAGCTGGTGTCATTCTTCCTACCAGTTTCATTCATATGCTCTTTGATGTGTCTAAAGCATTAAACCTGCCTTCGTACCTGTTGTCCAAGTTTCCTTTCACCGGCTTTTTTGCCATGATGGTGACGTTCTTCACTCTTCTCCTCGATTTCATGGGGACTCGGTATTACGAGTGCAAGTAGGGGCTGAACCGAGCATCCGAGGAGCAAATACGAGTTGGGTCTTCAGAACCCAAGATTATTGAATGGAATGGAAGGAAAGTGTTTGGGGAAGAGGAAAGCGGTGGAATACATATAGTGGGGATGCATGCACATGTGGTGCACCATAAACATAACCACCCTCATAGCAATGATGCATGTCATGGCATTGGCGGTTGAAGGAACAAGGTCATGTGCATGCCCACGTCGACATCGAAGAAGGGGAAGAAAAAACTGATGTCTAACACATCGTTGTTTTGCAGGTCATTAACTAAATTTTCATTATTAATTATTAATTTAAAGGTTGTGGTGCTTGATGAAAAGTGAAAACAATATATAACATGTGTGCATTGTAGGTGTTGGAGCTTGGGAAAGTATCGCATTCGGTGATAATTGAGTTGTCTCTAAAAGTTTCTTAAATTACTTGTGTCATAAGGTCATCCTTCCATCAATTCTTTGAAGGGTTTGTACTTTGAGGTTGCATCTCGCAAGCCCAGTTCAAAGCCTCATCAACTACAACAATGACTTGTTTTTTTTTGCACTAACTAGGTGTCTTTGCTTGCAATTTGGGGATGATGTCACCTTCCTAATTAATGTACTTCTCATTAATATGTTGTTTAATATTCATGTCACTTTCTTTTCTTTTTTTTAAGTCATCCAAGAAAACAAAAACATTACATACCTTTATCAGAAGAACCATTGTTGGTGGAAGTCTAAGCAGTCACCTCGGAATGCTTTTCAACACATCATTCACAAAGAAGCGAAGCACAATTCAAATGTTCTAAAGATGAAGCAACATTGCTTGATTTAACAGCACCGTCATCTTCAATCCCTTCCTAGCATGTTTAATTACTAATTCCACTAACTCTTTTACTTCCTCGCATATGTCAATTGTGTGAAGGGGTAACATGCCTAGTGCGATGGCGATGACATGAATGAGGATTCTAAATTGATTGACGATGTGTTCAGATTTTGTTAGCATCTAGAGGTGCACGTCTTGGCGAATGCAATCTTGCATTAAGAATTGAATTTTCTGGAAGATGAGGTGGAACTTCAAGAAGCATAGGAGAACGGTTTTGGAGATAATGGAGACAAGTAAAAAAAAAACGTTATTATTCATCCGCTGCAACTAGTGAGGGTTCAGTTGGAGAACATTTGCGGTTATGGGTTATTGCCTCTTTACTAGTAGAAAGGAGAGTCTATACTTGTTAGGGATAGAAATATCACATCTCAGTACTTCCCCTTATAGAGAGCAGAACGTTTTCTTCTTTGGAGCATATGGTTTGCAATAAAGTAATAAGAAAGGATGGGAGGATGAACAGAGATATGGATTTGCAAGAATGCACGGTTGTTAGAAAAAATAGGAAACGACGTTCTGTTGGTTATTAATATGGATATAAAACGATATTATTTAGTATCCACTTAACCGTTTACATTGACATTTAAGTCACACATCAGGGCATCATTAACAGAAAATAACTCCAGAAACTAACATAAAATATAAAATGAAAAGTGAAAAATTAACAACTTAATTTATTTTATTTCAAGATTAAAATAAATTTTCGTAACAAATTTAAGAAATAAAATAGTAGTTCATTCTAAGTCTTTTCGATTCATGTTAAGTTGGAAGTTGAATTCGTAGCTCTGTACTTGCTCCCTTATTTTTAATATTGTTTGCGGTTAGTTACTAGCTCCTTTGTCTAGACGCTGATATCTGGCTGGTTTTCTGTTGGGCTATTCCTTGTGTTTTTATTGGGCTTTTGGGCTTCTTGCATGTATATCCTCTACAAAAATAAGTGTGCCCAAAAGATAAATAACAAACAAATTTAGTGACAAAAACATAACAAATATATGTGAGCAAATAAGGAATGGAAATAAGACAAAGGTTGAAAAATTTTGTGGGTTGCATGACCAAATGAAGTTGTACATGCATATTTGCAACAAATTATGCAACCTTTGTCGACTTCTTCGTAATTGACGGATGAGAAAACATAATATTAGTCTATTTAATTGGACTTATTATTATTATTATTATTATTATTATTATTATTATTATTATTATTATTATTATTATTATTATTATTATATATATATATATTGGTTTGATGTGATTGGGGATGCAACACAGCATATGCCATCTGACCTTCTTCCACTGCATTCAAGAGTATTACGTAACTTTGACTTCGCCATATTGTAAGTACACACGTCGCATCCATATCGTGGGTGAAGTGTAACACGCACGACTTTAGGTGGCTCTGCATTACTCGGCCACCGTCGGAAAAATATTGGACCTTATAATAGCCTAACACTGCTTTGACCTAAATTGAGTAAAATCAATTTTAAATTATCAAGTAACTTTTAAAAATATATAAATTAATTTAAACCATTTTTAATTATTTATGTTAAAAATATGAAAAGTAATTTTTTTACTTCAAAACAAATAAATTCTAAATATATTGACCGAAAGGAGTTTGGAAAAACAAGGAGAAGGCATAATGTTTTCCATATGTATTTTCTTTAATAAAAGTAGTATATTTTTAAATAAATAATCTATTTTATAGAAGAATATTAATTATCGTTTTTATATTTATCTAGTACATTATCAAATATAAAATAATATTTCGTATAATATAATATCACATCATATGATATATGACTTTTAAAATTTTATCAAAATTATATAGTAAGACTTTTGCTTACGCCTTTCCAGAATAAATAAATAAATAAACATTATAAATGACTGTGTTATAGGTGCCGACATTCGGGTGAATAACCAGTAACTGATTAGTCCATTCAGACACGTTGATTGAACTTGATTCGAATATTCATCGAAGAAACATGACCCACTTCTTGACCATTATTGAATGAAAAAAAGGAAGAAAAAAAAAACAACCCACTTGATCAGTGACATTTCGTTAGCAGTAGTACCCATTGATTATCTAATGTGATCTGATTTGATTGGTGGAGGATCATCTCTCTCATCTCATAAATGTAACTTCCTTCTAACACGTGGATTTTGTGAAGGATCTTAGCATTGATATTGCCATAGTAGATGTAGATCCATTTCTATTTATTTTCAAATTTTAATGCATTTTTTTTAAAAAAAAAAACCCTTTTGTTTCAGACACACCATGTATAATAGATGTAAGTTCAGCAGTTTGTACCTCTCCCATATAGCATTTTAGGCAAACGATTATTTGAAAAAATCAAAGATTATATTAAAAGTTTAATTATTTTTTTACTTCAAAATAAACTAGTTCAAACACTACCTAATTTTGACATTGTATATAATATTATGGTGGCATCTCCTAATTTTGACAAGCTCCCCTCACCTATAATCCTAATCACCAATGCCATTGATATTTGTTCTTTGGACTTGCAGGTGATTTTATTCCTTTTATTATTCTTGGGAGAAGCGGAACCATTGATCCATCGTCCACCTTTGTACCTAATCATACAGTCCAAACCCATTATTCCTTATCTTGTTTTTGGTACATTGTTCTTTCTCTTCTCTCTTTTGACTGCTCATCTTCCACTCTCCTACTCTCTCTTGTCTGAATTCAGAATTTCCTTCTTACATGGCTCCAATTGCGCTTATTGCTCTAGCAACTGTAGCTGCTTTTCTCATAGAATACCCTTTTTTGTCATTTTTTTTTTATCCCTCAGGTGGATTTTCCTAGTAAGAAAACAAAATTTAATGAGAACAAGTGGAAGTTCATAGGCAATTTAGTGATTTAAATCCTCCATTTACAGTTATTAACTTATAAATTTATTTGTTTGTTTTTGTTCTTAAATTTATAAAATTTATATTACATACATCATTTAACCTGTTTGCCCAAAATTATATCAGGACTTATGTGATGTAGAAATCTTAAATTAGAAATAACTCATATCTTTAAATAAATTTAAAGACTAAACTGTAAATAAAGAATTTTTACAAGCATGTTGTTGCCTTTTTTTTGGCACGCAAGAAAAAAAAAACTATTGACTATGGTTACAAATTAATCAATGGAAGCTTAACATGTATAGTTTACTAATAGAACAATATATCTCATTACCAAAAATGTGAAAAGAATCCAATATCCGTAAATAAAAAGTGAAGACAAAAAAAATGGAATTCAACTAAAAGATAATAAAAACGGGGATCCATTATTACCAAAAACTAGGGATTTCGTTAACTTAATATTGTCATTTGTAATTTTAAGCTTCAATCAAAGTTAGTTGGAATGATAAACATGGACTTCGAGTCATGGACTGAGTATATAGCTGGATTAAATGTTTGGGAAGAGAATTTTATTGTTTATAATTAAAATTTTATGATAAATTATTTAAAAAAGCCTATTTTTAAATCAATCTATACTGATTTTATTTTTAAAAATAACTTCTTCTTCTTCTAAATGAACTTTAGTTGGATGGCATTGGCATCGTGTCCCCGCCAGATATTTCAAAATGAAGTTTGTAATTTTTATATTTGTATTTGAATGAAGTTGACATTGTAATGGATGGAGATTGTGTAAAATCGATAATAACGTCAATTATCCGATATATTGTACAAATGTGAGATATCAAATTACTGTTATATCTATATTATTTATTATTTTTCTTAACATATTAAATATTTGTTTTGGTAATTCTTTACTTAACAATAATTTAACTTTATTATATTTAAACAAAATCAATTTTTAAACTGAATTTTAAATTATCAAATCTCAAGACAGATCAATTTTATAAAAATTAATTTGATCTAATTTTAAATTAAACAAACTCTGAGTAGATGTTAGGATCCCACCCAAACTTGTTTCAGGTCCCACCAACTAGCAGACCGGTGTTTCCTGCATGAAACCAGTTTTCTGCACAAATTGCGCCATCCAAACGTGTTTATTTAAAAAGAAAGAAGAAAACAAACGAGGCAGCGTCTGGAACGGCATTTCCATTTCCAATCCCTCATACCTAAGCGCCAAATGCGATTCCCTTTCTTGTTTCCTTACTATTATTATTTTTTAGCTATTTAATTTTATGCAAAAGATTATTTTATGGACAAATGTATGGTTAATTAAGAAATTTAAATAAACAAGTAATTATTTATCTAAATTTAAAATCAATCAAACTGATAATGATAAGTACCATAAATTTAACTATTACTATCAAAAGTGGAGCGAGGAATTAGTATTATAATTATACTCAAATTTTTAATTTTCTTAATTAATATCATATAAAATTGGTGATACTGGTACTTTCATATTTTGTTGAATAATATCTTTTTGGTATGATTTAATTGATATTTATTATGTATTTATTATTAATTTATATAATTTTTTATGTTAAAAATTTAATATATAATCATAGAAATTTTATTTACATAATAATTATATAATAAATCTTACATCTTTTAATGTTAAATTTATTTTTACTCACAGTAACATAATTATATATCCAGCTCCCGGTCTATTACAATAGATATAATTTAAAAATAAAATATTAAAATAAAACAAAATTTGGGAATAATAAAATAATATTACAACTATATAGATTAAGAATTAAAATAAAATAACTAACTAACTAATAATTTTATTTAAATTAAGAACAGTAGAAAAATAGTAAAATAATCATAAAATTTTAAAATAAGTAGTCAAAAAATAAATTTAAAAATTCAAAGTCACAATTTTTAATATTTTACAAAAAAATTAACATTTTCTTGAAAATAAAATAACTACATTACATTACTATAAAAGAATATGATTGTATAGAAATATATTAAAAAATAATGTTTACGCAACATTAGAAGGATAACTACTGTTATGAATTTTTTGAAGTTGTTTTAAAATTTTAATAACTTTTATTATTTCAATAAAATAATGATAAAAAATGTTTAATAAAAAATACAAATATTATTATAAAATACTTATTGTAAAGTATACATAAATTTTTTTTTATAGATAATTGTTATTGTAGAATAATGAAATAATCAATTATATAAAATAATATTTTATATAAAAAAATTGTTATAAAATAAAATGAAAATAATAATACAATAAGCATAAATTAAAAAATACTAAAAAATATTAGTATTTAAATATAACAAAATAATTTATTAAAATCTCATAAAACGAATTATAAATAAGAGTCATATAACTTTTTACCATAAAAATATAAAATTTTCAAAAAATTAAAAAATAGGAAATAATTAATCACATTTAAAGTATGAATGATGGATATGAAATGTTTAAAAATATAACAAAATATATCTAATTTAATTATAAATCCTAAAATTTAATTATTAAATATCCTAAGAGTCAAAACCTCAAAGTAACCATAAGGATCGTTATAAATTAATATTGAAATCCTAAATAATAAATTATATTATTAATTTTATATTATCTAAGATACGATTATCATAAATATACATATTTGTTAATTTTTAGCTCACATGTCAAATATGGGGTATGGAAGAATTTTCCATAAAAATATTATGACTTCAAAAATTGGAAAATTATATTTTTATAATTTTTTACAAATAAGAAAAATAAGGGATAAAAAAATGTCGAGAAAATGTATAATGAGATGAAAAAAATTATAGTAAAAAATAATATATCTATAACAAATAATAAACTATTATTTCAGTCCTTTAAAAATCTGTGTTGATCATATTAGTTTATAAAATAAAATATTTTTATCTTGAAAATAAAAAAATTATTTTAATTCTTCTACATGAATAAAAATAAAGAGTAAATAAAAATAATTAAAATCAGTAATATTTTAAAAATCAAAATAGGGCTTTATTTGTTTAAAAAATAAAAATATGTTTATATATTTTTCATTACCATAACCTCTTCTAATCTATATATTTGCATAAAGAATTTAAAGATATTTGTAATAATGAGAAGGGTATAGACATTATCCTATTATATTATTTAAAGAATGTGTGTAAGATAAAAGAAGATATATTAAATAAAATTTTGTTAAATTTGAAGAAATGCCAGCATAGTTTATCATAAATAAAGTGTAAGTGTAACACATTCAATAAAAAAAAAATTGTTATACGTTTAAAATATTATTAATGAGAAAGAGGTGACTTTGTTTGTGAAAATATTTTTTATTATTTTAATTTTTAATTGATTGCCTGTTTTTATTATTTTATAAAAAATAATGAAAATAAATTTTTTATTTTAATATAACTTAAAAAAAAAAAACTGGAAACCATTTACGGAGGTTTTGAATTCTCAATATTTTATTTCCATAACAGTAGACACAGCGAGGCGGTTTCACATTACACGTCTTGAAATTATTTAATTTTTGGTACGAAAGAAAAAAGAAACGAAAAGGAATAAAAGAAAGTGCAGGGAAGCGAAGGAGCGGAGCCAGGTCGCGGTTGGTATACGCGTTGCGTTTACCTTTCCATTCCATATTTCCATTCAATTAAATCCTTCCTTCTCCGTTACCCTCCCATGAAACATTGTCAGATCCATGGATATTAACCCTCACCATCTTCCCAGATCCACTACACAATTACAATAATACCCTTCTCCTTAACACAATGAAGGGTTCCACCCGTTTATTCACGATCGGCCTTGTGTCGGCATGGTACTCCTCCAACATTGGTGTACTCCTTTTGAACAAGTACCTTCTCAGCAACTATGGCTTCAAGTATCCAATATTCCTCACCATGTGTCATATGACCGCTTGCTCCTTATTCAGCTACGTCGCTATAGCCTGGCTCAAGATGGTTCCTATGCAAACCATTCGCTCTAGGGTTCAGTTTTTCAAGATCGCCGCTCTCAGCCTTGTATTCTGCGTCTCCGTCGTCTTTGGCAACATCTCTCTCCGTTACCTCCCTGTTTCCTTCAACCAGGCCATCGGCGCCACCACCCCCTTCTTCACCGCCGTCTTCGCTTACCTCATGACTTTTAAGAGGGAGGCCTGGCTCACCTATCTCACCCTCGTTCCTGTTGTTACTGGCGTCGTCATTGCTAGCGGGGTAACACGCCATCATTCCCATTTTCTTCTTCATCCAAATTTACATATTAGTTGAAGGATTTTTTTTCGATTTAACTTTCTAATTCTTCCCTGTTGCTTTAGTGTGCTTCGAAATAATCATTCCTTTTTAGCATCTTATTGGAGGAAAAAAATTTAAAATAATTATTTCTCAAAATAACCTGTTATCAAATATTTAACACTTTACATAAAATATATATATATATATATATATATATATTATAGCATCGATACATACTTACAATCCTTCGAAAATTTGAGATGTATTAAAATAATAATTATAAAAGAAATTCTGGTTGAAATGATTTTAGCGTTATTTGAGTTTTTGATTGGTTGTACTTGCTTGTACAACAAAGAATACTGTTACTTTTAGCAATATTTTATTTTTAATTCAATGGGATATGTAGTTATCCGGTTCCATGTGGAATTTTTTACTTTTCAGTAAAGTGGTGTATTACTTGCGTGTTACATAAGATTCTCTCCTTCTATAACCGGCAAATGACTTGTTTAGTTTTGTTTGAGAAGCAGAGCTAGTGTTGCCTCTACATGATATTCGATGCTATGTGAAGTGAACCACTTTTCAGTTACAAATAGAAACTTGTTTAGTTTGTATTGGGTACCATTCTTGGTTTTTGGTAGACTTTTGGGTGTCCCCAGTTTGATTATTGATTTTTTTAAAACCAAACTAGGAATCTTATGAATTTATATATTTTAGTTGCTGCTGAATCAAATTCCTCTGTTGGTGATAGACAGCTTAAGCAGTGGGTAGATCTTTTTTCTTTTGTGTATTATTCAGGTGCTATTGATGAGTAAAAAACAAAATTAATTTGTGGCCTCTGATGTATTTGTTCTTTCTTTCTTTGTTTGCTTATAGGGTGAACCAAGCTTCCACTTATTTGGGTTCATAATATGCATTGCAGCTACAGCTGCACGAGCCTTAAAATCCGTGTTACAAGGAATTTTGCTTTCCTCTGAAGGGTGTGTATAAGAAATATGCTATTTACTGCATTACTTTCTTTTCTTCTGTTGTCAAATTAGGTATATTGAAATAGGTACTGACATCCTTCTAACTGTGTATCAGAGAGAAGCTGAATTCTATGAACCTTCTCCTTTACATGGCTCCAATGGCTGTTGTTTTCCTTCTTCCTGCCACACTTATAATGGAAGAAAATGTGGTTGGCATTACATTGGCTCTTGCCAGAGATGATATGAAGATCATTTGGTATCTTCTATTTAATTCAGCACTTGCTTATTTTGTCAACCTGACCAATTTTTTGGTCACCAAACATACCAGTGCTCTTACCCTTCAGGTATGACTCACTTATTCATATAAGCAATTAGGCATACATCCTTGTTTTTATAAAATTTAATTTTTTTGCTCAAATGAACATATCTGCTGTCTTCTTAGTTGGAACATCAAAATTGTGTTTGTCATACACAAGTTTATTGTCGTTTCATGGGATATTATATTCAGCCTGTTATTGTTTATTGAAATTCAGGTGTTTCTTTATTTGTTCATTTTCATACATTCTCTGATGCAGTCATTTTTCCGGTGTTGTGATTTATCTTGTTGTCTTGTTAATTTTTTAATATTTCTTTAAGAATAAAATTCTTTGGAAGCAAATTTACAGATGCTCATCAGAGTTTATAGATTGTAGTCTAGTTTCTAAAATTCACAAGTACTTAGTTGTCCTGTTTCTATTACTTAAGTAATTCAAACCTCTTGGAAAAGTAGTTCATGGGTTGCTGCTGAAAAATTTCTCCGGGATCTCTAAAACTGGTGCTAGGGCAGTATTTTCAACTATTGCTATTGATATTGGCAGGTCACATAGATCTGGAGCTAACGGTGCCAACTTTTTAGTGAAATTCAGTTTGTAAATTTTATTCATTCGACTTTGAGTTGCTATCATATCAGTGTTACTGTTCAGTGACATTTCCAGTGTTATTGTTTGTGTTGATTAGATTTCTTGGCCTAGTTGATTAAAAGTAGGTATATAATTTTTGAATAACTAAGAGTTATTATTTAGGGGTGTCTTTCAAGGAAATGTATATTTTAAATTAGTTTTTTAGGCCCTTTTTTTTAAAGGGTGCAAATATTTACATCATATGCTTTTAGATTAGTGAAAGGTCAAAGGAGTTTGATTAAAATGAGGATTAGTAAAACAGACCAGGGGCAAGATGTACATTTTTCCTGTAATCCAGTATTTAATATTTGTGTACAAAAGTAAGTTCATGCTCTAGCAACTAATTCATGAGTTGACTCCTGCAGGTACTTGGTAATGCTAAAGGGGCTGTAGCAGTAGTAGTTTCAATTCTAATATTTAGAAACCCGGTCTCAGTCACTGGAATGCTGGGTTATTCACTCACAGTCATTGGAGTTGTACTTTATAGTGAAGCCAAAAAGCGAAGCAAGTGATACTGATGCTGTCACACATGATTCTTGGGAAGTCAGCAGTGAATTCCCTATATTTTTCTTTCATCACGGCACGGACAACCTCAAAATTCCATGAGGCAAATTTGTTAGCATGATTGTGATCAGAATCCGGATTTTTCAGACTCTGTATACAATTTTTTGGCTCTACATGGAAAGCCTCATTAAACGGGTTCCCCATTGTATTAGTACCTGTGCAGAAATAGCCCACAGTACAAAGTTTCAATGAGTGTATGATCTCACTACTATACCCATGTTGCGATAGTCGAGGAATGTCTTTCTATCATTTATTCTTTGAAGAGTTGTAGAATTGGATCTCTACTCATTTGTTGTTTACATTGCTTACATTTGTTTATTGATATGATAAAATTCGTATTTTTGCTCATTAGCTAAGTTTCTGTATTATCCACATTATGTAGTTTTTTTTTTCTTTTGGAGAAATTCTCTATACAAAACTAGAAAATGATACTTACTAATTATTCATTATGTGTAAGAATCAAGCCAGGTATCTTTTTTATTTGTCGAGTATATTTGAATTGGCTTATTTTGGGTCTAAAACAGCTTATAATCATGATTTTAGTGAATTTTCCGTTCTTTACTTTTGTTTCTAAATTTTAACTAAGTCAAACATGCTATGCCTTTGTTTTTATTTTGAATGAAGTTAGGAAGATTGACTGGGATGCGCCAACATACACACAGATGGAAGTTGAATACTATTTTATAAAATTTTTAAATCATTAAACATTTTTAAAATGTATACATAAATTAATTAAAATTACATTTATAGCGGAACACACTTTGCATTGAAAATGTCAAATTTAATTCTCTAATTGAGAAACAAACATGTTCTAAACAATTGCTCTACTCTACTTTATTTTCCTTCGTAGTTCCAACCTTAATCTTTTCAATGGGAAGTTTCATTGTTCGGAATATTCTGCATATCTGACATAATTTATTCGCAATTTTTGTTAGTAATTTAGTTTTCCGTTTTTAGAGACAAAAATGCAAGTATATATATGTTTTGGTAAACCTATGGATGCTTTGTACACTAACTTAAAAACTGTTAAAACTGATTTTAATATGCATAATTATCAAACGTCAAAAGTTACTAGCTATTTAGAGAATTTTCCTTTGACCTTACTTTTCTTTCCTCCTTTGTGAGGGAACTAGTGTTTTATAAATGTAACTTATACAATATGCTGAATATAGTATACTCTATTCAAAGATGTAATCTTTAAGCCATTCTGTCAAAACACTTAGAATTTCTACTATTCTGAGGGAAGCTTGACGGACCCATTTAATAGATAATATTGTTTTTTTCTATTATTTTCATTGACGAAGACTAGAAATCTGGTGTCTTACTTAAGGAAAGTTAAGCTTATTTTCTTCAATGAATAATAAAAATAAAGAGAAAATTTGAAATTTATGATACAGTTATTAAAAAATCAGACCTTCAGAAGTTATCATTTTCTTTACCATAATATTTTCTTGTTTAACTTAACAAAAGTCGTTCCTTTGTTTGACATCTTGAACCCCGGTCTGGCAGTCTCCACCTCCATCACTATGATGAGAAAGCGTTTGTTTGTTTGGGGTATCCAAAATCAATTTCATAACACCGTGACATACATTTAATACATTCTAATTATATTCCATGAATCACAATTAATTCTACCAAAATTTAAAATAAAATGGACACTAAACAGGTCACAAAAACCCAAAATTTTTTGAAAAAAGAAAGTTCAATGGGAGCATAGGCTGGATCATGTCCTAAATCATGATCAACCAATATTTCACAACATTAATTTTTACTGGAAAAAAAATTACAGTTTGATGTTGAATTAGACACCACATTTCAGTGGATTCAAAATAGAGGGTACACAGAACTTGAGATAAGACATCTTGCATATCACACTACTATTACTCAATGTGCATTGGACAAATACATCACACACTATGAATTGCACACCACCGACGCCACGCACATACAATAAGAAGGGAACAAGTCATTGTAAGCAGAATCAAAATGAAAAACACAAACACTTGCTCCACATACCGAAATAAAAAAAAGGTAAATGACAATAGCAAGATTCAAGATTGTGGAACAGAGGCTGCTGCCCGTTTGATTGATGCAGACTTAATAAGATGATTATAACTCCCTTTCTCCTTAAAAAGCTGGGAGAAATGGTGTTTGCAATACAAAACGCCCTCAAGGGCTGCATAATTTGATGGCGTTATGGGACAGCCACCATGTGAACATTTGAAACATGATTTGTGATAGGCCTGACCTTCCACTGTTACCTACACTCAAAATGTCAGATAAACTTATAGATTATAACCACAAAACTTAAATCTTCTAACTCAAGCTAACTGTGCAGACATGTAACTAATGCCCAATTAGAATCACTATTTACTCATTTTAGATGGTGCAGCCCCTAACCCGTGAGGCAAAAACTAGTAATTTTTACACCTTTCAGTTTAGAATAAATGGGCATTGATATGAGAAAACTCCAATTCCGAGTTAGAAAAAAACTAACTATACACATTACTTGCCTAATAAGTAATAACCAAGCACCTTAGACACTGATGTAAAATACTCAAAGCTACTTCATCTCCAATTTGAACTACCCAAACAAAACCAGGTCACCAGGTATAAGTTACTACCAAGGCTATTATTGTTGTCTTCTGAGGATAATGATTTAAATCACAATATACTTCTTACCATCCTTAATGCCTGAACAGTTACTCATATTACCAATATGTAACAGAGGTGTTTAAGACCCCTATAACGAATATCATCAAATAATTTGTTTATATGAGATTTCGGAATCCTACCTTCTCCAGTGGATAAGCAGTTTTGCCACATGTAGCACACTTTTCTTGGGTCCCAGAAAACATGCTTGCGGCTTTACTAGGGGACCTTGTCTAGAATAAACAAAAGATGGCAACAGTAAGAAGAAACACCAAATGCCATAGACTCATTTTGTAAATTGCTCGATTACAATGAAGCTTCAAGAATACAAATATAAGACTTTTACCAGCTCAGGAGTTGTCTTGTCAGTTTGCTTTGCAGCTGTTCAGATTGAAATTATCACGAAATATATTGGTATGTAATTCAGAAATCACAAACAAACCTCTATTCTGAAAGAAGAAAAAGAATAAGACATACGTGACTGAAAGTTCTTTTTGAAAGTGCCTGTCTCCTTGAAAAGCTGCTCATAATGAGGCTTACAGTAAAGAACACCTTCCATGGAGGAATAGTTGCTGAGCTGAAACAAGAAATCACCAATAATAATGAGTTTAAAAAAGTCAAAACTCAAATTAACCCAAAATCTGTTCAATATTATAAACGCTGATTAACGTCATGTGGTCTTATCCATTCTCCAAATATTTATCCTTTCTGGTGAGAATTTTCATAAAAGTGGCAGCCACTACCAGAGTGAAATAAAATGAAGGATCTTTAGTGAAACTCAATAAATTAAAATAGAGAACAAAATTATAAGAGAGAGAAAAAAAAAATAACTATCGGAAAGCATTAAGACAACAATGCAGCTTAAAAAACAAAAGCAAAGAAATGAAAGGAAACAACCTTCAAGGTTCCTTTGCAGTGAGAGCACCTGAAGCAAGCTTTATGGTAAGCAGAGCCATCAGCAGATAGCTGATCAACTGGATAAACCGTTTTGTCACAAGCCTTGCACTTTTGTTGGGTGCCAATGAAAGACATCTCTCTCTGGCTTTTGGATCTAACTTCACCAAACTTGCCACCACCACTTCGAAATGCCCAACTTGGTAGTGGATCGGCTTCCAACACAATGTGACTTGTTAGATTTACTACATAAATAGAAAACAGCCCAGTAGACAAAAAAAGTTGGGTGTTAATGGTCCAAGTGATAGATAAATCATAAATATGTGTGTCTATAATAATCTGTTACTCTGTATATTTGCAGAGAAACTTCAACAGATGGAGTCAGATTGTAGAAACTAGTTATATACTTTGTTGAGAGAAAAGGGAGAAATGGTGGATCGGTGAGGTTGTGAAGAAAGAGAGTAGAAACAGGTGAAGGGTGAGTGAGGAGGAAGGATATGAATATGTGAAAATGATTGATAACAAATGAAATGAAGAGCATAATGTCAAATAATAATTTGGGAGATAAGAATACTATACAGATATCTTTGCAGGAGTCAATGGGACCACGGGCAACAACCCAACCACTCACACTCATCAGCTCCACGCGCCTTCTTCTTCCCCGGTTTGTTTCTTATTACTTTTAATTCGGTAACATTACTCTGATCACTACAAATTATAAAGAATAAACTTTTTGACAAATGAAATCCAATAATCCTTTGCTTGTAGAAATATACTTCTACAACTAAAAGAAATATAAGTTTTCATGGAGAGATAGATGGATAGCAATATTTTCTTGGTTTAATGGGACGGATAGGGCCTGTGAATGCAATTTAAACCAGTTTTAATTAGGACAAAAGTTAAGATAATACTTCCCCCCCCCCCTTTTTTTTCTATTTATCTTTATATATATATATATATATATATATATATATATCTATATATATATATATCTATATATATTTATTTGTTGTTGAATAAGTGATAAGATTTGAATTAAAGACCTCGTATATACTACTTTCATTTTTAATTTTTCTAAGTTCTAATAAATTTTTTTCTTTTTTCTTTTATATATAATAATTATTCTCAAACATAATTACAACAAACTTATTTATAACTTAAATTTTATCCTTAATAATCAATTATCAACTTACAATTATATAATTAAATTAATTACTATTTTTATAGAATTAATTATAATTTTTTTAATCGATTAGATATTTTTTATATTTAATTATAATTTGTAATCGATTATTAAAATATATTATGATTAATTCTATAAAAAATATGATTAGCTTATATTTCATTAAATATGGTTGTAAGTTTTAGTTTTTTTTAATCAATTTTAAATTTTATATAAATATTTTTTAATTAATTTTTAACATATTTTTAAATTTAAATTTTAAAATAATTTTTTTTTACTATTTTTAATTTTAAAATATTTTTATTCTTAAATCTACTAAATTGTACTATAATTATCCCATCATCACCAAATTATCAATATTATTACCATAACTATTACTAAATCATTATCCTTATCCCTATAGGTATAACCATCATTATTCTTAACATATTACAATCATTATTATTATTATAATTATAATTATTATCACACTCACTATTATCAATATAATAATTATAATAATTTTTAATTTTTATTATTATTATTTTTTTAATTATTTATCTATTTTTATAAATTCATAAATGAATAGTTTCTTTAATATATAAAAATTATATTTAATTTATAATATTATAATATAATTTTATATTATATAAATTTTTATAATACAATATATATTATTTTATATAAAATAAATATTAAATAATATAAAAATATTATAATAAAATATATAAACTTATTTATTTTATCTATTAATGATCAAATAATATATAACGTATAAAATTAAATAATTATATAATATTATTTATATTATAATCACTATCATAATAATAATAATAATAATAATAATAATTTTTTATTATTATTTTAAAAACTTTAAGTTTTTTTTTTATTTTTTAATTAATTTATTTTTTATATATTTAAAAATAAAATAATATTATTTAATATATAAATTATATTAAATTTATAATATTATAATATAATTTATAATATAAAAATATATTAATTTATGTAAAATAAATATTAAATAATATAATAATAATATATTAAAATTATTTATCTTAAATACTGATAATCAAATAATATTTAAAATAAAATTTTATATAATTATATAATAATCATTATATTATAACAACCACATCATTGTCATTTTCTTATAAACATTATTTTTATTCTCATCAATATCATTAATACCTATTATAATTATTATCATAATAATAATAATAATTTTAATTTTATTATTTTTTATATAATTTAATTTTTTAATTAATATTTTTATTTATATATTTTATTATAAATTCATAATAAAATAATAAAATAGAGTAATTTGATTTATTTGTACAACAAATTTTTTAAATTAAAAACTGAAAACAAAAATTAATTTCAGCTTAAAAAGTTTTTAAATTAAAAAATAAAGCCATCTCAAGCAAAACTTTAATCATGTAACTAATTATCTATTACAAAAATTTCATAATCAAGTACAATCCTAAAATTTTGAGCGGAAATAAGTGTGATCAATGTTTCTATAAGTGCATATCTTACACACTTAGAGGAGGTAGCCCACTTGTTAGCTGCTCTTTCAACAACTTTTTGTAACCACACATGGTATGCTTCAGCTCCTCCAATTGCTTTCATGTATGATGTTTCTTAATGATATTAAAATTAAATATAACACGATAAGTGTTTTTTAATTACATAAAAAATTTATATTGATCATTGAAGCTTATTTTTAATTGGGTGAAATATATATATATATATATATATATATATATTGATTGTTTAATTGTGATCTGAGCCACTTAGAGATAGGGCCCAATGGTCCAAGTCCAAGTTTTTATGCTGATGGTGAATCCATTATAATCCCATATTTGTTAAAACACTTCAATGTTTAAGGTAATATATATTTTAATAGAGTAATAATATAATAAAACGTACGTACCTGAATGAATCATATATACCTTTTATATAAGGTTCAAATGTGAGTGATTCATAGAGCAACCTCACAAGGTACAATGAAATGCAACCTGTGATCCATAGAATACTCTGGATCCCAAGACATGGGTTGTATTAACCTAGGGTTGTGATCTTCTACTGTTAGGTGTAGAGAATATTTATTGTAGACAAGTTTAATAATTTACTGGGTCTGGAATAGCACTCTGGGCCCAGTAATCACATCGGCCATAAACGACCTGCTTAGGAGAAATGCAATGTAACTTGAACAGGAAAGTTATAGACCTAGAATAAATTGTAAAAAAAGTTAATATAAAAATATTTCACTTCAATTCATTCCATTTGTGATATAAACTCATCCTTTTCCATTTTATTCAAAGGCCATGCATCATGAAGATCAACGAAATGCAAATGGCAAAGCCGTATAATATATATCCACTCTATATGGTTGAGTGAAGATATATCAAGATGAACGATGATTTTATTTTATTTTATGTAAGAAACAAAGAAGATGAAGGATAGGATGATCTGTATGACGATACGATATATATACTAAGAATATAGAGGAAGGAGATATTGAGTAAACTCCAAGAGATAACAGTAGGAAATTCACAAATAGCAAAAAATAGCATGAGGAAAGAAAGAGGCATTCGCAGAGAGGATAGAGGCCGCCATATTGTACAACAACTTGCAAAGCTCTATGTAACTAACTCACGTCGCCCGCGTGCACTTCTTTCTCTCTCTACTTCCACATCATGTTTCGCACCACATTCTTCATCTCTCTCTCTCTCACTTTCTCTCTCCTACCAAGAAGCGCAGCGCTTCCCACAATCGGCGTAACGTACTCCGCCTCCACCAACTCCCAAGAATCGGCGGAGCGCATCGTCGGCGGATTGGAAAAGCTAAACCTAAGATCTCTCCGACTAGAAGAACCCGATCCGTCCATCATCCGGAGCCTCCTCTACACCAACATCACTCTCTTCCTCACCATCCCAAACTACCTCGTCACACCAATGGCTACCAATCGTTCGGTAGCACAGAACTGGCTGTACACTCACGTCGTTCCCTTCTATCCACGTGTCAAGATCACAACCATCTCAGTTGGCAACGCATTCCTCGACGTCTACCCTGAGTCCATTAACAACCTTCTTCCCGCAATCTCCAACGTCCACGTGTCCCTTCGTGACCTCGGCATCCGCAAGATCTCCGTATCCACTTCATTCTCCTTCGTCACCGCTTTCGCATCCCCGTTCCCTCCCTCCACCGCACAGTTCCAAGAACCCACCGGTGTTACACTCTTCGACCCTCTCCTTCAGTTCTTGCACGACACCAATTCCTCCTTCCTCATCAACCTCTACCCTTACAACCTCTACCGTCTCAGGCCCGAGATCCCCCTCGGAATCGCGCTCTTTCAAGAACAGCCTTTCAACTTCCGCGACGACTTCACCACAGGTGTTCGGTACCGGAACCTCTTCGACGTTATGGTTGATGCCGTGGTCTCTGCACTCGCCGTCTCCGGCTACGAGAGCATCCCCGTCGTCGTCACGGAGACCGGGTGGCCGAGCGCGAGCGACGCCGCGAACGAGGTGGACGCGAATTTGGGGTACGCGGAGATCTACCTGAGGGGTCTGGTGAAGCACCTCAAGTCAGGGGTGGGAACGCCTCTGTTGAAGGATGGGGTGCGTGAGGTTTACGTGTATGAGATGTTTGATAACGGTGGAACTGGTCGGCATTGGGGGGTTCTCTACCCTAATGGAACCGCTAAGTACCGTGTTGATTTCTCTGGTTCCTCTACTTCCAGCATTAACGTCGCCATCATCATCTTTTTGCTTTTGGTTCTGTGCCTCTCTCATCACTAGCGTACGTTGCAGTTCTTCCTTGCATCTCTTATTTCAGTTTTGGTTTGGAATATCCATGAATTAATGAATATGTACCTTCTAATTTTTGTGTTTCCTAGTTAGTTATAGAGACTGAGGTCAATAGCTTTCATTTCTATTTTGTAATATCAGGTTGGTGCCATGATGGTGATATATGGTCATGACACGTCTATACTCACTAATGTTCCTATTCCAAATTTGTTGTGCTTTGGTGACATATTCTGTAGACTGTATTCACTGTTCATGTCTCTGATAAGGTCAACATCTCAATGAAGTCATATATGAACACGGATTCTTTTGTTTTGTGATAGAATTTTGACAGATGAATTGAAATCTCTTTCCCTCTGCATACTCTTGCAAAGAAAAACTTATTTGTTACTGTTTTTTCCCGTTATATGAGGAGCTGAATTTGTTTCCATGCTTTCTTCAGTTGGGGGATATCATTCCCGGGTCCATCTGTTGTGAAAATACACACTTGTTTTGTTTATGAAAGTATTTTTTATAGTTTGTTTTACAATATTTTAATAAATATTCGAAGTACATGTCTATTTATCCTTAAATTCCAGGATAGTTTGAAATTAGATTAAAAATAAATACACTTTTATATAAATTTACTTACAAAAATTATCCCCCAAAATTGAATATTGTGTGTTTCTCATGGTCTTGGCTTAACACTGGAAAAATCTAATAATGAATGAATTGATGGTGTGTTACACTTGGATGGATGACCAGAGAACACTAGAGCAAGCTGTAATTAATCTAATAATACTGATTATTATATATTTTAATAATATTTTTATCTTAATATATTTTTTTTAATATTTTTTATTTTTATAATTTATTTCTCTCTATTTATATATATATATATATATATTTCTCTTTCTTGTTATTCAATATATCCTAAATAGAATGTATTATAAGATTAAGATTGATCTAATGATAAGAAATTATAATAGTTTATATAAAATTTTAAATATAAATTTAATTACTTTTATCATTGTAAAAAAAATAGAATGTATATCTAGCATTTTCTTTAATCTAATACAGCGCAAAAATTATTTTTGGTCAAAGGGTAAAACTTTATATTCTTGCCCTGGTCCAATTTTAAGGGCCTTATTTTGGGCCATATGCGCATCCATAAATAACAAAATGGCCCTCGTTTTGTTTGACCCAAAACAAAGTTGCCCATGAAATGTAAAGTAACCCCAAAAAAAGAAAGTAATGCAATATGAAAATGCAGGAGGGAATGACCAAAAAAGGTGACCCAAAATAAAAGACCTGCAGAAATTTTGTATAAGTATTTAAAGGAAGGATAAGGTTCAGATGCTAAATGTCAGAAAACATTCTCTGGGATCTATGAAGCGCTTAGGACACATCATCTTCAAGGTTGTTTCCTAGAGCTCAGGTATCAACATTCGCTGCTTTGTTTAACATTCCCAAAATATTAATATATTATGTTCCAAAGCTATTGGCAATTTGGCGTCTTTGTGGCCTTGCAATCTTCTTTTTCTTTTCTTTTTAGAGAAATGCTAACCTTTAAAATACTGGTTAAAAAATATTAAAAGTAGAAATAAATTATTAAAAAATTTCCAATAAACAGCATCCTTATTAGAATACTATAATTTTTTTTAATATATTCCAACATTATTTTTAATAAAAAAATAACTTTTACTTCCTGAAGCAGTATTTTAAAATGCTGCTTAACTAGATTCTTTTTTTATTCTTAATCCCATTTTCAGTAAATGTTTTAACATCAGGCACAAAATTAAAAAGTATTTAATAAAAAAATCTACATTTAACACAATAAAACTTAAGAAGTTTCATTTTCATTTCATACCTTTCATTTATTTAATTTACTCTTAAAGACAAGAATTAGTATTTAAGCTTTTTGTAAAAAAAAATTTATACGCGACAAATGCACGCATGTGCACGTCTGAGAGTCTGATTGCTAGTATGGCCAAACGAGGGAGATATTACTTAAGAACCACATAATTCTGTGTTCAATTAATAAAAAAAAAGTTTGCTACCTGTCTTTGGCGACAATGACATGCAATGACAAATATCCCTAATATGCACAATGCGAGATGCAGAGAATTAAACTAGTTGAACTAAAGAATCCATTATCCTGCGCGCAGAATTAAACTAATATCTAGCATCTATGCTCTCCTTTGCTGCTTAAACTTGTCACATGGAGGATCTGGAAGAAAAAATTTTCTTATTCCTGTATCTGAAACAGTCAAAGCATCTATTTGACTGCTTATGATACTTTTTATACGGAAGCCCTTTGTCTGGATCACATTCCTTTGTCTAGAAAAGCACCAATTCCCTTTGGTAGAATCTTCATCTTCTGCTCTGCAAAAATACAGATCATTGGTTGCATAAGATGCAGTTCTAACATATGTTTTTTTATATAAAATAGCTAAAGCTTATTCTTGTTGCCTCTCTTTTGGTTGGGGAAGGGATTGGTTGTAAGCATTTGTATAAGACCACCAATTTCAAACATGGTTATAGAATACAGGAGACTTCAAAGAGAGATTAGAAAATTAAACATCCACAATGAGTACAACAGCTTTGCCTCTAACATTCTGTTCGTAAACAGATATGTAAGAAGAAAACATTTCAAGCACCGAAATCAATTTGAGAATTTAGAAGACATAAAAGTGAGAGAAGGCTACAAAGTGATTTAGATATCTACAGTAAAGTCTAAACAAACAGAATTTGAGATCTTTCTTTAATCATTATCCAGGATAATACGGAAGGAACATAATCACAATTCACAATACCTCATCATCAAGGAAGACCAGCCTCTAAATCCAGCAGAGACAAGATGGTTGACGGTGACATTTTGGTGTGTTTCATGCTCTCTTGATAACAAAATTATAGACCACCCACCAGCTTGAAGGTTCTTGTATAATCTTAAAACAACCATGCGCTTTAAATTCTTTGCCTCTAAGATACAATTGTTAATGCTGCTGTTATCATGAAATCCACACCAAAAGAATACCTTGTCAATTTACAGCCAAATATATATATATATATATATATATATATATATATATATATATATATATATATATATATATATATATATATATATATATATATATATATATATATATGCAGATCTGCATCAAGTTGGATAAGCTACTTTAAAGATGCATAATAAAAACCAGTGGAGATTGTACATGTAGCAAGAAACATAAATAATAAATTGATGCAACTTGGAGCGACTAATCATACATACAACACCATAATTCCATCTGTCCAAGATCTGAGCATTTATCCATATTTTATTCTATCTATCATTGGGGAAAATAAGTCGCAAGGAGAATTACTAACACAATAAATGACAAAGTTCATCAAGATTATATGACACTTCAAAGAATTTGCCTACATAATTATATCTTCAAAATGGGGAAATGTATTTTATTAAAGAAAGAAATTAGAATTCCCTTTACAGATACACAAAATTGAACTGATAGATCTAAGATTCCTCCTTCAGGGAAATCATGCCCGCAAAAGACACACTGGGAAGTTGCTTGTGTGGGCAATTTAATGTTTTGGACCTGGTAAAATCAGGCAGTTTCAGAACCAATCTTGACATAAGGCAAGAATAATTAAAAGTATCAGATGGATGATAAGAGTACCTTTGAAGCAAATTGGAAGAATGAGGATTTGGTGGAAAAATAGCATCTATGTCTATAAGTACCACATCAAGACCATCATCTGATGGTCTAACACTGTTGAAATAATCCTCAATCACAGATTTGGTTAAATCCAAGTCTCTAGCATATTGACCTCCCTTGATATACTGTATGGCCAGGTCCTTGCAGATGTTAGGAAAATTATGTTCTTCTAAGTTATTGAGTTTTGCATGCAGAGAATAAACCTTGCAATAACTGTAGTCAAGTTCAATAACTCCAGCATGGCTAGTTTGACAAGATTGCAGCATCATTGCCAGTGAAATCAGCAAAGCAATTAATAAAAGCCCAACAGCAGCTAATGCAGCAACAAAGATGGTTGCGGCAAAGGATGTGATGTAGAATCCTGATTCCAGCCCAAAACTGCTCCTCCTCACCTCTGACCAGGAAAGAAACAGGATAAATAATCATCCGAATTATGCTAAAATAACAATGTGAAGATTAACTTAAGCTGAAAGAAAAGATAGCTGAGAAGAAGCTCCCTATTATCTGACAGTAAAAGCATCAGAAGAGTACAGGTAGCAAGTCATGCTTCAATGTCAATTAGTTAAACGCAAACCAATATTTGATTAGGAATATATCCATGGACAGGATCTATTGCGCATGATAAATATTTCTTATTCATTTAGAGCAGAAGAGCGACAAAGCTGGTATCACTATCACATACCAGAACCACTTGAGAGGCTCCTAGCAGAATACATCTGCTCCATCTGATGACCATAAGCTGACATAACTTCAAGCTATGTTTATCCAAGAATCCAGTTAAAGTAGCCCTTACAGCTTGTTTCCAGAAATGAAAGGGGTGTCCTGAAATTTTAAAGAAATTTGGTCATCATTCATATGATCAGTTTCATCCATCATAACAAGCAAACAAAACTCGCAATTGGATTGCTATGTATGCTACTTCTAGACAAAATCAGAACCTACAGACAAATACAGTGATCACCCTTTTTTCTTTAATTTTCTTTTCTTTTTTTCCTTTCTAGCCCTATCCAAGTTCTTTGTCAATGAAGCATTCTAACACGAAGGAATGAGGAGATAGGGAAAAAGTCATCACTCATCAGCACAAATTCCACAATTCCCCTTACTTTTTCCATCAGAATTGCCCCTTCCAGTGCTATAAGTCTCTACCTTACTCATTAAACCCGGATATTCCAATCCCATAAGCCTAAAATCCAAATTTCACCACCGAAACATCACCAAAGAAGACAATAATGAATCACCGGATCCGATTACAGCATATAAAAGATCCAAGCCGTGTGGACCAAACTTTCAGCTGGCACAGGATCTGAGTTTGAGGTGTCTGTCGATAACCACATTGACTCTCAAATCTCAAACGCCCCACCACACAGCAAACAACTCAAATTGATTCAAAACAAAAGTGAAAGAAAAAGAGTAGAGACTGACCCCAATAACGCGGTCTCTGTTTGTCATATCCCAATTAGCTTCAAAAGTCAAGCTCTGTAAGAGATTTAACACGATACAAGCAGAGCAACCATCTTTGTGAATGCATGCAGTTAAATTGGTGATTTGGGAAGACAGTGAGAGTAAGGAGCACCTGGGAAAGACATTATTATTATGTGCCAATGAGAATTATGGAAGAAAAAGTGTTGAATAGAATAATATATAGCTCAAGAATGCCACAGGATATAAATATTTCGCCATTGTTTTGATTTATTAATTTAATTTTCCTTTAAATGATTGAGGAGAGAGATAATTTCAACTTA
Source organism: Canavalia gladiata (assembly GCA_037954105.1). Lineage (NCBI taxonomy): Eukaryota > Viridiplantae > Streptophyta > Magnoliopsida > Fabales > Fabaceae > Canavalia > Canavalia gladiata. The sequence continues at coordinate 6,512,739 of CM075664.1, read as the reverse complement.
AGAGCAGCGAAGTCACTGTGCTCATTCCAATCTTTCCTTTCTCTTTTGATGGAAACACCAGAATCAATAATTTTGTTTTTGTTGAACTCCAATTACGTAAGAAAAACGAATTTCATTAATTTATTCATAAAACAAGCTAACCCGAAGCAAAGCACAATCAAAGTCAAATTAAAGAGTCTGGCAATAATGTTAAGAAGATAGAAAAGATATAAAACCACAATAAAAGTAATTAAAACATAATTTTCATCAAATAATAAAAGTATATCTTATTAACAACTGTACAGCGATCAGATCCGCGGGTGTGTGTCACTGTCGCGGACCTAATATTAGTATTACGCACATAAGGCCACGTGGGCGCAGCTCGTTAATGGTGATGTGGGGTAAGGGTAGTAAAATAGTAGTGGCTACATTTTAGATTCCAAATAACGCACAAAATACTCACGTGGTGCAATCAAAAGGTTGAGATTCCAAATGCTTCATCGTCACCAATCAGTTGAGGACAATACATACATACAGCCGCACAATGAAATTCCATCTCCATCTGCCAAACCAATAAGTTACAAACAGCAAAGGAACTTTAACTTTTTTTTAAAAATTAATAACAATAATTTAGTAAAATTATTTTAACTTTATTTCAAATAATTCTTAACATATAAAATTATTTATTAAATAAAATTTATAACATTATCATCTTTAATTAATGTTTATAAAAAGAATAACATTTATATTAAAATAAAACCTATTTTATATGTAAACATATATTATACATATTTATTTTTAATTTTTAATTTAATTATTTTTAAATTATTATAATAAATAAAAAATTTAAAAACCCCAAAACAAAATTTTTTTTGTCCCAAGTTAAAACCAGCCTTAGTCATGGACACACTTTTTGAACAAAAAGTGTATTTTTTAAATATTTTATTGAAATTAGTGCATCGTCATCTCAAGGACATTATTCTGGACATTGACATGTCACATGTCTCACTTTTAATTAAAATCCTTGATTTGATTTACCCATGAAAAGATGTTGATTGTTAAATTATCAAAAGTGTGGCATACTACAGCAGTTTCATGTAAGAGATTGCATTATATACCAGAGAAAACCTATAATTAAGGCGAGTTTGGATTATTTTTACTTATTAATTTTAAAAATTAAAATTAATTTTTTTAATTTTTAATTTTTAAAAATTATTACAAGATCAAATTAAATTATTTTATTATATTATTTTGTTATGAATTTATAAAATATATAAATAAAAATATTAATTTAAAAAATTAAAATATATCAAAATAATATAAATTTAAAATTTTTAAAAATAATAAAATTAAATATTATTATTATTATAATAATTATATATTTATTTGATAATGATTCTTTATAATATAAAAAATATTATATAATTATATAAATTTATATTTTATATATTATTTAATTATTAATATTTAAGATAAATAATTTTATAGATATTATTATTATAATATTTTATATTATTTAATATTTATTTTACATAAAATAATATATTATAAAATTATAAATTAGATATAATTTATATAACAAATAATATCATTTATTTTTTAATATATAAAATTTTATAAATAAATTTTTTTAAAAAAATTATTTTAAAATAATAAAAAATAAAATATTATTATGATTATTATAATTATGTTAATGGTGCTAGTTATAGTAGAACAGTGATTATAATATAAAAATTATTATATAATTATATAATTTTATATTTTATATATTATTTGATAATAAATATATAAAATAAATAATTTTATATATTATTATTATTATTTATATTATTTAATATTTAGTTTATATAAAATAATATATATTTTACTATAAAAATTTATATAACATAAAATTATATTATAATATTTTAAATTAAATATAATTTTTATATATCAACCAGTATCATTCATTTGTGAATCTATAAATAATTAAATTATTTAAAATAAAAAAATAAAAATTTTAAAAATAAAATTTATTATTACAATAATAGTAGTAATGGTAAAAATAAAAATAGTATTCTTGAGATATAGTAATATTATAGTAGTCATAATATTAAAAATGTTATATAATTATACAAATTTCATTTTATATATTATTTGATTATTAATACTTAAGGTAAATAATTTTATAATTATTATAATATTTTTATATTTTTAATATTTATTTTAAATAAAAATAGTATATATTATAAATAATTATATAATATAAAATTATATTATAATATTCTAAATTTAAAATAATTTATATATTAAATAATATTATTATTTTATTTTTAATATATAAAAAATTAGATAAATAAAAAATTAAATTATTTTAAGATATTAAAAAATAAAAAATAAATTATTATCATTATTATTATTATTATTATCGTAATAGTGAAGATGACAATAATAGTAATTATGATAATAACGATAATAATGGTTGTAATGAAATGATGGTGATGATGGTGTTCATGGTGGTAGGAGTAATAATCTAGTAATGGTCATGGTGGTAAAGATGATGGTGAGTATAGTGCTCGTGAGATTTGATAGATTTAAGAATTAAAATATTTTAAAACTAAAAACAGTATTCAATAAATTTTATTTTATTTTATTTTGAGATTTGAGTCAAAACTATTTTGAAAATATGTTTAAATGATTTTGAAACTATTTTTTCTCAATAAGTCTTGTTTTCAAATTTGATTTGAAAACCAAAATTTGAAAACTTGCAACCATCCCAAACTGGACCTAAGTTTTTTAAAGATAAGCTAAGAGTTTCCAATCTAGTAATAATAATTTAACGGTTTCCAATCTAGCAACAAGATCAAATATATTAGAAAAATTAACACAAAACATTTTAGCACATCGCTTTAAAAAATGTTTTGCTTTATGCTTATTGATAAATCCATTTTAGCTTAAATTTAAAAATTCACTTCATTTCTTTGACTTTTATCTTTAGCTCATTTCACAAGTTTGCAGGTGTAATTTTTTTTCAATCATAACGAGCTCTTCCTTCATTACATGTCTTCATTTTAGATTTTTATGCTTCCTAAAAATTGTTAGTTCATGATTTGCCATATTGTATTTCTAATAAATATTAAAGAGAGATCTTGTGCCTTTTACTAAGACATCACCATCAATTCATCTTCTTTCAGCTAATGATTGTACTTCTTTTTAGTTCCATTACTTATCCTCCATAAATATACATCTATGTATATTAGAAATATTCTTATATAAGGTTGAAAAACCTTCTAAACCTTGAAAATAGTGCTCTAACCCACAGATTCTAATTTATACTTTTTTATCCAACTTATCTATCTTGATCTATGGCACATAAGTAAAATATAAGAATTCAAATATTTTGATATTTTTTAAAGAAGGTTTATAACCATACTAGAGTTTAAATGGCGTCTTTCCTTCCATTACTTTTATTGGAAGTCTATTGAGTAGAAACACTAAAGTATGTATAGTTTCTACCCTATACTTTTTTAGCAAGCTTTTATATACCATCTCCATTATGGTATGATTCTTCCCCTTACTAACTTCATTTTATTAAGGAGCATATGGAGGAGTGACTTAGTATTTAATCCTAATTTTTTCACAAAATAGATTTAATTAATTTGATGTATAGTTCTTGTCATTAGTAGATCTGAAAACCCAAATCTTATATTCACTTTGAGTTTTGATCAAATGCTTAAATTTTATGAAGATGCTAGCAACTTATGACTTGAACCTAAGAAATTAAATCCAACATATTTTGGTATAGTCATAAACAAAAACTATGTAAAACTTACTCCCTTTCAATGATAGAGTTTTGTTAGTTCCAACCACATTTGGATGGGTTAATTTTAGTTTTTTAATAGCTCTCGAGGTTTCTTTTTGAAAAATCAACCATACTTACTTGCCTTATTAACACACTTTGCAATCTAGTATTTTAGCTTCAAGCCGAGAGGACCATGCTTACTTACCTTATTGACACACTTTGCAATCTAGTATGTTAGCTTCAAGCCGAGGTAGCCCCTGAACCGGATCTTTCTTGTATAGGTTTATTATGATAGTCTCAAGATGAGATAGTCCTTGAACCAGATATTATAACATGAGGTATTAGTAAATTTTGCATTCTATTTAAGGTTATTAAGTTGATGTAAATATTAAAGTTTGACATATGATGTTAACAGTTCCTTACTTTTATATATATATATATATATATATATAAAGAATGATTATAAGAAAAAAAAAGTATTAACCATTAAATATTATCAAGAATAGTCATAATTAAAACATATAAGTCAAAAATATTTTTAAAATTTTTAAACTCCATCATGAGTTATTTCTAAAATATGTTTTTAATAGTAAAAAATGATAAATAATTTTGATTTTACAATTTACTAAAATACATACACATGTGTACATTTTAACTAATAATTAAATTATTAAATTTAATTTATAAACCAAATAATCTAAATTTAATCGGATATCGAACTTGTTAAACAAATAAATTAAACATATGCAATCAATTTGTTTAGTTCATAAAACAATCTGTTATATACATAAATTAATTTTATTTTTATATTTAGATAAAATATGTTACATAATTATAATATATATTATTATGTTAAACAGTATATTTTAAAATTAGATAACTGAAAATAGTTAGTAAATTGCAAATTTTAAATATTAAAAATCTAAATTATTAACCTTTGGTTCACATAATTCAAGCTAAAACAAGTTGTCAATAAGTTTGAATCAAATCAAGGCTTAAAAAATTGAGTTCATATCAAACTCAAGTTGAGTTTTAAATTTGAATAAATTTTTATCTAGTTTAATTGAATTGGGCCAAGTTTGACTCAACTAACTCATTTCCAACCTTAATTAAAACACACAAGTCATGAGTTTTTTAAATTATATAGCTCAAATTCTATCTATCTAATGAGAAAAATAAACATTAACCATTAAATCCTATCATGAATAATCATGATTAAAACATCCAAATCATGGGCTTTTTAAAATATCATGACTTTAAAAATATTTTGATGATTATAATCTATATCTCTCTATATATATACACACACGAAACAAAACATGCTTGAAAATAATTGGAAACAGTGGAAACTCAACATAATTCTAAATTTTAGTATACAAGTACTAGACATGGTCAATATGAAGTAAGGGGGGAAAGAAATAAGGTAAGGACTACGAAAGATACACAAGTACACTATTATCTTGCACTAAAAACTGGTTCTGCATCAGGTGATGGTTGCGTTCTTCGAGTGTATTTGAGTAGCAAACCTTCTGAAGAGAGACCTGGCACATTCAGATTCCTGAAACATCCAGAAAGGGGTTAATTTCAAATATATATATATAAAAAAAAATGATATATTCTAAGATAAAAATAATTATGTACCTAATATAGGGTTGCAGATCTTTCCATTCCCATTTTGGCCTCTCTCTGAAAAGAATGGCGAAACGTTCAGCTGGAGTGGAAGGCAAAGAAGAAACACTGAAGGTGCGAACCCATGTTTCAACTCCAATTCTCTCTGTCAATACCTCTCCTTCCACAAGATCAAAAGTGGGCTGCATTCCGTCTGGAGTCCTCTGTCTCCATTCATCCATGAAGCTCTCTAATTTCCTATTACCTCCTTTCAGGATTTCTTTTGCAAAATGTATGCATACCCGCTTCTCATCCAACTTCCAGACACAGCTATGCATGCAATCATTTACTTTATTGCCATATAAATGCAAACAATGCCTTGCAAGTACCCCAGGAAATCCATCTAATTCCAGAGTACTCACAACTTCATCTTCATTTAGAGCATTAAGTGACCAGTCATTCAACACTGAATTTTTCAAAAGCATTCCCAGAATCATGTCCATGTAACTTTGATCTATTAATCTCCAATATCCATTAATCTCTAATGCTGATAGAGCCTGCAGTCCGGACCTTAATTCCTCATCACTAGCTTGGATATTGCCTATGAGATCATTCCAGTTATATAATCTGAATCTAGATTCCTGATTCTCTCTTAAATTACCCATGTCATACTCCTCAAAACTGTAAGGTTTTTCTGAAAGAAGCAATTTAAGTTTATCAAGTCTGGGGGCTACCTCAATAAGCTCCATATTACCTGGGACAACTTTGATTACAGGTGCAACAACTTTCTCTTCATAATTTTTACTATCATTCTTTTGTGGATTTTCATAAAATTCTGACTGATTTGCTGGTGGTACAAGCAGAACAGAATTGGAAGTTTCAACAAACTTCATAGCATATGTTTTGGATTGACTACAAAGAACTGCATCTTCATCAGGCTGTCCTCTTAAGACCACCCTGGAATAGAGTAGAAATCATGTTAGAGTGCAAAACAAGTTGGGGAAGGTGAGGGCAAGGACAGACTTACATGCAACTGAATGTCGGCTGATGCATACCTTTCATGCAGAACATCTTGGAGAAGCTTCTCATCAATCTCTAGAAGAAGGAGATCATCATAAGGTCCAAAAAGTGAGTGATATGCAACAGAAATTGACGATCCAGGAGATATATGCTTAAGTGCTTCTGCTCCTCTTAAACCTGACTGCGATGGTTCCATGTCTCCTCCCACTAAGTATGAAGCATTAGCAAGGAAAAGATATTCTGATGATTCCTTTGCATACTACACAATGCCAGAAGTTAGAGAAAGAAAGAGCTCTTGTTTACATCTATATTATAGTATGGATGCTTGGTTACTTCATTACTGGATGCTTCCAGCGATTTATTACAGAAATAAAGCATAATTCTAAACAAATTTACAGTTCAAAAGTCAAAACATGTAAATTATTCAATAATCTAATCCTTCCATAAAATTTAATATAATTTTGTAAAATTGCACAAATTCTTGTTTACATTTTCAGCAACCAATTTTTCACAAAACTCGTTTAATTCATCATGTGACCTACACAAATTTCATTCAAACTCTAAGATGCTTTGATCATGTTTAATTGAGTAAAATGACTTAAAATCACTGCCCAGCCTCTTTCTGTACAAGACTATTACATTTTATAAACTGCTTTTCCATATAAGGTATAAACTATTAGCTAGGATGAAGACATCACATTTTCATTATTTCAGTTCCAATATAATCTTGAAGTAACTACAAAAACATTAAATGCACCTTGCTCACCGCCACTAACAATTCTTTCATGCAACATAGCAGTTTATGATTTCAATATCTATAAATATTATCATTGATTTTAGTATCTAACTCGTTTACCTTGGCTTTCCCAATTGAAGTAAAGAACAAGGAAACTAGCCAAAGGTGGTTGGTCATATCAGAAGAACACCAGAAGCTTATGGTTTGAGAACTTAAGCCTTTATGCAAACTACCCAAGCCCTATTTATTATGTACGTAGCACACCCCATCTGGTATCCAAGTTCAAATCAGTCTCCTTTGTCCACTTCATCAACAAATTACTTTTCAATCTTTTTCTTTCTTTGTAAAAGCCCGATGCTCCCAACTCCCAAAACCAAAGGAGCCAGAATAGGCTCCTTCAAAAAGGGCATTACTATGTTATTCCTTCAATTATCCTAATCCGTGCCCGTTTATTAGAAGATTTCATGATTACCTGGTAGCAATAAATTAAGCATTCAAGCAAAATGCAATAAGTAAAAGAATGACATTAATGTTTCATTTTACCCTATTAACTATCAGCATTTCTTCGAAAATCTTATAATTCTATTTGAACAAAGATGTATGTTAAAGGAAAAAGGAACCTGGGTGAGATGAAGAGGCCAAATTACCTTGAGATTTTATTAGGTGAACATGGAACGCGATTCTTCTTTGATGTCTTAGTTGGCTTGGCTGAGTCGAACTCGAATGTGCTTGACGGTAAAGAGGGAGAAGATAGAAACCCTTGGCGCCCAAATGGACTGTGATTTTAGAACCATCTATATCGCCCATTTATATTTTTTGTTAAGTTTAATTAAGTTTTTATTCTTTTATTTTAATTTTAATTTTAATTTTAATTTTAATTTTAATTTTAATTATTTTTAGTAATTTTATGTTTAATTTATAAAATTTATTAGTTTTTGTTTCTGTGATTAAATTTTTTTATATTTCAATTCTTTAAAACATCTGTGTGTATAATTTAATTTTTAAATTTATTTATTGATACATATTTTAATCTTTAAGAAGATTATTCATCTTAGAAAAATAATTATATATTTTAATTATTATCCTAACTTTATTAATATTTTTTATATATTATTCATACTTTTATGATAAAAAAATATATAACTAAATCAATATTAAATTGTATACATTCAAATCTTTTGAGAATAAAAATATAAAGGATAAAATTTTAAGAATTAAACATATACTCAATCAAATAATATTATTATTTAATATAATTTACTAATAAAATTTTAAATTAATATTTTTTGAAAATTAAGAGATCAAAACTATTAAAAATTTGCAAGGACTCAATAAAAAAATAGTATAAATTGAAGGAGTAAAGGTTTTATTAAACTTATTTAATAATATACATCCAACAAATAAAAATATTTTTTAACTTTAAATGAATTTTAAAATTAAAATAAAAATAAAAATTATTTAATTATTATATATATATATATATATATATATATATATATATATATATATATATATATATATATATATATATAGATTTGTGATGGTGTAATTGGTTTGGTATGCACATCTTCATGTTCATGGTGAGTTACACCAGTTATACTTCTTCAATGGCGATAAAATCATAAACAAAAAGGTTCCTATCAATCAACATAATATTTTATTATGTACGTAAAATAATAGTTATATTATTATTTTCTGAAAAATTATTTAATAGAAATTTTAAATTAGTAAATATTTTTTATGACTATATTAATAAGTACACCGTTATAATAGTTTTGTTTTGTTTTCAAATAGATCATTATTAAATTATAAAATATATTAGCAAAATATTATTAAAGTAAAAATATGTTAAAAAAAATTTATTTAAATTTAAAACAATTGAAAAAGAAGTATATAACTAGATAAAATATGTGTCGTACATAACATAAACAGAAATAGTTATGTAAATTAAAAATGCAAATACAGTGAAAATAAAAAAATCATGTAAGTAGCATAATTCTAAATAATTGTAGATTATGTATTCATTGCATATTTATTATGATTTTTCAATATAAAATCATTGCTCCTTCTTAGTGAGATATACAAATTCATTCACTTATTATTTTATTTTTATAATAATATAATTTTTAAATAATCAAATAACTATAATTAAAATAATAAATAATATTAAAGTGTAAAATTTTATTATTAAATGATATTTAAACCAGCTATATATATATATAATTACTAGTTTAAAATCTTATTTAAAAATTATTTTTAAAATAAAATGGTCTTTAAAAATATAGCTAAATAATTTATTTTAATTTGTAATTTTTAATATATTTTTTATTTTATCACTATAATAATACAAAAATATATTATATACATATAAATTATTATGATTTAAATTTTATCATTTTTAAATTAGATTATTATTTTAGTTATATAAATATTTAATTAACCTTTATTTTCTTTTGATACCCGTAAATTTAATTAAAATATATTATCAATATAATTTTTCTATTTCTATTAAATTATAAATTGTCATGTTTTTTAAAATTATTAATTTTTATAATTATTATTAAAAATTATATATAAATATTTTTATAATTTATTGAGAGTTTAGATTTTATCATAATATATTACAACTAAACTCTTGTAATAATATGTAAGTTTTTAAATACTGTAAAATTTATTATTTTTTAAATATTTATTTATTATTTTTTGAAATAATATTAAATAAAATAAACTTTTTATATTAATTTTGAATGTTTTATGATAAAATAAAGTAAATTTTATTGCATTAGTTAGGAAAGAACTAAATAATAAGAAATAAAATAATAAAAAAGTAGAAGAATAAATATAATTAAAATATTTTTTATAAAGTTCATCTATGCTGTTTTATACATAAATTATTGTATAATAAAAAATGAGTTTTTTAATAATAATTTTTTAGATCATATTTAAATAATTTTTATTTAGTTAATATTGTAATTTTTTTTATCAAAAATATGTTAAAATTACACTTTTAACTTATTATATTTTATCTTATGTTTAAAATTTAAGTAATAACAATTAATATACATTTAAATAATTTAAAGAATAACAAATAGTGTTTATTTAATTTTACCTTGTTTCTAATGTTTATAATCAATCTTAACACGTTATTTTTTTTTAATTTTTGTTTAATATTTAATAAATTATAAGATATAATAAATAATTTTTTGATAGATAATATTTAAATTTTAGCTAATACCACAGCAACACCATGTATATATGATATTTTCTTTATAATATACATATTAGGATACATAAATTTGTGTTGTTACGATGGTTGTTCTCTTTCCTGTATTGTATCTTCCATGTATTGTATGCATATGAAAATATGTTAAAATTATACTTTTAATTTATTATATTTTATTTTATTTTTAACATTTCAAGTAATAACAATTAATCAGCATTTAAATATTTTAAAAAATAACAAATAATATTTATTTAACTTTACTTTATTTTATATGTTTTTAATCAATCTTAACATGATTTACATTTTTTTTAAAGACTCTATTTTTTTAAAAGTTTTAATATTTTATTTCTTTAATTTTTGTTTAACATTTAAAAATTATAAGATATAATAAATAATATTTAAAAGATCCTTTACCATAGTATAAACCTTCTTCATCAAAAATTACAATTTAAAACAATAAACTTGTGATAATTAAATTCTTCTGTGCGAGTCTCATTGTTATATCTTTCTCTACAAACTTGATTCATTACAAATAGATCAATTTGAATGGATGATTCTACCCCAATTAAAAATTTTCATGTTTAGATTCAAAAATTATAAAATCTCTTTCTAACTTTTTCAACCACCTTTATTATTTTGTCCATTATTTAAATTATATAAGGTTTGAAAATAAACATTTTTTCTGTTCAAATATATAAAAGAATCTGAGATGAGGGGATGATGTTGAACTCACCTGTTTGGTAGGGTTTTAACCTCGTGACAAAAATGTTTCTAAACACCCTTTTTCTTTTTCGATAAAATGTTTTAAAAAGATACTGTTCTAATGAAAAAGCTCGCAAACAAGTATAAAACTCGTCCTTATACACAAAAATGCTTATTATAATTTTTTAATAGTAAAAATTTATCACAAAGAAAATGTTTATTAGATTAAAAATATTAAATATAAAAAATATATTTTTAATAAATTTTACTATTTCTATAACTTAAAATTAACTTTTAAAGTTAATATTAACATTTTTATATAAAAAAATATAATGAATCTGAGTTATAATAGTGTTCAATATTTTAAGTCTTATGAATTGTTTAACTTAATTTTGTCAAAACTAAATCAACAAAAATTCAATAAAAGGTCTAGCTTTGAAATAATCCAGGTTGTATCCGTTAAATTCATCTGAAGGGAGAAATATATTTTCCAAAAGCATTTAAAATGGATGTTAGAAAGAGATATAAGAAATTGTTATTTTGGAGTAAACAGTGTGACACCAAGGAAATGAGATGCAAAATACTGTACATATTGTTTAAATTGATCCATCCTTTATGCTACATCAGACCCACTTTCTGAAACTTCAAGCTGTAAAATACAATTTTCCTATCAGTTACAAAATCCTCAGCATCATTTTATGCCACAATAGTTCTTAATATTTCAGGAAATATGACTTTTCTCTCTTTTCCCAAATGAAAAATCTTATTTAAAAGTTCATGTATCAACTAATGGTCATTTGGTCAATGATGGTCACAGGATGCAAGATTGCTTCGGCAGTAGCCTGTCATTAACTAATTAATATATTGAGAAAATTGTTTCAGCCACCTCTCCTAGATCTCCATTCCATTCACATTTTCACTGCATTTTCCACTGTTCTGGCCAATTCAACAGCTGCTCCAACATAAGTATCGGGTGTTAACTTTAACAGATTCACCTTTCCTTCTTCTGGAATATCTAAGCCTTCGATGAAGTCTCTTATGCTCTCTTTGGTCACTGCTTTCCCTCTGGTTAGTGCTTTTAACTTCTCATAAGGCTCAGGAACACCATATCTTCGCATAACCTAAATAAAGATTTACAACCGATTATAGTATAATTTTAAAGGGGATTAGAGCAAGCAACATCAAGAGAAGTACACATGAATCAAGTACACAAATGTAGATGTCTCATTCAAAAACATCAGTAACATTACAAATTTAAAAAATTTCGGACTGGAAAGAAAGAGTTTCATCATGGTACATACACAATCGTTGACTCAAAAAAAAAAAGAATGCCCAAATTTCTACGATTATCATTTAGAATTTCAGAGTATATAATAAAAAGCCTAAAACCATAAAGAGAGAAGAAATTAAGCAAGTTGAGAGAGTAAACGCCCTTGCTTAATTGAACCGGAACTAACACACTCACGTTTATAACCTGCTCAGCAACCTTACAAGATTTTCCTCAATTCAAGCAAGGCCTTGCCAGGATGCTGAAGTAAAAGTGTTATTCAATTTCTATATAACAGACAAAATAGAGTCCAAATTCGAACATGGTTTTATAAATACTATGTAACCAAAAAAATAAAAGGATTCAGATCATTGGTTAAGCTTCAAAAGCTAACATTAGAAATCAGCTTTGATTAGAAAATGACAACAAAGCCAAGACTGAAAGCTAAAAATAGCATGTTGATCTTCTCCCAGCGTAAGTTCACCTTCAGAGAAAAATTATCAGGTCATTTTAAGAATTTCCTCTTCCTATTTTTTGGAAACATTAATTGCTGTAGAAACAGATTGAGCAGGCCTTTATTCACCCAAAGCATGTTGTCAACTAGTAAATAATATTATCATCTAACAGTCAAGTTAAAAGAATAATTTGCTTCTTTTGTTCTACCAAGAAGACATGCTCGTCAAATAAATAATACATCAACACAAAGAATTCAAGTCTTAAGTATATTTTAAACAATATAATAAAATAAAAAAGACTGAAATAATTAAGCAAAACCAGAGGCATGTACATACCATTTGTATTGGTTCGGCAAGCACCTCCCAGCAATGGTTCAAATCTGTGCAGGCGAGCTTCGTTAACCTAATGTAAATTACAATATTACAAGAAACTTCAACGGTAAAACAAGTGTCTATTGTCTTTTGTGTAGATTTTAGAAAACATGAGAAACTTGCTCAATAGCTCTGCATATGCTTCCTGCTCAGATAAACAGTACACTATTGTGAACCTAGCAGTTGAGAAAACCAAAATGCATCATCTAATAATGCTTTATTTTCATTAAAAAGGGATAAGTATGCACAAAGAAAAAAGGAAATATAAATCCCATGTGATGAATACCTGAAGCTTCCCTATTCCTTGAAGTGTGTTTTTGTAGGCAACAAGAGAATGACCTATGCCTACACCCATATTCCTCAAGACAGTTGAATCAGTCAAGTCCCTCTGCAGAAAAAGAATGTAGCAAAAATAATTATTTCCAAGAGCAACTCATAATTAGACTATCACTGCCACTAAATTATACTAAAAGAGACACAACAGCTCAGACAAGTCTTTCCAAAGCATATTATTTAACACAGTGAATGTGTGATAAAACTACACTAATCATTCTCCAGAAGAGATAGTAAAATCCTCCTGGGTTAGTTTAGAATAATACCAATACCATAATGACTATAATAAAACAAAAAACCACTAACTCAAACTGAATTAGGTCTTGCCTGCCAACGTGAAATTGGCAACTTCATGCCTAGATGAGATAGACCTCCATTGGCCACACCCAGATTACCTTCACTGTTCTCAAAATCAATAGGATTCACTTTGTGCGGCATAGTTGATGACCCAATCTCCCCAGTCTTAGTGATCTACATGCAATGTTTAAAAATGAAAAAAGATTTGTCACTCTAAAAGTATAAGACCATACTCTGGTTTTAGCTACTAATACTATATAAGAAAATATACCTGCTTAAAGTAACCCAAAGATATATAGCCCCAAATGTCTCTGTCAAAGTCAATTAATATATTGTTGAACTGGATGAGTGTATGAAAAAGCTTTGCCATGTAGTCATGACTTTCAATCTGTTAAACAAGTGGAGAAACATAATCATAAGAATGCGAGAAGTTATCATCTTGTTAACAGCTGACATGATCAGATGAGCTAGTGCTAACTTAACTTTGGTTTTGTAAGCATTTGAGATATAACTATCATATGTAAGAGAACTAAAAAAAACTAACAGGAGTTTCATTGACTATTGATGAAAATTTCTGAAACAATGGATATGTACATACCCAACAGAGAAACAAGATGTCTAAAAAAGATATATGGTTGACAACCTCAAGATTTAGGTTTTCAAATTGCAAAAAGATGCATTCAACCTGAATAGAACAAAAAACAATAAAAAATAATAATAAAAAGGTAAAAGCATACCTGAGCAACATAAGGATTAAAACTTAATCCAAGAGATTGTACAAACTGTTCTGCAATGCAAGGCCAGTTAACATCGGGATATGCAACAACATGTGCATTATAATTCCCAACCGCACCAGCAAATTTCCCCAACATCTCAATCTGAGATAGTTCCTTCCTTTCTCTGCTTAATCTCACAGCAAATATTGCCATTTCCTTTCCCAAAGTGGTTGGTGAAGCCGGCTGGTGAATAGTGACAAATTGCAAAATTTCATCAAGGGTCAAGACTGATCAAGTATAAGTCGTAGCTAATAAAGTGAAAGTATAACAATGAAAATAAATTGCAAGAATGTTTGAAAAAGATCTGTCAACCACGTCATACTGCTTGATTTTAAATTCAAAAAATCAATTGTTTGCACTTAACTTCAAAGTTAAAGTATTTGCATTAGCCCAATATTACAACCCATGATAATACTTAGTTCATAAATATTCAGGAAATGCAAAAAATGAACATACCTGTCCATGAGTGCGAGAAAGCATTGGGATGTGGGCATTATCCTTAGCCATGTCACACAAAGCTTTAATTATTTTATCCATGACAGGAAACATGACAGAATCCATTGTTTCTTTGAGCATCAAGGCATGTGCAAGGTTATTTATATCCTCGGAAGTACAAGCAAAGTGGAAGAACTCAAGCACCTGCAAAAAGGTTTTAGAACGACATGATCCATTACAGCTCATGATGTCAAAATAGAAATTAGAGTAGAACCTCAAAGCATGAAGGAACACACATAAAGTGAAGCTCGAGTGTCAACCTTAGCGACTTGTGCATTTGATTGGCATTTCTGTTTCAAGAAGTACTCCACCGCTTTGACATCATGATTTGTGACCCTCTCAATGTTTTTAATCTCCAAGGCATCATCAACACTAAATTCAACAATCAAGCCTTGTAAGAAAGATATAGCATCTTCATCGAAACTAGGAACCTCAACAATTTGAGGAATCTGGGACAGCTGGAGCAACCATTTTATCTAACAGGAAGCATGCAATTATAACACTAGAAAGAAGTATAAGCAGAAAAGAGAGGAGAATAAAAAAGGGGTTTGAAAAGAGAGAGGAATGAAGAGAAAGGTACCTCAACAAAAACCCGAAAGTATATTAAGCCATATTCACTCAAGAAAGGAGCCAATTCCTTAACTTTACCCCAATAACGACCATCCAAAGGGGAAAGAGCCATCAAAGCAGAAAGCTCAAAATCAGAGGAATGAGGTGGAAACATGTTGGTAGCCGTTGGTGAATGGGTGGTGAGAAGAGCCTTACATCTTGAAGTGGAAGAAGGGAAAGAAGCATAGGAAAAAGGTAGAGGGTGTATTGATCTTTGAAGATTCTTTAAAAAAGGGTTCAAACTCCCAAATTGGGTAGCGTTAGAGAGTGCCATGAAAGGGTTTGGAGGAAGGTAACACAGCAACTCGTTCACGCAGTCACACTCCACCCTACTTCAACTTCAACTTCATCTTGCATTCTTCATAACAAAACACATAACACCACCATCACCTTGCATGCTGTTATGCACAATTTTTTTTTTTTTCATTTTAATTAATTAACTTTTAATCCTAATCCGACGTATTAAACAAAGATAAGCTGGCCAACTATTCCAAATTTTGAAAATTAAAAAAATAGAAAATATTTTAAAAAGTATTTTAATTAGCTGAAAACTGAAATTGTTAAAAAATTCTAAATATTTACTAATAATTTTTAAAAAAATATTTAAAATATTTGTATATTTTTAGCTTTTAGTAAAATATTTTTTTTATTTTTAATATATTTTTATAATATAATTATTTATTTATTTATTCATTTTTTAAAACTTAATAGTATCTATTTTTTATAATAATATTATTAATTATAATAAATTTATTTTATATTATTATAAAATATTATATTTTAAATTATTATTTTAGTATATATTATTTATTTTAATTATTATGTTATTTATTTTATTTTATTAAAAAATTGGACCATTTAATAAATAGTTAAAATTATAAAAAATTATTTAAAATTAATTTATTATAAATGAAAATTAAATAATTTTATTACATTTATTTTTTAAAAATATATTTCATATTTATTATATTTTAATTTATTTTTTATATTTATTAATTAATTTTATCAAATATTTTTAATTCAATTAATACATTATCATCTTTCATCTAAATTTTTAATTTCCAACTCACTTATCTCCTAATTTTTATAAAGTACTCCCTTAATCTAAATTTATTGTTGGAGCCCAAATTCATTGGCTGAAGTACACCAGCATGTAAAAGCACAGAAGGGCCTTGCTACTGGCACCCTTTTTTTTTTTTATTTTTTCTATTCACACCCTCTTTTTATTTTAAAAAAATTATACCAAAAATATCTTTATCACCAGTATATTTAATTTCAAAAATTTATTTTTAAAATTTAAAATATAAATTTTAAAAAATTTATTTTTGGAATGTGTTAATAATTTTTTGAAAATATATTTATTTTTCTTTCAAAATTTTATTTTCAAAAATAATATATATGTTCCAGAAATAAACTTTTAGATTATATAAAAATATATATATAAATATTTTTAAATTGGAATGCGAAACACGGGATTTAGCGGATGGGAATAGCAATTCCCAGCACAAAATCAACCTACCCTCACTAATATATCTTTAAAATGCAATTATAATCTTCTAAAAATATATTTTCAAAATTTATTAATAAAATTCCGAAAATATATTTCCAGAATATATTAATAACTTTTTATAAATATAATTTTAAAAATTTATTTTCGGAATGTCATTAATGAATTTCACAATACATTAATAATATTTTGAAAAAAAAATTTCAAAATTATATTTTAAAAAAATTATTAATATATTTCTGAAATAACTTTATACCAACCAAAAATATATTTTTAAGAAAGATTTGGTTGCTGAAGTAATTTGGGGGAGGGGGAGGGACCAAAACAACAGGGATTGGATTGGGTCTTCCAAACATGCTTGATCGGTTGGATAAGTATTATCATGTCTGTGTATTTTTTTTTTTTAATGAGGTAAAATTTGATATTTTGTAATAACTTTTGTTATTATACATTGGTGTGAATATTTGTTTATAATATACATATACATAAATATATATATATATATATATATATATTATAGAAATATTACAAATCTTTAAAATTCAAATAAAACAAATTTATAATAATTATTATTTTATCATATTTAAATTTGTCTTATATAAATAATAAGTTCGAATCTCATTTATCTAATTACATATTTAAGATTATTTTTTATTTTTCACAATATAATTTTAAAATATAATATATGTAATCTATATATAATATTACAGAAAAAAATTAATTCAAAGATCAAATAATGACTATATTTTAAAAAACATTTTTTATCTCCCTACATTTTATCAAAAAGAACTTATTTTATTACTACTCTTGGTTAACCAGTAAAAAGGCATCATAATACAATAAAATAATAATAAAATTGAATAGTACTCGCTTTATCTTACAATAATTCATCTTAGTTCTTTGCATTTTATTATCAATAAATTTTTTATACTTGAAAAACTACAAAAGAACTCACGCAATTGATATATAACTTAATTAATATAATAGATAATCAAAGAACATGTTAAAACTAGAAGAGTACAAATATTTTATTTTATTTAAAATGGGTCTATTATGGTGAAAGTTAACTGATATAACAATGCATATCTTTTCACGAGCGTAAGTTAGTAATTATTTTTAAAGTAAAAAATTGTTACAGTCTATTCTATAGTAGATAGTTATTTCATTATAACTACTATATATGTAAAATACTACCCAACAAAATATATTTCTAAACGATGAACCCGTCATGAAAAAAAAAAAGTAAATTAACAATGACACAATATAAAAACGTTACTGTACAAGTTTATTTAATTTAGTTGTCAAGTATTAATAATGCATTTGTGGCTGTACTTTTTAAGTCCATTTTTACCTTTCAATTGAGTGTAATTTCACACTCTCTAAAGAATAGCACAGTAGTGGATGATAGGATAACTGAACAAATAGTCGCAAATGTACTCACAAAACAATGTGACATTCTTTTTTACTATTAGCCTCGTCGCTACTGCTCTAGTGGTACAGTAACAGTTCCATCCTTGGAACATTGATATCATGTCACAACTTGAATATTCCTGCCACCGCAGAGACAATAGATATGAATACTTGTACAAACATAAAATTACTGTCACCACCTTTCATTCAATTTTTTTGTCAGAACCGTCCATTGTGGCAGAGAACCACCAAACTACAACCATCCGTGCAGGAAACCACGTTCTCTTTATTGTCGCCATGGTGTCTCTACAGTGCTAGCTTTTTCTCCTTGTCTTTCATGAGCTTGAGGTTTAAAATAATTCTAAAACCCTGAATTTATTTTTTTTATCATAATTAATGACGGTACACGTATTAATAAAATAGTGAAGGAACATCAATGCTCTCTCAAATTTGAGAGCAATAGAGAAAGAACCGTTTTCCAAATTAAGCATGATTCTTGTGCAGGTAGTGTTGGTAAATTAGTGCCTATTCTAACCTTCTGCGCAAATTAATTCGAGTATTGTAGGAGTTGCTTTTGTTCATATGCATAATAACTGGACCTTTGATTTTATCCTCAATTGAGCAGGAACCCTACCTTGTTTTGATATTACTTCAATGATTTCATGGAGTCTTCAGGTTATAAAAGAAAAAGGCATAATGTAGCAGTCCCATCAAACTGTGCTAGACAAGGCCGTTAGAGAAAGAAAGTTGAGGGAATTCAATACTTCTACCGATATGCTCTGCATAATATTTTTACACATCATGTACAACAGAAATTTAACAATTTATACAGAAAATAAGGTTAGACAGGTATTTTTTTTTTAAAAAAAAATTAGACGAATTTAAATATTATGAATTGTGGTTAGATAAGGTTGAAGGTAGTTGGGATGCGCTGGATTTTTTGTCTATCACATTTGTTTAGACACGTTTGTTGGGTCTCCTTAACAATTAGGTGTGCAGTAAACAATCACTAAATTTTGTCCTTTGCAAGTTGCGTTAGGAAGACATTGTAAAGATTGTGTAGTTTTTTAAATCCACCACCCTGGTCGTTAATACTTTTATAGTGGAGAAAGTTGATCTTGAATCTAATGAAGGATCCATGTACCATAATGTTAAGCCTATATTAACTAACACTTGTAGAATGGCCAATGGAAAATGATACATAACATATATCCGTGGTATATTTAGAATATCACAGCTATTGAAGTCTTTGGAATAGCTACAAAGAAAAGGCATCAAGTGGTGGAAACACCTAAGTTTAACCTTGAAGTTATCATCCAGAAATGAAAGCACCAGAACTGTTTTGTTTTTTCAAATGAACATGACAAATTTTGCCTCGAATCTCCTGATTATTTTTGCCACATAGATGCTGCATTCATATAGTATAACGAAAACGATTTTGCTGTAGAAAGCTAGAGCTAGAGCTAAAATTAACTTAATTTTCAACCAAACATGTGTGGGCTCCACTTATATTTTAGTCTAGGTTGCTGTTATTTTCAGGGCTGAAGGTAGCACGCAAGCATTACCCTTCATATAAAAGTGTAGGTGATTACTAGATGAAACAGTGAAGACCTTTACAATTAATCAGAACTCAGAAGGAATACCCTCAAAGCATAAAGTTTTCAACCCCCAAACAAGAAAGGATCATAGAAATAAACATGGTATGTATACATGTCCTGATATGATTCATTAGTCTTGGAATCACCTATTCCTTTAAAACGTATACACTCATTAATAGAGTAGCAGAGGATTTAAAAAAAAAATCGTAAATTTGTAGATGCCAAATAATTCTTTTGGTAATTTATTCAATCTTAAAATCCTCAAACTTTAAATGTGAACCATCTGATTCTTTGTCAATCGTCATCATTCAGTAAGTAGACTATCTGAACAATGCATTCTGTAATAATAAGATATTAAATTTTAATCTAAATTCATGTCTTGCAGGCTATTGAAGTGGGGAATTGTAAATGGCATGGTTCAGTTGGTGGCATAGTTTGTGCACCTATTGACAAAGTTTGGACTTTGGTCTCTAAAACTAAAAGACTATCCGAATGGATGCCAATGGTAGAAAGATGCACCGGTCTGGTTGGAGATGAAGATGAACCAGGCTATGTTAGGCTAGTCTCTGGTTTCATGTTTCCTCAACAAGATGGAGAAAGGTCATGGATCAAGGAGAGGTTGGTTTCACTGGATTCATCATCACATAGCTATGTTTACAGAATGGAAGCAAGTAATGTAGGTTTAGATGGATCTGAAAATTCACTAAAACTAGTTGACTATGGGGACCAATCAACTCTTATTCACTGGTCATTCGAGATAAACCCTTTAGAAGATGTATCTGAGGAAACCATAGTGGATTATCTGGGATTTCTCTATAAATCTAGCATCAATAAGATTGAGGGTGCTATAGAAGCTGCATCAAGAAATGTTTCTCCAGCATAGTGAACATAGTTTTATTCTAACCGTATGCTTCTTTAAATTCACACACACACACACACACACACACACACACACACACATATATATATATATATATATATATATATATATATATATATATATTGGTCTTCCTTTTTCCCCCTTAATTAATATACTTGGAGTCATAATGTGAATAATGAACAATAATTGCCCAGTGAAGGTAACAATCTAATATTTCAATCCTGGTAGACTCATTTCATATTTTATCCCTCTTTTACGTTTCTTTAGTAAACTATACGACAAAGAAATAATTTGGTAACGGGTATTCAAATGATAAAATAAAAATATATAATGGTTCAATTGGTAAAGGAGAGAGTTGAGAGAGGGAAAATTTCTTAAACAAATGAGATAGAGTTTCGTTGGCCAACATTAAAGTACCAAGACGTTCAATTACTTCGTTGTTTGTGTAAATTTGTGGTTGGAGGTAATATACTATAGTTAATAACATGTTTTTAGTGTGATTTTGCCGGTTGTTGTTATTATTATTATTATTCTATATGTATAAAGTTGGGAATAGGGCTTTGTGTCATTTTCTTTGAGGTTCAACTTTAGGGTGTGGCCAACTATTTACTTGTAAAGGAATTTACTCAACTTTTCTTTCAAAGAATTTCCTTAACTTGGCACTTGAAACACTGTCCCTTTATATCCTTTTAGTTCAGAAGTTTGATGGACTATCAGAAACTTCATGAAGATAGAATAATAAAATAAGATCGAAGTGCAAAAGATATTTACCAGAAAGTACTAATGATGTTGCAATTAATGCCGTAAAATAAAATTTGTCTTTAACACTGTTTATTCATAAAATAAACGTGGTAAATAAGTTCAGTTTTTAAACTAAACTCTCATATTTATGTCGATAAATGTTACTGCAGTCTGTATTTCTTTTACTATTACAATTTGCCTTTCTTTCCTTTAACTCTGAGTTCCTTCTTCTGCTTTGCATACTGAATGAAGGCAATTGAGACATTATGTCGGTAAAGTCTTGCAATGTGTTCTTTTAACAGTGACAAAGGAAATGGCATATCACTTTCGACCAAATATCTTAGTTCACATTTCAAATCTATACAAGAAAACAGTTAGAAGTCCTTAACAGTGTATTGATTACCAAAATTTGGTAATTATGAGAAAAAACTTCTTTAGCTGTTGTAATAAATCAAAATTTTCGATTTCCAACTAATACTTGTACAGAGATGTGAAGGATTGAGATACATTTAACAATGCAAAAAATGTGAGTTTTGAGAATGTTGGACAGGGGAAGTGATTTTAGTGAAGTACAAACACAGCATCATTTGACAAAGAATCAGAAAAACCACATTGAAAATGATGCGCCATTTAAAATTTTTTAGTTGGTTGTGATGGTACAAGACTGTGTATCTTTCTGTACTCTTCTTCTTAAGCTTTTAAACATCCAATCAAGGCCATGAAGTTGATGAGCCGAAAACCATAGCCCAACTATAAAATTTTATGTCATGAACATCTTATATAGTCCCTATCTAAGTGTGAATGGATCATAACCACTGCTATAATTCAGCATTACAAGGTATATCTTCTGGAAGAGAGAAGTAGAGCTCCAATCAAATACACACAGTGGAAAAAGATGGGCCATAAAATTAATAAACATGCTCTTAGTAATGAGAAAAAAAAAGATATATTTTGCAGCTGAGAAGTATTTTTCAACTCACAAAATGGTTTATGTCAGCTGAAAATAACATAAATGGTTTATATCGAAGAGGACAGCTGAGGACTACATTGTGTAGCATGCAAGGAAACTTAGTAAAAATTAAAATACATTGCTAGCATTATTTAGTAGTCACCTACCATTTGTAAAATGACATAGCATCAAAGATTGTTCCATTATATTAAGGTGCTTGCTTGGCCATCTGTTAGTATTCAAAAGGGAGGAGATTAATAAGGCCAAGCAAAAATTGGAGACACACAAAGACATTAATTGCTGAAGAGAATGGAGCCACGTCTTTTGACAATATTTCTGGTGGCTCTTTCATTCTCACCATTTGTTCAGTCCTTGGTGCGTCATTACAAGTTTAGTGTAAGTATGCTTCCAATACTTAACTTTTCAGGTTCATTATAAAAGAATGAGACAAAATTTAAGAAAAACGATTGGAACATTGGTGAATATTAAAGTCCTCTGCCACTCTTATGGTAAAAGAAGATTATAAAACATTATTTGCTAGATATTTGACCAATTCATGTTGGTCAATGTGTACAGGTGGTTATGAAGAATACCACAAAGCTTTGCTCCACAAAATCATTTGTCACAGTCAATGGACAATTCCCAGGGCCAACTCTCTATGCAAGGGAAGATGATACTGTAATTGTAAGGGTCACTAACCACGTTAAGTACAATGTTACAATCCACTGGTGAGAATTTCCACTACTAAACAAATTGCAAGGAACTGAGAAATTAAGTTAGCAGTAGAAAAATCAACAAGATCATAAATTTTGGACTATTATGACAGGCATGGAATCAAACAGATTCGAAATGGTTGGGCTGATGGGCCAGCATATGTCACACAATGCCCAATCCAGCCCGGGCAAAGCTTTGTCTACAACTTTACGATCATAGGTCAAAGAGGCACACTTCTTTGGCATGCACATATCACTTGGCTAAGAGCTACGGTGCATGGTGGCATTGCTATTTTGCCTAAAAGAGGACTTTCTTATCCATTTCCTAAACCTGACAAAGAAAAGCTAATAATTCTGGGTAAGCTAAGTTTTATGTTACTGATTCAACTATGTTACCTTAGGACTTGTACATGATATTCCCTTAGTACAAACTTTGATTTGAATGTGTTCCAGGTGAATGGTGGAAATCGGATGTTGAAGCTGTGCTAAATCAGGCTGAAAATTCTGGCCTGCCACCTAACATATCAGATGCCCATACCATCAATGGTCATACAGGACCAGTTCCTGGTTGCATTTCTCAGGGTATTTATATAATATAGTGGGGTTTATTATAGACTAAATATTTTTTTTTCAAAGCTTAATATTAAAACAATGCTATTTATTACTTTTCCTAGAAAGTGTTATGAGTGACTTTTTAATAGAGGTTTGATTATGTTTCTTATCCACAAGAATTCATAATTCTTCTATTGAGTAAATAGTTATTTTAATTTATAAAAAATTAAAAATTAATCATATTAAAATGTAAAAGATAAAAAATATTATTTAATTTTTTAATAGATAAATAATCAACCATTTAAAAATATTTATCATTTTAATCTTTATAAAAATATTAAAAGGATCAATAATGATGACTAAGCCTTTAAGAAAATAATATGTTTGATCTATCTTTTAAATATCAAAATGGTTATTTAATTTTTATTGTTTGGCCGCTCATTTTTAATTTTTTTCAAAACAATTTTTTTATAATTTTTTCTCACAAAATATTTCTGTTATATTTCTTTATTTGGTCTCTCTAATTCTAAATATTATTATTTATTTAATTCTTTATTTTAAGAGATTAAATAAAAAATTTATAATATTTATAAATATTTAATGAGAAACTATGATATTTAAAAGGACTACAAAATAATATCATAATATTTTAAAAATTAAATAAGAAACAAAAGTCAAAGAAGAACCATTTAATAAAAAAATATTTTATAAAAGACTAGTTAAAAAAAATAAAAATAAGAGATCAAACGAAAAAAAAAATTGTAAAATTTTTTGGTGCTAAAAACTTAATTAAACATTTAACTAATCCCGATTGAAATAGCCTTGGAGAATGAATAAGTTATTTTAAGATGGAAAGAAATAGTCTTAATATTATGAGTTTTGTGTTTCACTAATATTGTTTCATAACTTTCAACACTTTTTTCTGTTAACAAAGCATGTTTATCCCTTTTCTTGAAGCATCAATCATGTTATGGTTACAGTTAAAGGGTAAAAAAAGAAAGAAACGAATGAGATTTATGCTTGTAGATGTTTAGACCTGTCCTGAAATATTGAACTTTATATCAAGCTGTGCAGGTTACACTCTGCATGTTGAAAGTGGCAAGACCTATCTGCTGCGCATCATAAATGCTGCTTTGAATGATGAGCTATTCTTCAAAATTGCCGGGCACAAACTCAGAGTGGTTGAAGCAGATGCATCTTATGTTAAGCCTTTTGAAATAGACACTATATTTATGAGCCCAGGCCAAACCACAAATGTCCTATTAACTGCTAACCAAGGAGTTGGCAAGTACTTAATAGCAGTTACTCCTTTCATGGATGCTCCAATAGGCTTTGACAATGTCACTTCAATTGCCACACTTCGCTACAAACGCACACCACCTTATCCTAAGACAATTCAAACCTATATTCCTCCACTGAATGCAACTCCATTAACAAGTGATTTCATTGAATCCCTTAGAAGCCTTAATTCAAAAGAATACCCTGCAAGGGTTCCATTAACCATTGACCACTCTCTTTTCTTTGCCATAACTGTTGGGCTTAACCCATGTGGCACATGTCTCAATGGGATTAGGCTTGTGTCTGCTATTAATAATCTCACATTTTTATTGCCAACCATGTCACTTCTTGAAGCACATTACTATAACATCAAGGGTGTTTTCACAGATGATTTCCCTGCAAAGCCACCCATAGTTTTTAATTACACTGGTACACAACCGTCTAATATTCAGACCAATAATGGCACAAGGTTGTACAGATTGAATTTCAATTCAACTGTTCAAATTGTTCTCCAAGGCACTGCAATGATAGCACCAGAAAATCACCCTTTTCATTTGCATGGGTACAATTTCTTTGTTGTTGGGCAGGGGTTAGGGAATTTTGATCCAGAGAAGGATCCATTAAGCTTTAATCTTGTTGACCCAGTTGAGAAAAACACAATTGGGGTACCAAATGGAGGATGGGCAGCAATCAGATTCACAGCAGATAACCCAGGTAATTACAAATCACTTCATTTTTTTTTTAAAAAATTCCAATATAATTTTTTAATTTTATTGAAATACAAGAATACTATCATCCAACCATAGATTAACATATAATTAAATACTGTTAACTTCTCTAATAATTATTTCTAATTGGTTAAGAATGATGTATGAAAATTAAATTCATAACTTTTATGTATCATTCTCCTCTATTATGCAAGATTTAAAGGTATGCTACAGGTATGAAAAGTATATAATATGATCAACATTTAGTTCTTGTGGCCTGATTGATGTTTATAATGTGTGTGAACTGTGTGAAGGTGTTTGGTTATTTCATTGCCACTTAGAAGTACACACCACATGGGGACTTAAGATGGCATTTGTCGTAGACAACGGGAAAGGTCCTAATGAGTCCTCGCATCCACCACCCAACGACCTTCCAAAGTGCTAGAGTTTTATGATCCAAAAGGAATGAAATTTGGAATCAGTGAGAAACGACGAGAGTGTACGTTAAACTGGAGAGGTGATGTCACAGCCTAAGGGGGAAGGCATCAAATTGTTTGTCGCTGTTTGTGAAGTTGTATTTGTAGCAAAGATCAATAAAAATTTGCTGTACATAGAACCAAAGGTTTTTTTTTTCTCCTTTTTCATTGTCAAGTTAGGATAAATAAAGTATGTAATTTTTGGGTACGTAAAAATTTAATGTATGTGCTTGTTAAAAGTTTCAATTTGAATTAATGGTCCTCTACAATTCATATGATTTTTTATTCTTGATCTATGTCCAACTTGAGAACAATCTCTGACCGTAATAACGTATCATCCGTTGCTTCAAAACGTCCAATATTAATATATTGACCAATTGGCTTGGTTGGTGAGGGTTGCTTAGATCTTAGGGAAAGTATTTCTGAGCAAAAAAAACAAGACAAAACAAACGCGCCAGGTAGGGGTCGAACCTACGACCTTCTGCTTAGGAAACAGACGCTCTATCCACTGAGCTACAAGCGCAAGTTGATTTACTGGTCTTTAAATATTTAATTTCATCATTCAATTACAGATTTTTTTGGGTGGTCGTATCAAGTAAATCTGAGAAAGTCTATCTATTTGAAATAGTAACTAACTCACGCACTTACACTGTTTTAGAAAGGGCTTCGGTTGAAAATATAACTCATTGTGTAAATAGGAAAGCGGAAAGCTTATTGCATTACTCTTACTCCCAATAGATTATATCTCTTTGGATGTGTGGTGTTATGAGCTGTTTTAATTTGGTATGAGTGCTATTATTTTATGATGTCCATACTTTTTAATCAATTTCTATATAATGAATTAGATATTGAAAAATACGAGGTGGGCAAAGGACATGGAAAATAAATTCTTAAAAACAATTGAAAATTACTAATTAATAGTCATAGAATTTAGTTAAATATTACCCTATAACTTTTGTTGTTGTTGTTGTCTTTTATAATTGGTCAAGTTCAATGTTTTATTTGGTGTATAAAAAATATTTTATTAAAACAAGATAAAATTTACATTGATAATTTTAAATCTTGAAAAAAATTAATCTTTAAGTATTAACTATTGAAGGATGTCATTAGTGTAAAAAAAAACTATTTCATTCATGCTTCTATAGATTTGGTGGATACAGTTTTCATGCACATACAACTGCTTAGGATAATAAACAAAGTGCTTTCCATAACAAACTGTTGTGAAACAAAAGACTTTCTTTACCGACATAGTTTAAAGAAAGGAGAGAGAGAGAGAAAAGAGAAATGTTATTTCTGTAAAAGTGTTTATATACATATTTTCATAAAAAAAAATTAGAAAGACAAAAATTACACATCTCCAATAAATAAATAAATCATTCTTAACATCAATTTTAATGTGCTAGTTTAGGGACGGGGTTGGAGAGAGAGTCCTGATCGCCACTTTGCTATCCGTATTCACCAGAACTCAACAAATCCAAAATTGGGGTACAAAATAAAAATAAGTTGAGATATAAATAAATAAGAAGAAGAACAACACAGGCCATTAGATTAAGGTTAATTTGATACTTGCACGACATTGCAATTAGACCCTATATCAGGAGGGTAATTATACTTTCCCCTGAAAAAGTTTATGTATTTTACTATTAATACCCTAAACCTTATTTAAACCTCTTTGAATACGGTGATTAAGGACGGAAGTTTGTCGTTAGTTATAAGCTTATAGCTACTAGCAAGTGTGACACTCCAATCCCAACCTTATTAACTTAACCAAGCCACCTCTCACATCAAATCCTTCTTCCCATTCTCTCTTTTAAACTCACTACACAACACAACAACCACAGAGAAATCCAATTCTAATTCCTTGTCAAGTTCAATACCTTGATTCCTACTCTCTCTACTTAGTTTCCACTCTGTTGTATATTTTTACATGTATCATATCATATCATGTATGTATGTATGTAATATAATGCATTTGCTTTTATAGTTGCTTCATCCCGAAGAAACGACAAAGTGAAACAGTTTCTAGCTTTTCCTTTGCCGATTCTAAAGAATCTCTCTTTTCTCTATTGGATCTTAGCTTTCTCCACCCTCTTGCTCTTAGGTTCTCATATTTTTCTTTTTCCTTTGAGCTCAACTTTGTAGGCTCACCTTTAAAAAAAGAAAACTCTTGTTTTTGTTTGGGTTGAGCGTTGCTATCTTATTCATGGTTTGATCTACAAGAAACTAATATCTTTGTTGTTTTAGTTTCAGAGTTCATTTATACACACACATCAAAATTCTGGTACATGATGATTTTTCCAAGATTCTGTACGATTCTAAAAGGTATGATGACTTTTATAGATTCTCAACTTTATCTTGATCACACACACAAAAGATTCTGAAATCTCTATGCTTTGTGAATGAAAGCTCTATAATTTCTTCCTTTTGTGCTTCTCTCCATTTCCATCTCTTTAGGGACTTGATTCAAGTAGGGGAGAGTTTTTGCATGCTTGTGGTTTAAGGTATGGAATTGGAAACCCTCTACCCTGCTTATTTTATGTCAAGTTCAAATTGGTTTGTGCAAGAGAGCCACAGCACAGAATGGAGTAGAGAAGATAATAAGAAGTTTGAAAGTGCCCTTGCTATATATGACAAGGACACACCAGATAGATGGCTGAAGGTGGCAGCCATGATCCCCGGGAAGACAGTGTTTGATGTGATCAAACAGTATAGAGAATTGGAAGAAGATGTTAGTGAAATAGAAGCAGGGCGTGTTCCAATTCCTGGTTATCTTGCCTCTCCTTTCACCTTTGAGCTTGTTGACAACCACAACTATGATGGATGCAGAAGAAGGCCTGCAACTGTGAGGGGTTCTGATCAAGAGAGAAAGAAAGGGGTCCCGTGGACTGAAGAGGAACACAGGTGAGTTTCACCAATTTACAATCTCCTATTCTTTCTCTGATTTGACCTTTTACTCACTTCTATAGTTCCTGAAAGCTGTTTTTAGTGTCTGTCTCTTTGCCTTCAACAGCACATGTATTCTGAACACAACAATGAGTAGTGTTGAGAAATTGAACGTGCGTTTAGTCAAGAGCATTTACAATATTATAATGATATTGGTATTGAAATTCTGCTAATGAATCATGGTTGTACAGCCCCCACCAACTCAACCTGTGCCAATCAATTAGTCTATAATTAAATATTTTAATCATTGTTCATTACTTCATTTCTTTTTTCCTTGAATTTCAATATTTTTATCACTGATCCAATTGACTTTTATACTAACTGCTTTTGTCAATATAGCAAAGTGGCTATACTATAATTTGATCAGTGACATTTTAAATATAATTTTGAATTGGTTTACGTGTTTCCTATACACCTGTTACCCTGTACTTGTTAGTGCTTTTAATCTTATCTGTAGTGCTGCTATTTGAGACGTTTCAATCTCTATCCCTTTTGGTTCCTGTACCTGATTTTGGTGTTAAATTACAGACGTTTTCTGATGGGACTTTTAAAGTATGGAAAAGGAGATTGGAGAAATATCTCTCGCAATTTTGTGGTCACAAAGACTCCCACTCAAGTAGCTAGCCATGCACAGAAGTACTACATAAGGCAAAAGGTTTCTGGAGGAAAAGATAAAAGGAGACCTAGCATTCATGATATAACCACTGTTAATCTTACAGAAACTGCTGCATCAGATAAGAACAAGTCTCCTTTATTCAATGTATCTCCCATGCTTGCACCACAGCAGAAGTTGAATAGCATGTCAAAAGCACAACTGGACTGGACTAGTCAATACAATGATGGATCACTCATGGTTTTCAACCCAAATTGTGATGACTTGTTCATGTCATCTTCATCTGACATCACTTCCAAGGCCCTGAAACTGCAAGGGCAGGATCTCTACTATGATTGTGCTTTACATGAGGCTTATTCCAAGCTGAAAATTCCAGGTTTCAGGTCGGCTTCTAGAGACTACAATAAGGAAGCTGTTTTTGGTATTCATGCACTGTAATGCCAACTCTTATGAAGTTAAAAATAATAATAATAATTCCACTGCATAGATCATTGTTCTGTAGGATTATTGTAGATGACCTTTAAGTTAAGCTTACCTACTTGGTTAATGGTTCATGAATCTCCTGAAAGGAAACTGCAATAATGTTTCAATCCTTAAAACTGAATTTAGAATGGACTTCTATTTATCTTTTATGTCTGATAGTGACCATGTCTATTTCTTTTGAGACCCAATCTGAATCACATGATGTACCATTCAGGCATGCTATGTCTGAGAGTAACATGACAAACATGACAAACACAACAAATAATTGAATTCTATTATCACACGTATATTAATAAAAGTTCAACTAGTAATTTTCTTTCATATCAGAAGCTCTCATCGTTATCCAATAAGCTACAAATTGAACCACAATATGATGATACCCATGAGGCCATGATCTGCCCTAAATATTAGAGGCCACCATTAAATCTGATGGCTTTCTAACACTAGCCTCAGGGTAGGCCCAAAAATATAAGAAATAGTAACCTCAAATCAAAATGGGCTTATTAGATATTCCAAAATTGAAACACATTGAGAAGCCAGTTCATTTGCTGATGTGGCTGACTCACTAGAGCACTTGCATTGAAAATTTGGTATAGTAAGCCTTAGCCATTTTGTGTGTTTGAGATCGTTATTAATCATTTGGTTTGTGAGAGCAATATGGGCAAGTTGACCATGTTTGATCAGCATCACTTTACTAGTCGAATCTGAGTTTGCATTCCACTTACTTAGAATCCCATGCTTCATTGGGTCAGAATATAAGCAAGTTCACGTAAGCATGCGCCAATGTGGCTCACACTATCACAGTCATCTTTTATTAATTTTGATTCTCAACCAATCATGTTATGCCTTTTCTTAGATATTTCTACACTCGCCAATCTCCTTTTCTGTGGTGGCAACACTGTTGCGTTAGCGTTGTTCCTTCTTTTACCGGTCTCACCAAGCATCATGCTTTATTTTGATTCTTTGTTTTACTTGAGAACCCAATAACATATTCTACAACTATGCACTATGCACATTTTGTTCATACTAAAACTATTACTAGGAATAAAGTAGCCGACCTTGGATTACATAGTGTAGATTGAGCTCTTCAAAATCTGGAGAGACAATATTCATTAGTCTTTATGAGAATAAGCATATTGCTCTTCCTCAGTTCGGATTAGATTTGTTTCTTTTGATTTTGTTCAGAAATTAGTGGTACTAGCTTGGACTTTTTTATTCCAAAAAATTCTTAACTTTCTTTTTTCTTTTTATACTGATATAAAGTTTTACCAATTGGATTTTATGTCATTTCTTACGGGCAGTACTTGTCACTACCTAAAATAAAGAAAAGAAAAAAGAAAGAAAGAACACTACCGAGGTATACATGTATAAAAAATTCCTATAAAATTTCATAAACATCATTGTAATTTTTCTATGTTAACTGCTTTCCGAAACTATGGTGCTTTTAGTTTAATATATTCTAATAATATTATATAACAACAATTAAAAACATATGTTTTGAGACAGTCTTTTTCATCAGGATTGATTGATTTGCAGCAAGATAAGTCAAAAATAATTTTAATATGCTATGACTCGAGTAATAAATTAAAGTTGATTTCGTTTATCTTATTTTAAAGAAATATTTTTTAAAAAATTTGTTAACATCGACACTAAATATTTATTACATAAAAAATTAAAATTGTAATGAATATTTTTTAATAAAAATTCCTTATTTTTAAATACTTATTACTAAAAACTAAAATTAACAAAATCGTTTTTTTATTATCTTCCTGAAAGAACTTTCGAAAAAATTTATTTCCGGAAGTTTATGTTTAACAAAACATGACCTGAGTTTTAAGTCAAATAGTTAAGAAATTGAGACCCAAACCCGTATAAATAAATATACTTTGAACAAGCTTAGTCTCACGCACAAAAGGTATAAAAATTTTGATTGGATCCTAAAAAATTGAAATTAGTTTAAATACACTAATAACATAAAAACATTACATTATTAATCAATTATAAATTATTATATAATAAAAAATAATATTCTATAATAATTAATTAAAAAATTATATTTACCGTGAATTCTAATGAGTTATCACCAAAATTTTCTACACTCGTTATATCAAAATAATACTCAGTTAATTCAGTCTTACAACGTTTTTGCAGGATAAATATTTTTTTAAAAAAAGTAAGAATTTAATTGAACTGTATTGATAGTAATAAATTATTGTTTTTATAATAATTATTTTAAAAATTATATCTATTATAATTTAAATTATTTAATAATATGATAATTTGTGTATTTTTATATTATATTTATTTTTAATTAAAATTTTATTTTGTATAAGTCATGTAGTAAAATTTTACGTTTAGTATTAAAATAAAACTTTAAATTCAATTGAAAAAAAACATTAAAATCATATGAAATCCTACACCCAAATTCTATGTTTTATAAAATCTAGTAATACACATCAAGCATGTGTCGCAAGTCATAAATCTTAGCATTAAAAAAAAATACTTCTTAGTGCTTCATCAATGTATTATTTAAAATAAAAATTAATTATTATAATAGTTAAATAAATTTAATTTAAAATTATATATTTTTTGAAAAATATAATTCAATTTTTAAGTTACTTAACTTTTAAGATTTTTATTAGCTATTATTTTTATATATTGTTTAAATTAAAATATGTTTAATATATATTTTATTAATATATATATATATATAAGCTAAGTTTAAAAATATAAAAAAAGTAAGCGGATTCTTTAAAATCATAAATTTTTCTTACCATAATAAAAAATAAAGTAGATTTAATTTTTTCATTTTCATCGATCCAAATCCTCTTCTTCCCAGCTTATTGTTATAAGTATGTGTGTTTGGTTAGAGAGAAACAAGATGAAAATAATTTGTGTCTTGAAATTGGATTGATAAAAAAATTTCTTCCCTTATCAATTGTGAAAATAGAGGAATAATTTTTTATTTTAAATTGTTAAAATTATTTATATTTTTTAAAAAAATTATATTAATAAAAATATAGTGAAAATTAAAAATTTTAAAATATAAATTTAATTTTTTAAAATTTATATAAATTAAAATTTACACCACTAATATTTATTTTCATTATCTTTTTCATCTATTTAAACGAATTTATTTTTTTATTCTTTCATTTATTTTTCTCTTATTTTTTTCCTTCCTATTCTTCAAACTATTTAAACAAAACACTAATGAATATCTATTTTTTTTATAATAAAAAAGGGATAAAGATATAAATAAAATAATTCCTAATAAATAAAATATCAAGTTAATCTCTTAAAATGATTAATTGAATTTTTTTCATAAATTAATAAATGATTGGTTATTTTTAAAAATAAACTAAACTAAATATGTATAAAAAGAATAATTTTTTAATATATGCTAAAATTTTATATATAATAATTTTTTATTAAATATTATTAATTTTAATATATTAATGATATTGAATATTATAATTTTATAAATCATTATTTATTAACTTCTTATTATATGTTTTAAAATATATATTAAAAAATATTTATCGAGATAGATAATATATCTTAGTGAGAACTATCTCCCCTAAGACCGCACTATTTTTTTCCCTAATTAAACTTAGCCGGGAAGTCTGCAATTCATTAACATGCATAATGTTGGCATTTCGAAAAAATTATTAAAATTATCTAATGGTTTACATGAGTTTATAATTTCAAACCGCATAACTTTTTTTTTAAAAAAAAAAAAATAATGTTGGCATCTCAAACTTTAGCCTATTTGAGCTCCCGGATATAATGCTGTAAAAAATTTTAAATTTGGTTCACCTCTTTATACTTTATAGCCCAACGAATAAACCAGGAATCAGTTTCGCGTACAGCTTTTCGGAAGCCCCTGTTCCACGTGGACGTTTAAACTTTTAGAAATTTGATAGGTGAGGTTAAAGTGTAAATTAAGTAACAATTTTTAATATATGTTGAAAGGTGTATAATAAAAAAATTAACAAATAATGATTTTTATTAAAAATATAACATTTATATATTAAATTTTCGAATTTTAAATAAAAGCTGTATTTATATACTTTTGTTGTGGGTTTTTAAACATATATTAAAAGAATTGATTAACTAATTTGACCATCGAGTCCTTCAGCAATATGCCTCAGTTAAAGACCCAAAAAATTTTGTAAGAATTCGGTCAGATTGTTGAGAAATTAAGTAACATACTTTACTCTAACCTAAACATTTATAATATAAAATTCTTCAAACTTTAATTAACTTATAACACCTTGCCAAATCAACACTAGGATACATGCATGCAAATATATAGGTCTCATCAGATCTCTCAATAACGTTATTCCTTGAATTTCTAGCATATTACTAGTTATAGGAAAAGCTTTAAGTATATTTTACCCCAAAAAAGCAAAAGAATTCTAATACAAGTTTGATAAATAATTTTTTTTTACATAAAATCTTGGATTTGATTCTTAAATATAAAAAGAATTTCTAAAAAAATTAACTTCAAAATACTTTAACTTAAATTGCGGGTCTAGGAAAAAAAACATTACATTACCTACCTATATAACATATATTCTTTGTAGGTTGATTGGTACCAATGTCCTGTATTGTTAATTGAGTTTAGAGAAGCGTAGGCCACACCTTTAAACCAAATTTCATCAAAGATTAAGAAATATGACCGTACAACTTTAGCATCTTTATCCTTCATGTAATCCCTAGAAAATTAATAATAAAACAAATTTCTTGTAACAACTTTTTTGGACTAACTTCCGCAACGACAATGGATTTAACTGTGCCTGTCACCATGCAAATAGATTGTTCTACTGTACTTTCATTTGGCCCACGTGTCCATGGATTCTTATCAGACAAAGTCCTTCTGTCCGCATATCTTTTTGGATTAAAGGACCCAGATGCATCTTAAGCATAAGACGCTGCCATAGTTTCATTTCAATATATACTTTTTTTTGGTGTAGATCATCGCATACATAATCTGAGTACTAATTTGATTTTTTATTTTTATCCCAGATGCAAATTTAGTATGTATTAATTGCACCAATTGTTGGGTATCAAACCAAGGATACAATGAAACGGTAAATAACGCAAACATATAAGAAAAATATTCAGTATAGTAAATACATGATTAAAAAATATTAACTTCAATTTTTAAAGCTAATTTCAAGTATTCAACAAATGGTAAATTTTTATTAAAAATAAATATTTATTTATTATATAAAAATACAAAGTGTAATCATTAAATACTTATCTTTTCAATAAAAAGGTGCAACTTTTACATGTTTAAAAATCAACTGCAAAACTTGAGAATAGCAAAATCTAAATTTTAATTAATAAACATATTTCCTTTATAATTCTTCTAAATGTGATTTTGAAAAATAAAATAATTAATGATTTTTTTTGAAGAGTTGATCATAGACGTGAAATTGAAGGATCAATTTAAATAAACCGAATGTAACTAAGGAGAGTTAAATCAATTAAAATCGAAGCTAAAAGTTATTTTAGCCTAAGTAGGCCCGACGAGGCCCAATGGTCGAAAACGCAAAGAAATCACCGTAGAATTTGGGGATTGCTTTTTGCACCTCCTAAATTTCTTTTTACACCCCAATGCACAGGAAAAGATAAAATTGCCTCTGTCTTTTCTTCTTCCTCCTTCCTCTCTCTTTCCGTCTTCCTTCTTTTTCTTTCTCTTCCTGTTTTTTTTTTTTTTTCATTTCTTCTTCCATTTCATCATTGTTGTGCTTTTTTCTTTATTAACTAAATCTATATTAGGTTTCTACTTTTGCTTTTGGCTGGAGAAAAAAATCAAGAAAATGAACGTGAGACATCGGAGGAGTATCAGAGAAGACGAACGGCGGATTTATACTTCGCAAACTAGTTTACGGAACTTTAAACATCTTCCGCAAATTAGTTTACGAAATGCATCAGTGTATTCCGTAAATTAATTTACGGAATGTAATTTTTTATATTCCGCAAAAATGAACGTGAGACATCGGAGGAGTATCAGAGAAGACGAACGGCGGATTTATACTCCGCAAACTAGTTTACGGAACTTTAAACATCTTCCGCAAATTAGTTTACGAAATGCATCAGTGTATTTCGTAAATTAATTTACGGAATGTAATTTTTTATATTCCGCAAACTAGTTTACGGAAGGTTACATTTCTACGTTCCGTAAACTAATTTGCGGAACATAAAAAATTACATTCCGCAAATTAATTTACGGAATACATTTATGCATTTCGTAAATTAATTTGCAGAAAACATGAATATTTACGGAAGAGGAAAAAATTTTCGGAAGAGATAAGGAGATATAAAGGGTAAAATAGTAATAAAAAGATTTCAAAAAATTAGAGGAGGTGCAAAAAGAAAAAAAGGGTGCCAAAAGTAAACCCCGTAGAAATTTTCACTCTTTAACATTGCATTAGTTGTTTGAATTGTTGTATGACAGAGAAAAAAAAAGTGTAATATATTAATTGTATAAACTACACATCTTATTTGTTAATTACGTAGGAGAATATATATTTTCATGTGAAAAATTCAGTTTTTATTTCTCTATCTTTTATTATTGTCACAAAATAAAATTATCTAAATTTTTTAATTATCATTTATTTATATTTTTATTAAATCAAATTTAAAATTTTATATCTTTAAAAAATTGACAAATCAATAAGTCAAATTTTCTAACCTGCAACAGGTTAAGTATAATTGACAAAATACTAACCTAAAACTTATCAAGTAGGCCTGGCCCAACAGTTTGTTTGTCTGTTCTACCAATTGTTTCGGGTTTATTTTATTTTAATGGAAGAAAAACTGTATATTCATTCGACGTTTTTTGTATAACATTTTTTTAAATATCTTTTTTGTAACATCAATCATTTTATTTCATATTTTTTTTATAAGTCTCTCTCTTTGTTAAACAAAAAGATAATATAAATATAATTTATCATGGACGAATGGACAAGCTTTGAGTGTTACTACATATGTGCGAAGCATAAGTCTAAAGAGTTACTCTTAAATTTTAAGAAACTTGAAAAAATATTCAACAATGGCATAATGCGCGGACACTTGAAAAAATTATAATTTACTATGACATATTTTGAGGAATAAATTTAAACTACTTAAAAAATATTTTAGTAAAAAAATTACAGAAACTCTCCTTACATTTTTATGAGATTTGAATTTTGGTCTACATTAACAGTACATAACTTTCAAAGTATTAGTTGTTAATATTTTATCATATATTTTTAATTATTTAATTCTTATCATTTATAATATTTTAATTTTATATTTTTGTAATTATTTCATATTATTTATTTAAAGTGTTTAAATATTATTTAATTATAATTCCTAATATTTATAACATGATGTTATTATTATTTTGTATTTAGCCTTTCGATTGTTAGTTGTTTATTTTTTACATGACTATTAGCAGTGTACTTATTATTTTTTTGTTTATAAATTTATAATTTTTGTTTTATATTTTATGATAACTTTTCTCCTTTAGTGAATCCTCAAGTTCTTTAAATGTATCTCCATCTTAAATAGTATTCGTATTTTCTTACCAAGCAAATAATCAAGTATCTTAGGATTCTTAAAATTAATTGCGCTGAACTTTAATAAAAGAAAAAATATTAACTGCTTTAAAAAATAAATTTTAGGAATATCAATAAAAATTAAAAAACTAATTTATTTATTTTTTAGAAATTTGTACAATAGATTGTCTGAAATTAAATTTGCCGGTCTTTATGGAAAATTAAAAATTTTAAAAAATAAATAAACTCTTGAAATTTGCAGGAGTGACATATGCCCAAATCAACATAAGAAGGAATCATGAAAGTAACACACATTCAAATCACCATGAGGATGTACCACTTTTAGTATAAACATATAGATTTCTATATTTCTATTGCATAAGTTAAAATTTTACACAAAAACTAGCATATTGTCTAGATATTGTACCAATAGTTTTAAATTAAATGAAAATTATAATTAAAAATTTTAAAACTAATATATTTATTATTAAAAATGAATATTATATTATATAAATAAAAATAATTAAATAAATAATTTTTTAAAATTAAAGGTAAAATTATGAACATAAATTATTATCTTAAAACATATTTTTTATTTATTTGATATATCAAAATTTAAAAAATAAAATTGAATAATGTTACAATATTTTTAAAATTTAATTTATTTTAAAAATTAAATTTAAATTCATTTTAATTCATAAATATTTAAAATTCAATTTAAAAAATATTTGAAAAAATAAAAATATTTAACTTATTAATTTGAGATTGCGAGAAGATTGTTTATTTAAATTTCAGCTTGACCAATCAAAATGCAATAATATATGAGATAGAATCATGTGAATTTGATTCATTGCGAAATATTAAATTTTAAATATTATGCATAATAAAATTATATGATTAAATTTATATAAAATTGGAATTAAAATATATTTTGTAATATATTTTTTAAAATAAATAATATTAAAGTAAATATATTATATATTATATAAAATGTTAATTTTTAATATTTTAAAAATGTAAATAAGTTATTTATTAAAATTAATAAAATAGTTAAATTTATAAATATTATAAAAAATTATTTTAAAATATCTATAATATTAAATATTTGAATTAATAGTATGAAAAGTAGATAAATGTCTAGTTAATACAAACTATAAAATAA
This sequence comes from Canavalia gladiata, assembly GCA_037954105.1. Taxonomy (NCBI): domain Eukaryota; kingdom Viridiplantae; phylum Streptophyta; class Magnoliopsida; order Fabales; family Fabaceae; genus Canavalia; species Canavalia gladiata. The sequence goes on along the minus strand of CM075664.1, from coordinate 6,473,524 downwards.
AATAAATTTAAAAAATAATTAATGCATTAAAAATAAGGCTATATTTTTATATATAAAATAAAAATATATTGATATTTGTTTCTTATAAAAAATTTAAAAAGAATATCTATTTAGTTGTAAAATCTTGTTACAGTATATAATTATTGCAAATATAAATTTAAAAAAATAAGAGAGGTTATAGACATTGTTTATTAAAGTTAATTTTATTTAAATTAGATAAAATTATTATAAGTGGTATATTTTTTAAATTTTTTTAATTAAATAAAAGTTTACTAGTAGAACTATTATAAAAAGTAAAAAATAAATAAATTAAAATTTTAATATAACATATATTTAAAGCTTAAATATAAATATTTTTATTAATATGAAATAATTTTCTTATAATTAATTGTTGGGTGATAGATTAAGGTGAATTAATTTGAATTTTGAAGTATGAAAAAATTTGTTGTCAAAATTGTCAAATCAATTTATATGATTTCAGCTCTTCAAAATTAGTTCCAAACTTAACAGAGTTGGTGGGGCCGAAGGATTCTTAAATATGTATACTGCAAAGTCCAAATCATATCTGGTACGTGCACAGTCGCAATTTAACCACCAAATTAAGATACAATAGCCAATAAAGACATCTATTTGAAATGTCCATTGTAGGAATATTCCATCACATCATTAGGAATATTGGATATGTTTGGATATTAGACGTATCCACTTCACCTCTAAATTTGTATGCCTTCCTGCCATGGAATTCTTGGACCATCGGGTCAATTTCGTAAGCATAATCTTCGCTAATTTTAAATTAAAAATATTTTTTTATATATTAAATTAAAAATTTTATTTTTTGATAAAAATTTTAAGGAATATTTTTTTATAAATCATATGACTTTTTTAAATATCAATTTGATTTTATAACTATTTTTAGTTTTTAAATAATAGTTAAATTTAAAATTTAAATACTAACATATTATAATAAATTTTAAAATATACTTATCTATTAGGTAAATTAAATTTAATATTATTATAATTTTAGTTTATCTGAATTTATATCTAATATTTAAATTTAAATATATCAAATTTTATTCATTTAATTTATGATTTTATCCATTTTATATATTAAATGTTTATTATGATTAATTATTATATTTATCAATAATAAAAATATTTTTTATTTTTTATTTATTTTGTTTATAAATTTTAGTTATTTTTAATAAAAATCTTATATTACACGGACAATATGCTAGTTATTTATAACTGAATATTTCAGATTATCCTTTACGTCTTTTGAGTCTCTTACTTTTCTTCTTCCTTTTCTAATATGATAAGATTCTTATGTTCAATATACATGGTTACAAATACATTTTATTCATATGCATATTATTTTATAAAGGTATACTTGCAAGTTTATTTAATATTTGAGCTTATTTTTTCGATAGAGATTTCTATAACTTAAAAATTAATATTATAAACTTATTATTTTTATAAATGTAGACCAGAGACGGAATACACTAACATTTTTCGTCGTTTTACAACGGAATGGTTATTTGTACTTGTAACTTTAAATTATAATCTGTATTATTATACTTGTATAATCATAAACGTAAACGTGATTTTTTCATTCTAATATTTGACATTACAAATTAGATAATAATCGAAAGAAAAATTATTAAATAGCAAAATTATTTTTGACTATTACATCAATGCAATGAAAATTGAATTTTATACAGTTTTATAAAATTTGTACAAAATTTTAATAATTTTATTGAAAAATTCAACCTATAAAAATTGTAGATCAAATTTGTATTAGTATGCTTGCATAATCATAAACGTAAACGTAATTTATTTCATTCTAATATTTGATATCACAAATTAGATAATAATGGAATTAAAAATTATTAAATAACAATTATTTTTGGCGAGTACACCAATACAATGAAAATTGAATTTTATTCAGTTTTATAAAATCTGTACAAAAATTTAATCATTTTATTGAAAATTCAACCTATAAAAATTGTAGGTCAAATATGAATAACTGCGTCTCACGTTGAGTTTTCAATCTGCAAATGAACCTTTTCCATATAATGGTGATGGGTGGTATTGATAGTTTAGTGGTGAAAACAGTGACAGACTGTGACCGTAAGGTGGTGGCAGGAAGAAATAATTTTATTATTTTAAGAGAAGACACGATATATAGTGACAATTGTGAGCAACCAACTTTTGAGGAAATTATCATTCCCAACTCATTTCTAACTTTCGACTAAAAATATCTGGTTCATCTCATTCCTATCACTACAACACTGCCCCCATTCTATTAAGACAAACAGATTCCAAGAGTTTCATAATCAGTGGTCATTTCTTACTAGTGATGTGCGAAAATTCCTAGTTCAATTGGATCTGATGAATCGAAACATCTGCATTTGTTATAGATTCCACGACATATTACACAAAGTAAATCTGAATTATTCGTTATCTTAAAAGAGTCTGAAAATATTGATGCTTTTATTTTGTAGGGTACTTTATTTATTTACTTTGTAGCTTAATCGGAGGTGAGGAGTGGATTCAAAGGAAGCAAAACACATCAGGATAGACAATTTCAGTACCCCCAGCAAAGATGAATTTCACGCTCAGAGGACGTGAGAAAATCTTGCAAGATTATAATTTAAGGGGAAGAAAAGGAGAGGCAAATAACAAATAAAAACAATCCATGCTTTGTATTCACAAAATTGACTAATTGAGCATCTTCAGTGAAAGGGGAACTAGCTGCAAAGTTATTAGAAGCATATCTGAATTACAAAAAGGAACACGAGCTTATTACAAGACTATTGTCTAGGAATTGCAATGAAAATTGAAACCCTCTAACTAAAAACACTGCAACCACTTACAAACAAGATTTGAAAGGGAAAAAAGGACTTAGAAAGAAAAAGGAAAAATTGGTATATACAACTTTACGTGTCAACATATGCTGCAGGGTCCAAAGGTATAACAGTATCTGGAAAATCTGTTCTTGGGCCAGCAAGGGAGTAATATGCAAGAATATGAGCCGGATGCTCAACAATAAAAGGCTCTCCCCGCTGATTGTTAACAACCACGGGTCTAGAAGGAATCAACTCAATATTCCAGTAGGGGCGAGCCATGGCCAAAAGATCACGCCCAGATGGAGATGCTCCATACCCTTGCACCCATAGATACCTCAGAGAAGTCAATTGAGTTGCAGCAACAGCTAGTGCATACTCACTAAAAAAGGAACATCCCCTCATTTCAAGCTTCTGAAGACTGGGGCAGCCTTTAGAGAACTCCAAAAGCCCTGCATCAGTCTCCCCTACATAACCAAGAAGCATCCATCTCACGTTTGGGCTGTATTGCCCTATGTAACCGAGCCCCACATCTGTCAAGCCCCCAGGTCTGAGATACAGAGCAAATCTTCTAAGCTTGTCACAACCCCTCAGTAAAGCCCTCACTCCGTTGTCAAGTGGCAAATCAGTTATTTTCTCTTCACGGTCTAGCAAGACAAGGCGAAAATCACAGAGGTTTTTCAAGTGAGTACCAATGTGTTCTAGAGATGCATTTGTAATGTCGGATACATAAACAGCCATGTATTCAAGTTCTGGACAGCCCTGTGACAATGCAATTAGTCCTCTCTGGGAAACAACACCTTCTTCATCCTCCATTCCTTGATCATCATCACCTCGTTCAATCCTAAGCCTTTTAAGCCTCCTACAACAGCGAGCAAGTACTTCTAATCCTCTGTCTCCAATTACGTTCCTTGACTGCACATAAGGAATGATTATTAGTTCATTATTAATTTTGCAAACGTTGTCTTGGTCATTCAACATGACCTATCATCCCAAAATTAATTTCCACATCCATTCCATTGATTTTACTATTTTTATTTTTTTACACTTTCATGTTTCCTTTTATCCAATCAAAGATTCAAAGCAGTATAAGTAAGCTTGTTTGCGCCTGTCAAGCATGTATATAAATAGAGAGGTAGATGGATAAATGTGGAAGGCTAAATCAAAAGAAATTAAGACCACCAAACTAAGATTAAAATAATCATCGCAAGAATTTGAAGACTAGGCAAAATTAACGAGAATAAGTTCTAGAAGCTTACCTCAAGGACTTCCAAGTTGGGGCACCTTTGAATTAACGTACAATGATCCTCTGTATCCAGCATAGCATATAGAAGATCTAATTTTTTCAGCAGGGCTGCATAAGGGAACACTATTGGCATTTCATTCTTTCCAATATAGGTCAAACCCAATCCATTTAACTTTGCTGGCAATGATATAGCAGTGTACTTCTCCGGTTGTTCCTCGTTGTAGGAACCTCCACAAAATTCTTCTAAAGCAGATGCACATCGAAAGAAGTTCACCAGATTCAGTACTTCACAATCAGTAATTTTCACGGAGACCAAGTTGGGGCAATTTTTGGCTATAAGTTCAAGGTCTTGGATTCTGACATGGGCAATATCAGTCAAGTAAAAATTCAGTGTCTCAAGAACTGTATTATTCAAAGCAAGCTCATGGAGCCAGTCACCATCGTTCTCAACAACCGAGCTTTCCTCCAAAAACAAGACTTTTAAACTCCTGCCAAAAGTAAAAACTCACCGTCAGAGTCACACTAATTTACAGTAGCAGGCACAACTTCCTACTGCCAAGTGGCAATGACACAGATAAATACACTTGAAAAATCAAGGCCTACTCCCCCTACAGATCAAATGAATCCTATCTGGTAAGAAAAATTCTAAATTCTTCTATAACACTTTTCTATTAATCTTACGGTTTTTTAATGAATACCAAGATACATGATAAAAAATTTAATAAATAATAACTTTTTATTATAAATTTTAGTGTTTAACATTATCAATATTTTAAATCTTATGATTTTTAATAAAAAATTATCATGTATACGATTTTATTATGTGTATTAAAAATTATTAATTTTATTACTTATTAAATAGAAAATATCAAATTATTTTTATTTTCAATAATTTTGCTAACTATTACTCTAAGCACAATGATTAAAAAGTAACAAGTAAAAATTTTATTGAAAAATAGAATATTTTAATGTTACTAATTTTTAATAAAAAATTGTATTAATTTCTTAACTATTGTTCTATGTAACGATTAATAAAACTGTATTTTAAATATATTAAACATATATATTTTTTATTTAATACTTTATTAAAAAATTATTAACAATTTTATAAGAACAAAGAAGTGAAAAGCCTTTATTAGAAAATTTTGCAAGATAGTATAACATTTATCGGCTTCATAATAAGGATAAAAGCTCTATAAATTTAAAAAAAAAAATATAAACTAATGACACCAAACTAGTATTAGCATCACAACCAAAAACCTGCAATTTTCATTGAAAAGGAGCATAGACTTGGAATAACACAGCTTGGGAAATGAGGCAGAGAAGAGTTTGGCAGTAAATGTTCAGGGAATAAACCAGTTGCAAACACAATTACACAATCAGATGTGAAAATGGCAAAAAGCATCTTCCATTTTCTCGGGATTAAAAGGTGGATAAAATAAATGAACCGGCTGGTAGATTCTCTCACTGACTTGACACATACTATGCTACTACTACCATAGTTTGGAATCATGTGTCATAAAAATCCTACGTAAGAAATAAATAAAGATGACCAACTCATTACACAAAACAGCTACCATAGTTTGGAATCATGTGTCTTAAAAATCCTACGTAAGAAATAAATAAAGATGACCAACTCATTACACAAAACAGCCTCCAAAATTTATAAAGAAGAGGAAAAGACAAAAATAATAATGTACAGGGTATTTCTTTATGTATTTAAAACGAAGCGTAAAGCAGCATAGGATTGGTTATGTGAGCAGAACAAAACGAACACACAAGTTGAATCTTTTGTGCAACGTAAAAGTTAAGGATTTCTGCGATTATGTTCCTCGGGTTATAAGGAATAGATCAGCGTAATTTTAATCAAAAGTTAAAGGAATTCCTTCTTCTTTTGACCCACTCATCAACTATCAATCACTAAAACGGCTCTCTATGAAGTTGCAGGATTGGAAACTCCTGCAGCATCGTTCACAACAGAACGTCTGGACATTGAGACTAAAATGAAATCCAAAAAGACATGTCTACCAAAGGACACACCCTTAAACAATAGCCAGAGCTTCCTCATCAATAACAGATAATGCCGTAAAATGGGGCATAATTAATATCTTACGGAAATGGGATAGCACAAAAGAAAAACTAACTTCTAAACAATTGAACTGCAAACAGAGGATTTGCAAAACAAATTAAGACACGCGCTGTTACAAATGAAGCATTAAAAATTCATAAAACAAAAACGGAAATATTATCTCACTAAAACTTGGGAGAATTAAACATTAAAAGGGTTAACAACATGAAGTCTCACCTATTAAAACACCTGGTTTTACAAATTAAAACTTGCGCATTTAGGTAAACAGTTCAATAAGAACATATTCCTTATTCGAAAGCTTATCTGTGAAGTTCATTGAAATATGTTGAAAGAAGCATACGTTGATAAATTTCTCAATAAAACTTTTCTTTTTCACGAACGAACAAAGTTTATTAAAAGAAAATAAAAAGAACCGAAGGTAATAAACCATTTTCATAACTTCAAATAATACAAAACAAAATCTGAAAACATTGAACGAAACAGAAAGTCTCAAACGTCAAGCCACTCCATCATCAATCAAAAGTAGAAGCCATCATGGTATTCTGAATTATTCTATTCATGACAACACAAAACGTATGACATCAAAAAATGGATGAAAAGAAATATAGAAATCCACGATTTCATCGAGAAACATCCTAACTCAAAGCAAAACACAAGAAGATTACCTGCAAAATTGACCAATAAAATAGAGGCCATCGGTGGAGAATCCAGAACACTTATCGAGCTTAAGAGCTTGAAGGATATGACCACGGGAACGAGCGAGAAGCTCAAGATCGGAATCGGTGACAATCATGCGACGGAAGTGGAGAGACTTCAAGCAATCAAAGTACTGAGAGATCTCTCTGACCCAAGGAGTGACGAAGCCTCCCCAATCCTCCGGTATCAAGTTGAACATAGCGGCTCTGGGCTTCCCCTTCAGCTTCAGCGACTCCAGGTGCGGGAAACGCCGGCGGAGGCGGTCCGGCGTGGTGGTGTAGCAGAGCGCGATGGTCACGTGCTTCCGCGTTAGCGAGTCCAGCTCGTACCACCGCCGGCACACCTGAGACACCGCGTCACGGTCCTTGGGGTCGTGGATGTACTGCATCACGCAGTCCAGCACCACGTCAGAAAGCCTCGTGCTCATCCTTCTCTCGCTCCGATCCTCCATAAGCGCTGAGTCGGAAACGGTTCGGGAGATCTCGAATTCTCGATGCGGATCGGTCCGGACCGGTCCGGTTCAAAGGTTTTGGAAAAACCGTGGACGAATTGAGTGACACGTATGAAGAAGATGAAGGTACATATCGAAGCGAGAAGCGCCGCCAAATCGATTGGCGTGGGAAGGTTTCGGGAGGAGAAGAATAAGAGAAGAAGAAGGTTCAAAGAGCGATGAAGGATGAAGATAGATGGTACCTAGCAGCAGGAAGATTTTTGCACTGAAGACGAACCAAACGGATCGGGACCGAACCACCGAGCCGGCCAATCGGTGAGAGAAGAATAAAGAGGGTAAGGGGAAGACATAAGAGTGAACGGACGGTGGAGATTGGAAGAAGGGAGAGATATCGGACGGTGACAGTTGGAACAGTTTGTGAGAAGGGGACTGGATCAGACCCTAAATATATGAGAAAAGGAAAACAAAACCCAAAAGTAAGGGTCAGAATTTTTAGTACTGGTTATTATTATTATTATTATTATGTAACTAAAGGGACGCAAAGCAAAGGTGGAGATGATGAGTGTGAGAGAGAAAGGGTAGAAACTAGAAAACTAGATTGTGAACAAAACGACAAAACTTGCTCTCTGCTTTGCCAATAATGTAAAACGAAATCCTTCCGGGACTCGGGGACTCATGTGTACTACTGCAATCTTCTTTATTTATTATTTTTATTTATTTATCTAAGATTTTTTTATTTTATTTTTTTTCTTTCTTCCAACAATGCCTAAATTTTTCTTTTTAGATTTTGTGTTTTCTTAAATAGCATTGTTTGTTGTAGAAAGGATAAATAAAAAAGTAAAAAAAAAAAAAAAGACATTGAAAGCTGCTACCTGTCCTGATCAATGATGCTGCACTGAAAACCAACTCAATTTGAGCAAAATGATTACATGCAGTAGGTGTGATGGAAAGACAATTTAGATTCATCCTTCATGGTAAAAAGAATATATGGTCCGTCAAGAAATAGTCTTCATTTTTTCTTTAACAAAAAAAAAAAAAAGTATTTCGATTGACATTTATATATGAGATACGATTTTTGATTAGTATTTCATGTGCCAAATAATAATATTGACTTAATTACCTTTTTATTTATTTTTTTATTTTTATTAATTTTAAAAAAAAAAATAAAATTAGCAAATTAAATCTTCCATAATTTTTTTACTTCAAACTTTATAATTTTTATTTTCTACTTAAAAATTTTTACTTATTAAAAATTAATTAAATTATCTTTTATTCAAAACTTATTGGTTAAAGTATTCAATTCCATTCAAAATAAAACAAATTTTTTAAAATTTTCCTTTTTAAATCCCAATATCACATCTTTAAAAAATCTTCAAATTTTATTATTTTTTACATAATTTATTCATTTTTAACTTTTCAAATTATTTCATATATTAATGTCATTACAAATTTTTCTATAAAAAATAATAATTCAAAAGTATTAAATTAAAAAAAGAATAAAAAATAAAAATTGTTAAGTTTTAAAAGTAGAAAAACTAAATTATTTAAAAATACATATATTCGAGGATCAAAATTCATCAAATTAGAAGGATCACAAGTTTAATTTAACCAACAATGTTATATAGGTAAAGATAAATTTATTTTAAAACTAACTCTCATTAAAATTATTCTGTTTAATAATTTTTTAATAAATAAACTAATTATTTAATTCATAAAACTTTATATACTTAATATTTATAATAAAAATTTTCAATTTAATAGTTAAATGAATAAAATTTTATATTTTAAAAAGTTATTAAGTAAAATAATTTTTATAAAAATTACTTTTAAATTAAATTGATTATTGTATGTATGGAGAGAGAAAGAGAGGGAGATTATATGTATATTTAAAATTTATTTTAATTAAAAATTAGTTAACGTGAGAACTTTTATTTTTTTTTAAAAAACATCAACTTAATTTTAGGTTCTATTGAAATTTTCTTAAAAAAGAAAATCAGGTTTTAAGGTTATTGCTGTTGCTGATCAACTAAAAAAAAGGGGGATTAATGTCTGTTTAATACACAGTGAGCATGAGGATGTTAGAGTGAATAAATAAGTAACTAACCGACAAGAAATGAAAAGAATGAGAGAAAAAAAATCTCAACTATTATTAAGAGAGAGAGAGAGGTTTCGATTTATAAAAATAAAAAAGAAATAAATTTTTGAACCATATTCTTGTCCATAATGGAAAAACCAGTATCATATCATATCACGAAACAATTAAAAATTTGTCAGGTACAAAATATCCCGAGCAAACATCTATTCCCCACCACATTAGTTATTGCTGAAAGCATCAATCTCTTTCCACCCCCATCATGAGTTCTAACTTGAAAGAAAGATAGAAAAATCAATTGCCAGAATTGTGAAGGGGTACAAAGAACAAATTTAACTATCTGTTTAGTTTTTCTGCTGAAAGTCACTAAATGCTTTACTAGTTTTGTGTTTCTTCGAAAAATATAGAGATTGAACTCAAATCACAAATTCAACAACCGTTTTTTTGACGTGTATTATGCTTGTTTAAATGTGTTTATTCAACTGGACAAATAAGATCAAATTTAAAGATATCTTTGATTATTTAATAAGTTAAGATCAAGTTTTATGAGTTTGATATTATTAGTTTACAAATAGTTCATGTATATAATCTCACGTGTGTTGTTCGTGCATTGTGTGCACTTACGATTAAATAATTTTAATTTTATTTATTATATTAATAGGAAATATCATTATTTTTTAATTTTCATCTTATATACTAATTTCAACTTTTTTTTTATTTTGAACGAATGATAATTTGTTTTAAAAATGTCTACCATTTCCATTATAAAAAATTTATTTCTAATTTTAAGTTATTTTTAGGAATATAAAATAATAGTTTTTATTATTTTACTTTATTTTTTAATATAAAATATCTATTAAGTATCAAATTAATATACAACTTTTCATTTAAATAAAAATTCAACAAAATAATAAAAGTTATAAGTAAATTAATAAAAAGTACAAAATTAAATTTTTTTAATCAAGTTAAGTTCAAGATTTAAATTTGATTTATTCAAATAAAAAATAAATTTAAACATAATTTCTTTATCATAAGGAAACCTAAACTTTTAAGCACTTAACTCGATTCAATCCATTTATACTTCAATCTTTTCGATTTTTCCGCATGCTAAGCTTTCACAAATGTATATTTGAAAGGGACTAGACACATGTAAATAAGTTGGTAGCTTCACCGCCTTCGGACTCAAATTTTTAAATTATACTCCTTTCATTTTATTCTTTTGATATGTTAAGAAATAATTAAAAAAATTATTTATATTTATCTGTTGAACTTAATTATTTTTAAAAAGGAAGGAATAATAATGTTATATATTTGATTTTTTTTATTAATCACTAATCCCTTTTTAATATTTTAAATTTCAGGTACTGCTATATCATTAGAAGCTATGGATGTTAGATTATCTGATTTCTTTTACTAGTCTATTCTGATTTTAAATTAATTTTAACAAATTTAAATTTTAAAAATTAAATTAGATATATTTTGAAAAGAAATTTATATTATATTTTATATCATTTCAATGTGTTCAATTTTAAAAAATAAATAAGTTATTAAAACTAACCTAATAATGATATATTTGATATTAGAATAATTTATATGAAAGCTTACGTTTCAACCTTATTACTTTTTTATTTTATATTAAAAAATATATTTATTATAATAAGTATATATTAATAATGAGTTTTAATTTAATAAATGATGTTCTATAATATTATATTACATTTATATTGATATTAATTGTTTTAAATGTTATTATAAATATATCTTAATTTTAATTTTTTATTTTAAATTTTATAGTTTAATTATATAAAACATTAAAAATAGAAATATTTCCCAAATAAGTTAAATTAATCCGATCTTATTCCACGAAAATCAAATTTTTTAATTGCATTAAGTTTAAGTTATTAAACTCTATCAAAAATTTGAGATGGCTAGAAACAAAGATAAACTCCGTCCATAAAATACTCCCAAAACAAGGTACTAGAATGTTGGCAAGGAAAGCCTCCTAGAGATAAAAGAACACAAATTCTGTCACTTTGGTTGGATGAAGAATGAAAATGCAAGGAAATAAAATAGATAAAAAAAATAGAGAATAAAGATAACAGAGGGATTTTTAAATTTTTTAATTGACAGAAAATTAAAAATATTAAAAAATTAATTTTATTTTTAGTTGTTTGATTGAGCTAAAAATTAGGACTAATGGGACAGATTCATATTTGTCAGTTGTCACTATAATCAACCTGAAATTTTGAGAACATATTTAAATTCGAGCTCAACCTGAATAAAATTTGATAATATATTAAACAAAATTAAGTTAACTCAATTTGTTGACATAGTATATTAATTTTAATATTATAAGTAACTAAATTATATAGTTTCAGAAGTATAAAAATTAAGATTTACATGCAATTTTTTAGTTTATATTTTGAAACAAATAATGTTAAAATAAATAAAATGATATCATGTCATGCAAACTATTATCTATTAAATTAAGAAATCTAATTATTGATACATATTTATCAAAAACTAATTTAAACGAATAACTTACAAAAATAGAATTTTAGGCTGGGTACCTTAAATGATCCAGAGATAACATAAATCAATATTTTCAAAATTCAACTAAACATTAAATCGATAAAAACACCCATTCATCATTCATTAATTCAATTCGGGTTGAACCAAAAATAATAATAAATATATTTTTAATATTATATAATATATTAAATAATACAATATAAATTATAAAAAAATAGGTTATCTATAGTTTAAAAAGGATTATGTTACATGTCCTACGTTATAAAAAATATAATAATTAAATAATAATAGGTTATATGTATATATCATGTATGAATTTATTTATTTTAAAATATTTAAAATAAAAAATAAAAAATTAATGTTAAAATTTTTTAAGTATGTTTGAAAATTTATTTTAGTTAATTAAAAGATAAAATTGTTAGATAAAAATCTTGTAAATATATTTTGGTAATGTAACTTATTTTAATAATTACTAATTTTTTTAGACGATTATTAATTTTAAAAAAAAACTATTTCAAATAACTTTTATACATTTAAATTTATAGCTGAAATATTTTTTTATCTTTAATATATTTTTATAACTTTAATATTATTTTATAATAATATTATTAATTTTTTGATTGACCTTTTATATTATTATAAAATATTATATTTTAACTTATTATTTATATATGTTATTTATTTAATCATTATATTGTTTATTTTATTTTATTAAAAAAGTATTGAACTATTTGATAAAAAAATAATGAATAAAATATATTATTGTAATTTTACCCTTAAAATGTATTTGATATGTAAAAAAAATTCTCATTCTTTGAAATCACATATTTCCTAAAAAATATAATTATTGTAAATACTATAAATGTAGTTGGTAAGTTCAGTGAAATTAGGTGAAAAAGAAATACTATAAAGAATATAATTTCTAGTTCTTTGGAATCATATTTCCTAAAAAACTAACACCCTTAAAATCTTTGACGAAAGTCGTACAGCCACCGATTCAGTGAAATTAGGTGAAAAAGAAAATTGTAACACCATTTACACTTATTTTCCAAAATTGCGGTAAAGTAATGAAGATGAGGCTTGGCTTGGCTTGGCTCTTTCTTTGAACAAGTTCTCCCTCACGACCCCACCTTCATCGCCAACCCTTTGTTTTGCTTCTTCATTGCCACGTCCACCATTGACAGTTGTAGCTATCCCATGCTGCCAAGCTCCAGTTACCAAGCAAACGATGTCAAATTAAGGAGCGTGCCACCATCATGATACCACTCAACATGCTCAACATGGACGATGATCCCAGCAACTATATGAACACTGCAAAGGAGCTTAGGTTTTCTGACACAAAAAGAGGAAGGAGACAAGGCCATTATTAGAAAAGATGGAGCATCTTTGTTTTTTTTTTTCCCTGAGAGCATCAATTTTGTTGTATTGGCACTTTTCTCCCCAGTGACGTTAGAATTTGTTTTTGGCGAGCCCAATATTGTATTAAGTTTATAGGTTTAGTATCTTCTAATCATTGTAAAAATTATAAATTTTGATTTTAAATAAATTTTTTTTTAGTTTTTCTTTAATTTTTGACGAAGACTAAAACTATACTATTTTGTTTAAATATAGAAACTAGAAAAATATTTAATTAAATATTAAAATTAAATTTTACGTTATTTTTATAAAATTTAAAATATATTTAATATTTAATATTTTTATTTTTACTCTCCATTAAGATAAAATTATTATTATTATTCTATTTTTATTTTCATGCAAAATAAATTAATAAAAGACGGATAAATCAAAAGTTTTAGTATAGAATAAATAATAAAAATTCATTTAAATTGATTTAATGGTAAAAATTTGAGATAATTTGCACAAAATTTTAGATTTAAATTTTGTTACTGTAAGAAAAAACAATAAATAAGATCAAATTAGTATTTGCATCCATTTAATGAACGGTATAAATTATTACTTTCTAATTTAATATATTTAATTATAATTATAATTATTTTATTTTATTATATAAAATTTAAATATATAAAAAAGGAATTATGATAAAATTTTTAAATAATAATATTTAATATATTGATAACATTTAATTTTATAATTTTAATAAAAATATTTCTTACTTATTTCTTATTATATATATATATATATATCTAGATACACGTTAGAAAAATTATTTTTTATTTTATTTTATTTTTTATTGAATTTATGCATATCATTTTTCAAAATTTATATATTCATCCTTTAATATATAATTTTTTCAAAATTTAACAATTTTGAATTCTTCTGTAACATGAAAAAACTAAGAACTGGCAGGTAATGATGTAAAAGAATAAAATATAATATAAATTACGAATAACTTAAAATAATAAAAAAATATTTTTAACTTAATTCAACCTGTCTTGGATTGTTATTTATTTAAAAATTTAGAATAAAAACCACAAAAAATTAAAAAATATAAATATAAAAGGTGGAAGTATTGAAATTTAAGAATCATATAAATGAAATAAATAAAAGGTTAAGAAAACTAAATGAAGTAACTAAATTGATAAAATTTAATAAATGTCATTTAACAATTTAGTAAAATATGTTTACCTGATCTTATTTAATTTTTCTAGAAAATTATTAAAAATATCTATTGAGATAATTTATTTTTATAAATATTATTTTTATTTTATATTTTATATTTTATATTTTTCATATTTTTATAATAAAATATTAAAATATGTGTGGATTAACCTATGTTGTGGTTAGATACATTGATATTTTTTGAGATTAAGAGTACATGTAGTGGAATTTTTAGAATCTAAAATGTATATTTATTCAAACAATGCTATGATTTAAATTAAAAAATTTAAAGGTAGAGATTAAAATTAAAATCAAATACAAAATGGGTGACTAGAGTATTGTTTAACCATAAAAAAATAGTTCTCATACATGTTACATATGTATTTTATAGAAAATAATTTTGTTCGAATTAAGATTTTTACAACATAGTAGAGCTAACCTTGTTGTTGAAGTCCTTTTTTCATATTCAAGACTTAACATTCAAATATTACTCATAAAAATAAATTGTAGATCACTTAAATGAACTATTTTCTTGTAATCATTTTAAATTATTTATTATTTTTAAAAAATTACGCAAAATAGATGGAGTACTTACTTTAAAAGTAAGCTTTAGATGCTTAATTATTTTGTTAAATATTTTTGAAATATAATTTTTATAAATTTAATTTTTGAATTATATAATATCATCTCAATAATTATGCATGCCAAATTTTATATAACGTAAATATTTATATAATAAAAAATTTATTATATATCAAAATATAATTAATTGAAAAATATCAAATAATTTTAAACAGTATAAAATTTTAGTGACTTGGTTTACTTAATAATAACTATTAAACTAATTGTTAGATTAATAAAAATGTCTATAAAAATGTATTAAATAAACTAACTTCGACTATATCTACTCCACATTTTCCAAATTATACGGATGTGTCATGGGTGTGTGAAAGATTTATGTGTGGGATCTTATATTGATATCATAATATATAATATAAAAATTTAAAATAATAAAAAATATTCTTCCCTATTTTTTCTTGAAATAATTGCAGCGAATAGTCAAATATATCATCATATTTTAGTTTTGCCGAACAAAAAATGAATGCACCAAAAAAACAAGTATTAGTTTAATCGGATTTGGCATATTACTATTTTTAAGTAACTACGTTGGATTCTCTCGAGGATGGAGATAGAAGTAACTTGATGGGTTTTGAGTGATCGCCACTTTTTGCCATGATGAGAGCTTGAACAAAACAAAGAAGCAAATTAAAGGAAACTATAGCATGATTGGATATGCAGAGCCTTTCAGCTAAGCTGTCAGAGAACAGTTTTGCTATTGTAATGAGAATCATTATTGTCATTAATCAAAGTAAGAGAACAAGAGTTTATACACATCAGGAAAAGAGAGCTAGTTAATTAGCTCATGCAACTGCTATAAATTAAGGCTATAAACTGAAAAAGATTAAACAGACTAACTAGCATAACTCTTATACAAGAAAAATTACTATCCTCCAATAAAGGATGGGAATAAGTGTCATCAGGCCAATTTCATTTTAAATAAGCTTAACCTGTTTCTTAATTGAATTTAAGAAAGTTTGTATTCCAAACTTAAAATTTTAGTTTAATTTATTTGCTGATATATACCTTTCTTTTTGGGGCATGACTTAATCTATTTAAAAGATTTGATCAAGCATACTAGTTTATTTAAAATGTTTAAAAGGCTTAATGTTTAATGAAAGATTTTAAGTATGCCAATAACTTTATCTCTAAAGAAGTTAATAAATTTAACTTTTTAAATAAGCTAAAAAATATATAATTTTAAATTAGGAATTATTATAACAAAATTAATATAATATTATTTTTATTATCATTATTATTTTTATATTTAATCAAACTTGACAGACCTATTGAACCTAAAAGATTTTCTAAAAAACTTAAAATCTGAATTTTTAAACTTTTAGCATTAAAAAAAATGTTATATATTAACAGAAAAATGTTAAGCTAACACTAATTAAGATTGACTTTATGTGTATAACTAACAATATAATATATTATATTAACATGTGATCTCGTCTTAAATTACGTAAGAAGAACTTTAATAACTTTTCTTAATCTGAAAATAACTACAAAATGTTCACAACTACGTAACTCCATTTAATTAAGAGAATATAGAAGAGTAAATAATAGAGAATAACGTACATAAGAAAATTACTCTGATTCACTAAAAATCAAATACTACGTCCAAGTCTTAATAAATAATTCTAAACTTGAAATAAGTTAAGTCAATATTAGCCCCCGATGAACATTTTTGCGCCGGTCAGAAACATAGTTCGTAATATACTTTCATATATTTTATTGTTTTATCAACATCAGTCTCGAAACTGTATTTCATGACACTTTCTTTAGTTTCGGCTGCAAAATGAGGACACACCGATATGACCGATCTTATTCGGCTTTACATCGGACCGGATATAAAAAGAAAGAAATTATTTAGACGATAAAATAAAAATTTAAATTTAAACTTATATTATATATTTATATAATATAATAATAAAGTTTAAACTTAAAATTCATATAAATTATATCAATCATTTATATTAGATCAATTTTAATAATTTATTAAATATTTGCCTGAGTATTAGTTAAAAAATTAATTTTTTATATTTTAAAAATACATATTTTAATAAAAAAATATGATTGAAATTATTTTGATATATATTTAATTATATTAATAATTTAAAAATAAAGTTATTTAAATTAATTTTAAATTAAATAAAACCATATATTTAAATAGGGTAGATAAACTCAAATTTAATAAATAAAATAAAATAAATTTAAATTCAAACTTTATATTTTAACAAACTTAATCTAGCTGGGCTGGTGAACTCTACCGACATTCCATTAATTTAATTAATCTGGGAATTGATGCCATTTTATTGTGTCAAATCTCCATACATGAATAGATGCAGTTATTTAAGTGGCCTTTCTCCGAGTGTTCTTTCCGTTACTTTTCTAAAATTCTATTGTTTGAAAAGAATAAGGAATATCATCCTACTACAACTGGGATTTCAAAAATGATGAAAGTGGCATAAAAGTATATTTACAGCAATTAACAATTGATTCATTCAAGAGTCATAGCTTAAATTATCTTCAAAAAAATTATTGCTTCAACTTGAAGTCAAACCCTGCCCAAATCACTTTGGATCAATTTTATTAAGAGGATTCTAAAGTCTTTAATGCTGGTAAAAATGATTACATAAATAAAGTTAACACCACAACTATCTTCCATAAGAAACAAGTTAACATCAATATGTTTATTATAAAAGTTTTGATGATTAAAAAATAATTCTTAAATAGTATTTGGGCTTAACTTATTTTAAACTTCTCTTCTTCTTGATAGAAGTTGAGCTTATTTAAAAAATGCTTTAAATTTTTTTTTAATAAAAAATCAAAATATAGGAATTTCAAAAGGGATAATTTTAAAAAATTAATTTTATATCACCTTTTATTTTAAAATTTGAGATCTAATAACAAGCTGCCAAAAAATGTTTACTGGGTAAGTTCAAGTTTAAAATATTTTAAAATTACCAAGTAATTTTAAATTTAAATTTAAAGATCTTATTTTTAATTCAACTATAAAATATTTTTTAAACTTTAGAAAAGTCAACTCAAATATTGTCTTAGAATCATTTTAAAATCAGTATTGATGTTTATGTTGAAAATTCAACGGTGAATGGTGAAACATGACATTAATTAAAAAGAATGAGTTAAGTGAAAATTGTTTAACTGATAAGACCAATAAATTCGTTGTCTTAAAGTTTTTGCCAAGATGTGGTATATGCGACTTTCTATTATATTTAATGTTTTTCACTTACTAATGGAGATCTCTCCATTTTTTGGACTTCCCCTCAATGTCTTATATGAGTCATAGTAGAGCCAATGACACTGACATGGAATATTAAAATTTTAGAAATAAAAAAAAAATGATGAAATGGTACTGTTTTTTTTTGGAAGAACTTTTTTTTTACTCCGATTTCCAAATACATCTCACTTTTACCAAGGAATCATGATGTCCCTCAAGCAGTGCTGGGTAAACAAAATTATAAAAGGAACAATGGTAAAAATGCTTCATTGTTTTACTGTTTTCTTGTAATGATATTGAGAACTTTAATGCTTCATCAGTTTGCTTGTAAGTCAATTTAGTTACTCCTCTTAGATATGGAAAATCAGAAAGTCACAAATGTTACTAAGACACATTAATTAAGAAATTAAAAACATTTATAAAAAATATTTTTGGTACATTTTGTCGTAAGTTTCAATATATTCTTATGGTAATTCTTAATATATATTTTTATAAATTAATTTCTTCATCAATACCTGCTAGCAAAATAGAAAAAATAAAAAAATTGTTTTCTCAACTTTCAATTAAAAAATACACATAGTAAAATAATTTTATGAGAAAAATTGTATCTCTTAATAAATTAAAATTACTGATTAAATCATTAATTAACTAGAATGAAATATATTAATATTTAAAAAATAAATTTACTAATCATCATCCTGTTTATTAAGAATAATCCTCAATGAATTAAGAAATAAAAAATTTAAAAATATTGAAATTTAATTCATGAATAATATTAAATGTTATACTTTTGATAAAAATATCCTATTTTTTAATTTTTGGGATTCATTTAGAATGGTTCTATATTTTTAATTTTTAAATGCTAACTTTATAATAAAATAGATTTAAATTTATTTTGAAATATTTTTCAAATTCATATTTAAAATATCAAAAAATTAATTTATTTTTTATTCTAAAAAATATATCATTCAATCTCTATTATTCCTATTAAAAGATCTAAATATTACCGTCGTTGCCGGTCACTCGGTCAGCATCATATCATCCTCCTTGCAGTTATTCTTAAATGCATGAAAATAAGTTAGATTGTATTAGAATTTGTAAGACCTAAATATTAATCTAATTTATAAATTTAAAACTCAAATCTAATATTTTTATTTTATATAATTTTTTTAAAATTTAGTGTCATTTTTTAAAAAAAAATATTTAATTTAAATTTTTTTAAAAGTTCATTTTATCATAAAATCTTTTAATCAAATCAAAAATTTATCCTTAAATAAACTTCCATGTGAGTAGACAAATTTTATATTTTCAATACAATAAATATATAATTTTAAAATATATTATTATTATTTATTTAAATACCTCAACTTTTTAAATTTAGCAGACATTTTAAATGATTTAAAAAATTAAATAAATTTTTCTAAAAATTTAATCTTTTATATTTAAAAAATTAAATTGACTTAAATTTAAGTTATTAAAATTGGTTTAAAAATAAAAGATTACATATCCAACAAATCAAATTAACTTAAATTTAAACTATTAAAATTAGTTTAAAAATAAAAAATTAATTAAAATAATTTTATATACAAATAAATTTAAATTTTATTATTTTTTATTTAAAAAAAAAACTGATGTATACTGTATTCTAAGTCTTTGGCGAATAGTCTATTTTATTTTCAAAACCATATAACTCTTCCGTGGTGGCTGTTGATTCCATCCTTCTCACCAATCAAAATGATTTATTTCTTTTGGTACAAATCATGGATATTTAACTCAAATCAAATCAAATAGGCCTGGTTTTAATTAGTTAAGTCCTCGAGTTTATATTTTAAAAGATTTACTCATTTAAAATGGGAAAACATATGCTTTTACTTTAAAAAAAGTTAAATTCTATTTTCTAAAATCAAACTAATTTAAAGTAAACTGTTTTCTTTTATTTTTGATCCAAATCAATAGTCTAATTTTAATTAGATCCAATAATTGATCGATCATATTTATTATCTGTGTTAAAAACTTGTTGATTTTATACTATCTATAAAGATCAAACTATTATTTATATGCTTCTGACTATTTTAGAATGATCAAAGATCTACGTGTGTGTGAAATAAAAAAAGGTTTTTTTTTTTTACCTTGAAGGTCTATTTTTAAAACTCGGGCATTTTCGGTTCCTGATTTTTTTTTATCATATTTAATTTTTATTCATTTAAACTTTTAAGTTTAATAAAAATAATGTATGTTCAAATATTAATTAAGGATTTAAAACACAAGTTTTCAATAATTTTTAAATTAAAAAATATATAAAATTCAAATCAAAATTAATTTTCAAAGGTTTCGTATTTTCAAATATAATGGATTTTAATTTTTTATTTGATATTAAAAAAAATTTTAAATATATTTTTAAAACACTACATTAATATCTGATATATTACTTCCGTTTTTTTTGTATCTTTTATACTTTTAGATGGTCTTTTTTATGTATTTTTCATGTTACAAATTTTAGATAATGTAATTACTATTTTTAATTGTGTTCTTATATTTAAACTTTAAATTTTTGCATATTTATCATAAATAAAAAAGTGATAGCAACAATTATATTAATAAGTTATTGAATAGTTTTAATATAAATAAAATATTAATTATATTTTTAAATTATATATTATATTTTAAAATAGATAAATAAAAATGAATTATATAATACTTTTCAAGGTCTAATTTAAATATTTAATGATTTTCATGCTATAGTATCTTTTCCATGTGTATCGAGATATGAGCATTGGGCCACGTCTTTATTGTTTTAGAACGAGGATTGGGGGATCTACTGTCGGGATGTTAATCATAGATGTATTATTATTTAGTTTAAAACTTAAAAAAATTAATTTTAAATTATTAAATATTTTTCAGAGAGAATATAAATGAATTTTAATTCTATATTTTTATTAAAATATATGTTTTATATTAGGATGCAAGAATTAATTCTTTAACAGATAAATAAACAGGCACTCAATGTGTCAACAACATGATCTTTTCTATTTTATTTAAAAGATCTCATTAACTTTTTTAATTTTTAATATAATATTATTTTAAAATTTTAAATATGTTTATTATTTGTATATTTGTATATATTTATTATTTTTAATTAACATAATTACAAAACTTAATCTTAAATAAAAATAAATTAAAAATATTATATAAAATAATTAAAATAATTTCTCTTGATTTTTGTAATCTGGTTAAAAAAAATTTAACAACAAGATCAAACAAACTGTTTTTTTTTTTTTAACACACGGAATATCGTCATAATTATTATTGACTCAGAAGTCAAAGATGACCATCCGCCCATTCTTATCTATCTTTACTTTTATTTTCGATTTTTTTTTCATTTGGAATTAAATTATTTTTTGTTGTCTCTTTTAATTTAAGAGAATAGTTTTAAGATGTATATACATGAATAAAAATAATCATTTATGATATTAATTATTGAATGTTTCAATGATTTAATTTTTTGACAGGAGAAAAAATAGTAAGAAATTCTTTATTAATAATACGCAGCTATTATGTGTGACTGTGTGAGAGAGAGTGTATAGAGTTATTTGACAAACTCAAATCCAGTTTACCTAACAAGTATGTTTGGCAGGATGCTTTATAAAATAGTTACTTAAAATTTTTTTAAGTAACGATTTTAATTTTATTTAATAGATAAAATAATTATTTAAATTTTTTTAATACAATATTAATCTTATTTAATATAATAGCTATTTTAAAAATTAGATGAAATAAGTATTATTTTTTGAAAAATTAATTCTAATTATTTTTAAGATTTTAGCTACTACTGAAAATAATTATTTAATTTTTATCTTTTATATATTTAATAAATTTTTATTATAAATATTTATTTTTATATTAATTAATATTATAATATTTAATTTAGTTATTAAATATTTTATTTATAATAAAATATGTAATTTCTTTAAAATGATAAAAATAAAATAAATATTATTCTATAAAATATTATTCAAGATAAATTTATAAAATTTAAAATAAATATTTTTAATTTTAAATAAAAATATTTATTTAAAAATATATTATAAATAAAATCATCAAAATCTGTTTGTTTATAATATATAGTTATCAAAATAACTATAATTTATTTATATAATATTTATTTGTAATAAAATATATATAAAGAAGAATAGATTAAAAAATATTAAACTTATTTTTATTATAATAATTTTAATTTAAATAATATAAATATTAAATTAATTAATTAATTAAAAATTATAATACTTAAATTTAAATTAAACTATCATATTTTTATTTATTACTTTATTTTTATTAATTTATTAATTTAATAATTAATTTTAGTAAATATTTTTTTACTTTAATCAGTATACTTTTTATTTCTATTTATTTTTTAATTTAAAGCTAATTTATTCGTTAATTTTATCAAATATATTTAGTATGAATAATATTAAAAACATTTAAAAATATTTTATTTAAATATAATTAAATTTTTAGTTTTTAGTATCATTTGATATGAATTTAACCATGTTATCTCGATATAATTTTGAAATAGAATATAACGTCACATTATAAAAAATATAATAAAATTTATTGTAAATTTATAAAAATTAAATATATGAATTTAAATTTAACTATATTTATTAAATTAAAAAGTTATTTAAACACTTTATTATGTAATTTTTGTAGGAGTATATCTTTACACGCATTAATCAAAACATTGTAGTTTTATGCTGAAATTTATGCTAAAGATATTTTAATATATATTAACTTAATTTTTTTATTAATTGTATAATGTTTTTATCTTTAAAAAAATTATAAGAATTATATTCAAATGAAATGGATATATCTTAAAAATAATAAAAAATTAAGAAATATAATAAATAATATTGATGAAAAAAATAGAAAAAAAAAAGAAAAAGTAAAGAAAAATAATAAAAAATAGAGGCATAAAAATTATTATTAACTTTCACGTTTTCTGGACATTGATACTTTTTTTACTTGACCTTGTTGACATTTAATATGTGTCTTTTGTTAACTGATATCATCATTTTTAATTTAAAATTTTTAATATATCCTCATAACATTTTTATGCACGTAATAATCCATATAACTTTTATATCTCATAATCTTAAAAAAAATTTATAAATCTATTACACATATAAATTTATCTGCATCCGAAACAGAATAACTTGTTCCGTTTTCAATCTATTATAATATATACAATTCAAAAATAATATAAAAATTTACAATATTATGAAAATGTGAAAAGTAGAAAATAATATTTTAATAGTTAACGATAAAATATAATAACAATAGTTTATTAAAATAATAAACAATAAAATAATATCTAACAATATAATAAAATAATATTATAGAAGATAAAAGCAAGTAATAAAAGAAAAGGTTTAGAATAATTTACATTTAAATAATGTTATTATAAAAGTTCAAAGTCCTAAAATTTTAATATTTTTGTAAATATATATGATTTTCTTTAAAATAAGAGAATAACTATATTTCACTGTTACAGAAGAAACAATGATTTCGTGAAAATATATTAAATTTAAAAAAATACTCTCATAACATATTCGAATAATAACTAATAATTATCGAATTTATGAATCAATTAATGAAGATTAATCTAATTTAATCATATATCTTGAGTGGAAGTAATAGAAACAAAGTTGTATTAAAATCTCAGAAGAAAAGCTTTTTCATTCATAATGATCCTACTCACTCAAGTAAGATTGCTTAGAATGAAGGATATCTATGATGTAAACAACAAATAATAATAACTACTATTATAAATTGTTTGATATTATTATAAAGGATTAATAATTACTATTATTATTATTTAAATAGAATAATAATAAAAATATTTTTAATGAAAAATTAGTTAAATTTTATTTTAATAAAGTTTATTATAAAATATTTATTATTATTTATCTAAATTTTATTATATTTATAGATATATTTAATATAAAAAATAAAATAATATGTTATATAAAATGATTTTTATTATAAAAATATTAGCATAATAATACAATGATCATAAATTATAAATAATTCCAAAATAAAGTTATAATATTTAAAAATGATAAATACAATTATACTATATGTGAATAAAGATGAAAGTAAACCGAGCCGAGTTAGGCTTTGAGTGTTCAAGTCTGACCTGTTTAAAAATTTTGAGGCCTAAGCATGAATCTGTTACCTGTTAAAGGCTTTTTTTTTTTTTTTTCTGTCAAGGCCTAACCTGATTTAAAACCTACAGGACCTGTAAGCCTGTTTAAAAGCCTACATTACAAAAAAATCAATAAATAAACTTAAAGCCTATATAAATAAATAATTAAAAAATCTTGCAAATTTAAAGTCTACAAGATAAAAAGGCCATTAAATAGGCCTAAAACATATATATATATATATATTAATATCATGTAAATAAAATATAAAATAAATATTATATAAATATAATATATTAAAATAAATATAAATATATATAATATATAACTATAAATAGGCCCCTGAATAGGTTAAAAAAGTTTTTTTATAAGTCTGAACCTGACTTGTTTATCTAAAAAGGCTTTTTAGCAAGTCTGAGTCTATCTATTTATTAAACGAGCCGAGTCGTAAGCCCTTGTCGGACGATCTTGTTCACTTTCATCCTTATACGTGAAAAAATATTTAACAATTATAAATAATAGTCTTATAACCATTTTTCACAAAAAATAAAAGTTTGGTAAGAAAAATTTAAAATAAAATAAAAATAAAAAATCATCTTAAAATATTAATAAAAATAATATATTAAAAATATAAATAAATATATATAATGTAATTGTAAAATATAAAATATAATTATTAGATACCATAAAAATTATAACCATAAAATAATTATAAATTTTTTTATGAATTATAAGATATTAAAATTTGAAAAATAAACTATATTATTAATTTTATATATTATCCATGAAATAATTATTATATATATATATATATATATTTATTATCTATTAGTTTGCATAAAATAAATATTAAATCTCTTTAAATATATAAAAAATATAGTAAAATTTATCTTTTGTACATATAATTAGATATAGAAGTAAGTCGAATCAAATTAGGTTTTGAGTATTTAAATATGTGCTGTTTAAAAATTTTTGAGGCATGACTTGTTACCTGTTAAAGTTTTTTTCTGTCAAGATCTAACCTTATCTAAAGTTTACAAAATTGTTTAAAAACTTATATTTTAAAAAAGTCAATTAATAAATTTAAATTTTATATAAATAAATAATTAAAAATGTTTGTAAACTTAAAGTTTATAAGATAAAAAAGATATTATATAAATCTAAAATATATATATATATATATATTAATATTATATAAATAAAATATAAAATAAATATTATATAAATATAATATATTAAAATAAATGTAAATATAAATAAATTTTTAAATAAGTTAAAAAGAATTTTTTTATAAGTTTAGACTTGACTTATTTATTTAAAAAAAATTTTTAAAACCTGTTTATTTATTAAACAAATCAAGTCAAATTAAATTTTAAACAAATCAAATCATAAATTCCTCTTAAATGAACTTATTCACTTTCATTCTTACATACTACTCATATGCAACTTTTAAAAATTTTCATTAATTTACTTTGGAAAGAGTTCTAAAATAACCAGAATTTTACCTTAATTTTACACTTCTAATCAAAATCTCAATTTTACCTTACAAGTTATCTTATCTTTGTTTGCCTAAAAAAAAGCAAGACTATAAAATTTAAGATATACGTATCTATACTCTTATTAGTATTCAAATTTAGATATTTTTATTTGTTTAAAATTATTTTATTTTTTTTCTTTCTTTTATAACATACAAATAATTTATCACATATGTTAAGATACAACTGTTAATTTACGAGAATTAGATAAAACATCAATTATATATACATAAGCATAAAATATACTTTTAAATGTTATTCATAAGTTGTTTCAACATTTAAGAGTTATTAATTAAATTACACAATACACTTTCCAACAAATACAAATTTAAAATAATAACAAACCATCATTATATTCTCAAATGTATAAACTATACTTTGAGTTCATCTCTCATAAAATTTATCATTTTGAACTTAACACGTTCAACATCATATGGTAAAACTTTAATCTTTATTAATTTGTTTATAAACCCAAAAAGTAGCTTAAATATATAAAATTAGTTTCTATTTTAAATAATATGAGACTTAATTTATTTAAAATATAAATTTTATCAACAATTAATTAATTTTTAACTAAGTTTACAAAAGTTGACATTATTTAAATTTCATTTAGTTCATATTTTATTTTAATTTATTTTGTAGGAGTAATCACTTTTTTTATAATCTTCCTTGAAGAAGATTCCCAAAAGAACATTTGATTATTTATCAGAATTTAAGATTTTTAAAAAACAAATACTTAGCATCTGCTCATTGTGAATTCTTTTTTATCTCTAATCATTTTAAAAAATCGTTTGTCCATGTGGTGGTTTTAGTGTGAAATGCATCTCTATTTAGTTAAATATTTTTTTTTATGTTTTTCAAATAATCTTCATATTGTAATTATATATATATATATATATATATATATATATATATATATATATATATATATATATATATATAGCTGTGATTAATCTAATGGTTCAGAATTTTCTTTAAAAAAATCCAACACTATGTTGTATGTGGGAGGAGAATCATCGTATACAAAACATTTAATTTTCTGTTGGTTTCTAGCAACTGTTTGGAATCAATGCTCAACTTAGCTGCCAAACCAAGGGTTATTGTCAAACAAACATCTAGAAGATGACATGATTATTTGAAAAGTACGCCACATTTCCTTCAATCCTAATTAAGATTCATGCCATGCTTTTCACGGCCAAATTAACACGTTGCCGTGGTTTGCAATATAGCAACTTATATACCCGCCGCACCTAAACAATACTATTTTTAAATTATTATTTTTTTGCCCCTTGTGAATTTAAACAATAATTCATATTTTTTGATCGCTTCTAAATTTGACACCCAAAATGGTATATCATCAACAACCCATCCTACTTGATCATAATTAATTTGGAATTTACAATCCAACGATGGAGAATATATTTCTTGTCAAAGGGGCATCACTCTAAGCAACACATATATCTTATATATAATTTTCCCCCTTGATGTTACGCCAACTGTGTTAAAGTTTCTAATCACATATCTTTTGACATTTGTAAAGTCTACTTTATGAACAAAAGTTATTGTTTGATTCTAGACTAAAGTAATCTTTTAATTCCTCTAGTTGCTCCTCAGGGTCCACCAGATCCATCAGTTCATCAGTAAGATCCTCAACGAATAAATTAGTGGTGATTAATCATCATAAGCCCATGTATTTGTTAAAATTTAAATAATTAATTACAGCTTACTATTTGACAGTTCTTGAGGAAGATCGACTCCATTAATTTGTTTTTGTCTGTCTTGTAGGTTTTGGTTCTTTTTCTGTTAGTATGAGAAAAAAAATCTTCTAACTTCTTTTGTGGTCCTCAAATCAAATTTTTACAAAATCAATAAATAGCAATATTTTCCACTAAATAAGGTCGATTATGAATCGCGTTACTGAACTCGATCTTATTTCAAGCTTTAATAAAACTTTTAATTTTTTTTTTTAAAATAAAGTAGGAGACGTAAAATTACAACATAAGAATCGATTTTTTTTCCTTCTAAATGGTAGATGCTCTATGATGCTTTTCTCTATTAATTAATGTTTATTTCTTCACAATAGAAATACATATGCATACTTTTCCTCTTATCTAGAATTGTAAACTTATGTTTGGATATTTAAATATAAAATGCACGAGATTGACTAAATAAAATAAAATTATTACATAATTATACAAAATAATATTTTATAATAGAAGGGCATAACATTTCTGATTCATTATTTAAAAGTAGATAAAATGATAAGAATTATAAATTTATTAAAATGATTTAATCCTACACTACTAAATTGGGAAAAAATGAGTTTATTTTTGATATGTTGTTAGAGTAAAAGTTTACATTATTAACTAATTAAAAGTTATAGTAGGTATGATTTTGAAATAATTATAATAAAAAATAATAATTTATAATTAAATGATAATGTAAAAATATTTTCCTTAAGTATTGATAACAACGATAACAACTTGTGAGGGATTCTTTGCTTATGTACTGATGTCTTAACTATCTTTTGGATACTGAAATCTGATGTGTTCAGTTGTTTTTCTTTAACCATGTAAGTCAACCTCATAATAGATTTCATGAGAAATTCGATTTCATTTCAAGAGTCTCTATAAAATCAATCGAATTTGTTTCAATTATTTTGTTAGATATTATAAAATTGTAGGTTTTTTTTGAGAGCTATCAAAGCTCCAAGAGGAAGGCATAGAGTTTGAGCTTGCTATAAGGTTCTAAGCTTCTTCCAAATTAAATACAAAAATCAAGGTTTGTTTCTATTGACTATTGCCTATATTATTTATTTCTTGGATTTTTTCAGTGAATGAGTATTTTATCTTTGAAATGCATCTCTGTTGGTTAGTGAAAGGATTCATGTATAGATAGTTAATCGATTATACTCAAACTAATTGTATTCAATTCTATTTTGTATTTGGTTCTATTTTGTGAAATGCATCTATATTTTTATACTCTTAATTACTTGCTTTAATGTAGAAACTTGTTTTGCAACATGGATTTGTAAGTTACAATGTTCCCTTCACGTGCTAAATGGCATGAATAGTCTCTGTAATGTTCTTTGAAGTAGTAGAAAGTAGAGTAAGGAAATTGACTTGCCTTGGTTTTGTGGTTTATCTTAAAGAAATGGTAAATGAGAAATGTTAGTTGATGATAAAACTTAATGTTCAGAATGAGTTTTTTTTCTTTACATAAGAAAATATAATTTGATCAATGCATAATTTTGCATGTGTGTTCGCGCATCCTTATCTAATATATGAGATGAATTGTAGCTACTGTAACATTTCATCCTGATTAGTCTATTTTGTTGCTTGTGGAGGTTTATGTAATTTTTTTAGTTATTGCGAATTGTGAACAGGAGGATTATTACAAAAATAAATTTTGATTTTAAAATGAATTTTTATATTAATTATTTTCATAATCAATATAAAAAATAATTTTTTATATCGATTATTATCATAGTTAATGTAAAAAGTAATTTTTTTATATAATTTGTAATACAAAATTGATATAAAAATAATTTTTTACAACAATTTTCTGTTATGGTTAATATAAAAAAATTAATTTTTATAATAGTTATATCATAAAAATAATATAGATGTTAATTTGATCCATCTAACCCAACCCAATCCTAATCTATATAAGCTAGAGTTAAAATTGTCCATAAACTCACAAAAGCTCACATTTGTCAAGTTTATAACTTAAGAATCCATTAAACCCCAACGATTAAAGTCGATTCATAAACTTAATTTTTTTCTTCAAATTTTTTTTAATTTTTTCTATAATTTTTTCCTTTCTACTTTCTTTTTCTTTCTCAAAATAAAATAAAAATAAAAAATTAAAATTAGTAAAAAAGTATAGAGTAGGGATGGAAGTGAACAACCCACAAATTTTCTTTATTTTAATATTATATATATATTAGACTTATTTAATGACATTTTTAACTTGTAAACTTTAAACTTATAAGTTTTTTTAATCAATCATTCATATAAGTTTTAAGTTTATTTATTGACATTTTTTAAAATGTAGGCAGGTGTAAGTCTTGTAAATTTTACATAAGGCAAAACCTTAAAAAAAAAAAGCATTTTTACTCAAACCTTAAAATTTTTAAATAGGCCAAACTTAGATATTCAAAACTTAACTCGACTCACCCTACTTCTATCCCTACTTTAAATAAAGAAAGAAAAATGGAAAGAAAAGATAATTTTAGAGATGACGAGACAAATATATTTATAAAAAATAAAGAAAAATATAAAATTATAAAAAAAATTGAGAAAATTTAAGAGATGAAGAAAAAAAAAATTAGAAAGGAAGAAAATTTTAGAGATAAATGAAAAAATATATAGAGAAAGATAAAAAAAATATAAAAAAGAAATATAAATAAATTAAAAAATATTTTAGTACAACAAAAATATTAAAGATAAAATTTTAAGAGAGAAAAAAATCAAGAGAAAGAAATCTTGGAGAAGAAGAGCTAAATGTAAGATAGAATCGTAAAAATTAATTTACACGGGTTTATTTAATTTGAGAACTACATGAGTTAAAGTTTAAAAATTTTAATTTTTAGACTAGCTACAAAAATCGATAAATTAGTGCATCCCAGTATATTTGTTTTAAAGGTGACGTAGACTAGGACTTAAAAATCCTATTTATAACTTAGGTACAAAATAAAAGGTTATAAGATGAATTAATTCATATTTATTTTATTTAATTTAATAATTATATAAAATAAATTAGCTCATATTTATTTCACTTGATTTAAAGATTATATAAATTAAAATATTAAAATATTACTTTTAAACGAGTTACAAAATAAAAGAGGTAAGATATGGTTAGATGAGTTAACTCACATTTATTTTACTTGATTTGAGGTTACGAGAGTTAAAATTTAAAATTTAAAAATTTTATTTTTAAATAAGTTCTAAATAGAAAAAATAAATAAACCTCTTTAATTTAAGAGTTATATGGATTAGAGTTTAAAAAAATCTATTTCCAGATGAATTATATAACTTAGGATTAAAGCATAAGATCAAATAAGTCAACATATAAACCAAAAGTCAATTTAACAACTCTAAAAAATAATATATATTAAAAATTAACTTTTTACAATGACTAAAAAATTAATATAAATTTTTTAATATAATATTAAAAATATATATACTGATTATATAGTCAACGTAAAAAATTTTAAAATTTTTTTTTTACTAATAAATCCAAATATATCCAAATAAGTTGTTTTAAATATTAAACTAAAATAAAAAGTAATATATAATATCATATAATGTTAACTAAAAGACAAATTAAGAATAAGAAATAAAACAAAATCAAAAGAGTAGAAAAAAATAACTTAAACCAGTTTAAATTTAATATATTAATGCAAAAAATTTTATTTTTAGATTATGGACAGTCATTAATATAGTATTTATTTTTTATCTCATTTTTATTTATTTATTTTATTACATTTATTATTTTCTTTATCACTTTGATCCAAATGAAGTGTAAACTATATATTATCCTTATATTATATATTTATGCACCATTAAATTAATTAACTTTTAAAAATTCCATCCACTTTATTTTAAATGTCATTTTAATTTTTTTAGTTATTTTAAAATATTAAGAAAATATTTTTTAATAATATTGTTATTTATTAGGAATATTTTTTTTTCTAATTATAACTTAATTCTAGTATCAATTTAAAAAGTAATAAGTATTTTTGTATAATTTATTGAATTTTCATTATTTTCTAGTATTTTTAATTAGAAATATTTTAGAAAAATCAATTTATTTTATCATAATAATTAATGAAACTACTTATTTCCTAAAAATGTATACATTAGTATTAAATAACGTTCAAAAAAGATGGATGAAGCATATCCTAAACTTTTATAAAGATATATACATCAGTACTAAGATATGTACATTAAATTTTATTATAGTACTAATGCACGTATCTTATCTTAACAATACTCTAATAATATTCCTTTCTCTCTTTTTTAATATCACTAAATACTAGTGCACAGATATATATTTTTTAAAATGTTTGTTTTCGTAACTATTAAGATAGAATAAATTAATTTTATAAAAATAGTCCTATTAAAAATATTAGTCAAGTATTTAATTTATCTATTTTCTAAGATAGTTTTGAGTTAATATAGTAATTAATTAATAAGAGTTATTCCTAATGAATAAAGGTATTTTTAAAAAATAATTAACATTTTTAATATTTTGAAATAATAAATAATATGAAATAAAAATAAAAAATAAAATAATATTTAAAAATGAAAATGAAACGGAAAGTAGTTTTGACTGTCAAATTTGGTGGTCTAACTTCTTCAATGATCAGTAATACAAGTTGAATAATT
This sequence comes from Canavalia gladiata, assembly GCA_037954105.1. Classification (NCBI taxonomy): domain Eukaryota; kingdom Viridiplantae; phylum Streptophyta; class Magnoliopsida; order Fabales; family Fabaceae; genus Canavalia; species Canavalia gladiata. The sequence continues at coordinate 6,441,027 of CM075664.1, read as the reverse complement.
TTTACACTAACAAAGAACAAGTTTTATTTTACTACCTTTTAAAAATGAAAAATTTAAATTTAAATTCTAGAGTTGATTTTAAATAATAATATATTTATTAAAAAATATTATTGTATTAAAAGATAATATTTTTAATAGAAATTATTATTTTAAATGTTTAAAATACTCCTAAAAACTGAAGATGAAAAAATCGTATAAAAACAGAAATATATTAATTATTAATTATCATCATCATTATTTTCTTCTTAATTAAATGAAATAATAACATAAACAGAATAATAATATTTTAAATACTTAAAAATTTTTATAAAAGGTATTTTAGTTAATTAAATTAAATATAATTAATATTTTTTAATTGAATATATTTAGTTAATTTTTCAATTCTTATAAAAATAAAAATAAAAATAAAATATTATTAATTTTCTTAATCGATACAAAAACAAAAAATGAAAAATATTCTTCCTCCATGAATAATATTTAGAGTATATGTCTTGTCGTCATGCTATGTCACAATGGGCTGCAGTGGACCCATGCCCGGGCCCATTTCTAAGATTGATTTGAGACCTCATTGGGCTAACAGTCACCATGTTGCCATATATACCGTTGGAAAATCTAGGCGCAGTTCATCAGCTATTTTGTTTTCTTCAGATACATACAGAAGCTATTTTGTTACCAAGAGAAAGCGTTTTCTTGACTTTTTTGAGATGACATATTTTTTAGAAAATGATTCTGTTTGAGTTAAAAGTTTTTTTTTATATATATATGAGATTTAATTTAAAAATTTATTAAAAAATTAAATATATAATTTAAACAAATTACTCATTGATAGCAGTTCCTTGATTTTTAGGAATATATATCTCAAAATCTTTAAATAATACTAATTAGTAGATTTGAAGTATAAAAAAAAAAAAGTTAGTGGATTTGATATCCAATCTAAAACTTTGATAGTTATGCATCAAGACCATCTTGTATTCCTCCTATATTTGCAGTAATTGGAATCTAACCAACTTACCTTTATTTATAAGATCTACTCATAAATATAAAATTTATTTCTTTTATTATCTCATTAAAGGAAAAAATTTCCCTATTTATGTGGGACATTACCTTCTCTATTTTATGCACAAGAGATCATACAAGGAAATATCCAATCTTATATTTTATCAATTAGTGGTTAATTTAAGTATTACATATTTATTTTAATTTCTTAAATAGGATTTTTAAATTTTGTATATATAAAAAATTATTTGATATTATCACAAGTGGTTTTGTGTTCCTAATAAACATGTGAATTAATTAGAAGAAGGTTGATTGAACTTATCTAGAGAAATATTAACTTCTCTTCATTTTGTCATCTTTATTATCTTCTTTCTATTTTTTATATATTTTTTTATACACATGCTCGATTATATATTTATATATATATATATATATATATATATATATATATATATATATATATATTAGATATTTTCTGGAAAGGATTTGAATATTTTAATTAAAATTTTTATATTCTAGTTTTAAATATATAATTATATTAAAAATTTGTGAGAATAGTTTTACCTTCTATATTATGATTTTACCAGATTCAAGTAGAATTGCCTTAGATGAAAAATAGCCGTGATCTAAAAAAAACTTTTAAAAAATTCAATCTCATCATATTATGAATGTTCTCATATTAAAATAACTATCTTATGTAAAAAAAGACTTATATTCTTAAAAAGAAAATCCAATCTTTATCTTTATTATACATTTGCAAAATCTCCTTTGCTTTGCCGATAGTCTTCCTCCGTTCATTCAGAACAAATGACAAGCGGTACTGGTAATAAGATCAAGGAGCAGGAATATATTGGAGTCACCCAAAATACTTGAGAATTCCTAGTAAGAATTAATAATTACAATCCAAAAATAAAAATAAAAATTGACCATTAATTGGTATAATAATTGTTCGATTCTCTCTTCTTTTTTTTTTTTTAATCAAAGTAACTTGATTCTCCAAAAGAAACGAAACGATAATGATTCTTTTTTCATATTACAAGTTTATGAGATATAGACACTAGTCTTGCTTTATAAAACCAAAAAATACCCATAAACCAATACCCATTTTTCAACTAATTATTCATCTATACATAAACCAATCAATTCACTTAATAATTAATATAAAAATTAATCGTCAATAGACCATTCGTCATATCTCTCCAATTATAACATAAATGAATAAAATAAAATAACCCTTGTGCACATTTTATTCTACGAGCTCAAATTGTTGAATAACACTCTAACCTGGCGGTTGCCAAGTGTTCTAAGCAACGACTCACAGTTGCGTTAAACCGAGTTTTCAATGGGATTATGAGTGGAGGCTTGCAAAATTGTATGCTAATTTCTAACTCATTTTTTTAGAAAAATCCTAGAGAATCTTGAGAATTGCACAAGCTTAACAATAATAATAGTTTTTGAAGTTGTTCCTGGTGTACTTTGAGGTGAAATTTTGACTGAGATACATATATGATTAAAATTGTTCTTATTTGAAATCTGATAGGTCAAATATTAGTGAATTAAGTTGCTTTTGTTGTGTGATTTAACTTGAACCATGCTTGCAGATATAATTATCTCATTGAAACACTTCTAATATGGCAAATGGGAAGTGTAACTTGAAGACTCTCTATGCTCAAGTAAATACTCAAGGGAAGGTGGATGATGATAGACGTGGATGATCGTACCTAAGGGTTGTACCTCCTATAATATTGTGCCATAAAAAGAGAATCATACTTTTAGCAAGAGAAAATATTAGTAACATATTTTTGTAATACATTGATATATATTGTTATCGGTTTATTTAAAAAAAAAAAGGTACTTGCATCGTAAATTTATGCATTTTAAAAAACAGAGTTAGATAAATTTTGATTTAATTATCACATGTATTATAAAATAAATAGTTAAAATAGGAATTTATATGTATATTTTGTATGTAAATCTTTATTTAGAAAATTATTTGTGAAAAAATTGAATTTTTTTTTTAAAACTTTCAAAACGATTTTTGACTGAGTTTTACCTCAATTTTAGCAAGTTCTTAATCGATTTTTTTTTCATTCCAAAACTTTTTTGATTGCAGGAATTGATAATCTAACTGGCTATTTTGGTTGAATTGATTGGTCTAGTCCTACTTCATCTATATTTTATAACTATCAAGTCAAACTAAGCATTTAAAGAAGATTTAAATATAACTTTTTTATTTAAATAAACAAAAAAATTGATTTGTTTAAAAATAGTTTTCATTCAACTTGTTTAATCGTTTATAATTTAATTATTTTTTATCAAATATTTTCTTAAGATATTTTTGAGTTATACTGTGTAAAGAATAAAATAAAAAAATATATTCAATCAAGTTTGATCATCAACCATAAAATAATTTAGAAATGACGCATTTCATTTATATCCTTGGAAAAAATGCATCTCCAACAACTAGGTGGCTTTTGGTGGAGAGTGGGGACAAATAAATCACTAAGGAGCAAGTGGTCCTCCACATAGAGGACACAAAGCACCCATTATTATATAACATGGTGCAATTGTCTTTTAACATGATTCAGACATTTTTGAAGTTGTATCCATCTTAAGCTTGCTTATCCATATTCTGGTTGAAGTCTATGTTTGGAGGGGTCTACTATTATTTTGTCCACATATATGCATATGGTACACTACTTTGTGCTGGAACATCATTCCCGTAGGACTGAAACATGAGAGAAAAACGATGATGATGCTTGATCTTATCCCATGACATCAATTGCCGGTTCTCTTCTCTCAAATTTCCCCAACAGATTGTAGGGAAGCATTAATATTTTGGCTGTCTCCTCACGTGCTATGCAGTGAGCACCTTAGCCTTTCCTACAAATACCTTGTGAACCAGATTCTTCATGTTTTGTCCCAAGTTCTTTTGTCATTTATGTGTCATCCCTACCCAAAAACAAAAAAACATAGAAGCTCTATAAACACTGTTTTATATACATTATCTAGCTATTTCACTTTTGTTGATTTTTAAAAAAAAATCAAAATATCTTCGTCCGCGAGTATATGATTAATCTGATGAAATATTTCAGGTACAGAACCTTCCCAAAAGTGATCTTTTTTTTTTTTAGAAAAAAAAAAAAAACTCGTGTGTCATGTGTATTCTTCATGAGTTCATACGTCCTAGATTCTTTTCACTCACTTCAGCACATTGGTTTGCAAACTTGTGTGACAAATTTTTGATACATTTTTGGTATGAAAAATTTTACATTATCAATCAACTAGGATTTATGATAGATATAATTTTTTAATAATTAATTATTATAAAAATTAATAATTTTTTATAAAATAAAAGTTTAGCTGAGTTAACTCTTTGAGTTTACCAAAGGTCGTATTCAAATTTCAATAGAACTCTGCAATTTTAATCAATTTCCCAAGTTGCGTTGCGATGCGACTTGCGAGCAAATTTTTGATATTCCTATAATATTTATTATTTTGTATTTAACTGTTTTGCTTTATTTTTATTTTAAAAAATACATATTAAGTGTCTTACTTCATAAGCAACTTCCATGGGTCCCAGTGAACAAGACGTTGAAGCTGATTGGGTGTATTTCGAATAGAAACTGGAAATTTTGTTTCAATTTTCAAAGAACTATATATAGGAAGAAGACAATTCCATGAATACCAAATCGTTAGCAAACCTGTGAAATGATTGCCACAAAGAGGAGGCACTAAACTTTGGTTGCTCGTTGAATTAGAGTATTAGCTACTAACAAATCAATCACTAGATCCTATATATAAAGTCACTAAAGTTGTCATGCTCAGATATGATATGATATGATAGTAATCAAAGTTTTGTGGGAAAATGATCTTAATATCTTCTGAAATTTTATCTGATATTTTTTTTATTTTACACAAATTTATATAAACATATAATGATATATATTTGTTTAACTATATAAATTCTATTTAAATCTTGATGAAATTTTTATGATATTATACACATAGGAAAATTAAAATAATATAAAAAATTTAAATTTTATTAAATTTTAAAAGATCTAAAAATAATTTATCCAAATTTTAAATACCACTTGCACGAAAATAGTTGAACGAGTAAATGTAGAATAATGATGAGATATTTAAATAAAATATTTTACTACGTGAGATATCCTACTAACTTTACAGATTTTCTTTTCTTTTTTATCAATTCATTCCATTAACTTTTATTTTATTATAAAGTTACTATTTTATTATTATAATATCAAGTTTTATAATTTTTAATTTTTTTTATAAAAATAAATAAGATCATTTTGATATATTTAATTCTTTATATAAATTATAAAATAAAATATTAAGATAAAAATTACACATTAATAATGAACAAAATAATAAAAATATCTTGTTTGAAGGAAAATGATTCATGAAAAATTATTATTTTTTATTTTAACTTGAGAAATTACATAAAATTTTAACATGTTATTTTGTTTTTAACTCAATGTTTAGGTAGCCTATCAATCAATTTGAATAATAGTTGAAAAAAAAAATAGTATTCAAAATCAAAATTTGATGAAACCGATACTTGATTATCATATTTTAGTCTCTCATATGTTGCAATTTAATGTTAAGAGATAAATTTTTAATTAATTTCAATAATCACTAAAAAAATAGTTCTCAATTTGATTTTAACAAAATTTAACATTGTTATAATATAAAAATTAATATGATAAGAAAGTATAAGTTAGATGATTAAATTTAGTCTATAAAAATTTAACGAACGAAATTAATACTAAAATTAAACTTAAAGATTAAAAATAATAATTTAACTTATTAAAAAAATATACTAATGAATTGAAAATGAAAGTTTATACATGTTTTATTGGAGGTCAAAATTAATTAGGTAAATTCCAGTTTCTATTATTCTTCTTCTAATGCTAAAGCATAATCTATAAATAAACTTTATCAATAAGGATTTAACATAATTTTTTTTACTATAAAATGAAACTCATACATCTTTATAGTAAAAATTTCATGACTCATACAACAAACATTTAAAGATTTAAAAAAATTTATAATAAAAAAAAGTTTCATATTTCTTATAAAAAATAAAAGGATCATGAAGAAACCTCCTTTTATTTACATTTATATTAAAAAAATTTAAAAATATTAAAGGTGAATACTATTTTATTATTATTATTTTAAAATAAAAATTAATTTAAATATTTAAATTTCATTATAAATATTCTCTATTTTTTATATAAATTTTTTATAAACTAATAATTCTTTTATCATACATTATAAAAAAATTTAATTTAATGATAATTTTATAAGATAAATAGTAACAATTTTAATATTATCAACTTTTTTATAATAAATTTATATTCATTAAAAATTATCCGTTAAATATAATTGAAATAATATAATCGGCAGAATTTAATATATTTTATATTTTTTTAATATATTATGTCAATTTATATGACTCTTAACAAATATTTGTCAAATTTTTTTTTAATGATATTTAAATTTTTTTAACCTAATTCATGATCTTTCTTGTTTATACCGGATCACCACCTATTTAATGAGTGAATCATCTTATCCAAACAGCTTAAAATTTATATCAACCAGCTCTTATCAAATATTTTGGCTCTCATTATTGTATATGGTAATCTTTTACCTTAACTCATCTTAAGATATTTGCAGCACTTGCTTGTAAATAAGCTCTCAGTTCAAATTGGCTTTAATTGGATGAAAACATTTATGACTCAGCTTCTCAAATACCATACACGATCACATCATGATTGGGGTTTTTTGCTTCAAATTGTCTGCTCAACTATGCCATGGAAGGTGCATGGCTTGGCCTGGATTCCTCCCAATCCCATATCTAATTTAGCACTACTTGGTAACACCGTCTAGCCTTTGTTGCTATACAATACATTCCTCCCTCACGTAACACGTAATAAATAAATAGTTTTTTTTATTTGTGAACATAGTTTATACTCTAAAGGTATTTTGAGGTAAATTTTGCTTAACTGAAATTTAATTTTACATAGATACTAGAAATAATGAAGTTGGAACTTAATATCTTTCATATAAAATTCAAATTATCAGTCGTTAGATCGATCCTAACAGCACATATTTTGACAATGTTGCTTTCAAAACAATTGATTCTTGAAATGTTAGCTTAAATTTTGAATTTAAGTACTTAAGGAAAGGAGCACGCTTTCCTAGATCACTAGTCAAGGAAGATTCTTCAATAAGCAACGGTTTGGGATTTTTCACTTTGTTAATGCTACTAGTAGATTTGATTGGTAGGATATCGGGTATTTCCACTGTTACAGTTCTATTTGTCTTGAGATTGGTACTGCTTAACTTTAGTAGTAATTTAAAAAATCTCTCACAATCATTATGCAACCCTTCTTTATTGTCAACCTCATGATTCAACGTTTGATATTAAATATTGTCAAATAGATTAACCAGTTTTAAAAAAGAGAGCTATGATTTTGAATTTGTTGGGTCCATTATCAAACTTTATTAGGAATCATCATGATTCTTTCTCAAACAGCCCAGGACATTGATAACTTTCACTTTCAGGCAGTTTCCTTTTCTATTTTGTCTAATGACAGGGTTTGACTTGAAAACTTATTTCGGATCCTTTACTTTGTGTTTGTGTTTGGATGGAGAAGGAATTTGAAATATAAATGTTTTTAATTTTAATATTTTTATTTTAAAAATATTTTGTTTGGATAAAGGAATTTAAATTTGTTATATATAAAATTCTTTATTTAGATGGTAGAATTTAAATTTATTAAATTTTAAAATTTTAAATTAAATAATTTAATTTTTATTATATATAAAATTTTAGGTTTAAATATTTATAAATTTATCTTAATTTTTTCTTACCTTTTTTGTTCATAACAGAATTTAGATATACAAATATTTTTATTATATAACATATTTAATCAAAATAATAACTCAATAAATGTATATAATTAAAATGATAAAAATATATAATTATATTATTTGATATTAAAAATATTATGTCTAGATATGAGGAAAAAAATATGAAAGAATAAAAAAAAATAATAAAAAATAAAATAGCATATATATAAAATAATAAAAGAAAGATAGTGAAGAAATTTCAAATTTCATATGTTTTAAAGGATTTTGAATTCTTTTATTTTAATTGGTTAAAATATTTTCTAAAAATCTCTTCAATTTAAAATTTTTTATAAAATAATAGGCAAACAAAATATTTTAATTGTTAGAATTTTAAATTCTTTCAAAAATTACTTTTCCTTTTTAAAATATCTCATCCAAACATAAGGTTAAAGTATTAAAAAAACCATCCATTTAAAAATGGTTGAGACTCTCTTGTACATGGAAAACCTCTTTATGAGGGAAAAAATAAAATAAAAAATTAATTTTTAGTATATGGTTATTAGTTTGTTTAAATTTCGTCAATGTATTTGATTAATCATAAAATGATAACTTTAGCGATTTAATGGTCCACAACAGGTTTAAATATATTTTTCATTATAATTTTCTTTAGTTTTAGTTTTGTCTTTATATTTTAAAAAATTAATCTTTTGAATCTAATAATTTTACACATTAAGGTTTTGATCTTTATAGTTGTATTTTGTTTTAATTTTTGAAGTTTTTGTTCCTCAAAGATACTTGACATTGGTCCACGTAATTATTGACATATTTCTAATAATAAAGATGAATTATATAGACGAAAAAACGTAAATTAGAAAACAAAACTAAAATAAAAATAAACTGCATAGACCCACAATGTTTTTCCACCAAAAGAAAATGATATGGACCAAACCCTTTCATGGGCCAACAGTCCAGCTGGCCACAAGCCCAAAAGTCTACAAGCTCTGACACAGAATCTCTATGCTGTGGACCGAAATAAAAGCTTATGTCACTCTCACCGCAGGGATATTGGTTGGGCACAAAGGTTAATGGTGGTGTTTTTCGATTAAGACAGAACTTAGGCTCATAGCTTTTGTGACTAACAAAGAAGCTCATATCTCTGTTTGGGATCCACAATTCTCATATGTGTGTCATGCTGTGACCTTACTATCAAATTTGAAAAATAAAATCCAAAAGGTTACGGTTGAAGCTCTCTTCTCATCCTTTGGTGTTCAGTTTCTAGGTTAATAGACAAAATAACTGTTATTCGCCACAGGATGATTAATTATGCAAGTGAATCGAATATATGGTGGAAATTAGTTGAGTAAATTTAGATTTTATGTAACCTAAACTCCGTTTATTATTTAATTTTTATATATTTAATTGATATACATTGCTTTTATATATATATATATATATATATATATAGCTTGAATCGTCCTTTTAAAAAATCTATCTAAGTCTGTTTAGAAAATTACTTTACAGTAAACTTTTTTTAAAACTTTTAAATATGCTAAAAAATTAATTTAAGTAAGTTTGAAAACACAAACACATTTCGGTATATTTAAATATTTAAATAGACTCATAAATATATAATCTCAAAATATTATATTTAAATTTTTTAAATAATCCAAAGTTCTATTTTTAATCAAAAAAATTTAAATATAATTTTAACCGGACTTATTTAATAAATACACTCAATTTAACTTAAATCCTACCTAGGTTAGTTTGTAGACTTTACGGACAAGGTTCAAGTTTTCGAGCCATGCATAAACCTTGATGAACGTTTATATTTTAACTATCAAAGACTTCTTAAGTAGTAAAAATGTAATCATAGAAAAATATATAAATTAGTCCCTCTGATTATATATATATATATATATATATATATATATATATATATATATAAGATTCATTTAACTAATAATTAAAAAATTTAGTTAATTTAGTATGTAACATTAAATTTGTCATTAACTTGTACCATTTTTTATAGTTACTCTTAAAAATAAATAAGATATATTGCTTTAATGTCTTTCCACCAAATTAATTTTTATATATTTATTTAATAATATTTTTATCACATAATTTAAAGCATTTCTATAAAAGAATAATTAATAAAAATATTATGAATTAAGTCTTAAAAAAAATCAACACAAAGTTTTTTTAAAATTTTTATAAGGACTTTAACACATCTAAAGCTATATAAAATGTATTCAAATGCATATGATCTTAACAATTTATCTATACATACGATAATATTTATGCAGTAATATATAACTAATTATGCATCCATGTTAAAAGTATCAAATGGGTCATCTATTTAATTCTAAACTCAGATTGGAACCAAAAAAACTTGTAGGATCAAAAAGTTTATTATATAAAAAATTATAAAACTAAATATTCACATAATCAAGTAAATTAGAATTAGTTTATGAATCAATCCTTGCATGTTAATTCATCATATTTCCCATCTAATTATTAAAATATTTCAGCAATCATTAATGAGCAAAACAACTTACAGAAACATGAAATTTCACAACACTTTATCACTATGCCTTTGTACATAAAGACCTATAACTTCCAAGGAGAACCATCTTTCAAACGCAGAAAAACAAGCATACTCAACTCATTGTCATCTTTAGCAAAGATAATTAAATACAAGTTTGGTAGGTTCAAGAAAATCCTCCAGAGATATTAGAACTAATGTTTTACTTTTGGGCTTATCCAAGGCCCAATCAGTTTAAGGAACCCTTGATATTTGTTCATCATTTTTTTTTTAACTTTATTCCAATACCTACATAATATACACACAAAGAAGTGATTCAAGCAACTCAGCTTCAAAAGCAAACTGCATATGCTATTCATTTTCTAAGTTAATGCAATTAATGCAAACAGATGGCAGCTTCAATTAAAGCAAACGGACAGGAGAAGAGCATTTCAAATAGGAGACAAAATGGAGTGGGAGAAAAGTCTAATTTTTTTATTTTTAGTGTTTTAGTTATTAAATAATTTGTTTAATAATAAAAATTAAAAATATTATGTTAATAAAAAATAATATAAAATTAAAAAAAATTAATTTAAACTAAACTTTTTTATTAATATAAAATAAAACTTAAACTATTAATTTAGTTTTTCTATTTTTTATTTATCCAAATAAGAAAAGAATTTTTTTTTATTTTATTTCTATCAATTATAACAATTTTTTATCATATTTATACTATATTTTTTATTCTCTTATTTTTTTTATTTCTTTTTTTTATTTTTCTAATCATCCAAACACAACATTAAAATAAATAAAAAATAAAAAAGTAGAAGTTAGAAGCTCCCAATAATAGTTTTCTAAAAGTTTCCTTGTTTCAAGTTTTCTGCATAATTAAAAAAATTATATTTTTAATATTTGTTTGGCTCACTTTTATTTTAAGGAGAAAAAAAATTGAAAATAAGTTAGATTAAATACTATCTAAATATGATTCATCAGTGTCGAACAAAACTATTTTACAATAATTTTGTGTTTTTAAGTTAGGTTAGGAAATTTTTTTAATTGATTATCTAATTTATTTTTAATTTTTATTTATTTCAATCTCTATTCCTACTTTGTTTTTTATATATCAAATGCCATCACGTAAATTTAATTTAATTTTAATTTTAAATTTTAAATCTTGATATATTGTATCAAATTAAGGATATATTTTTTTAAACATACTAACTTTTAATATTTTTATAATCTTTCTTAATTCCAATTAGATTTAATTTTAATTTTTTTAAATACTAATATACTATATTAATAAAAATATTTTTATTTATATAATTTATTTTTTGATTTTAATGTTTTATTTTTTAATTATTCAAATCTACTAAAATATTGTGTTTAATAATAATAATCAAAATATTCATCATTTTTTAATTTTTAATTTAAAGATTTTAGTACTTATACAAAATATACGTGTAAAACACAAAAAAAAAAACTGACTACTTTGGAAATAACATTTTTTGAATACTTGGTAAAATAGAATAATTCTTTTCCTCATACAAAAATTCCAGAAAATGTTAAGTTGTAAATAAGTAAAAAAAAAAAAAACTTTCTATTTTCATTAGTTGGAATCAAACTTTCATGTGATAGTTAACTGCAAAATTACAAAATTGTTTCATGATAATTAACTATAAAAAGATAATTTCTAAGAAAGTTAAATAATTAAATACACTTTATAAATTTTACCAGAAATCTTATTCTTGAAAATTTTATTTCCATAAGAGAGATTTAATTGAGAATGAACTTTTTTTCCCACCTAAAGACTTGACAATTTGAAAAAAATCCGTTCTTTTCCTTTAAAACTGGGAAGACCAATAAGAAATGCAACGTGAAGCTTGGATGTAGTCCTTCAATTTGAACTTGAGGACTGCGATAAAGGAATGGACAGAGAGTGAATGATGGTGCAGTTATTGAAGTGGAGGGAAACTAGAAGAAAACAAAGAGACAGTTAAAAAAATAAATACTGGCACAAAATACAATTAAATAAACAAACAGATAATAAATATGTTGTCATATTGTTATTCAAAGGAGGGATAAAATTCAAGGGTAAATTAAAAATCCTCATATCAGAATTCCCAACTACAAAATTGAAACCCTGATCAAGATCATTTTCATTCTCCACTCCCTGAAAAGGGGGAATACAACTATATAGAGTTTGAAAGCCAATAGTGCTCAAGGAAAGGATTAATATAAACCCTGCATCCAAATCACAATACTTCATCCACATCACAAGTTACCACCAAAAAGGAGAAGAGGAGCCCATATACTTGTCATCAAGAACTGTCTTGATCTCATCAAGAAACAATGTTGGTGTGGCAAGAATTTTGAGCATACAAGAAAAGGCTCGGAAGCTTGCGAAGACTGCTGATTATAACATGTGAGGCCCAAAGGTAGCTGTCCGGATTGCACATAGGAACAACTGTGTATGAATCATATGACATGTATTTGGGGCACATAAGAATAGGTTGGATAACCTGCAGAAATAGTTGGTGAAAACGTAAGCCTTATGATAATGAAGTCTTCCACATTGTGAATATGACTAATATTTTATCAGAAGGTATGCCAAATATGACTAATTTCCGAGATCCCCAACATGCAACTTGATAAAATAATATTTACTATAATGTTTAGCCCTAATGTAAACCATGACATACCCAGCCCGTCCAGATTTTGGGCATAGTGAACATTAGTCTAAAGTTTATAATGGCCGCAACTTGAAGCAAACTCATTAAATGTCAGTTTGCAAATAATAAATGTGCTTAGCAAATGATGTAGCTATCTTAAAGTGTAGAATCTACTGTAAAATCAACAAACAATGACAGAAGATCAATGCTTTGGTGAGGCATAGAGAAGCCAAGGACTCTTTCTAGTGGACCTACTAGCAGAATTATAGTGTGTGAGCTTATGAACATACAAAACTAAGCTGTAATAACATGGCTTCTCTGTTTATAAGGGTCCTAAGCAAATCACCTAAATTGTGATTGATACTCTCACTTGGACAATCAACTTAGGTGAAATGCCAAAGTAACTTTCAAGTGAATGGGAAAAACAGAATTATCAGTGTTCCATACAAGGATAGGGGTCTCGGTTTTTGCTCCGCCACAGATATCATAGTCCTGTAAGGAAGTGCAATACAATACAAGCTGACTCAAAAGAAATTCCCAGGAGATCGACTACTACAACCACCATCCCTTTTCACACACTACAACCTCATGATTATATAGCAACAACACAGAATATTATTGAACGTTAAGATAAAAAGAACATGTTACTTGACCTTGTACTTGGCAACCTGTTCGCTAACCTCCCTCAAATGACCTTTGGTGAAAATCAACTGCCATGTTTCCCTGATGCAAGGAACATACTTAAACATTAAATCAGTCTTCTTCAATGAAATTGCTTTATTATTATTATCAGATTTATTTTCTGGTACGATGAAATTGCCAGTCTTCTTAGCATCTGTTACGACCCAAAGCAATTTATGGGCTGAAAAAGTAGAAAAGGAGCAGCAGTTGTCTCATGGGCCAAGATGTGGAGGGTCTATTCTAGAAGAAACAGAAATGATCATAAGGGGTGTGCTGACAGTGAGAGAAAGGGGTGAACTGGCAATGAGAGAAAAAGAAGGGAGTCCGTTACCAGGAATGGGGTGGGGTGCGTGCCTATATAGAAGGACTTATTAGAGAGGAGGGTATGGAAAATAGAATCATTCTGTTATAAGGATGGAGAGCAATAGCTCTCTGCAGGGGTTTAACTCTGGGCAGTAGTGGCACTTTTACCCTGCTGAGTTTTCGTTGATCTTTCAATAATACACACATCATCCATTTCTCTTATTTTTTCTGTCCTTACTATTTGCTGTCATTGCTAAGAAATTGGGTTCGTATGATAGAGCATTTCATCATGGGGTTCTTTACCCTCACCACCACCAAATCAGCATGGAGTCCCCCTGTATGCCCTGAAGCTGATTGGAACCCACGTTGTTTGATGAAACCACCAGCACCGGCTGTACTCTCTCAGAAGCTTCAACATTTTTGCATCATAAGCTGCCTTTGACAGTTTCCCCGCCATTATTGCTGATCACTAGAGCTGTCAAAGCCAAGTTGGTTCACCATAGGTTGTAAAAAAAAATATATAAATCCCAACAGATAACCTTTACAGGTAACAGCAGCAGTTTACATAAGATCATAAAATTGATATCAGTGACAATATTTGACCAAGATGCAGCAAGGATTGGGGAGAATCAGAGAAAAACAAAGGCCACGATTGGTGCAATCCAAAAAACATGGACAACCCAGTTGGTCATGATTATTCATGATGCATAGATATTGAGACTTACCAAAAAGAAAGAATAATCATTACATGTCAATAAAACCAGACTGAAACCAGAACACAGTGCAACAAACAAGATTTGGATGCCAACAATGGAGGAAAAAACCACTGCTTCTTTCTAACAACCTTCCTTCACTACCTCTACATGCTTTCTTATTCCCGTAAGAGGTTCATATATCAGGTCTTCATTCCTGACCGGGACTTATCCATACAAGGGGACAACATCCCAGTTAGAAAGTTTAAAGTTTCATGGCTTAAGCTTAGTCATATGATCCTGGAAGATTCCACACCAAGGAATCTGCAGATCCCAAAAATCAAATAATATTGTGATATATAAACTCAACAATTTCCCAGCTCATATTCATTTATCAAATAGATAATATACAAAAGTTTGAGTTAATGCACTGCCAAATTCTAGGATTCCACTTATCACCATTTCCGTACCTTAAAAACCTTTGTCAAGCACTTGATGAATGTTTTTCAATCTACAGGTAATAGGATAAAATGGAATAATAAATTGTAAACTTAGAGAGGAAATTTTAGCTATGAGCAATTTGATATTAAAATGACAAGTATTATCTGCTATAATCTAGAAAAAGAATAGAGTTGCACTAGTGCAATGTCAAATACACCAAGTAAATTCAAGAGATTGTGAGTGCCTGAGTGGATTCAAATCTTCCATAAAATACGATTTAAGAGAGCATAAAAGAAAAGAAAAAGATCAAGTCAATTCAAGAAGTGACCATCAAGGTAGACTTGGTACCCCGTACTCAGCCAGTTCAAGTAAATTTGTAGTAGCTTCACAATTCATAAGCAAAATTTCATATTATAATATTATAACGCCAATAAATTATACGTAATTTCACCAACACATAATGCACCAATAAACTGTCATAACAGCACTAATCCAACCTTATTGAGTTGTTTCCGTAATTAGCGCTAAGCATTATAGATGTTAACATCCCAGACAGTCAATTTAGTTCAGCAAACAGCATCACAGATTAACATTAAAAACCAATGGAGAAAATACGATGAGTTGTGCAGGACTCCAAGTGGAAATCTGAAAGAGAAAAGAACAAATAACGAAGTTTCCTTTCTTTTCTATTCGGTAAGGACCACAAGCCTTAACCCCAAAAGAACTAAAGGGCGAGGGAGGAACATGGCATGCAACAAGGATGTGGGGATCAAACTCCCACCCACCGTATAGTTACAGCCTCTTAGCAAAGATCAGACCAGAGAAGGAAGTAGGCATTTCTTGCGTGGTCCTCTTAGTTCAGAAAGAAGTAGCCATTTTATTTACGAGCTTTCAGTTTTAACCCCTTCAAAATTTAGTTATGATTTTAGTCATCGATTTTTTCAAAATCAACACTAGTAGTTCCTAATAACTTTTGAATGATAATATGGCTAATAAAAAGGTGGCCCACATATTAATTATTTGTGAAGTTATATAAGTGGGAGGGACAAAAATACCTAATTGCACAAGTATAGGAACTAAAATTAAAGAATAAGGTTTGGGAGTAAAATAAAAATTCTTAAAAATATAGACCAAAATCATATTAAAACCTAAACTTTAAATGTACAGTGTACCTTTCATCAAAATAACTTCGTATTGTGAAGTACCACGTCTTTAACCAAGCATTTTTGTTAAGATTTTGGCTTCTAATTTGAAAGTTTTAAAATTATTTTTATCTAGTTTTTTTAGTTTTATGTTAGCTATCTGTTTCGGTCAGTTTTTTTCAGTTATTATTGATCTCCGCTGAACCACTGATAGTCAGAACAAGAAATATACATAGAACAATCACCTTTAACAACAATTATGGTTTTTATTGTGATTATAAAATGTTTTAAGAAATTTTGTATTAAAAAAATAATACTCAATGTCAATAGAAACGACGTAATAAAATTGTATTGCATGTAGAGAAAGGATATGAAAAAACGAATGAGCATCATCTACAGATACCCGGCGTTACCCGTCCATCCGCGAACCAGTTACAAGCCTAACGGAGAAGAATGACATCTTGATCCCGCAGAAACAACATCCTAAAACGTAGGAACAATACAAGGATAACGGTTCTTAATATATCAGCTGTAATAAAAATTTATTCCACATACATCATATAACCCTATCATCTGTTAATTTACTGTCTAATCCGATTTTTTTTCCATTCCTCTCGGATCATTTTAACTATAAGAAAAACTTATAAAAAAGATGAAGGATTAAAACCTACAAGCAACTATATTTTATGCCACTTGGGGCCCCTAGTCATCATGCGTGGTATTCCACCGCACACAAACGCTCGAACTCAACTGTCAAGGAAACCGGGCAATATCAAACTGTTCGTACCAATTTGGAAAATACCACTGCATGCGCTGATTTAGCCACATCTCAAATTTCCCAAGAAAGAATAATCAAAGGCATACTACGTGGGAAGGCTTGAATGGAAAATTTCGCACTTTAAAAGCATTCAAAAGTACTACAGCACATATCTACATTTGCTGGACAAAAGAGATCTACATCAAAAAGAAAAATATAATTGCATTCATCACTGCTACTGCTTCACATCATCCGAAAAGGCACCCCCTGAATCATTGGAGTTCTTCACTGCTTCTGAAGTCCCATATTTGCCACATACCTCTGAATCGCCTCCACAGCCTCCCTCGGATTCCCCAGACAGTGATACTAATCCCATGGCAGCAATGCTGTTTGCAAAAGCACTAATGTCTCTGGTTCCAGTATAAAGACCACGGCTGCCAGTCACAAGTACGTTGTTTTGTTTTTCGTCTGGATTAGCTAAAATTGCAGGCAAAGCATCCATCATCGCCTGTTGGTTATCCTGGCTTGAACCGCTCATCAGCAATCTTAGAGTCTCTCTGGCACCCTTCACCACGGCATCAGATTCAGGAATCAGAGGCTTCACAAGCTTTGGATGCAAAGGTGGAATATTAGTTGACATTGCAGGGCCAGCACTCACAAGATAGCCCTGACCTGAAGAGCAAACATCAATCACTGGGACGTGAACAATTGGATCACACATTAATGGTGTGAAAGTGGGAATCTGCTGAGAAGTTGGCAATGACATTCGGACCAATGGGTCAGGCAGAAAAGGAGGGAAGTCCATTGACGTACTAAGATTAAGAGGCTGTGCTGGCTCCAACAGGCTAGCTGAGAGTGTGTTGGGTAATAAAGAGACACCCGAGGGAAAAGGCAGTGTGTCAATAGATGGGTCAGGAGATTGCGTAACTGCTGCAATGGATGGACAAGTAGACATCCCCGGGGGACACCAACAATAATAGGGAGAAAAAAGGGGCGACACCACAGATGGGAATTCCCCACCCATCCCAAGGCTTGATGGAGCAGTAAGCTTTCCTAGTGATCCCAGAAAACTTGGAGAATAGGCAAGAGTTTTGGTAACTTCTGATGCTTTGTCATGATTAGAAGTTAAAGATGTATCCAAGATGTTCACTGAATCATTTGCCAAGTTATCAACTGTTGGCGGATGACTGTCACCACGACGCTTAATTTTCTCCCTGGCAGTAATCCTGTGAGAAGACAAGTTTCTTAGGGGAACCTCTTTAAAAGAACTTGATCTTGGACTAAGAATACTCTGATACAGCGTTGTATCTCCCTTCGCTGTCTGACCACCAACATTTCGGGATCGGGGAAATTTTGAAGATGAAGGGTGCAAATTCTCAGAAACAACAGTACAGCAACTTGTTGAATTAGCAGATGTTGAAGCACAAACCGAACTATCATGGCTAGTGCCCCCAGTTGATCCCACAAGAAAAGCTCGAAGCTGAGTTGCAAAGCAGTCAAGCCGTGACTTGCTAATGCCACTCAATTCAGCAATGGATGGTTTCCTCTTGAGCAAATCTTTCATCTGATTCATAGGAAATGAATTTGATCACAAAAAATAATAAATTATAAAACACTGCAAAATATAAATGAGAAGCTAGGAAGAATTGAATAAGTTAATATCTAACACCATGCCATATTAAAAATTAAGCAAATGAGTTCAAGCAAGAAAAATAGCCAAAATTACCTTTCCAAGTAGTTCAGCTCCCAAAAGCTTTGACTTCTCTGAGCACCAGTAGTAAAATGTTTTGCTATCTGGGGTCCTTACAAGGAAGGATCTGCCTGAACTGTCTGTTGGGATTTCATCAACCATAACAGCAGAGCATTGAGATTTACTGGTAAGGGTGAATAATCTCTGTGTTTTACCATCATCCCCAATGAATGAGAGACGAAGATCAGAACTTGGCAGTAGCACAAGTGTCAAGGTGCCCCTGTGAAGAAGTCAAGATGAGATGACACCTTATTTAAGGGATTAAGAAGACAACAAGAAATTGTGACAAAGAATCTTCAAAAATTCAAAAAACCTTAACCCAAGAACACAGCAGACATCTTCCAATTAATCATGTAGGTTTAAGTCATAACTATTTAACACACAAGAACAGTCCATGTTTTCGCAATTAGAAACATCTATATAATTCTGAGTCTTTCCCAGTATGTAACTAAATTAACAATATACACAATGAAATCATTAAAGTTTTCTTGTCACAGTATTTTCCCAAAATGAGTATAAAATTTTGACATGTTGAAAAACACAGGTATCTTTCAGGGAATGTATTTCAAAATTGAAACATGATCCTAAACACCAATCAGTTTCTGGGCACAAAGCAATCAGCTTCCAACTGTGAAATCATCATTGAAGACCAAAAGGCATATATATTAAAGACACAAATTACAACCATAATATACAAAAATCACTCTAATCATATCACTGGCATTGAATCCTATCTATCATTCAAATTCAGGCAATCCACTCCAATGAGAGTAAAATTAATTCTAAACACTTTCTACTACATCGTTAACGTTGCCTTGAGTTTGTTTAGAACAAGCATAAAAACAGAATCAAGTAATAAATGAAATCAATATTAAATGTGGCTACTAATTCAGACTGTTGTCAAAGACATTCTTTGCATAAGAATTCATATTGATGCGGAATTTAGGAGGGATGGTGGCAGGATTAAAAACATGTTTGGCATATGAAAGTAAACACTAAAACTTGCAATATCAAATACACAGCAAAGCACAGTATACAGATGTGCAAATAAAATGTCATATTACAAGATTATTTGTGACCTAGTCAATGTGTTGTTTTCCCCCATATAAATGCTACAACCCGTAATGATCTTAAAATCTGAACAGCATTGATATATATATATATATATATATATATAATATAGGATCATGAAACTACCTTTACTTCCTCTTAATTCAGAGATCATAATAGAATACGCCCAGTTACCTACAAGTCAAAAGACATTTTTACTTGGAAGAATGAACATATTACCATCAATAAACTAAACTACAGACTCTAGTAATTACTATCTATCAATCATCCAACAAAGTACACATTTCAGTAAGATTATGTTACAAGCAAGTTAAGAAAATAAACAGCATCCAACCACAAGGATTTTTACACAAGGGTGCAGACAGATAAACAGAAGTAATGGAAAGCAAATTTAATATAATAGATGTAAGTTCATATATAACATATAAATACCACTTCAATCTTCAATAGCCATATAGCAAACCAAATTTACAAGTGACAATACAAGTAGAAAAATCAATTATACAGTCATGAACAGGGAAGATAGCAGCAATAGATGTAATAATGTACATGAAATCAAATGATGAGAAACAACTCTAAAAGGAAATAAAAATCCTTAACTCTTCTAAAACTTAAAAGGCATAAAATTTTCAAAATATACTATTGATAGAGCTAAGAAAGTATATTAATAGTTGATAGACAACGGGAATCAATCATAAATAAATGAACTCATAAGACACAACTGATTTTAAACAAAATGTATAAATAAGGCTTCTGCCCATCCCAGGCCAACTTTTTTGGCCAAAAGTTAATAATTTGACCAGGCCATATATTTATAGACCTCATAAAATCGGACCTATTCCTGACCCGTTTTTTCTCCCAGAATTATAAGGTCCACCAACTGAACCCCTGTCCCTGACCCATCAGCCTGCCCTGAGCAGCTGTCAGAGGGATTCTACAATTATTTTTGTGGCTGTGGCTGTGGTTGAAAGCTCTATTTTTCCTTACGCACAGCATCAATTATGCAGTGAGGGTGTGCTACACTAACGTAGCACACACAGGATGGACCAGGCAAGCCCGAAAGGAATGGGACCATGGTTGGCCCATTTGATAGGTGTTATATAAAACAGAAAACTCCCATTTAAAAAAAATGTCTCGCCTTCACAAGTGTGGAGATGGGTAAGAGGAAAGTTTATGTATATAAATCAATCACACAATTAGATAGCTGAGGGCAAAACTATAGTTTATCTTTGAAGTTGGTCTTGGAACAAAGGATACAACAGAATAAAGGCGACACATTTCATTATAAAAAACATAACTGTAAAAAAATCCCATGCTTCAATGATCCACAAGGAATGAAAAAGCATAGATAGGAAATTTTTGACTAGTAAGCAATGTATCCAAATCTTATTATTTCATACATACACTATCTAATGAGCATAGACACTGCATATTTACATCTGACATACTGCATAACATCAGAAATTTACTAACACCACGAATTATTTTAAAGCAACGGCCTGCTAACAATATAAAGCTCAATTCAAAACAAACAGAGACTTGCTAGTAGATACTTGTGGCTAAAAAAAACATTATACAGTTATCCGGTTATAATTTGACTGTCTCGATATAAAAATAAATGCCATCAACAGACAGAATGACAGGTTTTCTAGCGGAGTTGGTAATCATAGAATTCAAAAAACGGGGAAAATGACAAACACAAAACAAACAGGAAAGAACGGAACTTCGTTAATTTAAATGGCGTTCAATAGTAACATATACTAAATTCAATATAGACTACTTAATGCAAATTACTTGAGCAACCGAACGAGGAGCGACATAATATGCACAATTAAAGAGTTGAAATGCTTTGTCGCATCTGCAGGGGTGAAGTAAAGAGGATTTCCGCTGAGATTTAAAATGACATTACCTATTCGAAGTAGGGCAGAAGCGAGTTCCTTCCTTGTTGATCTTTCCAACGCGGATCGAAACAAGAGGTACGCAGAAGCATCTGGCTAACATTCCAACCTCAGATGGCTCGAAATGCTGTATAGAGAAAGAAATACAAGAAAAAAAGTCCATCAGCAAGCAAATAGAAAGCAACAAAAAAAATGTTATGGCAATCATCAAGAATGAATCTCACCTGAGTTAATTGAGTCAGGAGTGGATCTTCGGCGACGCCGCAGGCTGTGTTCATCTTCAGCAAGGGTTTCAACCGCTCATCAGCGCGACATGCTCCCATAACTTGCATATCAAGAGCCTGCAGCCACTGCAACAGCCGGTCTTCCCTATTAGTTCGCTGAATCAACAGATCGCCGTCGCCTTCGTCGACGAGAATATCCGTCAACCGCTCCGTAATCCCAACCTGCCTCCTCGCACCACCGTCCTCTCCCGCAGAAGTGGAGCTCACGCTGGATCCACCTTCTCCGCATGAAGAGCCACCGTCCACAGACGAAGAATCATCGAAATCCTCACCGTTCAATGCATCCACGGGATCGATCCCGTCGCCATAAAACAAATCTCGTTCTCTACGGTTTGCCATGACAAATTAGTTTTCCCAAAGATTAAATCAGATTAAAAGCAGAGAAATCCGAAACCCTATCTTCCGTTACAAGATCGGAATCAAATGTTCAGAATCCCACTCGAGAGAAAACACGCAGAGCAGATTCCAAAGATTTGAAAATCGAGTGGATGATTGATAATTGACAATTGATTTAGAGAGAGAGAAATGGCGAACGGCTTTGGAGAGAGAAATAATATCTTTGACAGGTGGTGGTAACGCCAGAAATAGAGAGGATGGGAAACGGAGAGTTGTTCCATAAATAGTAGGCGCGTCTGGGTGACGTGGCGGACATGAAATGGTTTATAGAATGAGGTTTGGGCATTTCTTTGAGATCCAGGCGCACTGGTTGGTAGGGTCCCTCTCCCACGTCAGCTTTTGGTGGGCCCGCTTATGTAGGTGAGGCGGTGCCATGTCGGAGCATGGACCGGCCTTCTCTCTCTCTCTGATTAGGTTATGAAAACGACAGCGTCAAATACGGATGGTTATAATAATGGCCACCCTGTGCAGGGCCAGCAATGTTGAAGTTAAAACAGAAGTTCTGTCATATTTTTAAAAAAAATTACATTTCTAACATAGATTGTACAATATAAAAAATAGAATATAATGGTCACAAATAAAAAAATATATATGTAACATAAATTATAATATAAATTAATAGCATAAATATAACATCTCATATCCTTCAGCTGTGCTTGAAAAATTTTCCTCCATTTAGTTAAGTTTGTGAAAAAAATTATTAAATAGTTTTTAAATTATACTTATAAAATATTTTATCTTTCTATCTTTTAAAATATTTTTTATTTATAAATTTAAAAATTAAATTTGTGATATAAACTCAAGTGTAGTAAAAATTTATTAAATACATATATCTTTAGTAATGAATAAAAAAGTTAAAAGTTATATAAGTTATCAGATAAAAAATTTTATAAACAAAAGTTATTATCTTTAATTTAAAATTAAATTTCATATTCTATTTAATAAATTTTAAATAATAAAATATAAAATAATTTAGTTTATAATTTAAAAAAATGTGAAAAATATGTATAGAATAAAATTGATGATAAGGTCAAATCAATCTCGATTATATGTCAAATATTTATAGTTTAGTTTTAAAATAAATCTCTAAAATAAAGAAAGAAAATATTTTGTTTATTTCTAATGTAATAAATGTTTTAACAATTTTTTATTATTTTATCTTTAAAGTTGGTCTTTAAAAATTTTTGTTAATCTATATTTTTGAAAAATTTATTTAACATTTCTAAATTTTTGTTTACGGGCACATATTAAAAAATTAACTTTATATGTTGCGGAGTTAGTATTTCTTTAACAACAATTGTTTATATGTTAACATTTCCTAACTTTATATAAATTTAACAGGCGTATTTTTAGTTTTATTTAATTTTTTAGAAGTACCTTTTACTTTTACAAAATTTGCAACTTAATTTAATTATAAAATTAAAAACAAATATATAAATGGTCTTTAAAGATAACATTATATTTACTTCTCATTTCTTAAAACTGTTTTGAATAATTTCATTTTCGAATTATTAAACTAAATTTAATATCTTTACAAAAATGTAAATAAAATATAAGTAAAATTATTAAATTAGAAAATCAACTTGTACATCCAACACTTTTTACTGTATCAAAAAACTTAATATACCTTGTGGGGACAATTGATTATTAAAATAATTAAACTATAGCGAACATATCTTAAAATTATATCATAAAATAACTTTTAAAATTAAAAGTAATAAAATGTCACTTTCAGAATTAATTTGGATGTTTATTCATAAAATTAATTAATCTAATTATACTTTAAATTTATATAAAATAAAAGTTTCCTTTTCAGAGCTGAAAAGGACGTAAGCAAGCACATCAAAATTGTAGAGTGGAGCAGAATGGTTGAACGTGAAGGGGTCATCTTTATTTTTCTTTTTTGCTTTATTTTTTTCCTTCTTGTGGACGAACTGGAGAGTTGCGGGAACGGCAATTATTTTTCGTATAAATTTATTTATCAATATCTTTTATATAATGAATAATTTTTTTCAAAATAAAAAAAAATTTAATAATCTATTTCTAGATGTAAATATATTTATTATTTATATATTTAATAATTTTTTAATAATAATTTATATTTTTTACGATTGATAATTTTTTAAAATAAAAAATAAAACATATCCATCACCTTATCATGTATATTATTACTGTTTATATATTAGGAATACGTTTTTTATTTCCTTGTTGGACCATCAGTGTGTTAGTCAATGTTCCGTTTGCTTGATTTTATCTTTAAAAGTGATTTTGTAATTTATTATTTTATAATTTTATTGTAAAAATTAAGTATTTTTAAATTTTTGCAATTGAATATCTAATTGATAGTTTTTAAACATCTTTTAACGAAGTCACTGGGATTAATCACGATCAAAAGTTAAGGATTACAAGTAATTTACTTAATGTGTTGGGTTTGAATTCTGTATTTTTTTTATTATACCAAAAAATATTTTGTAACAATTTTTTAAAGCATTAAAATAGAGTAAATTTTTTATTAAGAATAATTTATTTATATACTTTTATACTTTAATATAATAATTTTTTATTGAATATAAAATTATTATATTACTAAAAATTATTAATTTATATAATAATTACTTAAAAATTATGTTTATTATAATTTTTAATTGATTAATACTTTACAAAAATTTCTATTTATAATTTATTAAAATAAATATTTAACAATATAAATTTAAATTTATAAAAAAATTAATAAAAAATATTATATCTAAATATTTAAATTTATTTTTTAAGGTAAAACTAACATTTTGTATTTTAATTAGAAAATTATAATATCATTAAAATGAACTTAATGATAGATGTTTTTTAACATGTAATAAAATAAAAATTTAAATTTAAAATATCACTTACATTATTTCATCTTCTACCACTGTATCTCATTTTAAAAGTAGAAAACATTTTTTCTAACAAATTGCCCTAAATTATCGTAGCCGAAACAAAAATTAGTGTAATTGCTGGTTCTTTCTGGACTCTAGCACAGACTACATGTGGCTTGAGTTAAAAGAGACTGATTAGATTTATAATTCAGGACTCATTTTCAGAAACATGTGTTCATTGTAGGCCACTTGGCTATTTGCATGGCATTGGCATCAATTCAATTGTTCCTAACTCAATTTTATATTACAAATTTGAATCTTTTCTTTTAAATAATTATATTTTTTTATGTTATTTTTTAATTTTACTTTTACATATTATTTTTGTTTTTATTTATAATTTCTATTTATGTTAAATATTATTTTTTATTTTACTTTTGTTTTAATTTCAAATTTAAACTTTGATTTCCTATAATAAATTAGAGGATATTTTTTAGATAAACAAAAATTTAACATTTAGTACAGTTTGATCAATAATTATATACAAAGATTTAAATCCTGACACATAACAAAGGGATTAATTATCGGTTGTCAAACAAATAATATTTTTGACACATAAAAAATTAAAATTGTTATAATTTAATTATTTTAAAATTAATTTTGGAATTAATTATCGGTTGTCAAACAAATAATATTTTTGACAGATAAAACATTAAAATTGTTATAATTTAATTATTTTAAAATTAATTTTTAAATATTGATATACGTAACAATAAAGTTTACATGCTTTTAATAATTTATTTTTTTAAGAATATAAAGTTGAGTCGTAGTGATAAATTTTATTCAAAGATATCCATATAATTCCTAATCACTATGTTACTTTGTTATTAAAGGAATGATGCTATTGATGAATATATAAATATTTTAAAAAATAATATTTTAAAAGTGTTGAAAATAGTTATAATATTTTTATTTTATAATATTTTATTTTATTTTTTATAAATATTTTAAATATTATAGCATTTAAAATTTAAAAAATAATTAATTTTATTTCAGTTTTAAAAATTATTTATATTTTTTTAACCATACTTGTGTATAATTATATATATATATATATATATATATATATATATATATATATTAATTCCAAGTAGGTGTAAGATTATAATGTGTATGATTTTTTTTAAACCATACATATTTAAAAATTTTAATTTTATATAAAAATATATACATATTCTTATAAAAAGTATATTAATTTTATATTTTTAATATAAATAATTTAAAAAATTATAGTTGAAATGAAAAAAGATACATATAAAAATTAAATTATTATATTTAGACAATAAATTATAAAATTTTCTTTTTTTTATATTTTATCTTATAGTTGTTGTTTGTGATGATTAAGTGATAGTTTCTCTAATGAATCTTTACGTTTACAATTATCTCAATTTTAAGATGAGGATAATCAATCATGTATGTTCACTGTTAAATCAAAGGGATGAGACATTTTATTTAAGTAAAATTTCAAAAGTGTATTAATAATATATTTATACATGTCTATTAATATTATATATATGTATAAATTTTATATACAACCATGTATATTTTACCATCTAGTATGCCAATTTTATCCAATATCTAAATGAATGTAATGAATGCACACGAATTTAATTTACATCTTCTTCTTAAGTTCATATAATAATAGACTCACGATTAGTTTGAGATCTATTATGTTTCATATCATAATAATTCTCATTAATTTAAAGTTTGTAATTTCTGCAATATGTATATGCATGCAGATCTAAATCATCATCACCACTTTATCACAGTAATAGATATATCAATATCCAATTTTTACAACAATAATGTGCACACAACAAATTCAAATCATCATTATCATTTCACAAACTATGAGATTACTCAACTATAATCTTTAGGATCTTATCGAGATCGCTAAGTCTAATTAGAGCAATCTCAATTATAAGGAACAAACTCAAACCATTTGAAAGGATCAAATTTAGCTCACGTACCTCTTAGTCTTAAAAATTCTCATTTCTTATAAAATATAGTTTATTTTCATATAGGTTGTGACCCTTAAATTGCTCAACTACCTTACATAAGGACCTTACAAATTATCCATACATTGATGATTTATAAATTAAACTTTTTATACACATAATGCATGGTCAACAATCCATTTCATTCATCATTCACCATACTCAGTTGACAGTATTGTCTACTTCTGAGAATCTAAGACCTTGTTATCCTCTTTCACATATTAGATAGGTACTCATCTCAAATTTTTCCAACAAATTAAGTATATAACTCTCCACACATTAAATGGGGTTCCTAATCTCCATCCATCAATTCATTTCATCTAACTACAATACACAAATGTGTATTAAATGGACGAGAATGGACTTCTCGTCCATTTATTATAAATATTTATGATCTTCAAATACTTCAAATTTTTTAAGGATTATATTTTAGGTTAAAATACTTTTTTTATTCGCTTCCAAAAATCAGTTTTCTTATAAAAGAAAAAAAAACAATGGTTAGAAAAAATTATTCCTACAATTTTATCTATGATTAAAGAATGATCACACAACTAACATTGCTAGCTACAAGTGTAATCAAAATAGGGTATTCTTCCTCTCAATTAAACCTACTTTAAACAATATTTAACTTTTATTAAATAAACTGGTATACTGAGACATGTAGCTACACTATTCCAACGATTTATGCATATGGTTGTGGTAACTTTCAAAATTCAACACTCTCATTTGCAAAATTAGGAATAGACCTAGTAAAAAATAAGATAAGAAAGAAAACCTAACAATTAAGAATTTAGTTACAAAAATATTTCGAAATGGAAAGACGAATCTTCTTTATACAGAAATAAGACTTCCCAAAATATTAATTATTTTGTTAATAAATAATTATAAAAGCATGTTCAAAAATAATTAAATCTATTTAAAATACATTTTTAAAAAAATTGATACAAATTAATAGTGTAACAAAGCAATTTAAAAATGAATAATTATTTTTAATAATTACATTTTAAAATCTATAATGGTAATAATAATTTTATTAAATTAAAATTAAACCCTTTAATGTAAAATTTTTGGATAAGTAATAATTAAATATTTTTAAAAATAATTAATAATATTAACAAAAATATGTTAACCGTTGCACTAGGTTAGTGGCAAGTGTTTCACAAAACCATATCATTCAGGTTCAGGAAAATTCTTTTTCTTCCCTCCAACGTCATTTTGTTAATTACATGGTTTTTATCTAGACTAATGTAAAATATTCCGTTGGACCCTTTTAGTGAAAATGAAACTCAAGTCTATTTTTTTTTATTATTCCAATTTTATTAAAATTAGAGTTGATTTAAATCATAATTTACATATTTAGTTTGTGTAAAAAATTGAAATACCAAATTATAATTTTAAATTTAATATTTATAACTAATTAAAAATAATTGTAGAACGATTAATAATAAAATAATAATAATAATAATAAAATTAAAGAATGATCATAATAAAAATATTAATGATAGTAATATAAAAATGGTGAAGATAATAATTGATGATAATATTAAAAAAAAAAATAATAATTGTAATAATGATAATAAAAAAAATAATAGTAACAATAATGGTTGACAATAATAAAAATAATGATGAGAATGACAACAATAAAAATGTTGATAATAGTAATAAGAAGATGATAAAAATAATAAATAATTATAGTGTTATGAGAATAGTAAAAATGATAACAACAAAAAAAAATAAAAATAAAAAATAATAATAATAATAATAATAATAATAGTAATAAACATATTAATAATAAAAAGATGATAATATTAATATAATAACATCATTCAATTATAATTATAAAAATAAAAATATCAAATAATAGTCATAAAAATAACGATAATATAAATAATATTAATAAAAATAGTTATAATAAAAATATAATATTAATATAATTTAAAAATTATAATTCATATTAAAAATTAAAAATGTTAAATTTAGTTATCAACATTCAATCTTAAAATTATGATTCCAATTTTAAATTCTAAACCATAAAATTTCAAACATTAAAATTATAATTTTTAAAATCTAATTCCAATTTTAAGCCTCAATTCTATACCAATTTAGTATGCCAAAACAACATGGAATCATCTATCATACGCTTCTACAAAAGAATTGCGTGGTTGATGAATTTTCATGTGATAATTATGTGAGGAGATATTTATATGCATTTATTGTTTAAAAAGTGGCATTTTGCACCTTTCAAAATATAATATGGAAAATATTAGAGAATAACGACGAGTAATAATAATCTATCATTCAACATCGGTTTTAAAATAATAAATATTATGAAAAACTAAGTTATGAAATAAATGATAAGAATAGAAATAGGTTATTTCTATCGTTTTCCTGAAATCCTTAAAAACAAGAAATAAATTAAATTTATAAAATATTTTTATAATTATTAATAAAAATATGCTAAAATAAAATTATAAAAAAAAAACAAACAAACACATTGTAAGTATTTTAGGCTCCGTTTAGAATAATTTTTAATCTTTAATTTTAAAAATTTTTAAAAAAATCATTTTTTTAATTTTTAATTTTTAAAATTATTACAAAAGTAAATCAAATTATTTTATTATAAATTTAAGAAAATACATAGATAAAAATATTAATTCAAAAAATTTAAATATATTAATATAATTTAAATTTAAAATTTTAAAAATAATAAAATTTAAAAAGATAATAATAATAATAATAATAATTTATAAAATAATAAATTTAACATAATTTGTATATTAAATAATAATATTTATTTATTTATTTAATATATAAAATTAAATAAATAATTTTTTTTTTAAATATTAAAAAATAAATTATTATTATTATTATGTTGATATTACAAATAATGATAATGATAGTAATAATAATATAAAATATATTATATAATTTTATATTTATATATTATTTAATATTTATTTTATATTAAATAATATATATTATATTATAAAAATTGATATAAAATAAATTATATTATATTATTATAAATTTATTTTTTGTATATTAAATAATATTATTTATTTATAAATTTAATAAATAATTAAAATTTTTAAAATATTAAAAATAAAATTTAACATTATCATAATAAAAATAGTTAATAATAATAATATAAAAAATTGTAGAATTATAAATATTTAAAATAAATAGTTTTATATATTATTATAATATTTTTATATTATTTAAATTTATTAAATATAAAAATATTATATTATAATAATTATATAATATAAAATTATATTATATAATTATAAATTTAATATAATATATATTAAATAATCTTATTTATTTTATTTTTATATAAAAATTAAATAAATAAAAATTTAATTTTTAAAATAATAAAAAATATATTATTATTATATCATTATTATTATAATAATAATAATAATAAAATGATGATGATATGATCTGATAAATTTAAGAATTTAAATATTTTAAAACTGAAAACAGCATTAAATATTTTTTTTTTATTTTTAAATTTAAATTAACTGTTTTGAAAACATGTTAAAATTTATTTCAAAACTAGTTTTGCCAACCATATTTTATTTTTAAAATTGATTCAAAAATTAAAAATTTACAATCCACCTTAGGGGTTTTCTTTTGTAACTTGATCGTAGGGGTGCCTTATCTTTCTTAGTATTCTTGTTTTCATCCTAAATAAACTATGTTCTTCTATACCCTAAAAAAACAATAGAAACGTAAACGAATTGGGCATAAGAAGAGAACCATTAATTGTTCTTAGGAGATTAAATGAAAAATAAAGGTTCGAGCATTTTCTACGAATAAACCGGCGAAGATGGGAATAAATTGTGCACTAAAGCTGGTGAAAGCTCGATTCCTTCACTTCCTTTTTAAATTTCGAAAATGCATAGAATTATAAAGCATGTCAGCTATATGTTTCTCTTCCAAAAAGTGCTCTGCAGAAACAAGTTCCTGCATCCATATTACTTGCTCTTCTTTGGTTCTTTCGTATATTGAACTATCAAAGCTTCAACATCCTTCCAGAAGAGGCCCTCAACTAAGATTCCGTCCTTAGTGAACCTGCAATCCAATTAAAAATAGACTGATGCATTTTGGTCTCTAAAAAGCAGTGCAATAGAAGCAGGCATACTCATTCATGTTCCTTGTCGAGCATACATAAACTATGGGGTGGGGGTTGGAATATAGAGAAAGAGAAATACCACTCAGTAACACTTTTGGTCAAGTGTACTGATTCATTTGCAGAAATTGATTTTGGGTCCGCGCTTGCTATGGTAAGTGTGTACATGTCAGAAAATCTGGGCAATTTGGAGGAGACTACCAAACCGGTGCTGGTGAAGGATCCCTGTAAAAAAGGGGGGAAATATCTAAGTTGGAATACATGATGATCATAATGTAAGTTTACTCTGTAAAAAAGCATAATTTGATTCGATGACACGGTTCAAAGTCAAACATAAATGTGTTGATGGATGAAATATAACTTTCAGAATAGCAAATACAAAGAATAAAAGAATTAAAATACCTATACCTTTGGTCCGTGTAAAACTCATAACTAAAATAATCAAGTAACCAACTAGTTTGCATCACTGTTCGTGAAACTTCTATTCATATACTTGTGAAAAATGAAGCAATATCCAGCTTAAGACTGAAACCAGCTTAAGACTGAAACCAGCTAAAACCCTAGGGAATTTAAGCACATTTGGGTCAATTTGAATTCCATATGACAACATATGAAAATTTTAAAAATAACATATATATGTTCTATCGACATAATCACCAATTCTCATATATCGGTGCATAGGGCCTAACCCCAAAAAATGCTATAACAGGATGGCTGCTGAAATTTTCAAAACAAATTAGGTATGTGCTTGGTTCAATTTAGCTTAAAGAAATAATCATTTATTTTTACAGCTTCCTTAGAGAGTTTTTGAAACATGAATAATATTTTTTATGCACTAAAGAATTTATAATATAAGCACTAAAAAAACAACACATAAAATTCATGACATATTCATAATTAACAATAAAAGGGCATAGGTTTTAGGCAAAACATCTAGAATGCGGCTGGGACCAGAGGAGGTCACAGTTGCTGGAAATATACTGAAAAGGTCCTCTGGGTGCATGTGCTTTGGGGTTCAGAGGGTGGTAGTGTTTCAAAATAGAGGTCGCCTGATAGACTGCGGTTTTCTATAAAAAGGAGGGGGGTGTTCAAATATCACCTTCTACCCCCTATTCCCCCCCCCCCCCAAAACAACACTATAGCACACAATCGGACACAATTCCAAAACACCTGGCAACAGCACCTCAGTAGCAGCAAAGGCCATTCTGCTAATTAGTTTGCTTTGTTTAACCCGGTGAAAGTGAAAAATTATCAAGTTGCAACTTTTATACAACTAAAATAGAAATTCAACTAAAGGATAAAGAAAACATATTTATACCAGTACATGATACAAAGATCATTGCAGCCATTTCATAACACCACTATATCACATAATAAAAAGTAATTGCTCACGAAACCATAGTTAATTGCACACGATAGTAGAGCGATAGTGCCATTGCAGCGCAGAGTGACAACCCGACACTCCTCTGGAACTTGTCATGTCACAGTTTGATGTTGCAGTTGAAGCAACATGAGAGCAGATGCAAATCGTGGGACTTCACACAGCCGCTATCTGCTATCTGATGGGCATAATGCCCTTTCTGCCCTCTCTATATTTAACCATTTGTATTTTTTATTTTTTTTTTGGGAGGGGATCCTGGGATTTGGTCCCCCAGTTACACTAAACCTATTCTGCAACCTCTTAGGACTCCTTTGTGTGCCTAAACGGTACACCCAGGCCCTGCTCTCTCATTCTCCCCTTCCCTGCCACTCTCTTCTTCTATGACAAACCCTGTGGCCAGAATCCAGCAGTGCAATTCATATCTGGCAAGCATCCATTTGAACATTTTCCAGCAAGTTGAATCTCTTTTCTGTTTTCTGACAAAAACCCATCACTGTTTGGGTCATTTTCTGGCATCCTCTAGCCATTTCTGGCAAGTTCATCACTGTTCAGGCCTATCCATCTCTGTTCCGCAATTTAGGTATAAATTTAAAATAAAAATTCAGCATCTATGTTAGGTGTACTTTGAAATTTTAAAATAGCAGTAATCTCGCTATAGTGTTTTCAAGGCCAACCTGTGCAAAACTGATATTAGTTTCAATTATCAGTCAATTTTGTGTATGGCCCGATTAATACACAAGATGAGCTTAGTGTCTGATGATTATTGAGCTAAAACAGTCATGATCAGATTATGGTATGTATCATAAGGCCCAAACCATGGCACAGTTTAAACAAAAGAAGCAAATGAAAGTACTGGCATCATTGCTCTCCCAGGAGACCAAAAACACAACTGCCAATTTAAACAATAATAAAAAGGCATTCTCCTACACCCCGGTCCCCCCCCCCCCCCACACACAAAAAAAAAAATATAGATATCATTTAATATTCTAATTCTTAAATGTTCTCTCCATTTATTGGAAAGTAATTAAAAATCATCAGATGAAACAAGAATTCAAGCAGTGCACAAAAAGAGGGCAATAGAACTTCTAAATTTTTTTTCCCAATTTGAATATACATTTAAAAGATAACATGAAATAATATTAGGATCAACATGTCATAAAAATCATCACATCATATAATCCTGTAAACATTCTGCAAAGGGGTGCATGACATAGATTATAGGTGTTCCATTGGTACTCAGCAATTTCCAAATCCAACATCAAAGCACTGATATCTTGTTCTGTAATGTTTACCAAACCGAGTGTAGTAGATGATGATTCGGTTATCAAACATTCAAAACAATACAATTATGCAAGTCAAACACAGCATATATTCTCCATAGGTAAATAAAATATCTAGCCTTGAAGACAAGTGACTCGGCTAAGTAAACAGAAACTTACAGCAGGAGGGTAAGTAAACAGAATAGCATTTTTCTCCTTAGTGTATATGATCAGCTGCAAGAGTCCGTTGAAGATTACATACGTGCAAAAGAGTTAAGGTTCACACAGCACTAAAGCAGAATGAATAAAAATTACAAACATCAGCAATGACATTTCCCTTTTGACATAAAGCACCAAACACATTTAAAACAAGGAACCTTGGTAACTTTCAAATGAATGACTCCAACATTTCAAGCTACTTCAAGTGTTTCATTTTCCATTATCCTAATCAGAACCAACCCCCCCCCCCCCCGCCCCACATACACACACAAAAAAAAAACAGATCACACCCATTTCCAAGTACCCTTATTTGGATGTTTCCTCATTCAATTATCCAAACCAAACCGAAATCAAACAAACCAATTCTAAGCCCCCCAACGCAATAAAAAAAACAGGGAAAGGATATAGGGCGATGCAGGCAATGAGAAAATCCTTATTCTCAGGGAACTTCTTTTTGTAAAATTGGGCGAAGAGAGCAATGACGATGATGATGGCCCCAATGAACAGCCTCACATTGCTCAATCTCACGTCTTCCACATACCCACGACTCGTCACCACCTGCAACAACCCGAAATTCGAGGCATTTCAAGTCCAATTAGTGAACCGAAAACGCAATAAAATGCGAAATAAGAGGGGAAAAAAGTTCCAACGTGGAAGAGATCGAAAAGGGGGAAGAGATAGGGTTAGGGTTGAACAGACCTCGGATACAGATTCATCGAGAATGTGCTTGATGGAGTGGTGATCTAAGAGATTGGCCTTCTTGGGAGCTTTGGACGCCATTTCTGATTTCTTGGCTGTGTTCTTAGACTTCGATTGACCCAACAAGGAACAAAAGAAGGCACCTCGGCGTTTCAACCCTTGAATATTCAATAGCACGAGTAATAGCAGTTGCTACTGAGCACTTGCTACTGCCACACCCGGTGCGTAATGCGCACTCACAATCATCTGTCCCCACTTTTATTTTTTAACAAAAAAGTTTGAGAAATATTAACACCTTCCTATTAAATTAATATCAATTCTAAAATTCATTTAATTTTAATACTGTATATTTTTAATATTATCAATTAATTAAAGATTATGATAAAGGTATTTTTTGATATAAATATTATAAAATTTAGTCACTATTTATTGACAATTAATGATTAAATAAAAGTATAAAAAAATATGGACCAGTTTGTTTCCTATTTTTAAAATAGTTTTTCTATTCTTTTGAAAATAATATATTTTAAAATTTTTTAAAACTAATAAATTGAAATAATTTTAAGTTATTATAGTGAAATAACGAGGGTATTAAATTTATAATAATAAATAAATAATTAAAGAA
The DNA here is from genome assembly GCA_037954105.1 of Canavalia gladiata. Lineage (NCBI taxonomy): Eukaryota > Viridiplantae > Streptophyta > Magnoliopsida > Fabales > Fabaceae > Canavalia > Canavalia gladiata. The sequence continues at coordinate 6,405,320 of CM075664.1, read as the reverse complement.
TTATATATCAAAAATAAAATAATATTTTAAAAACAATTAAAAAAATTAATTCTTCAAAATAAAATCAATCACCGCCTAAAAATTATAACGGTTACTAAGAATATTTATTTGACTAAACAAAATTAAAATATGGTAACATTTTTAGATAATAACTTCAGTTTTAAATTAACTGAAATATATGAATAAATATATTTTAAATTATTTTAGTTTAATATATAATATATTTTTTCACATTAAATTTAAGTTAGTTAATGAAGTATAATATTTTTAAAATTTTTTTACAAACTTAATCTTTGTAATAATGATTTTATATTTCACAAATATATTAATAAAATTAAATTTTCAAATAATTATTAAATAAAATTATTTTCATAAAAAATATTTTTAAAATAAATTAATCTTCATAAAAACTAGTATATTGTATTGAAAAGTATATAAAGGGATAAAACATTTAAAATTGAAAATGAAATCAACCAAACACATTACCAAAGTTATGACACATAGGGAATATTTAATTTTATTTTATTTTTCAGTTTTAAAAAAATACTTTATAATTTTTTTCAAAAATGTTTTTAGAAGATAATAAAAAATAAAAATAATACATGAAAGAATGTAAATGACAGAAAAAAATAAAAATAACTTAAAATTATTTTTGTTTCCATTTTTAAATACAAAAGGAGATATTTTTTTTAAAAATAATTTTAAAAATTATACTTATTTAAAAATATTTATAAATCTTAATTTTTAAAAATTAAAAATATTTTTAAAAATAAAAAAATAAGCCATAACATTTATTAATATGACATCAAAACTAAAATTATAAATATGAAATTAATTTTTATTTAATTTACATCAATATTATGATTGTTTAATTAAAATAAAATTTGCTTCAATATAAAAAATTAATATTTAAAATAAGAAATAATAATAAATAAATTATTTATTTATTTATTATAAAAAATCACACAACTTAATAAAAATAGAATAGTTTACATTAAAAAAACTCAATTTTATCTTTATATATTAAATTATAATTCTAAATCTTAAACAAAAATATTTTTCAGAGTCTTTCTCTTCCCATTTAAATTATGTGACTTTTTTTATGTAAAGTAATTAATTTTTTTTTAAAAATCATATACTAGTTGAATTTAAAAATTAAATATTGATACATTAAAGAAAATTCAAAATATATTTATTTTTTGGATAAAATAAAAATTATTATTATTATTTCAATCAATTTTAATTTAAAAATTTTAGATTTTAATATATTAAGCCAATACAAAATTTATGTTATGACTTTAATAATTTTTTAAAAAATATTAATATCTTTACTCTTTTAGTTTGTTATTAATATTAACATATCCTATTATATATATATATATATATATATATATATATATATAATTTGATGGTAAATTTGTCTTTAACTTATTTAACTTTTGTAAATATGTCTCTTATCTAAAAAAAAATCTTTTTTTGAATTTCTAACTTCTATCATTGTTATGTAAATAAGTTCTTAGACTCAATTTCTGTTAATGGAAAGTTAAGTTAGCATATTAAGTGCAAACTAGGATATTAGTTTATCATTTGAAAATTATTTGGATGCCTAAACGATGTTATGTTATCTTTTTTCTTCCTCTAACTTTTCAATAACAAAATATAGCTCTCAATGTCACCTTCACCTGCAAAAGGAACCTAACCAACAATAGTGAATAAGAAAGACAAAGAAAATGTAAAAACATTTCTCTCAATATATCTTTTTCTGTCTACATGTCTAAATAAGTCTTACATATATAAGCTAACATGTCCAATGTATAGTGTCTAAAAAAAGAATGATAAGTAAAGAAATGATAAAAACAGAGAATAGCTAATTAACATGACACACCAATCTTAAATGGTTTTATAAAGTTCTAAAATGAGAAAACCAAATTTCAAAAAGACATTGATTCAATGGGTCTAACAAAGTTTATCATTACTTTGCAAGTAGAGGTGGTAGCAGAGATAATTGTATTTTCCTTCCTCTATGAAATGGATAAGTGAGAGGAAGAAGAAATATAAAATGATGTCATTTAGACACCCTCAAAACATTTTTAAAATCTAGCAAATTAGTTCTAAATTTTTTTAAAATATTTCAAATCCATCCTCACAATATTTTCTACATATCTAAAATAAAAATTTTATTTATTTTGTCTTTAATATCCTACGTCAACATGCAACTGCTCTAACTTGATTTTTTTTCACCATCTTTAAGTTTCAATATGAATTGAGGATTATTTAAATTAAGATTCGAAAAAGAGGTTATTATGGGTTGGATACTAGGTATAAGATATTTTTAGTTCTTGTCCAATTTTTAACAACCCAAGATGTTGATGTTTTGAAAAGAAATTACAACAATGTAAGCTCAATAATCCCTAAAATAATTGAATAATACAAAAGAAGAAGATGACCCTTAAGACGTTGTCTCTTGACCAAGATGAATGAAGAGTTGATGAATGTGTCAAAACGATGTCGTTTTGCCTAATTAACAACCAACTTGTTAATTGTCATCCTAAATGACGTTATTTTGATAACAAGAAAGATTTCTCATAACATTTAACATGCCAACTTAGTTAACAGAAATTGAATATATATATATATATATATATATATATATATATATATATATTTCATGGGGCTCACATGTGAATAGCATTCTTAAACTTTAAGTATAGGCCACAATAAGTGATATTCTCTCTTAATATTAAGGTATCGAACGCTTGAGTGAGGAAGCAATTGAAATAAAATTTTTAAAATTGAAGTTCAAGTTCTTACTTGGCATTCTTTCACTTTTTCTCTGTACATCTTCGTTCAATTTCAGTATAATGCAAATATTATCAATGTGACAGTATTTAACTTGTAATGTTGTATTGGTCCTTTTAACCAAAACGTCTTATTTTTACTGTTTTTACCTGTTAACTTTATGCAAACTTCAGCCTCAACTTTGAGAAATCTTAGGAATTGAATAGAAGGCTTGGAAGGTTTTGGACATAATGAATAAAATTTTCAAGGAGAATGAGCATTGGTATTGTGCTTTCCAATGTCATAAGATTTCTCCTCATAGTCAGGATTACATCGAATTTAGGATTCATGATGTATGTGCATGTTATAAAGATGACCAACTTTAAATTAAAAAAAATAATTATGATATGAGATGTAGTAGATTTCATCCTAATTTTAAATCTATCATAATAGAAACTTAAAAAGAGAATATAGAATAATTTTATGTACACATTTACATTCGTTTGGACCTTAGAGTAGGTTGGTGTGTTAATTAATGAAATATTGTATCCTATATACATATATGTATATGACATTGATATGTTTGTATATAAATAATCTTATTACTACTCATTTAAATTACTATTTAAAAAAAATGTCTCATTTCCTTTTTATTATGGTATGTATATGAATAATTATATTATTTACTGAAGTTTGGAAATGGATCGTCGTTAATAAATATGGAGATGGTTATTGACATGATGCATGAAGGAAAGTCAATCCTCCAAAAATATAGGTTTATGAAATAAAGTTACGATGAAATCCTCTTTTGCAGTTTTATATTTTATAAATAAATCTTATATTTTTAACTTAATAATATAAATCTAGATTGCATATATCTTAAATAAAGGAAACTATGTAAGTTATTTAGAGGGTTGTTACAAATATGATATAAGAATTATTATTAATAATAGATATGTTTTTCAATAATAAATTCTTTATTATTTTTTATTTTTTATTTATAATTTTATTTAATTTAAAATTATTTATATAATTAAAATTTAATATATAAATGTAGATATATCTCATTTACTTATCATATAATTTAACTATATTATTATGTTAATAATAAGATACAATAAATTTAACTATTATATATAATATATTTATATTATACCAACTTAAACAAATTTTTAAGATATAATAAATTAGAAAATATTATATTAATTAAATAAAATTTAAAATAGTATCTTTTAATAAATTTTTAATAAATATAATATTTTTAATTACAACATTAATAAACGGTAACAATAACAACGAAAAATATTCAGTGACAATAACTAATATTCCTAGTAGTATGATTAACAACAATAATAGTTATATAATAATGATAAATAATAAAAGTGAGATCAACAATAATAAAGATAATAAAAATGATAATAATAAAAATAATGATAATAATAACTACATTATTGATGATAATATAAAAAAAAATATAGGAAGAACTATAAAATAATGGCGGTATGAAATCTAATAAAAATTAGGAATTAAAATATGTTATTTTAGTTATATCAAAATTTTATTTTTTTTATTACACAAAATTAGATCTTAGAATTATAAATCTAACTTTAATAGACTTACAAATATCATAGTTAGAATTCATTTCTATACTATAAATTCATATCTTATTTTTTACAAGCCCGCTCTCAAAGTTACTTTTGTCTTTGTTAGATCATGCAAATTCTATTACAGTGAGCATTTAAGTTTATTCTTTACTTATAGTTTTATTATTTTTATATATTATTTTTTAATTCTAAAAACAAAAAATAGTTAAAAAAAATTTAAACAATTTTTAAAAAGGTACTAGCCAAACAAGTTTTGTAATTCTTTAGAATTTTAATTGAAATGTACTTTGACTATAAATTTTTTATTATCATCTAATTATAAATTATCATACCATTAAAATTATTAATTTTATAATAATTATATAAATATATATATATATATATCATATTTTTTAATTAATTAATAATATAAAAATCTTAATATTAATAATGTATCAAAATTAAATTTATTTTTAATTTTTAAAAATTTAAAACTATTTTTTAAAATAATAACCAAATAGGATCCTAGTCTCTTTCCTTTCTTAAGCTATTGTTATTCTTCCTTTAATTAGGTATGATAATGAAATGGGTTAAAGAAGGATGGATTACATGTTCTTAATCCTGACACCACATCCTCACCCCATTCCTATATTGACATAAAAAAATTTCATTTCATACCTGTCTTTTATTTTTATTTTTATTTTAATTATTTTATAATTTATTAGATTATTATATTTTTATTATTTTTTAATCTAACTAATTCTATAATAATAAAAATATTTTTATAATTTAATAAATATATCATGTTAGGATGAAATGTGTATCACTGTTTCCATCTCTAACTCTGCTATTCTGATTAACTTGAATTCTAGTTAATTTAAAATTTTTCCATCAAATTTGAAACTTGAAATGAATATTCATGGATACAAATTTATTTATCATGTTTATTTCTATCTTAAAAATACTGTTATCATCCTTCTCCAATGTAAAAAACTAAGGAACATGTTTAATTCTATTTTTGTTTTTGATTTTTAAAAATTACTTCTAAAAAAAGAAGTGAGAGAAAGAAAATAAAATGTTACAAATAAGAATAGAAATAATCAAAAATCAAAATAGTTAAATAATATTTTGATTTTTTTTAGTTTTAAAAAACTAAGAAAAGATACTATTTTTAAAATAATTTTCAAAAACTACATTTATCAATATTTTTCTTAATTTTAAGCACTTAAAACAAAATCATTTTCTAAAATAGAAAACATGGAAGCCCAAACTCACCATTTCTTACTCTTGCTACGTCTTCTCTTTCTTGCTACGTCTCCTGTCTCTACTTCTTGTCTGTCTTACCTGAGGCAACCCTTCTTGTGTGAGTTTTTTTTTTCTTCTTTAAATTTATTAAAATTTTAATCTCTAACTTATCTGTTTTTTATAAATTAATCCCTTGTTAAAAATATTTCTTGGTTAGTAGCTAACTTTGTTTATCGTATCTTAAATTGATTTTTAATATCATTTTCAGAAAGATTAATTTATATTATTTTAAATAAATAATAAAATTAATTTGTATAATTTTCAAAAATTTGAAAAACTAATTTACATTACGTTAAAAATTAAATTTTTTTTTGTAAAAACTAAATAAATCAAACACTAAAATATTATTAAACTCTTTTTTTCTCTTCATTAAGGGCTTTTCCTTTTCTTTTCTCTTTCCTTTCTTTTTTTCTTACTTTGTCTTCACATTACTTCCTCAACTTTCGTCCTCCTATCCTCACCTTTTCTCTATCACATCTTTTGGATTTTTTAGGCCTTCGTAATTTAAGTAGTTGTTAAACATGTGCTAATTAAAAAAAAAAAAGAAAAAGAAAGCCATACCTCTTTCATAGTTCTGTTGTAATGAAAGATTGTGTTTTTTATATTTTATGCTTGATACTTTGAAATTACATAAATGTTAGCTTTGAATATGCTTGTTAAGTTTGCAGTTATTTATCTAATATGCACTGCTTTCTTTTTACCATTTTGGAAGATGTAATTGGGTTAGGAAAAAGTTTTCTTCACCACCTCTATTACACGCTGAATTCAAGTTTTCGGAATCCAAAATAAGAATGTAAATCGAGAATCTTAATTCTTAAGGGGAGCTAAAAAATTTTTCCCACATGTCTAATATAGTGAAACGCCGTCAACAGGGTAACACGCTCTACTCCAAATAGATGCTAAACTTATGCTCTTATAAGAGTCATGTGCCGTGCGAAGGAAACCTCCTTGATTGAGTTCCACTCCTACCAAAATTGTTAATGTTAATACAACATAAACATACCAAAAATGGATAATTTCATTCATAAATTTCTTCCGGCCTACCAATATAGAAGCATTTGTAATCACATAGGCATTACAGAAATCTATGTGAAAGAAATAGGTCCCAACACCTAGGAAACACACCTAATACTAACCGTAAATCATCCGGCACTATATTTTGATGTTGAAATAATCAGGGTCAAAGTGGTGCAACCGTACGTAACCATCTTCACCTCCACTTGAAAAACTACAAAACAAAAAGAATATGACAGACCAGTAAAGAAATAAAAGAAACAGCTCAACAATTAATCAGAACTCTATCACTAAAGTGCTCTGTTGAGACTCAACTAATAGACATTTCGAGACATATAATTGAAAACAGAATACCAATAAATTTATAATATTTAATATAATGCCAAACAAATCAAAGAAGTGCTACAATTGCAGCGTATGAATTGAAATCACAATACAGTCAGAATAAATTTGTCAATTTACTGTATTGATCTTTCCTCTAGTAGGCTAACGTTGTAATTCGTACGTTGTTGTCTCTTAAAACTCAGTCCATGACAATTGCCGTTATATACAATATAGAGTATCAGTACATGTTCAGCAGTGTTTAAAAGTCCCTTCCAATTTGAAGGGAAAATGATATTATTAGACAACGGACAAACAAATACCAATTTCGTCAGTTTATGATCAATGAAAAAATCAGAACCAGTTTATATTATAGGGTCATTTCATGAAAATGTTGATCTGCATAACCAAATGGTGAGATTTATATTATGTATATATTTACAGTTATACAAAATTTGGGGTTTCGATTGATAAAAATAACCGATCACACCTAGAGGAGCAGAGATGTTTATATTCATAACCATACCGTACATATTAATTATTCATAGTAAAAAGCACGTAGCAATATATTGAGATTTAATGACACATTTTCATCATACAGTTATGTGAAATAAAAGACATATTTTCATCATACATAGTAGAAGGTTTAACATAATCAATTAATCATGGTTGTCAGTTTTTCCAACAAATCAATGAATGGACAGGGTAGAAGTTGTGACGCCACACACAAGGGAGATGAAGAATGGAGAATATACCTTTTTCCATCCGGGTTAAAGGCCAATGCATTAATTGGTCCAAAATGCCCTTTCACACCCCCAATTTCTTCTTGAAGAATCTAAACAGGCGAAAATAACAGATATTAAATAAAAATGCCAAATAAGCAGACATTCAATATCTTTATAGAACTAAAAATAGTATATGAAGAAAACATAAAACCTTATCAAAGAATTTGGCTTCAAATTTGCCAGCACGATGATCAGTAGTAGTAACAGCTGATGCATCCTGACCACCTCCAAGTACCACCTAAACATGGGCATGGAATTCAGAAAACCATACCCCAGCAAGAAGAAAACTAGAGTAGATAGAAGATTTTCAGAGGATGCTATAAACGATGAAATATTTGGGAATGCATTTATTTTATGAATTAGGGAGCAACCATGATATGCAAGCATCATGTTAGTCGTTTAAAGGGAATAAATCTGTACCAAGAAAGAAGGGGATAGGAATATATTTAACCAGCTTCCTTAATTTATAGGGCACCGTTATCCAGGATAAAGACATCAATCAAATAAAGCAGAAGCATAATTACTTGCCCTGATATGAATATCCCAACATATGGTTAACAGACTTATGATGCACAATACATACATGATCAAGAAGAGGCGACATTGCAACTGCATTGACTAGGCGTTCTGTGACATACGTCTTGATAAGAGTCAATGCTCTAGTATCCCAAAGCTAGTTGATAGCCAGAAGACGTTAATTTAAATGGAGAGAAAAATGGTTAGGTGAAAATACCATCAAGCTATGGAGAAAACTAAAAAAAAAAAAAAAAAGAAAAAAAAAAGTAAAGAAATAAAAAGTTGATACCCTAGCAGACTTATCAAGGGAGCCAGTAAGGAAATGTGAACCATCAGCAGATTTAGCGAGTGATGTTACAGTCTTTTTGTGGCCAGATTCCTTGTCTGATTCTTTAAGTAGTTTTCCCGTCTGCAAACAAGTGAAAAGGAATTAAACAATAGCGTTAGCAAATTGGAAAGGAAAGAAAGAAAAGGGATAAATGGAATGCAAGTGAAGTCACCTAACCTCAGAGTCCCAAATGCGAATGACAGCATCTTCACCGGCGCTAATAATGGTGCTGTTCAGGGGTCCCCACATAGCTCTATTTATTCTTCCTTGAGGCCCCTTAATGACAAGCAGAGATTCCCCGGTCTCTGAGAAACGGAAGCATTAGCAATAGGTAGTGGTTGTGACTGTGCAAAGTAAATCAACAAGAGAAAGAGAAAAGAGGTTACGATCGGTGGGATCTCTGGCAATGCGTTTGACATGGATTGCAGAAGGCAACTCCATAAAGGGGTCGGTAGTGATAACAACAAGCTTATCACCGACGGCGAAATCCACAGACCTAGCCGGGGAATCAAAATTGAAGGTGTACAATTGTTGACCGGTTTGCACGTTCCATAGTTTGGCGGTCTGGTCCGCACTACCCGTTATGAGTCGACCCGAATCTCCTGCATCATCATCATCATCATCCATCACTATCAACATCAATATCATATATAATACAGAAAAGGCAGAATTGAAGTTAACGAGGAACTTGCTTGAGACATCACAGCACCAAACGGCGCCGTTGTGGCCTATGTAAGTGCCCAACCGTTCACCGTTGTCGGCAAACCGGGTTGTGGTCTTTAGCACAAGAGAAAAGTAGATCGCCGTCCCTGTTGTATTTGAGGAATGTCAATGGCCCTCTCATGGCCTTTCATCAAAATCGGCCTCATGTTTCTCCTCTATCTTTCTCTGTCGACTGTACTTCTGCTCCGTGCTCACAGTTGGCAACTTACAATTAGGTTCATTAGGTTCGCTTTACAGTTCTCAGTTTCTCATTTTCCCTCGATCACCTCCTTGACGGTTACGGACTTTTTACCCAATTCTCTTTTAACTCTTTAAATAAGTTATAAATTACAAATGTTGTTCCTTCTGAAACTTATCAAAACACTGTAAAATTACAGCACTTTCAGATTTTAATTAATAATGAAGATTAGTTTACAAACATATGAACTAATCTAAAAATAATTTCTTTTACATAAATATAGTGTTATCAACTTGTTTAAACTAAATTAGGATATTATTAAAATCAATATATGCGAGACTAATGTACTTTTTTATTGCCATTTTTGCGCCTATTTTATAATATTTGAAGATAGTTTTGATTGGTGTAAAACAAGGTTAAGACAAGCACATTTTATCACACGTAATTAAACTAAAGTGTCAAATATTATTCCCAGATGTGATAAGACAACTACATTCTAGTGTGAAAAAAACTTGTTCCTTCTTTAAAAACTACAAAGAATATTTGGCTACCCACGACTATTGTGACAATTACATGTTAAAAATATTAATAATGATCATCGTAGCAATAACAAAAATCAATAATAAAAATAATAATAATGGTAACTATTAATGATGATATAAAAACTTAAAAATAATAGAGGCATAAATTTTAATTTATATGATAAATATGAAGAATTGAAAATTGTTATTTTAATTATATCAAGATTTTATATTTTTTTATTGTATAAAATTTCACAAAAATTATATCTTAAAATTATAAATCTAATTTTAACATACAAATGTGATACTTAGGATTATTTTTAAATTATAGATTATTATCTTCGTTTTTACAAGCCCGTTGTGAAAGTTACTTTATTTTGTTAAGTTTCTTACAATGAGCATTTAATTTTATTCTTTATTTACAATTTTATATGTTTTATATATTATTTATAATTTAATTTAAATTTTATTTTATTTTTTATAATAATCTCAATTTTCATTTAAATATTGATGCATTGAAATAAATATGAAGATATATTTAATTTTTAGATAAAATATTATTATAATATTAATAAATATTAATTGATAAAAAATAAATCAACTTAATTTTTAAATTTAAAATTTTGATATATTGTTATAAATCTAGATTAGTTAATGATCTTCATAGAATTCTTAGGAATAATCAATTTATCCGCAACGAATACTAACTATTGAGTTACCATGATAAAAAGAATGAAATTTGTTAATAATAATCTTATCAAAAGATTCTAAATAAAAAAATCTTAATCATACAAAAACATCCTCACATATCACCTTAAACATAAACTCTCTAGAATATTTAAATGCTTTTATGAATATCATTTGTATATCATCAAAGATTATCATTAGAACAGGAAGAGATTATATTTATTATTCTACCAGACTAGATAATAACATGTATTAATAAATTTACATATTATAATTTAATAATTTATTTTTTATTTTATTATCAACCTATAAACACTCATACTAAATTTTTTTGAACAAAGATTGAAAATTTAAAATCACAAAATATGGTATAATTATCATATAATATATAAAGTGATTTAAAATTAATATATAATAAAAATTGAATCCTCAAAAAGAATTCAAATTTTTAAAAATAAGCAAGAATCATTGCAGAATAATAAAAGGCTATAATTTATCTTATTAATATAACATTTCAGTTTGTATTATATAAAGGTTTATAAATAAAATAAAAATACAATTAGAAATATTCAAAATGAGCATGTAATTTTTAACAAGAATAAATTTTCCAACTCAAGAATAACATGATACATTTCTGTTTATAAATATAATTTTTTTAAATATATATATATATATTATATTAATGATATAATACTATTTTTAATGTGAAAAAAATAAAAAATATTTTTCAAAAGTTGGGAAAGGAAGAGTGGTCTCTTACCTCCCGAGTAAATAACAGCGTTCCTTTTTCGACAGAAAATAAATAAATAAAAAATTTTCATAATATATTCAAAAAGTAATGGTTCTATCTTTGATATTAATTATTAATTTTAAAATATTTAGACTTGAAAAATTAATATGCTAAATAAAAGTAATGTTTAGAAAAATATTTTAAAGATTAGATTACAAAAAATAATTTTATTAAAATGGTAAAGTAGAATCACCGAAAAAAATATGGTATAATTAAAAAAAAACATATCCCTTCAAATATTAGTAAATATTCAAATTCAAACAATGTGTGTAAAAATATTTTATTGAAAAATTCAATTTAATAATTTAAATATGTAAATTCTATTAATATTTTATTTTTAATTTAAGAATATCCTCAAACACCTATCAAAATATAAAACAAATTTACTTTCAAAATGTATATCTACAAAATGAAGAAACAGAATTATAAAAAATATATAAATTAAAATTAAAATAAGTATAAAATAAAATATTAAATTTTTAATTAAATTATATATATTTTTTAATTAATTGATATACGAATCATCAATATCATTAATAAGTTTATTCTATTTTATTTACTCAATTAAATTGTATTAAGAATAATTTTAATTAGTTAAATCTAAATTTATAAAGATTCGTAAGGATAAAGTTATATAGATAGTAAATATTGAAAATAAAATACATGCTTAACATAATTTATTATGAGTTAAATATTTTATTTTATTATTATTATTATATTTATAATTTAATTATTTAATTAAATATAATAAAATCTTTAATTAAATTTAAAAATTTAATATTATGGTTAAGATCATAATAATAAAAGATAAATTTTTTAAAATTTATTTCAAATAATTTTTAATAAAATATTAATAATTTAAATATATTAGTATGTATATAATAATTATCTTTATTAAATGAAGATTAATAGATATTATTTATTAAATTATATCTATATATACAGAAAGATATATAATCATTAAGCTTGTTTAGTTAAAAAATTTTAATAGTTTTAATTATTGTTAATTTATTAATAAGATATTTTTATAATGTAATTTTATTAATAAATTAATGTGATTAATTTATTGTCAATTTAATATTAAATATTTTTATTTGATAATTAAATTTTAAAAAATTAATAATTAAATTAATAATTTTTAATTTTAAGGAAAATATTATTATATTTTTAATGACACTAAGAATAAAATAATATCATAATATTAAAAATAATTTATTTTTATTTTTAATAAAATTTTAAATTTCGAATTTTAAATAAAAATTCAGTTACAATATTATGATAATGTTAAAAAAATAATACAAACACATAATAAATTAATAAGATTATTTTAATACGCTATTTTAAATCTCTTGTAATCTTTTACAACTTATAAATATGAAGTTATTTCTTGTAGACACTATCTTCTTGATAAAAAATTTCAATATCTTTAATTTTAATAAAAAGAATTCTATTGAAAATCAAATTTATTTTTAAAATTTAAAAAATTACCTACATAGAATTTCGAAAATAACAACACAAGATGTTTCTTTTCAAATTCAAATTCAAGGTTTCACAAGGAATCGCAAGCTATCGTATGGGGATTACTGCTATGCTATAAGTAGTATGTAGGTCATAGTTTTTCTTTATATTTCTTATACATTGAAGATAAAATATCCAATGAGGAAAAAGACTCTTTCATCCTCTCAAGACTCGCCTGAAGTTGGACTTTCAAAAGCTGAGGTATTATTTTTTGTATTTTTATATTTTTATACGCTTAATTAATATTGCGAAGAGAGTGCTTTTATTACCAGAATTGATTGAGGTTTACAAACTTGTTTATACGAGTATTCAGAGCAATTTCCAATAAGAAAAGCTTAGTGGAAGATAAACCGTAGCCTACGAATGATAGATGAGTCGTTTTCAAGTTGTGATTGTTTGATTTTTTTCATGTTTATTATAAAATAATATAATGATATTAATCAGGTTTACAAACTTGAATTGTCTTGATAAGAACAAGAACGTAATTTAATTGTGTTTCGTTTCTGACAAATGTATATGAGTATTTAGAGCAATTTTAAATAAAATACTTAGTTGAAAACAAATCAGTAAATTAGTTTAGGAACAAAAAGTGAGTCCTTTCTAATTTGTGATTATTTGGTTTTTTTCATGTTTATTGTAAAATAATATAATAATATCGAGGAAATTTTAGTTTTATTTTCAATAAAATTAAAATTTTTAAATTTTAAACAAAGATTTAATTATATTATTGTGATAAGTTAATAAAATTGTTTCATAGAGATCTATCTCTACGTAGTTAATTTTATATATAACCAACGTAGAGATCGATTAATAAAAAATCTAATTTTTATTACATCTATATAAAGCTATAAATCTTGTGATATGTATAAATTATTCAAAATATTAAACTGAGTTTTTTCAAATAAATATTTATTCTATATTGATTGGATAAAATTTTTAAATCCACAATAAATTAATAGAATTATTTTTTAATTTCATCCCAATATTTTTTTATTTTTTTTTCTCCAACTTATAGGTAAAGATGGAGAACGGGTCACCATCGTTAGGCAAATCTCCTGTTAGTTTGCAAGTGAAAATTTTTCATGCTGAAGGCATTGACGAGCCCAGCCTTCACCCTTCGGTTATGAGTAGGATTTATTGCGTGGTCTTATGGGTTAGGCCTAGTAAAGAGTTTTATACAAACGCAGTTTTGGGCCTGCTGGACCCAGTATGGAACAAAGAGGGTACCATCTATCTTGAGAATTACCCTGGTGAATATGCATTTTTAAACTTGGAAGTTGTGAGGCTTAACTCTGTGAATGATCCGGTAACCTCAAATGGTATAGTCGTTGTGGGGAGAGCAAGGATACCGTTGCCAAAGAAAATCAACTCTACAAAATTAGGACGCTTTGGGTTGGTAAGGGTTGTAGAGGGACGATGCAGAGGTGAAGGGCACATTGTACTTTCCATGGAACTCAATCAGCAGGTTCAAACATGAACACATGAACAGTCAACTACTGATACTAAATGAATTTTCTAATTGAAATAGTTATGGTAACGATTAATGAACCCTTTTATTTTTCTTCTGGTTTCCTGTATATTTTATGGCTTATTTGATTACTTGGTTACGTTCTTGTGCTTTGAATTTTTTTTTTTTTTTTGTGATTTGAATTTTTTCTTTGTTGTTAAATCTGTATTCCATGAATATATTTTTAAGAGTTACTTTTGTTTTTATTAAGTTGTACAATTTTTTAAATAATTATTTAATTTGTATTTTTATTCATTTAAATATCATTTTTTACCTTTAATTTATTTTAAATTTTAAATTTTGATATATTATATCAAATTAAGAATATTTTTATTTCAAAAAAATTAAAAAATTTAGATTATTGTAATCTTAATTTAAATTTAAATTATTTTTATTTAATAAAATAAGAGCGGAAAGAAATGAGGAACTGCTTTACCTATTTATCCATATTTTTTTATTTTTGCATAAAATCTAAAATTTAATATTTTTAATATTTATTTTTTATAATTTTAATATATTATTAATGTAAAATTTTTTATACTCTGAATCAATTAGAAATTATTCTGAATGTAATTTTTAAAATAATTGTATAAAATTAATAATTTCTAAGTACATAGGTGATAATGTTTCTGAAGAGCAATTAGATGCTCGTTGCGGCGAATTGTTTTAATTGAATGATTTAAGACTTGTACTCTTAATTTTATGAGGAAGTAGTTTCATAAATAAATAAATATAACATTTATAATTAAATATTAACTAGATCAGGATCAATTAATATTATATGAACATCATCTTTTAATGATATTCATAGCATATGTTTCTTTATATAATTATACTCCTTTTTAAAAAGTTTTAAATAAAAATATTACTTAAAAATAAAATCACATTTTGATGCCTTTCACACATAATCGACCCAAAAATAATTTTTATTTGATTATTTTTCTAATAGTTAGTGGGGGTGTTATTTTTTCCTTTTATGTTAAACTTAATTATTTGTTGTATCATGTTCAGAAAATTGATGTTCAAGAATAAAAGATATGGCTTTAAAATTTTCCTTATTTAATATTTTTTATCCATATTTTTTTTTTACTGATACAGTGAAAATATGTTGTTACTTGGGATGTGAAAAGTGGCTGTGGGAATGCAAAATAAATAATACTAATAAAAATAATTTTTTAATATGTATAAGGATATATAATAAAAAAATTTAATTAAAAATTGATATATTTAATATTATAAATATATTATATTATATCATTTTTAATAAAAATTTATTATACATTAACTTTTATTAAATAATTTAGACATATATTACTAAAATTATAAATAAAAAAATAAAGAAAATAAACATTGTATTCATGCTTAATGAATGATGTGTAAGAGTATGTTTAATAAAAATATGAGAATGGAAGAGTATGAGTTTTTACGGAGTCTTTAGATCACTATTATTAAAAGCGAAGAATACGTAGATTTAGCATAAATGGTGAACAAAAATCGTTAATAAACTAAAGAGCAATAATTAATTACTTACATGATTTATTAATCGATTATGTGTATGATATAATTAATTATATAGTTCGAAGTTAATTATATTAATTAATTAATAATTATAATTAATTAATTATCAAAATGATTGAGTAATTAGGAGAATTAATCGATTACAAAAGACAATACAACACATAAAAGAGAGAACAAGAAATGGGTAACAATGTGTAGCAACCACACAATCTTTTGATAACAAATTTAATTCTTGTTTGAAGCACATCAAAATCTAGAATAATTGTTAACCTTAAAATTTGCTATTATTTTTTAAAAAGCAGATTTTTTTTTTTCAAAATTCTATAATTATTTATTAAAAACAAATAAATTACGAGATGATTGTGAATTTTTTTATTTTTAAATTAAATTTTAAAAAAAAAATCTAAATAAAATATTTTTGAATTAGTTTTTTTACAAAATTTTCAAAATAGTTAGTTTTTTTAAAAAATTTCAAACATAGTTAGTTTTTTTAAAATTTTAAAATTATATAAGTCAATTCTTGAAATAAAAAATTAATATTTATATTTAATTTTGAAATTATTTTTTTAAAATTTTAAATTTATTTATTAAAATGTATAACCGTTGTAATCACCATATTTACTAATAATAATAATAATACTAATTATTATTATTATTATTTTATTATTATTATTTTAATTTTTATTAATTCTAATTATAATGTTTTATTATTTTAAAATATTTTTTAAAATTTAATTAATATTTTTTAACAGATTCCTAATTAAAAGTTAGAATAAAATAAGTTGATTTATTTAAAAAAAATTAAAACTATAATTTAAAATTAAAAAAACTGAATTTAATTTTTTAAAATTCAAAACGAAACTGAAAACTACTTAAGAGCTAAAAATTTTAAAAGTGTATTTATTAATAATTTCCTTTAGAAACTAATATTATGGGAGGAGTAGTTGCATGATTGCATTGATGAATGCATCCGAGTTCAGATAGAAATGTTGTCTCGTCGGGGAAGGTCATTTTTGGGAGTGAACCTTTCTAAACAGAAATCAATAGTGTAAACTTCATCTGGCCCAAGTATATTTATATTAACCGGAAGCAAATGTAGTTAATGTGAGTTCAATTTTGCAGGCAATGGTTTTCTGGTGGTTGTTATGGCTGAATACAATAATCGTAGCCAGGAATATTTATGGATTATATATCTAACTCCAACCATATATAAGCTTTAACTTCTCCTTGTGGACAAAACATGCTATACCCAACAATTCCTTTCTCAACATCCATGTGAAATTAAGCCTTTCAATTTTGCTAAGGCAAAATACTAAGATCAATGTTCTCCGTCCATCCCCGGGTAGCGATTCAACACTTTCCTCGCGCCTCACCATGTCTTTTCAATGAATCCAACTCCTATTTTTCAATTCATGTTTGCCTTTTCGGGTGAAAACTATTTTAACTGATACGTCACATATTTGGTAATATACAGTAAGTTATATCTACCTTTATTTAAGCAGTATGTGAATGTTATCATTTGTAGTTACTTTTTTTTTTTTATCTTAATGAATACTGAAAGTTTTAATTTTATGACATCTTTATAAAATTTTTAATGATTTAGCTTCTTTAAAGTATATTTCTTTACTTTAAAGATGAATTCAAAATTCGACGATTGAAATTATAATAAAATTATATTTATATATAATAATCTTTAAACTTTAACTATTAATTTTTAAATTAATGATCATTATTAATACATTTATTCTCTAAAATATATTATTTCATTTTAAAGATATTTAATTTTTAAAAATTAGTTATTATATTTTTTTATTCTAATATATATATATATATATATATATATATATATATTTCTATTTTTCTCTTTCGACTATATTAGATTTTACATCTAATTTTTTTTCTTATTTCTCCTATCACATCCACAATTTTCCTGTTTTTTAAAGCTATTCTCATGTGTATCCCCACGAACTTCTTGTTTCCCATCATTTGATGTTATACAGCTTGCGAATTTCTATGGGTGGATGTAAGTGATGTCTATATTGGATATCCACGATCTCAATTATTGTTGAATTTATGTGTGGATTATTTTTTTTATATGGTTGATATTTATACAAGGAAACAAATTCGCTGATCTAAGTGATATATAATAATAATTTAAATGTGTCAAAGAAAATATTGAAAATGTGTTTCTCAAGATATTGTTGCCAAATAGAAGATGAGAGAGATTGGAGTAAGTGGAATAAGGGTAAAGAAGTTAAATAATTAGTACAGAGTAATAAGCTAAAATTTGTTATTGCCATTATAAATAAATAAAAAAGAATAGAAGAGGAGGGATTTTGTAAGCATAAGGGGAATTTTGTAAGCATATTTAGGATGTACAAAGTATGATAAAAGATAAAATTCTAGGAAAAAGTTGAAAGAAAACTTATAAAATTAATCAGTAAATAAAATATAGATAACAAATAGTTAAATATTAATTTATAACTTGATAAATGTGTTATATTTATTTAATAAAAATATATTAAATTTTTATTTCTTTAAAATTAAAAACATGTTTTTTAATTTCTTGTATAAGTAAATTTTATGTAGTAATTTCTAAAAAAAAGTAATTATTTTTTATATTTTAAATTTTTAGTGATAAAATAAAATATTTTATATAAAAAAATAAATTTAAAATATAGCTAAAATGAATATTAAAATAATAAAACAAAGAAGTAATGTTTTATAACAATAATATATATAATTTAATATTTGAAAATAAATTAACAATATTATTATTAAAGAATAAGAGGGTATATTGAAATTTCAAAAATAAGTGGATAAACAAAAATTATAAAAATATCATGAAGATAAAAAATGAAAAAAATCAGCTAAAAATTGAAAAGTTGAAATACTATAACATAAAATTTCAAAAAAATTATTATAATTTAATTATCTTTTTATTTTAATAATTTGTCAGTTAATAATTTAAACTTTCATTTAATTAAAAATTGGTGTGAAATACATTCTTAGCAAAAGCTTTTCATTTTACCGTTTTAGGATTAGTGCATGTTTTGTTTAATTTTTTTCTAAGAAATCTAGTTATAAAAATTTGTTTTTAATTTTTAAAAACAAAATAAGTTAATTAAAATATATTACTATTATTGTTATTATCATTATTATTATTTGTTGGAGTATTCTAACTTTTATATTTTGTAAAAGATATGTAATTGTTTGACATTTTTTTCTTAATTGTAACCTATTTGAAGTTAATATAATTACAACACTTGTGTCGATCTGATCAAATAAAGAAATTAAATCAATTAGCAAAAATCCAAATTCTAAAATTAAATCAATCTAGAAAACTTATTCATATGTATAAAATTGCTACATAATTCTAAAATTCCAATTTTAAAGCCAGTATATAATTATATGTGTATCGAATAGGTGAAATATAATTTCAACCCAATGCAGCCATTATTCTATATTTAGATTTCGTTTTAAAAATATCCCAATGTCCTACTCATGAACTATCTTAATATTTTGTATAACTAGAACAATCCAGCACCGCCTACAGTTTTTAATGTGACGGATTTGATATGCTTTTATTTTATCGTATAGCATGAGTTGTTAACCGTAGAAGACACAAAATCAAAAGAAAAAAAAAAGAGAACAAAGGCAAATGTATAAAAACAAAGAATAAATCTAAAAAAACATAAAACGCAAGGATGAAGTGCTGATGAAAACAAGATTAAGACACAAAATTAATGTGATTCACTTAAGATGGGTTACATTCACAAATGGAAATTCCACTTGATTGATTTAGAACAAGTGAAAGTTGAAAATTAACCAAAATATTCTCATAAAGGAATGCTCAATTCTTGAAGAAAATTATACTAATTAAGTTTTTATTAAAAAAAAAATCTTACAAGGAAAAGCTCTTATCTCTTCACCTTCTCTCTCCAAGTTTTGAAAGGTAAGATTAATATATATTGATCCAAGATATAAATAATACGGTCCAAAGAAAATCTAAATTATTTACAAGGTCGTTTACTTATTTAATTTAATTGAAGTAAAGGACTGTATCGGTAAGACCTATCCATGCCTAAAAACAGCTTTCCAATTGTAATACAACATTTTTCTCTAAGGACAAGGTATATCCACACACATAATTGCGAGTTTCCAACCTGATACAATTGAAGCTTTTTGAGAACAAGGTGTGTGCCCACATCTAATCGTATGATATCTAAACTACTAGAAGTTCTAAAAAATATTTGGCATATTCACACCTAAAAACAAAATGCACAATCTTATAATTTAAAATTGTCCAATTAATTTTTACCTTCACCTTACATTCTTTTCTATTTTTTTATCATTTATTATGTATACCATTTTTTTCATTATTTTTCTCTTTTTACTTAAGCTGTATACACTTAATTAGAGATGCCAAATTATTAAAATGAATAAAAAAATCGTTTTATATTATTTGGATAATATAATAATGTCATGAGAGATGAAAGATATAAACCATTCGGCCTATGAATTTTGTTTTTGCTTCTTTTTCCTCCTCTAGCATTATCGTGTCCAAATTAAATCTCTTAAATTGCTAACGTTTGTTCTATTAAGGGAAAAAGGCACTTTGGTAAACCAAGAATGCTTATTTCACACTTGGGAAAAAGGGATATAGAATGGGTAAAGGAAAGGCGGAAAAAGAGAAAAAGAACAAGAGATATGATGAAAAAATATAGAGTTAAGAGACCCATTTTAATTGGCATACTTTTTCACAATATTCCACACCACAAGAACCATAAGTACACGAGAGCTTTTCTCAAAGAGCGGAGTTTTATTCGTGTGACTAAATTTTGATTGATTACAATGTACCTGCTTAAAATGGGGGAAAAAACCTGTGTTAAGCATATATTTCCAAATTCACTCCTCATCTTTTGTTTGTTTTGTGTATTGGGTTATCAATTCCGGTGTGAATGTTTTGGGCTGGCCACTGAGCAGACATATTCATCCACAATGTGAATAGACATGTTATCGTTGTTCGGCTTTGACTATATGATTGAGTGTTTGATTCAGTGCGAAGTGCACATAGCAGACCAAAATCTAATGCCTAGGGACACACATGAAGTAGGCTTATCAGCTACTTTGAGTATTCAACTCAATTAATCATCCACATCCTTACAATACATTGTACTCGTTAGCCCACAATAGTGCATCTTTCTTCTGTGTTCTGACCCAATTATTGTCAACAAAGAAACGTGAGAATTTAGACACTCATACACGACAGGGAAACCCGGGTGCGGGTGAAATTGTGGTGAACATTCAACAATATTAAGATAATGGAGTAACGCTGTTTATACACGCACGCACTATAAAAAACATTTTTTTTAATAAATAAAATTATCACAATATTATAATAACTTTTATAAATATAACTTTTATCTAAAAAGTAATTTACTGTATAAATTTTAAAAATTTATTACGACAAATAATATGTGATGTATATTGATAATATACATATTTTATCTTAATAAAATTATTTTTATACTAAAGTATATTGTCAATATATAATTTATACTAACAATTTTTATTTTATAAAATTTTATACTAATAAAAATTATTTTCCACCGTTATTTTATAGTGACATTACTTCATATTCCAAAATTAATATGTTTTTGTGTTACAAGTAGAAATTTTTAATAAATATTTTTATTTAAGAAAATATAATAATATTTTAGTAATAGGAAGAACTAATTTATTTAAGAATAATTCATATAAATTTAATTTTTAATAATTTTTTAAAATTATTAAATTTTATTAATCCAACTATTAAATTAAAAAATTATTATATAGATAAATTTACAAATTTTTAAAATAAATTTCATTTAATATATAATATATATTTTTTAATATACATTGAATCAAATTTATTTAATAAAATATATTTTTTAATTTTATAAATTTAATCTGTACAATAAATTTTTTTAATGTTAACATTTAAATTTATTAAATTTAATAATTTAAAATTTATTAAACGAAATAATTTTAAGATAAATTATTGTTATTATAATAAGTTGATTTTTTTATTAAACTATATTTCTTTATTTTAGTAAGAGGTAAATATATCTTTTAGTTTTTTAAAAAAAATTAAATTTTTATTTTTATTTTTCAATTTTAAAATATTTGATTTAAATTTTGTAATTTTTAAAATATTTTAATTATATTAATTGATGTTAACTCATGTTAAATTAAATAAAATTAGATTAAAAAATTAATATTTTTAAAATGTTTTAAATTAAAATTATATAATAATAGTTAATTTATTTTAATTCAATATAATTTAAATTAATATTAAATACTATAGTCAAAGTGTTTAAATAAACAAAAAATCTAAACTAAAACTTTTAAAATTAAGAGATAAAAATTAAAATTTAATTATTTAAAAAATTAAAAATTAAATAAAGTTTAGATTAACTATTATAAAAAATTAATATTTTTAAAATGTTTCAATTAAAATTATATAATAATAATTAATTTATTTTAATTTAATATCATTTAAATTAATATTAAATACTATAGTCAAAATGTTTAAATCAAAACTTTTACAACTAAGAGATAAAAATTAAAATTTAATTATTTAAATTTTTTTTAAATATATTTAATCATTACATTAAATTATTTCTCATTCTATTTAAATTAATAAATTATTAATATTTTCCTACTTATGAAGTGATAAATGATTTAAAACAGACTAAAATTCGTAAAATAATAATTATTTTAAATTAAAAAATTCTACGTAATTCCATTGTCTAATTGTAACCAGGATCCTGGTTCTACGTATACTTACACTCTGATTTTGCTGCTCTGTATAAATTAACACAAGATAATGTATTTGGTGCTAACGTGGACCATGCTTTGTTGATGATAAATTCAACTTCAGAATATGTATTGTTTCGTATACCCAACCAGACAAGAGTAGTTGAGTACCAGAAAGGAAAAAATGGTTCATCTAGAACATCATACACGAAATGACACATATTGACCAAATAACAATGAATTACTTCCTTTATTTGTTTATCTATTGTGTGAGGCTCTATACCATATAGTAACAGATAATTAATTTTTTTTTTATTAAAATCATTTATAATCTTTTATCTTCTTTGTTTATTAATTAGACATTTTATATAATATTATTTCATTCTCTCTCTTGTATAAAGATATACTCGGAAAAAATAACGATATCATTTAAAATTTGAAGATATATAAATAGAAATAATTTTTTCTTTAAAACTAGCAGATAAAAAAAAATTCATAAAGATACATTATCCTTTTAAATCACTGAATTGGTCTGTAGATAAAAAGTTTGTGATTAAACAGTGTACATAAAAATTTTGAATTCAAATCTTGTCTTTTTTTTATTGTACATTAAAAAGAATTTACAGTATCCTTTATATTAAATAAAACATCTATTAATTAGTCCTCCGTGGTAAAATAAATTGTTTCAAAATTAATATTTTTTTGTCTCAGACTATTTACCGCAATTTATATTTTTTTGTTGTTTGTGATTATGATATATGAATTAAAAAATTATTTAATACTTTATTTTCATAAAATTATCATTTAATATTTTATTATATATTTTAAAATTTAAATTTAATTTTTTTTATTTATCTCTTTCATTTATCTATTTTCATAATTAATTGGATAAAATAGTGGCTGTTCATTAATATTGTAAAATGATAAATAAATTTTAAAAAACTGTTAAAATGATGAATAATATAAAATGGAGAGTATTTGTTTATAATTAATAACCAAATTTTTAAAAATTATTAATTACACCAATTATTATGATAAAAATTACTTTTTTTTTATAAATTTTCCATATTAAAAAGGTTTGATGCAATTGTAAATTTATTTAAAGTATTTAGATTAAATAAAGGAGGAATTGATAAAAAATAATATTGGACAAATATTTATTAAATTATTTGAAAAGTCAAAACTTGGTTAATATTTACTGTTAAGTCTTTATATTAATTTTTTTTATAAATCTAGGAGTTTGCTAACACATAGTCAAATATTCTAAGAATATAAATTAAAAAAATTTAAATAATTTTTATTATAAATATGATGAAATTATGTTGAAAATTATCATATAAAAATTATTGGTAATATTTTTATAATTATTTTTATTTTTTAATTAGTATCTTAAAAATATTTACTAGCGTTTTTTACAAATTTAATGTAAGTGCTAATGCAGTTATCTTAAAAATAAAAATTGGTTATTTTTTTATAGGAAGTTTGGCATAATTTTTTTTTACAAATTATATTTTTTAGAAGTCATATTTGATAAGAATATTAGAAACGTATTTAGTATGTTTAAAAGATTTATGAAAATATTAGATTTTTTACCTTCTCTCATACAAATGTTTTAGTGAAAAATATAGTTAAATTTTTTTTTTGAATATTTTTAGTTTCCTATTAATATTTTTCAAATATTTATTCCAAATAAAAAATAAATTAACATTTTTAAGTTAAAATTTAAGTGAAACTTAAAAGAATCTTTCTTTGGTAAGATAACGTTCAAGCACAGTTTGGTGATTATTTTTTTGTTCTTCAATTAAATCTGTTACTTAATGTGTGTTGAAATTTAATGTCAACTTTTATTGAATGAATTATTGAAATGTAACTTTAATTTTGATTAGAAAATAATATTAGAAATATGTATAAATTGTACCTAAATTGTATCCTAACCCCTTTACCGTTCATGATAATAAATACCTTTAAATGGGATAAATTGCTACTTGTAAAGATAAAAATAAGTAAGATATATGCTCAACACGCATGAATCTTGTTGAAAAGTATTGAATACTATTGATTATTTTTTTGGTACAATACCTTTTTACGTGTTTGAAATTGTATTTTTCTGATGTTTAAGAGGATAACCAGATTGATCAACTCGAAATTTCTTTGGATCATTAATTAAAGACTTGACGAGGCATCTGATGCAAAAGACGGCACTGAAGGGAACTAGTGGGTTTTGATCTGCGAAACTAGCAAAGCGCACCAATGTAAAATAGATACAATGATCCATATAGGAGTGTTTTTTTTCTTTTAAATTATAGGTATTTCAAATAAAATATTTATACATAGATAATAATTTTTTAAAATTTAATATATTTATATATCTAAATTTAAATTTAAAATTTTAATTAAATTAGATCAATTCCTCAATTTACATGGTAAAGATATAAGGTTTTAAAATATAAAAAATATGTATAACTAAGTAATTTTACAATATTAATTAAAATAGTATTTTTAAAATATTATTAATATTTTTTATCATATTTTTTTATACACTTTTACTGTAACTTTTATTTATTGATTTTTTAATTTATAATATCTTTTAAATATTTGTAATTTTCAAGATAATCGTTAATGTAATAAATTAATTATTTTATTGTTAAAATTAAAGTCAAATAAAATGCATGTCCAAATTATGTTGTGTTTTTTCCATTCTGTTCTAGCGTTCTTGAATTATGGGACTTTAGGACAGAGGAAATCTACCTGTAACATTTCAATGCTGTAAAGGATTATTATCAAATTCAATTCACAATTTAGACATCTAGACAAGTTATATCGTTCAATATTTTTAATTTTTTTATAATCTGAAAAACGATAATAATTAAATTTTGAATCTTTATTTTAAATTACTTTAGTTTTTAATTTCCATCATTAGATTAATTTTAACAGTTTATTTTATATTTTTAATTAAACTAACATATTGTATTTATTATTTTTTTGAAAATTTTAAAAGTAACTATAAAAATATAAAAAATGAATTTAAAATAATATTTAATATAAAAATAATACTTTTTAATATAGTTTGTAAATATGTTTCAATTCGGATAACATATGAGATGATAAATAAAAATGATATTTAACAGAAAATGGTTTTGCTAAGTAATGTACCAAAATAGTCTTCGAAATTATAAATATCGATCTATTTAGATTCTAAAGTTGTAAAATATTATTATAATCATTATTTTTATAAAATTAAAATGATCATTTGATAATTTATAGACTAAAATGAAATGTTGGTCATTATAAATAATAAATAATAAATTGATTGGTTTTCAAAAATTTAGAGACTAATTTAATATAATAATATTAGTTTTATTATATAATATAAAATATATTAAATACAAAATTTAATAAAATAATTTTTTAATATTTTTATTAAAAAATATTTGTATTAATCTAAATGTTGATTCTTGTATATTATTACGATGGTTATGTATGAAAAATTTTAATCAATTTAAATATTTGTAACTATATAATTTAATAGTAACTATTTATTTATATTTTAAATACTATATCATATGTTAAAATAAAATATAATAGTATAAATTTTATTTTATTTTATGTAAAATTTTGTAGATTTTATCTATTATATAAATATTTTATCTTTAATAGTTAGATTGATAATTTTAAATGTCAAAATTGATGAGAGGATACTTTCCACAACTTTTTATTAAAAGAGAATTTTATTCACTTAACTAATAAATTTAAAGAAATCTTACAACAAATTAAGTTTACAAAATCTTATAATAGAATTTTAATAATCTAATCATAGCTTTATATTATTATGATTATATATTTATATATATATATATATATATATATAATTTTACATAATTTAGATGTTTATATGTTTAATATTTTATAAAAATCTTATTATATATATATTCGATAGATAAAATAAAAAATATATGAATGCACTATCTATTTAATATTTTTTAAATATATAAATTTATTTTATAATCATTAATAAATATATTTTAATTTTATAATAATAAAGCATCAATTTATTTTTAATTTTCTAGATTTTATCTATTATATAAATATTTTATATAATTAGACGATACTTTCGACAACTTTTTAAAAGAGAATTTTATTTACTTAACCAATAAATTTAAAGAAATCTTATAACAAATTAAGTTTACAAAATCTCAAAATATAATTTTAATAATCTAATCATAGCTTTATATTATTATGTCATATATATATATATATATATATATAATTTTACATAATTTAGATGTTTTATAATTTTATAAAAATCTTATTATATATATTAGATAGAGAAAATAAAAAATATATGAATGCACTATCTATTTAATATTTTTTAAATATATATAAATTTATTTTATAATCATTAATAAAAATATTATCAATATAATTTTTTTAATATATTTTTATCCATTTCCTCAATAAAATAACACAATTTCATGAAAATTTTATTTATATACTTATGAATTGAAAAATATTAGATACTTAAACTTTATTAAAAAAATTGGTAAATAGAGAAAAATTATTATAAATAAACATTTTCTAATTAAAATTTATAAATAAAATATGCTTAACTTTAAAATATTTCAATTTCATGTATATAAGAATAAAATTATAAGAAATATTTAAATTTCTATATTTTTTATTTTGGCATCACTAAGAACTTAGAATACATGTTGTAAATCAATTCTGACATCAGTGGGGACGTGAATACCTGGGCACTTGAGAGTTGAGATTGAGACTAAGAAATGGAAAACATTGTGTAAACAAAATTTTTAGACAAAATCGGAGTTAAGGCTAATTATTTTTAATGCTAAGTACAAATTGTTTAATTGATTGTTAAAAAATTTATAAATATAATGAAAATATATATTCAAATTAATTTTAATCAAAATCATTAAGATTAATTTAATGGTCAGAAATTAGAAATTAAAAAAATTTATAAATATAATTTTTTAATTGATTATTAAATATAATAAAAATATATATTCAAAATAATTTTAATCAAAATCATTAATTAAGATTAATTTTGTGGTCAAAAATTAAAAATTAAAATAATTTAATGAGATTGTAAGTTCAAATCTTAGAATTTTTACATTGTATAAAAAAGAATCTTAATAAAAAATTTATATCAAAACATATATTTACGAAAAATAAATTCTGAACGATAAAACAAAAAACTCAATCATTCACTGCAAAGTTTTGCACTTGACATTTTCTCCAAGACGTACTATGAAAAAATATGATAGTAGCTAGTTGAGTTGATCAGTCATAATCTAAAATAAACTACAATTAACGTCACAATCAGTAAGCTGTTAACAACAACAAATTCATATTTTCTGCAGAGACCAAGATTCCATTATATAATCATCTATTGGGTTGGTTAATTATGGGGGCAAAGTTCATCTCCCCCCAAGCCGCAGTCCAACCCCGAAGGAAAAAATAAAATAAAATAGCAATATAAAATTAATGGGTAGCTCGTCCACCAAGCACTTGTACTTAGTATTATACGCGCAGTTATTAGAATAAAATTCCAACCGATCGAGGCAACATACATAATGCATGCATTTGGAGGGTGCATGCGTGGTTGTTCTTATCTTTTTATGACAAAATATATTTCTTTTTTAGAAGACACATCCACTAAAAAATAATAATTCTACAAAGGCTACACTGTGCATACTACCGTAGCCATCTTTGAAACTTTGAACTCTAGCTGCAGCTGCAGGAGTCGGTGGGTGGTGACCGTAAATGACCAAGTTCAAGTCACGTATATTCATCATCACTATGAACCATGGAAATTGGCCATAGCATTATAGGTGGGGAATCTACGCCAAACACAAGATGGAATATTAATGTATACAATGCAGTTGATCATGCATGCACTCCCAACTTTTCAAGAAAATAACTCATCGCCATACACAATCAACCTTCTTCTTCTTCTTTGCAACTACTACAAAGGAAGAGAAATCAACTACTCTTTCTTGTTCTTATGAATTTAATATATGCTGCCACCTATACCAACGGCTACCAGACAAACAAAAGGCTAGGCTTTCGGCTTGCTATTGTTTTCGTTAGTAAAATATATATCCTAATGAGGTTAAGATGTGAAACAATAAAGACGGAATATGAATGAAAGAAACATTTTAGCCAAAACATTGCAAGAATATTCATGCTTATTCTCAAAAGTTAGATGAAAAGCTTTGCATCCAATTCTATACACATTTCGAACTAATTTGATTATCATGCTAAGAAAGATAGAATGTGATTGATGAGTTGATACAAAAGAAAACTTTATCCTATTTAGTCTATCCACCTTTCTCTCTAGCTCAAAAGTTATCAAAAAGTTAGAAAAATGAAGAATATGGTAGAATTTTTTTCTCCCCTCTCAGCCATATCCCATGCAATGCCTTTGTTTTTATCCATATTCTCTACGAACCCCTCTATTATCATCCTCCATTATTACCATTTTACCACTACATTATGATCACACACTATCATTCCCAACATCACATATTAATTATTACATTTATTATTATTAGTAGTAGTTATCACCATCATTATAACTACATTTATATATAATTGCTATCATGCACATGTAACCTCCTATTTTTATCACCATCCATCTTTTATAAAGATAATTTTATTATTTACTTATAATTTATATGTAATACTATTTACTATAATTAACTCGGAACAAATACTGTGTCTTTATGAGAGATCTATAATTAACTCTTATCCTGTTTATCGTAATCATTTATTTGGAGAACCAAATAAGATCTTCGGACTTGTTTAGAACAGTAGAATTAATAAAGGAAAAAAACAGCGTTGAAAATATGAAAAAAAATATGACGCTTAATTTTAAAAAACATTTTTTTAAAAACATTTTACATAAAAAATAATAAAAATAAAAATAGTTATTTTCTATTTTTACTACTTTCAAAATTTTAAAAATAAAAAATAAAATGAAAACAACATAATATTTTCATAAATAAAAGTAAAAATAAAAAATATTCTCTAAAACTAAAATAAGTGTCATTTTATTTTTATTCTATTTACTATTTTAAAGTTTTATATTAAAAATAGAAAAAACAAAAAAATTAAATAAAAATATTTTTTATTTTTTCTATATAAAAAATTAAAAATATAAAACAGAAAATATTTTTATAAATCAAACATCATATTAGATGATATTTGGTTTCAAAAAAATATTCTTTATTTTTATTTTTATTTTATTTACAAAAATATTATATTTTATTTTATTTTATTTACTACTGTAAATGTTTATAATGAACATAGAAAATAAAAATAAAAAAATAACTATTTTTTATATTTTTTATAAAATATTAAAAATAAAAATATTTTTTTTCCTAACTAAAAATTATCTTATAATTTATTGGATGATTTGAAAGATAGAAAGAAAACACATAGAAGGAAAAGAAATAAGAAAATAAAAAGTAGAGTGAACATAAAATAAAAAAATATTTAAATAGAATGAAAAGAAATATTGGTAGTATAAATTTTAATTACATATATTTTAAAAATATAAAATTTAATTTTAAAAAAATTACTATATTTTATTAATATATTTTTTATTTTTTAAAAATATTTAATATTTTAAAATTTTAAATAAATAATTAATTAATTAGCTTTCTTATTTTTTCTCCTATTGAGAAATGAAAATATTTGTATGAATCTTATAAAAATTATTATTTTTTCTTTCATATAAAACAAATATAAATAAAAAAGAAAAAATAAAATCTAACTAATTTTAAAAATAAATTCTTTTTCTTCTAATTTTTTCTATCCAAATAAAATGTTAAACAAAGTGTTAATGTTTATGTTTAGATGAGTTTGTACTCAGAAGTAGAAAAAATAAGTGTGATCTATTTAAAGAAAAATTTACTTTATCCATAGCATGATTTTGACTCGGAGGGACATGAGATTTTTTTATATTTTTGTTTTTTATAATATTTTATATGATAAAAATGAAAATATTTTTTAGTGTGAAAAATATTATAATAATTTTTATTAAATTAATTTTTTATATAATTTACTTATTTTTTATTTTTTACTTATCCAAACAAATAAAAATAAGTTTTCCTACTTTTTTTTTATTTTTATTCATACAAATAACACATTTTTTTAGGTATTTTTTATTTTCCTATTTTCTTATTTCTAATTTATTTTTTATTCAGATAGAGCTTAGTGTTTACTAATATATAATAGCAAAAAAACAAATCATAAACATCCAAGGTGGATAAACCTATTTAAAGGTTCGCAAAGTTCTCCCACAAGCGATTACAAGACTCAAACTCAACAAACTTATTAGATGGAATCTAACTTTTTGTCAACTTGATCCTACAAACGTTAATGGCAAAAATTATTAATTAAACACCCCCGAAAAATGCCGTAATTTATATTGTTCAATGATTTAATGTGGAACAATGCAACAAAAAAACGGTTAATATGGTACAAATAATTCAGTCGTCCAAAAGTTAACAATAATATCAACTCATCTTAATAAAATAATTGGACCCAATAATTCTAAAATTAAAATATGAGCTTTTGAGATTTTAGGTGAGTGTTAAAAGTCATATAGCTTTTCATTAATGATGTGAACACTTAACGAATGTTTTATGCCGCGTTTAAATTTTGAATTACTCATAGATTGTTTGGATGACAAAGGTAATAGAAAAAAAAATCAGGAAAAAATAATAAATAATTTGAATAAGTAAAAATATAAAGAAAATTATTTAAATCACACTGTTATCTGAACATGTGAATAGGACTCCAACTTCATTCTAATTTTGATCAAGAAATTTGATTAATTAGATTTTAAAAAATAAACTTAAACTTAGATTTATAAAGATAATTAAATCATATTATAATCACACTGCTTTCATTCTAAATTTATTTAATTAATTATAATAATATTGTAATAATTATATTAAAGCTTATATTTTATTAAAAATATAATATTATTAGTAATTTTTATTATTTTAATATTCTTAATACTTATATCTTACTTATATTAAGATATATGATTTATTTTAAACATTAAAAATAAATAAATAAATATAATTATAAAATTTTCATATGTTTATGAACTTAATAGAATTAAATTAAATTTTTTATTTTTTTTGTCTATTTTTTAAAATTTGAATCCAAACTTTAGCTGATACCTAGTACACGAGAAGTGCAAATATCCTCGGTTGCCATGCCGCGTGGAGTGCTAACTGCTAACAATAACTTATATTCTTATATATTTTAAATATAATGATTATAAAGGATGTACAATAATCTGTATCTTTATATATTTTAAATTTAATAATTATCAATTTCTCTTTTATTTTTACATCCAACTACTTGAAATATAGGTTCATGTATGTATGTAAACTTACCGTTTACAATTCATTAATGAACCGGAACATATTAATATTAGATTAATAGTATTGTGTAAATTATTGTAGTTGCTTCTGGTGTCATTTTTTTTGACGTATGCTGTCACTCGGAATCATTATTGTTATGAAAATTATGTTAGTATATTCTAACGCGCCTCAACTTAAAAAAATAATGATAATAAAATAATATAACAAATGATGTAATGAAAAAATAAATATAAAAAGAAAAAAGATAAATATATAAATACCATTATTCATGTTCTTAAATAGACAAAAAAAAAAAGAACTATTATGAATAAAATAGAGAAAATACTCAAACTCACATTACCGTAAGGTGCATTACAAGACTACAAGGGTCACCCAGATTCATTATTTTATTAACTACATGTTGGAGCATTCAGAAGAGTCCACATCGCATATGCAGAAGGTGCATGAATTAATTACCGGCCATCTCTTTGTTTTTTAGTACAAAGATTCGTCGGTTCATGTCTTTATGCCAACTGGCCATTTCTATTTAACCACGTTATCAATCCAACAGGTTATATTTTAAATAAAACAATTCATATACTTCATTGTATTTTTAATACTTATTATTTAAGGTTATGATAACAATATTAAATAATTTTTATTATTAAAATAGAATTTAATTTTGATAGTATAATTTTTTTTATATTATCAACTAGAATAATTTATAATAAATATTATTTTCAATACAATTATTATAAAATTAATAATTCTTTATAATGTTATTGTATTTATCATTAATATTATGTTTCAAAAAATTTGTCTTTAGATACTAACTGAGTATGAGTTTTTTAATATTTTATTTTTTACTTCATAAAAAATACTGAAGAAAAAATTAAATTTCAAAATTAATGATATATTAATTTAATGTAATAATGACTAAAGTAAAATAAATTCATTTTTAAATAATAAATATTTTAAAATATATACAATATATTTACACAAACCTTCCATGCATGGATGATATTAGATTATAATGAATGGAAATGGATTAGTGCAATCACTGAATTCATTTATACATGAAGATGGATTTAAATTTTGAATACATGTTTTAAGTCTGATTTGTGAGATCAAAATCTGAACCGTGGATTTTTATCCAGAGGCTCCAATTTGTTTATGGCGTAATTTATTGAACTACAACAAATCCAAATCTATATGAACGATATATAGACTCAACATCTTTACATGATATATTTAACCATTTGATATTTTTAAACTTTTATGAACATAATTTATATAATCCAAATTTTCAATTTATATAAGTTATAACTTTTGATAAATATGATTTTTATTAATTTAACTATTAAATTACAATTATTTATTACTATAATTTTTTAGGTCAAATTATATACAATTATAAATTTATATCAAATAAATTTTATTTCTTTTACATATTTTCACAATATATATGATGTTTATTTTTTTACATAGGTTCATATTAAACGATTCTACATTGATATAAAATTTTATAAATATAATCTATTTAATAATATATTTTAATTTAACTATAAAATTTAAAGAATAATAATATAATGAAAAATTATAAATAGTATAATCATATCGGTATAATTTAAGCAATGTAATTTGATACCTTATATATATATATTTTAGAATTAAATAATATCATATGTAAATTTTACTAAATTAATACATCCAATAACTTTTTATTAAAAGAAATTTTCATTAATTCAATTGCTCATATTATATTATCATAAATTTGTACATATTTTATATGTTGTTTGATATGCAATCTAATATTAACAGTATATTTATATTTTAAAAATATATATTACACAAAAATAAAAGATGATAAAGTATCTTTTGATAAAAAATAATTAAATTATTATTTTACTAAATTTGATATATATTATAATTTTAGTTATCGCATTACTTATAGAGAAAATAAAAGGAAAAAGAGAGATAAGAGTTAAGTAAATTTTATCAAAATTACTTCACTTGATAACATTTTATAAATATTAGATTTCATCAATTCAATTTATTAAATTAAAATTATTATTATATAAATAAAATTTATAAAATTAAAATATTACTTGATATTTCATAAAATAATTTTAATATTGAATTCAAGTCAACACTTAAAAAAGTTTTATTTATAAATAATATATATAATTTTATTTTAAAAATGTATCAAAGATTTGTGACAAAATAAGTTAGAATAAAATTCAATAAAAATAATAAGGAGCTTATAAATTTTAATGCTACTTTAGATAGCATTTTAAAAAACCATTACTTGCTGATTTAAAATGCTGAGTTAGTCGTTAGTTGAAAATGTTGATTGGGGTCATGCTAAATACACACAGGTGTCATGTCTAGATTCAAAACTCAATTATCAAAGGATAAATATAAAAGTTAAGATATTTAAACAATAGTTCCTTAATTTAAAAATATTATTATTATATTTTTAGAGATGGTAAATAGAGTACTCAATCCAATGCAAGTTATGAGATATATTGAATTGGACAAAAAAATAATAATAATTTTTTAGTCTAATTAATGGTGTTTCTTTAGTTTGCTAATAAAAAAAAGTTTTATCCCTTTTAAAAGATTTAAATGTATATTTATAAAACAAAAAATAAACTACCTAATCTAATTCAAATTACAAAAAAAAAATGAATTAGGTTGATTTAAATTTAATATTATTTTTTATCCGATCCGCATAACAAGCATACTTTTGTCAGAAAACAATTTCTCATTTCTTATTATTTTTTCTATCATCTATTACAAGTAATTATTTGAAAATTATTTATATTATTTTTAAAAGAAATTGAAATTCCGATTGTTTTATATTTTACATTTTTCTCAAAATATTATCCAAAAAAATATGTATAAAGTAATTATTTTTAAAAAAATTAATAAAATAATCCCAAACAAACAATATTCTAATAACAAAATAATTGAATTCTAATTTAATTAAAAACCACGTTTTCCCATTCATTGAAGAAAACAAACAAATCAAGTTAACCATGATTGATCCATGTGATTTTATGGGTTCACTGGTGTAATTACAAATTGTAGAGCTACAATTCATAACCGACTATTGTAGCTTACTTATGAAAAATACAGAAAAATTAATGGAGATGGTGCAGACATAAAAATATATTTGTTATCTGATTAATACTACATTGACCTATTTTAGTTTTAGTTTATTTAAGCCACCTACGTACATACGCATCCCGAAAAAAGAAGTGGAAAAATGGCGAGGCAGAAATAGCATTGTACTTTAGAGATTATAAATTTTTCTTGATGGTGGGCTTTGCACTGTCACACACCTGGCAACTGTCAAGTTCACTGTCACACATAAAACCCAGAGAACCCATACGGTTGTCCCTGAACTGTGAGCCACGTGGCTGATTCCAAGGTACATTGTAATGAAATGGCTAAAAGGATCTCAGAACTTAGACAAAACACAAGCCCCACTGTCCACAGTGGCATAACACACAAGCCCATCCTTCTCATCGCTCCTATTTTATTAAATTTAATTATAAAGGAGCAATATAGTAATATATACTCTCTTTAGTCAAAACAATTAATTATACCACAGACCAAAATGTGCTACTAGCTAACTTATCTAGTAATGTAGTTTTTTTATGTATGTATAAATAAACAAATAAAACTATCCGAATTTTGTATGGGAAAATCTTCATCTTGTAGTGATAATTATTAATATGATATTATGTACGCTCAGCAAACCGACAAATCAGAAATGGCGGTTGTGGAGATTCTGAGTAGTTGGTTTAACTAAACTTTTTTGCAATCCAGATGATCCAAAACCTAAGTTACAATATATTATTGAAATAAGGGAAAGAAGGCATAGACATAAAATAAGGTTCAAGTAGCCGTAATGATATTTGATTCAGGATATGAGACAGTTCAGGATTAGCTAAACAGTTGAGATTCTAAGAAGCCGACCTTTTTGGGATTTGAGGAATCACAGCACACATACAGAATGCAAATAGTCGGCGCTCCTCTTCTTATTCTTACTTCAATATTATTAACATCTAATTTTAATCCTTACAAAAATTAATTATAAAAATACTTTACAAACCTAATAAAATTTATATATTAAGAGTATTTTTGGGTTTAAAGTTAAAAATTAATTCATTTCAAATATTAATTAAAAATTATTAATATTTTTTTTTGTATATATAGTCAGGATGTTGAAGAGATACAACAATATAATAATTGTGTTAAATTTTGTTGGTTGTAAAGGTTTTTCTATTAAGTGATTTAAAATTAAAAGTTTACCCATTTTATTATTATGAATATATAGTTAAGACTATGTCTAGGCTTTTAGAAGAAGAGAAATTAGGGATTTGCTTCATCTGCCCCAGGAATCCTATCAAATTGAGCTCTTAATAACTAGCAAGGCTTTTGGTTTGGTATGAAAAAGATTGTTCTCAAGACTAATTTCATCTCTTACACATGCTATTGATATTGATTTTTTTAATAAAAAAATCAATATATATATCTCGTGATATATAAGTTTTAATTCTGACAATTGGTTGAAATTAAACACCGATTGAAACATCAATTACTTGCCCACCGTGAAGACATAAAACTACCGCAATGTGTATGTGAGCATTATATTGCTTTACTTATAATTAGTTGTCCTATTCAAAATTCTCAATTCCTGAGGACTTTACTTTTTCAATTGGCAAAGAAAAATACATATGGATTGAAGATTATTATTAGTATTGATGGTTGATGGATTGAAGATTTGAAGTGATATTTTGGAATGACGAAAAGAGAGGGTGAACAAGGAGACAAATCGGATCAGCAATTGCACTGCATATATTTGGATTGTGTCCTTGAAGGCAGACCAACCACCATAGGGCCTGCGATACTCCTGCGATTTTAAGAAAAATCTGGGAGATCCATGGTAATCTCCAAATTTGCATCACATCTTCTATTATTTTAAGACAAATTTGCTTTTTACATAACATATCCAAGTCAAGTACGTCCTGGTTCCCCATTTTTTCGGCCATTTGTGTCCCGCTTTCTCTAATTATGTTCATTTAACCTTCCCATAATATCCACCGCGAGACAATCCCACGTGTCTCAGCTTTTCGCTTGCCAACAACACCCCCCACCCCTTTCTTCCAACTATCAAAACCTTTTTATCCTTACTTTTATCTGTAATAAAATTCATAATATGCTGGTCAATTTGTTCACAACTTAATAATTGCATACTCCTTATTCCAAACCATATCTTTAAAAATAGTATCAATTCACATCACTCTTTTTGTACTTTATCAAGTTTAGTGCTATTTCAAATATTAGGCGTCTTTTAACTAAATTACTTTTTAAGTAAAAAAAAAAAGAGCATGTTATGCAATTTATAATATCTTAATTATTATACATATTTATCTTACTATATATTTTTTATTATATAATATTTTAATTTTTATTTCATTTCACTTATTTTTATAATTAAGAATTTAATAAAAACAATATTAAAGCGATTGAAAAGTCATTAAAAAATTAAAATTTAATCTTAAAAATGACATGATTCAAGTTTTTATTCACATGTCACAAATTTTTTTGCAAGAAAAATTATCATAATAAATTAACATTTTAAGTATTATCTCTTAATAAACTAGGAATTATTTTCTGTCACTTTTGATACATGAAAAAATAATTATTGTTTCCTAAATGAAAATAAAAAACAAGCGTCTTTTATGTTTATTAAGTGAGCCTACAAACTTAAATTAACAAGAAAAAAGTTGTTGGTCAAAAATTAATTCCTTATATTAAACATAAAATTGAGCTAGGTAGATTTTTAGTGTGTAAAATTATTTTTACACAACACTATTGGTCGCTATTAATCATCAAGCATTTTGTTTGTTTGCAGTCATTTTACATCGCAATTAACCAATGAACAACCTAAGGTTAGTTGAAAGTTGAAGGTTAAAAGGATGGATTTATGAAAGGGTGGAGATTAGGCGATGAGAATAAAATAAAGAATGGTAAGAGGACTCACTGATCTCCGGCGTCAGCAAAATGCAAGTTCATGAACCGGGCCACCATTCCCTACCCTATATAAATGGAACACTCCCAACGTCTTCTCCCATCCCACCTCACTCCTCAGTTGCCAATTAAGCACACACACCCAACAGCAAGGAGAGGGAGAGGGAGAGAGAGAGAGAGAGAGAAATAGAAGGGACAAAAATCTCTTTTATCCAATTCCAATTGTGTGACCAAAATGCCTTCTTCTGCGCCCACTTTACTCTCAAAATGCACCGTCTTCCCAGACCAAAAGTCCACACTGGGAAACCTCAAACTCTCAGTTTCGGACCTCCCCATGCTATCCTGCCACTACATCCAAAAGGGATGCCTCTTCACCCAACCTTCTATCCCTTCCCACACTCTCATCCCTCTCCTTAAATCCGCACTCTCCCGAACTCTCTCTCGTTTTCCCCCTCTCGCCGGCCGTCTAACCACCGATTCCGACGGTTACGTCTACCTCACCTGTAACGATGCCGGCGTCGATTTCCTTCACGCCAATGCCACGGGACTCTACATCCGCGACCTATTGTCCCCACTCGATGTCCCTGAATCCTTCAAGGAATTCTTCGCCTTCGATAGGAAAGTCAGTTATAGCGGCCATTCCTCGCCGATTATGGCCGTTCAGGTCACCGAACTAGCCGATGGCGTCTTCATTGGCTGCGCCGTCAATCACGCCGTCACTGACGGAACCTCTTTTTGGAATTTCTTCAACACCTTCGCTCAAGTCTGCAGAGGAGCGAGTAAGCAATTTCTCTGCAACGTCCCCGACTTCCGCCGTGAGTCTGTTCTGATCTCTCACGCCGTCCTCCGGTTGCCGGAGGGCGGTCCTCAGGTGACGTTCGATGCCGACGCGCCGTTGCGCGAGAGGATCTTTAGCTTCAACCGTGAAGCCATTCAGAGACTGAAAGCCAGAGCGAACAACCGGCGGTGGATGGAGAATAACAACACCGCCGAGTTGATGTGGAAGCAGAGCAACGATCCGAAGGAGAACGGCAAGGTCGTCACAATCCTCGGGAATTTGTTCAAGAGCGCGGTTAATTCGAAACCGCAATCGGTTACCGAAACGACCGAGCTTTCGTCGTTTCAGTCGGTGTGCGCATTGTTGTGGCGCGCCGTGACACGCGCGAGGAAGTTTCCAGCATCGAAAACGACAACGTTCAGAATGGCGGTGAACTGTCGACACCGAATTGAGCCAAAATTGGAAGCGTACTACTTTGGGAACGCAATTCAGAGCGTGCCGACGTATGCTTCTGCGGGCGATGTGGTGTCTAGGGATCTAAGGTGGTGCGCGGAGCAGCTGAATAAGAACGTGAAGGCGCACGACGACTCTATGGTGCGGCGCTTTGTGGACGATTGGGAGAGCAACCCGAGGTGTTTCCCGCTTGGGAACCCGGACGGTGCATCCATCACTATGGGTAGTTCCCCGAGGTTCCCAATGTACGACAACAATTTTGGGTGGGGAAGGCCTCTGGCGGTGCGGAGTGGAAGGGCAAACAAATTTGACGGTAAGATTTCGGCGTTTCCTGGCAGAGATGGTAGCGGCACCGTTGATTTGGAGGTGGTTTTGGCGCCCGAAACCATGGCGGGGCTTGAGGCTGATCCCGAGTTCATGCTATACGCCACGAGGCAATCATGACACGTGTCAAATCTCGGTTCTCCCAGCGTAACCACTTCATAGCGCGATGACGTCATGGTCGTGTTCAAACGGTGATGATTTGGTTCCGGATGGGGGCTGTATCATTGTGACATAATGTATTTTTGTTTAGCGTTTCTATCTATTTTTAATTTGAGTATGATGTATTGTTGCTCCTGTTTCTAATTAAGAAATCATTCCCTTTTCTCTTCATTCTCTGTTTCTTTTCCCTCCCTCCCTCCTCCTGCCATACAAGAAGATTGCAGCCGACTTAAAGAGTTTTTAATTTCGTTGAGAAAGTTTATGTTATTAATTAATTTCGTTATTCACACTGTAAACATTATTTTTTATTTCTGAAATTGATATCATGGATTAATTTAATTTTTTGAAATGATAGAAAAGGATATATATATTTCCTTATTGTCAGTTACTTTGTTCTTCCATACAATATATATTATGTGTCAATCAATTTAATCTCATATGTAACTGAGTATTTAAAATTAAATTATTAAAAGTAATTTTAAAAGGTTAATTGTGTGGAATAAAATAGAATTTTATATTAGAGATGTTTATAATTTGGTTTAATTCAATTTTTATATAAAAAAATCATCTGAATTGAATTTAAAAATAATATATTTTACAATTTAATCAAATTTAAATTGGTATTTTTCAGTTTAATTTGAATTGGTTAATTATTTTTTAATTTTATGTTTTTATATAATTCAATTTGAATTAAAAATGAGTGATTTAATAAAATAATAAATAATAAACGTCTGGTTTGCGGAGAGAATAGACAGCTGTTAATTAAATGGGAAAAAATATATTTGTTGATAAAGAAAGGAAAATGATTGAGAGAAGGGGCATGGAACTACAATAATATACAAGAGAAAAAATGATTTTTATACGAAGATATATAATAGAAATCGAAAATTCATCTGAATTCTAATAAAAAAGTTTTTTTTAAGTTTTTGATTTAATCAATCTTCAGTATTTTCAGATCAGTTCAATAATTTAATTCAATTTTGAGGGCCTCCTTGCATTTAACAAATCGCAGGTTTTAGTCTCTGATCATTTTTGTAAGATAAAGTAAATATAAGTTATTTGTAAGTATTTTTTTAGTTGAAGGGCTTGTCTGGTCTTGAATTGGGACGTGATATCATCTTCTCCTTAAAATTTTTTTTTTAAAGAATAACTATTAGAAGTTAATAAATATTTTTATATTAAAACTAAATAAATAAATAATTTTAATCTTAAAATGAAATGAAGGGAGAGGATCGAGCCGCCTTACCCAAGGAGGTGGTACGCTATGAAAAAGTACTGCCGTACTGGACATAATAATTTGAATAGAGACATGTTACGATACTGCTACTTTACCGTGGAAGTCTTTATTTTTCTGATCCTTATACATATGTAGAATTTAATAATTTATTTTATTATATTTTTCTTTTTATTAAATTATATCTTCCTTTTTACAATTTTTTATCTCTCTCTTTTTCTATTTTATTTTACTTACTTTTAAATGTATACTAATTTTTTAATTTATTTCACCTATTTTTAAATATGTAACAAATTTTTTTCAATTTTTCCGAACAGCTGAATCTAGCGCTTTTATTTTGGTTCTATCCACCTTCCCACTTGATATGTGGTCGAAGTCAAAATCAGAGTTATTGATGATTTATATCAACCAAATTCAGATGTACGAAGGTTTTGGATACAGAACAAATTGCTCAACTTTGCCTCAAATGAAATTTGTGGACAGTGCTGTCACGTTTGAACATTGGATTGTATTTCGTTGACTCTGATTTTTTCAGATATTAGTTAGGAAAAGGGCGAAAGAGACCTCCCCAACATAAAAAAAAACAGTAAGGGACAAATACAAATAAGCCCTGACATCAACACATGCAAAATAAACAGATAATAAGATCCATAATATGGAGTTAGGACAGCAATTAGGTTGTTAGTTGGAGCTAAAATCAGACAAGCTTTAAAATAAAATTAGAATTCAGCATGAAAAGCTTAAGCTATTAATGACATTATTTCGTTGACACTATTTTTCATTTATTGGTCAAAGCATAAAAAACTTCCCTTTCGGTCACATCACACGGGAAGAGGGCTGTTTTGTCCATCCCCTAGACAACAACAGTGGGATGACAGTTATATAACTGCAAAATTTGCCTATATAAAATTATGGGTGACATTAATTTT
Source organism: Canavalia gladiata (assembly GCA_037954105.1). Classification (NCBI taxonomy): domain Eukaryota; kingdom Viridiplantae; phylum Streptophyta; class Magnoliopsida; order Fabales; family Fabaceae; genus Canavalia; species Canavalia gladiata. Next base: position 6,363,124 of record CM075664.1, on the reverse strand, counting down.
TAGGTGGAGAAAAAATGATAAAGAAAAATATAAATTTCTTTTTGGTAGGTAGGAAAATAACCAAACAAATCACAAAAGAAACAAGGGAAATTAAAAACCACGAGAAAGTAAAATGTTTGATACAATTATATTTTATTATCATTTCTCTTTTTAACTAAATAAGGAAACAATAAATTTGCTTTTATTCAAATAATAAAAAATAATCAGGAGTTGAGTACCTTCACATCAAATATCATTAAACATTTAGATCATTGATAAAAATAATAATTTAACTTAGTAAATGATCTAAAATTTATGCTTTTTTTACAATTAAAAATTCAAACTCAAAATTTTATGTAAATTATTCTGATCTATAACCTTTTATAATTAAATCAATTTTAGTTACTTAAATTTATGTTCTAAAGATGTAGTTTTGTTAAATATTTTAAAGAAAAATTTTACTGTTAAGAGTGATTCTAACTAGCTAAATTATAATTATTTCTAATAAAAAAAAATCCAATATCACTTGTTGTGATAAATCATTAAATTATAAATAGGAATGGAAAATCTTCCATCAACAACTCTATCCCCCACATGCACAGTTCCGTAGGCCATTTATAGCGCAAGCCCATGCCGACATACAATTTAATTTTCCACTTATATTTCTCAAAGGAGAATTTATGTATTTATATGATAAATTTGTATAATTTTTAATATAACTAAAATAAGAATAAAACTTAATGTAAATTAATTGATGCAATAAAAAATATAAAGAATAATATCAGAAAATATATAAATAATAAATTAGAAATTATGGGGCTTTTGGAGGTATCTGACAATGGGCTAGCTGGTCGTGCAATGAACGAAGTGGGTTAATGGTCCATGATACATCACTTCACTTTGATTGGATCTGCATAGTTGCCAATGCAGCTTTCAATTCTGAAAGTACAAATTTAAAACCCAAACGTATCTACTTTCAAAACCCAAACGTATCTGTAAATAAGGGTCTATATTTCACACATAAATTTCCATTGGTACGGTCGTAGAACAATAAAATAGCAACTGATCTCACGTGCTAATTTAAAAAGCTACACGCACCGACCAAGCTACGCTTCACCAACTTTTTTCTCCAAGAAAAGTTGTTCAATCACTCAAAATTTAAGGCAAGAAAAAAAAAATTAAAAATTATGCGGACGAGGAGTTTGTTTTATTCTGAAGTTAAGGTATCCCACAAATTTAAGTAAAAGTTTGAAATGGTTGTTAGGAAGGTTTTTCTATAACAAAAAGGAGAGAGAGAATTTAAGAAAGGAGGAGGAAAGGGAGAGAAAATAAAACGAATTAAGTATTATATTTTCACTAAACGTTGTAAACATAATAACAACCAAACAACTTGAGGATATTTTAATAACCCTCATTCACAAAATTTCAAGTCATTTTCCTTCCTTTTAGACATCTCCGATGTTGAAGGAAGCAAAATAGAGGAAATAGATTTTGCAGCAATAGAAACGAGAAATATTTATTGAGTAGCTAAATTATAAGATCAATGAAAATATTATAAAATAGAAATATAATAATTTTTTCATAAACAAAATTTAAGGTGGGGTTCTGTCATAACCGTAATTACGACGAGACGACGGACTCGCTAAATTTTGAAATGAATTTTAATTTGATTGTGGAGCCGCCACCAAATTTTATTTTTGAGGGAAAACATTTGGAAAAACCCTAACTCAAGGATGAGATTCGAAGTTCGGGAGTCGGTTACGAGTAGGGAAGGTGTTAGACACCCCACTCGCCTGTTCCAAGGAACAGTACCCTTAAATTGAGTGTGTGATTATTTGAAAATAGTTTGATCCCTTAAAATAGAATAGAAAATAAATAGGTTTATAGAAGATAGCCTGACAGGACTTGATCCTGCTCCTACGTATTCCCTGGTGCAATGGGAAACTCAAGGCTACGTAGTTCTGGTTAAGAGACTTGATCTCTTAGAGAAGAAAAGAGTAATCTTAGGTAAAAAAAAAACTTTTTTTTTAAAACGTTTCTTAAAGAAATACAGGACAGACGTGCTTGCATAATTCAAATCGTCGTAAGCCGTATTTGAATTAGCACGAATTAAAATACGCAACAGTAGAGAATGCTACTTGCCCGTATTAGAACCCGTTTGCACAATCTGAGAAAAATAGAATAAAAACAGACATTTTGAAAAATAGAAGAATTTTAGGAAAAAACAGACGTGCTTGCATAATCCAAATCGTCGTAAGCCGTATTTGAATTAGCACGAATTAAAATACGCAACAGTAGAGAATGCTACTTGCCCGTATTAGAACCCGTTTGCACAATCTGAGAAAAATAGAATAAAAACAGACATTTTGAAAAATAGAAGAATTTTAGGAAAAACGGACGTGCTTGCATAATCCAAATCGTCGTAAGCCGTACTTGAATTAGCACGAATTAAAATACGCAACAGTAGAGAATGCTACTTGCCCGTATTAGAACCCGTTTGCACAATCTGAGAAAAATAGAATAAAAACAGACATTTTGAAAAATAGAAGAATTTTAGGAAAAACAGACGTGCTTGCATAATCCAAATCGTCGTAAGCCGTATTTGAATTAGCACGAATTAAAATACGCAACAGTAGAGAATGCTACTTGCCCGTATTAGAACCCGTTTGCACAATCTGAGAAAAATAGAATAAAAACAGACATTTTGAAAAACAGAAGAATTTTAGAAAAACAGACGTTTTTGAAAATAGAAAACTGAAGATAGACGTTGGAATGATCAAGTCCAAGCTCAAGAATATATAAGCATTGTCAAGGAGGAGAAAAGCATGAGATGACAAATGGCATATTCTTCCATGGTTTTCCAAAATTCCAGTTTCAGGTTCTTTGAAGGTTCCATACTCTGGAACTTGTTTATCCCATCTGCTGCTAAAGTTAGGCTCGACTTATGGTTATTGGGAATCCCGGATTTACCCCCTGATTTACCCCCGAAAAATTGAGCTGACTACTAATCTTAGTATGGAATGGACTTGCACTAATTCAGCAGCATGACCTTCCAACTTTAAGAAACATAGTAAACCAAAGTAAGATCAAAACTACCTTACAGTTAAAAAGCCATTTGATTCTGGTTATGACAGCAGCTAGCAAATGACCATATGGATTAGTGATCTGTCACAAGTTCCACATCCAGGTCTTTGTCTATTTTCAAAATTTGCTGCAGCACACGAAGCTTATTTTGCAGAATTCATAATGAATTTAGCTTCTAACAGAGAGGACCTATGCAGGCTGACACCAAAAAATCCTATACTGAGCTTATAGAGTTCAACTTGTAGCATATGGGACCTTTGGGGATGTTACCGCGATGAGTGAAACCGCAGTTGCAGTAATGACTCATCCCACATCAGATTCAATATCAATCACTATCTCATGACTTATTTCTGCATTCGGAGGATTAATAAGCAACAATTCTATTGTTCTTGGCCAAAACAAACAGCAACTGGACTTACATTTTACACCCCCTGAGACTCACTTATTCTCACACACAACATCACCACTGTGATTATTAAATTCTGGAGGTATGGATCAAGTCTCCAACTGTTTTTTCAAATTTAAATCAGTAACACACCAAGTGCAATCCTCGGTGTCTTCTTTTGATTTTATGAATTAATTTGCTGCCTATTTAGCCAAGGAGCAGCATAGTATATGGCCAAGTATTGAATTTATTGTCATGACAGATCTGGGAGCGAAAATCCGACGCTTATCTAGTCACTTATGAACTCAACATGATTTACAGGACTTGCCTCAATGGCCAACTCAACAGGAACAATTCTCAATACCCTCTCTTAAACTTTCTTTGACTGATTTAGTTTCTCATTTGGCCTAGGTCCCTATATTTGAAACAGGGAACTGTTCGACTTAATCTGAGAGTTAGCTAAGGAGGCTTATCCCTTTCTTAACCATTCTTGGGCCTTATGCAGTACATACTAAATTCCATGATATTCTTAGTAACACATAGTTGAATCCACTGGCCTAATGTAGGATTTATCCAGCTCATGAGTCATGCAACTCAGAATTTAGTGATTTTACTGCTATAACAGGTTAATGATCTTAGAATATGAATCCGCTTGTCATGATGGCCAGCTACCTCCTATTCTGTGTATGGGGTTTCAGGTGTCCTAAGTCATGAGATGAGAGAAAACAAAGACCCTTGCCCACTATGATTTATATTGTAATCACGAGATGAATTAAAGGAAACTGCCAATGACACTGGTAATCAGGATTGCATTGATTCTGCAGTAGCACCTACTGGATTTAATAATCATTTCATGAGGAAGTGAGACTGATGATTTGAAGCAATCTTCACTGTCATAGGCTATTTGATACAAGTTATAACAGTGGCAGATTTATGGCTTAAGGTTGAACCTACAGTTGCTACCTTATTTTCTAGAACTACTTAAGAAGTTCATTAAGGATTGACATCTCCACAGGAATTTGTTGTGCAAAGGAGCAGAAAACCTCTAGATGCATCCTACAAATCAAAACTAAAGACAGATCTTAAGCTTGAGATTTCAGATTAGGGACAGAGAAGGTTACTACCAATCAGTTAGAATCAAACTTTCAAGTTTTTTTTTGAGCCTGTTTATCAAAAATTGGTTCCTAGAAACAGAATGCTTTTTAGGTATCTGGGGCAGACCAGGTCTCTAGCTTAAGATTTGAAAGCCAGATATGAGTCAGGCACCTGTCTACTCCTGTCACAGACTAAGGTTACCTATATGTTGAACTAAAGATTCTTGGATTCATTTTGATCTCTATTCCATTCAAAACCCCTTTTATTGATACCAAAATAGCAGTAGCGATCCCTCATATAGCAACCTATTCTATAATAGAATTCTGAGACATAAAATCTGTTGTTGAAAGCCCAGCTCTACTATGCCCATAAAAACGGTTCCTGATCAATCACATGTAGACTGAGGGACAGGCCATCAGAAACTCATCATTCTTGTAATCTACTGATACAAAGGAAGCAAACTAACCATAACTTATCAGTTTCACTCTCTTTTTATTCTATGATTTATGTCACTTTAAACCAGTAATCAGCTTCTATTATAGTCCAGAATTAAGCCTTGAGGCTCAAGATCTCAAGTTGACTACTTCACAGGCCATTCACTCAGAGGGAGCCACCTAGTTTGTCAAAACTTATGAAAAATACATGGTCTCTAAGCCTGTATCAGATGTCTGACCTGGTTTTAGTTTCAGTGACTCGAGGTTGAAACCTTAGTGGCTTGCTGTCCTAGACTTGGGCAAGGATCCTAAATTTGGATCTGTACCTAACTGAATCAGAACCTGATTGGTCAACCCCAGCTGACTGCTAATTTCGATTTGTTTTGTGACTAGAACCTCTGGGTATATGCCTAGTTGGCTCCTGATCAGAATAGCCACTTGGTCCTTAAGTTTGACAGTAGTTCAGAACCTTAGTGGCTGGCTATCCTAGGCCTGGACAAGGATCCTCAATTAGGATCTGTACCCAGCTGAATCAGAACCTGGTTGGTCAACCAAGCTAACTGCTGATTTTGATTTGATCCTCCATTACCTAAACCCTGAATACATGCCTAATTGACTCTAAATCTCAGTAATTTAACATCAATTCTGAGATTGATGTGATCCAAATATATATATCCGAGTCTGATAGGAATTGCAAACCAGCTTATGCTTAGTTTTAAGTATGGTTATGGTGATTTGGAACCCTTTTTAACTCACTGAACAGACCCTATTACTCAAGCTATGAATTTGGTTTGGTGCCTACCCAGTACATTTGCTATCTTAACCACTGCCACAAGTTAATTATAGTATTAGTCCAAGTCAACAGGAGTATTAGGAATCCAAATCTGTTTTTGTTTTCAACTAAGGCCAGGACCAGATCAGTCCCTTACCTGTGCAACTTAAAGATTCTAAATCCCCTTTTGCTATCTCTGCCATTATGACAAAACCTGATTAGGAGATGCTGTCTCCCTTTCTTATTTGTCAACAGGTTCCAGTTGAGACATTACTAACACTTTTCTTGACCATCAGAACCTGGCTTCAAGGCTTTTTTGGGTCTATAGAAACAGATAGCTCTCAATTTAGATTGTACAGCTCTAGGATCCTCATGACTGTTCCTTATCAATGGTTTTTGTTATGTTAAGCTAGGGGCTATCTATTGATACCAATTGCCCTGAGTCTGATAGGAATTTTCAGATCAGCTTATGCTTAGTCCCAAGTCTGGTTGCAGTGATCAGAAACTCTATGTTCATAGCTGGATGACCTAATGCAAAAAAGTACCAGAGGTTTACTCTAGAAACAAAACCTCTGGTATCTACTGCAGACCCAAATACATGGCCACTGCTACTGCCACTGCCAAATAGGCTGCCTCTCAGGTAGCTCAACTGCTGCAGGTTTTCTAGACTCCCAAATTTAGCTGGGCTATGAATTTCAGCTGAGATACCATTAACATTCCCCTGATTATCACTAACCAAGTCCTGACTTTAAGACATCTTGCCTCAGAGTCAGGGGAACACTAGATTTGAACAAATCTAGTACCGACTGGAATCACCTTTCTAACCCACGGTTTCTAGAAGGTACAAAACCTTTATAGTTGCTCCAGGTTATAGCTACTGAAACAGAAACCATCAAATGCACATCTCTATCCTATTGGTAGCACTACTCCCAACATTAGCCAGCATTACTTATCTTTCAATGATAGGTCCCAAGCTGCAATCAAAGTGCAACAATAAAATGGACATAGGCCTTAAATTCTCCTATTATGGTTTGCTTTTCCCCTAGACATGGTTTCCCACTGTTAACAGAGAAAAGTTGATCCTGATAACAACGGAAGTTGGTGTGCCAGGACCTATTGTAATGGCTGGATTCTATTACTTACAGCTTCATCTTATAACAACCATGGATCCAGGAAAACTCAGGACTGATATAGCTGATTCACAGCCTGAATTTGATTCAAGGCCTTTCACTCTTAGGTCCTAAATATAACCCGGAGGTGTATGATCATAAAGTTCAATAGTTACCCTGGATAATGGCGAGGAGCCGTAAGTCTAATAACTCCTTGCCTTACTTAGCATGATCCAGGATTTTTAACTACCATCCAGAATTATTTATAACCTATTGTTGCAGAACTGGGGGATCAATCTAATTCTGCATTCTGCTTGGGAGGATTAACTCATTGGTCCAAGAGAGGAATTCCTTAATTGTTTGCCTTAACTAAAACTGTTCTTTATCTTGGCCGTAACATTATAGCGAACCTATTCTATGGTCCTAAGTTTTGAATTCTATTATGGAGACCAAGACTTCTTGCTAACTAACCTAAGCACTAATGCAAGCAATCAGATCCATAAGATGGATATATTATGGTTCTATCAAATTATGCTCAGAAAACGATGCTACTGGGTTAATTATACCTATCATTAAGACTAAAAGATTGTCAACATAACCTCTTTACTAAACCAGTTGATATTTAAACAAAACAAAACTAAAAGTAGGAAATTACCACAGTCCTGTTTCCTAAAAAGGCATACCTCGTGATTAATGGTTTTTAGGCCAATTGATTCTCAAATTAGCAGAGGCAATGATCTATACAACATGTTTCCAGCGTTGAACTTCTCTAGACAAAGTAAAATCAACGCCACAGAGTTCAGTTTTTTAATTTGACCTTGTTTAGTCATAGCAACAACATATTCATACATACTTTTCATCATAATTCTGAATTAGATTTCATCTATCCAAAGGTTCAACTCAAGCAAGATGAAATTTTACGGATATAAAGGCAAAACAATGAACATGAGCCTACCTGTAAATGCAGAGCGCAAGAAGCAAAAACAAGAAGGCTTAGCAATCTCAACGCTTAGCAATCTCAACGGAGACGAGAAATCTGAATCTAAGAGAAGTATAGAGACTGAATCGCTTCCTATGACCCAAAGCCTCGAGAGAAACCTCAACTTTCAGAGAAAACTCGAATTACTCCCCTTGCCGCTTTCAATTTTTGGTGCCAAAAAATGTCCGCCCCCTTCTTTTTTCCAAAATCCCCTTTATACCCCTAGCTTAACCATGGTCCTTTAACCCTATGGAAGTTAATTTCTAACCCTAGCCTAACTAACTCTATAACTAACTCCTAACTAACCTAACTGAATTTTGTTTATTTTCTTCCACTCTCTTTATCTATTATCTACTTGCTTACTTATTTAATTTTGCAACTCCTCATTTCTTTTAACCATTTGAGCTCTTATTTTTAAGTTATTTTGAATAAATAAGGGAGATTTATATCCGGACAAAAATTGGTGCTCACAGTTTGCCCCTCTTTACCAAGTTTTTACTAGATAATGCGAGAATGCTTCTTGTATTATCGAAGTAAGAAATGAGTAAAGACGTGAGCCAATTTTGTCCGGCCTTAGTAAGTAAAAGGAAATCAAGACCTGTGGATAAACATACAGGGCCCTATGTGATAGGCCAAAATGAAGAAAATTAAAATGCAGTGCCTGATGTGATAGGCTTGAAACAGAAATTTAAACATGAGGGGCATGATGTGATAGGGCAAAAGGCAAGAAATTAAAATGCAGCGCCTGATGTGTTAGGCTTGGGACAGAAATTTAGACATGAGAGGCCTGATGTGATAGGCCAAAATGCAGGAAATTAAAATGCAGTGCCTGATGTGATAGGCTTGAAACAGAAATTTAAACATGAGGGGCCTGATGTGATAGGCCAAAATGCAGGAAATTAAAATGCAGTGCCTGATGTGATAGGCTTGAAACAGAAATTTAAACATGCGAGGCCTGATGTGATAGGCCAAAATGCAGGAAATTAAAATGCAGCGCCTGATGTGATAGGCTTGGAACAGAAATTTAAGCATGAGGGGCCTGATGTGATAGGCCAAAATGCAGGAAATTAAAATGCAGCGCCTGATGTGATAGGCTTGGAACAGAAATTTAAACATGAGGGGCCTGATGTGATAGGCCAAAATGCAGGAAAATAAAATGCAGCGCCTGATGTGATAGGCTTGAACAGAAATTTCAACATGAGGGGCCTGATGTGATAGGCCAAAATACAGGAAAATAAAATGCAGTGCCTGATGTGATAGGCTCGAACAGAAATTTAAACATGAGGGGCCTGATGTGATAGGCCAAAATGCAGGAAATTAAAATGCAGTGCCTGATGTGATAGGCTTGAACAGAAATTTAAACATGAGGGGCCTGATGTGATAGGCCAAAATGCAGGAAACTAAAATGCAGCGCCTGATGTGATAGGCTTGAACAGAAATTTAAACATGAGGGGCATGATGTGATAGGGCAAAAGGCAAGAAATTAAAATGCAGCGCCTGATGTGTTAGGCTTGGGACAGAAATTTAAACATGAGGGACCTGATGTGATAGGCCAAAATGCAGGAAATTAAAATGCAGTGCCTGATGTGATAGGCTTGAGCAGAAATTTAAACATGAGGGGCCTGATGTGATAGGCCAAAATGCAGGAAATTAAAATGCAGTGCCTGATGTGATAGGCTTGAGCAGAAATTTAAACATGAGGGGCCTGATGTGATAGGCCAAAATGCAGGAAATTAAAATGCAGTGCCTGATGTGATAGGCTTGAGCAGAAATTTAAACATGAGGGGCCTGATGTGATAGGCCAAAATGCAGGAAATTAAAATGCAAGAAGACTTGATTTGGAGAGATTTTAATCTTTATTTATTCAGCGGACTTCGAATTCACAGCTTCCCTATAGCACGATTCTTATGACCTTTAGAATGAGCTAGAGCTTGCGACTGGCCTTCCCTTCCTGTTTTTGTTGGCTAACTTTATGCATCACACTACTTATTCTGCGGAGAGAAGAATCATTCAGTGTTATTAAATGACTATCAATTGCGGGATCTTCGTTTTAACCATGATTTAAACAGTCTTAGTATTTAATAATTGCCGTAGTATACTTAATTCGATACATATGCTTGATCAATGAATACAATTGAATCAATAAAATGGCTGAATTTCAAAAGTAAACAGAACGAGGAATTAGAGGAGTATGTATTTGGAGATGGAATTTTGGATGGTCTTGTGCCTTCGAGACGATCAATGCTAGTATTGTACTTTCATAACCTTTCCTGTCTTATCACCCATGCTTATTAGGAAAACAAAATTTTGCCCCAGTATCAGCCTACTCAAAATTTTGCCCCATTATTAGCCCAGCCTTATTCTGACAAGCTCCGAACTGATTTCAATATTGGGCTATTTCACTTTTATCCGCTCCCTGTCCTTTCATCAATCTGCTCCAGTATTTACCCAATACTGACCTGACTGCTTTTGAATCAATCTGTTTTTTCTTATCCTTTGCCCCAGTATCACATTCTGGTTCCCACCTATTCTTGAGGGTCATCTTAAGACGATAAGAATTTTCCTCACGTTTGTCTAGGTCGCCCTTGTGGGTTTTCAACTTAGCGCATCTTTTTGGGTGCCCTAACTTTTGCCTAGATCGCCCTTGCGGGTTTTCGACCTAGCGGGCTTTTTTGGATGCCCTAATTTTTGCCTAGATCGCCCTTGCGGGTTTTCGACCTAGCGGGCTTTTGGACGCCCTAACTTTTGCCTAGATCGCCCTTGAGGGTTTTCGACCTAGCGGGCTTTTTGGATGCCCTAACTTTTGCCTAGATCGCCCTTGCGGGTTTTCGACCTAGCGGGCTTTTGGATGCCCTAACTTTTGCCTAGATCGCCCTTACGGGTTTTCGACCTAGCGGGCTTTTTGGATGCCCTAACTTTTGCCTAGATCGCCCTTACGGGTTTTCGACCTAGCGGGCTTTTTGGATGCCCTAACTTTTGCCTAGGTCGCCCTTGCGGGTTTTCGACCTAGCGGGCTTTTATTACGCATAATATTTCTTTACAGCATCAGCGTTGGTTGGATTTGCCAGATCATTCCCATCCATATCAGTTAAAATCAACGCTCCTCCCGAGAAAGCCCTCTTGACTACGTATGGCCCATGATAATTTGGGGCCCACTTCCCTTGTAGCGCTTTTTGCATTGGTAATAACTTTTTGAGAACCAAGTCTCCTTCTTGAAATACTCGGGGACGGACTTTCTTCTCGAATACCTTCCTCATTCTTTTCTGATATAACTGTCCGTGACACAACGCTACCAATCTTTTTTCATCAACCAAATTTAACTGATCGACCCGGGCTTGAACCCACTCTGCCTCTTCCAACTTTGCGTCCATTAACACCCTTAATGAAGGGATCTCTACTTCGATGGGAAGAACGACCTCCATTCCATAAACAAGCGAGAATGGAGTTGTTCCAGTAGAGGTACGAACTGAAGTACGATATGCGTGGAGGGCATAGGGGAGCATCTCATGCCAATCTTTATATGTGTGCACCATCTTTTGGACAATTTTCTTGATATTTTTATTGGCTGCCTCCACTGCTCCATTCATCTTTGGTCTGTATGGGGAGGAATTATGATGCTGAATCTTGAACTGGTCACACAATTCATTCATCATTTTGTTGTTAAGATTGGTACCGTTATCTGTGATGATTTTGTTGGGCAAGCCATACCGGCAAATTATCTCTCTCCTTACAAATTTTACAACCACACTCCGAGTTACGCTGACGTAGGAGGCAGCCTCGACCCACTTGGTGAAATAGTCAATGGCAACCAATATGAATCGATGCCCGTTAGATGCTTTAGGCTCAATTGGTCCAATGACGTCCATTCCCCACATAGCGAATGGCCATGGTGAAGACAATACATTCAAGGACGTAGGTGGCATGTGGATATTGTCAGCGTATACCTGGCATTTATGACACGTCTTAACATACTTGTAGCAATCAGTCTCCATAGTCGACCAGTAATATCCTGCCCTGAGAATTTTTCTTGCCATCGCGTGTCCGTTAGCATGGGCACCAAAAGATCCCTCGTGAACTTCTTTCACAATTTTTCTAGCCTCTGCCGCATCTACACACCTGAGCAGGACCATATCATGATTCCTTTTGTATAAAACTTCCCCATCAAGAAAGAAACTGGCAGCTAATCTCCTTAAGGTTCTTTTGTCATTTTCCGAAGCATGATTGGGATATTCCTTGTCTCTCAGAAAGCGCCGGATATCATGATACCAGGGTTGCCCATCTTGTTCTTCTTCAATTGACTGGCAAAAGGCCTGTCGATCTCGATGTTGAATCTGGATAAGGGGCATATCCTCCTCTTTGCTTATTTTAAACATGGAAGAGAGGGTGGCTAGGGCATCAGCCAGTTGATTGTCCTCTCGAGGTATATGTGAAAAAGTGATATCCTCAAAGTGCTCCAACAATTCCGTAATATAAGCTTGGTATGGGATCAACTTGGCATCTCGAGTTTCCCATTCACCTTTAACCTGATGGATAACTAGAGCTGAATCACCATAAACCTCCAAGTTCTTGACATTAGCATCGATGGCTGCTTGTATTCCCATGATGCAAGCTTCGTATTCAGTCACATTATTAGTACAATCAAAACCTAACCTGGCTGTGATAGGTAAATATTGTCCTTCTGGGGAAATTAATATGGCTCCTATGCCATGACCCATCATGTTGGATGCCCCATCAAACAACATCGTCCACTTTTCTTTTACTTCTTGTACTGGCTCACTGAATACTGCCATTAGATCTTCATCTGGAAACCCTTGTATCATCGGCTGATAATCACTTAGAGGCTGTTGAGCCAAGTAATCTGCCAGCGCACTACCTTTAATTGCCTTTTGTGTGACATACATGATATCATATTCTGATAGCAAAACTTGCCATCTGGCAATTCGTCCAGACAAAGCAGGCTTTTCGAATATGTACTTAATTGGATCCATCCTAGAGATTAACCAAGTAGTATGGCTCAACATGTATTGTCTCAAACGATGAGCGGCCCATGCCAATGCGCAACAGGTTTGTTCTAACAAGGAATATTTTGCCTCATAATCAGTAAATTTTTTGCTCAAATAGTAAATGGCATGTTCTTTCTTTCCAGTTACATCTTGTTGACCGAGCATACATCCCATGGCATTTCCCGTTACTGTCAAGTATAGAATTAGTGGCCTCCCTGGGACTGGAGGGACTAAAACCGGAGGGTCTTGTAAGTAGAGCTTAATCTTTTCAAAGGCTTCTTGGCAATCCTCATTCCAACTGATGGGCTGATTTTTGCGCAAGAGTTTGAAAATCGGTTCACATGTAGCTGTCAATTGGAAAATAAACCGAGCGATGTAGTTTAGCCTTCCAAGAAACCCTCGTACTTCCTTCTCTGTTTTTGGGGCTGGCATTTCCAAGATTGCACGGACCTTATCAGGGTCAACCTCAATTCCCCTTTCACTAACAAGGAAGCCTAGCAGCTTTCCTGACTTCACACCGAAAGTGCATTTAGCTGGGTTCATTCTCAACTTGAACCTTCGAAGGCGTTCGAATAGTTTTTGCAGGTTATTGAGGTGATCCTCCTCAGTTCTCGACTTGGCGATCATATCATCCACATATACTTCAATCTCCTTGTGGATCATGTCATGAAATAATGTTACCATAGCTCTCTGATATGTTGCCCCAGCGTTCTTTAACCCAAACGGCATGACTTTGTAACAAAAAGTTCCCCAAGCCGTAATAAAGGTGGTTTTTTCCATATCTTCTTCAGCCATTTTGATCTGATTATATCCAGAGAAACCGTCCATGAATGAAAAGTAAGAGAACTGGGCAGTATTGTCAACCAATACGTCGATATGAGGCAAAGGAAAGTCGTCTTTTGGACTGGCCCTATTTAGGTCCCTGAAGTCTACACACATTCGTACCTTTCCATCTTTCTTGGGGACTGGTACTATATTTGCAACCCACTCCGGGTATTTTGCTACAGCCAGGAAACCTGCATCGAACTGCTTTTTTACTTCTTCTCGGATTTTTAAGGACATCTCAGGCTTCATTCTTCTCAACTTCTGTTTTACCGGTGGGCAGTCAGGTTTTAAAGGCAGTTTATGTTCCACAATCGATGTGTCCAATCCTGGCATATCTTGATACGACCAGGCGAAAATATCGCTATATTCCTGTAATAGTGACACTAATCGAGAGCGATTTTTGAACGCGCCTATTTTCACTTCTTTTTTATCCTCCTCAGTCCCCAGATTTATCAATTCGACAGACTCTTGGTGAGGCTGTATCAATCTAGCTTCTTGCTCAACCAGCCTTAATAATTCCCCAGATGGTTCATATTCAAATTCTGTTTCCTCATCCGCTTGATTAACAAGACAGTCAAAATTATTCAATACAATACTAGCGTGATCGTCATTAGGCGAGTCGTTTTCGGATCTGCAAATATGTGAAAAGAATAAGATATATGGATGTATTGGAGGCAGGAAGAGAGTATTTCTGAAAGAATTCAGTGGTATTTATTGATCAATCATATGTACAAATTGTTTATTCACAAAATTTACAGCAATTACAAATTACATGTAGACTGAATTTAAAATCACGGGAAGCTCGATGGTTTCCCAATTGTTTAGCTCATGTCCTGGTGGACAAGCTATCACCAAGTCATTCATGTTGAGCGGCTCTTCTTTATCAACTGCCGCTATCACATCTGGAGTCTCGAACCCAGCACTCCAAAAGCTTTCTGAAATGTGGAGCAGAGGGACCCTCTTTATCTGAGGCTTTCGCTTTTCCAATCTAGCCCGTTTCTTTTCTTCCATTTCTTCCCTGATTCTTCTCCTCTCCTCCTCGGTGGGTTTGTACCCTAACCCAAACCTGTGCTTGTTCTTAATTAACTGCAAAGGCTGAGTTAATCCTCCATTGTTTTGCCCCAGTTTGTCTCCGGGCTGAAATCCATTTTTCAACATTATTTTAGCCATCATTAATAGAGCTCTCGAGGGCCGATGCTGGTCCACCACCTCTCCCTCCTTAATAGTGGTAACATTAGCAATTTCTAGAGCCTGGAAGTGAGTTTCCAAGGCTTCCTCAGCAGCCTCGATGTAGGGAGTATCGATGGGTTTACTGACCAGAAAATCCTCTTCAGCAGAGACAATTATCAGTCTATCATCCACAATAAATTTCAATCTTTGGTGAAGAGTGGATGGCACCGCTCTAGCAGAATGAATCCATGGCCTTCCCAGGAGACAACTGTATGCAGGCAAAATGTCCATTACCTGGAAAGTCACCTCAAAAATAATCGGGCCAATCTGTATTGGGAGATCAATCTCTCCAATAACTTCCCTTCGTGATCCATCAAAGGCCCTAACCACTATTGAACTTGGCCTCAAGTGGGATGCTTCATAGGGTAACTTTGACAGAGTCATTTTAGGCATTACATTTAATGAGGAACCATTGTCTATCAAGACCCGGGCTAAGATATGGTCCCTACACTTCACTGATATGTGTAATGCTTTATTATGCCCAACCCCTTCTTCAGGGATTTCGCTGTCGGTGAAGGTGAGAAAGTTATTAGCGGTTATATTATTCGCAATCCCTTCAAACTTCTCTACCGAAAGGTTGTGCACCACATGTGCCTCGTTGAGTATTTTCAGCAGCACCTTTCGATGAGGTTCAGAATTCATCATTAGTGCCAGTAGGGAAATTTTAGCTGGCATACGGTTCAATTGTTCGATTACTGAATATTCACTTTGCCTGATCATCCTTAGAAATTCACAGGCATCTTCTTCAGAAACAGGCTTCTTCAGTTCTCTTCTTTCTTCTTCTCTATTCGCTTCTGGCTCAGGACCAGCCAAAATTGCCTCCCCGCAGGGCCCTCCTCTCCTTTCTTCCATGGGGGAATAAATGCGACCGCTCCGGGTCATACCCCCGATTCCAGCTATATTCACCACATCAGTAGTGGCACTAGTGGTGACTTCGGCTTTTTCTTCCTTTGTCTTGCCTCCAGATACCTCAGCATCATACTTCCAAGGTACCTCCTTGTTGCTTTTATATGGGAAAGGCCCCGGCACCTTTATAGTAATCGGTCTCAAACCGTTTGGTGTTGGGACAGCCGGCTCTTTGGAATATCTGATAACTAAAGGCCTTGGACAACCGGGGAAGGCCTCATTAAGCATATTCACCTCAAACTCCACCTCCAAGCAGTTCACCGTTGGCCCCCCATGATTTGGCAAAGGATTATTTCCTACATTAGGAGCATCCTTCTCAAAATTTAACCACTTGGCGTTTATCAAGTTCTGGACTTTATGTTTTAAACCTTGACAATTTTCAGTGGAGTGTCCCACAGCCCCGGCATGATAATCACACTTAGCAGCCGGGTCGTACCATTTGGGAAATGGTGGTTCCAGTGGCTTCATAGGACAAGGTGCGATTAAAGAGTTCTGTATTAGGCGGGGTAAAAGCTCGGTATAGGTCATAGGGATAGGGTCAAAGTGTATAACTCTTCTTTCATTATTTGGCCTTCTTTGAGTTTGGTTAGTGTTTGGGCCAGGGTTTTGACTCCAGGCTTTTTGAGGAGGTTGGGGTATGGTTGGTTGTGGTTGCGTCATGAGCGGAGTTGTTTGCTGGAAAGCTGTGGGGGGTGTGTAAGGTGGTTGGTAGTTAGGTTGGGAGGCGGCCACCATCTGAGGGTATGGTGCATACTGAGGGTGGTAAGGTGTTTGGTAATTAGGTGGTATAGGTGTGGAGCGATTTGGATCATACGTGACATGGTGGGTTTCCCCTTCCCTCTTTTTCCAGGAATTATTGGTTGGCTTCTTCACATTTACATTGCCAACCGTATTATGCACAATCCTTCCGCGACGCAGGCCGCTTTCAATTCGTTCTCCGATTAATACCATATCGGAGAAATTGGCCGAAACGCTGCCCACCATCTTATCATAAAATGGTGCAGGGAGAGTGTCCATAAACATCCCTATCATCTCTCTTTCAAACAGAGGAGGTTGAACTTGAGCTGCCAGTTCCCTCCATCGTTGAGCATATTCTTTAAAGGTCTCATCTTCCCTCTTGATCATATTTTGCAACTGAGACCGGTCTGGTGCCATCTCTATATTATACTTGTATTGCCTAAGAAAGGCATCTGCCAAATCCTTCCAAGATCGGATATGGGTGCGTTCCAACTGAGTATACCAATTGGCGGCAGCTCCTGTGAGACTATCTTGGAAACAGTGGATCAGGAGCTTATCATCATGCGCGTGTGAAGCCATCTTTCTACAGAACATAGTCAGATGACTTCGAGGGCACCCCGTTCCTTTATATTTTTCAAATTCGGGCATCTTGAACTTGGGCGGGATTATTACGTCAGGGACTAGACACAAATCAGAAGCATCTACTAGTCCATAACCGCTACCCTCAATGGCCCTGACTCTTTCTTCCAGGTGTTGCCATCTACCACTGAGAGGGGTCTCCTGACTAGGAGTATTTGACCACTGTTCATTCACTACTGGTCCCGCTGTATGAGGCCCCACAGGTCGGATAGTCTGGCCATAGGCATTTGGTTGAGGGAAAGGTGGTTGTTGGGGGTTTAGTGAGTAGGTAGTCATAGGGATGGAATTGGTGGGATTCTCGATGGTAGTAGTGTTCATGTATGTATAGTTGAGATTAGTGTTTTGTGGGTAAGAAATTGACGGACCCGTGTGTGGAGGATAAGCAGTAGGATTTGTGTTATAGGTGGTTGGTGGATTTGTATGTGGTGGATAGGTAGTAGGATTTGTATGGTAAGTGGCTGGTGGATTTATATGTGGTGGGTAGGTAGTAGGATGATTTGGGTATTGGGTGTGAGTGAGAAGGTTCTCAGCAGGGTTTGTGGGAATACCCTGTGCTGAGGGTGCAAACCCAGGTGGTATCCCGTAAGGAGGCCACTCACGATCAATTACCACCTGCACAGGGCCTGATGTATCTGTCACAGCTGCCGTCTCTGTCCCAGAGGGTCCCTCTGCATTCTTCTCTAACAGCTTCATCACTTTTGCCAGCTGATCCCTCAGATCAGCCACCTCATTTCTCAGTTCTTCATTTTGTGCTTCTAGCTCATTCATCATTCTGGTTTTTGAACGTGTGCTATAAGGATGCTGAGGAATGCGTGAATCCGCTATTTTGTTTTCTGTACAAATTCCATATTTATTAATTAGTATTAAAGAAAAAACAATCTCAAATTTTAAATCATAAATTAAATATCGGGGATCAGATATCTCGATAAATTTGTTGTTGGATGAGCGTGCTTGTGAGACGAAGTATGAAATGGAAATTAATGCGACATCAAGCACTGTAGAAAGAAGTAGATTCTTTATTCATAATATTCATGGTACATCCTTTTCTTCCTTTTCAACCAGAGCAATATATCGGTTCATTCTCATGATTAACTCTTTACAAAAGTTGATAAATTCTTCAACTTCAGCGGGCGTATGGAGTGGATGAAGTGAAGCTTCCGCTCTCTTGAGTAACTGAGGTACTTCGGCGATAGCAGTGTTAGCCAAGCTAGCTAATCTCCCAAAACATCTAGTCCAATGATCCGCTGTGTCTTGATACCATTTCATTTCATCTTGCAGATCACTTATCCCCTTTTGTTGCATCCTAATAACTTCAATGACATTCCATTTTTCTTCGTTCACTTCATTTTCGCATGCCACTAACAAGTTCTCTATTTGTTGTTTTAACTCCTCTACCCATTGGCGTAACTCATTTCTTTCGTCAATCAGTTGATTCTTCTCTGCCAACTCTCTATCCCTTTCTCCCAGGGCTTGACCTTTCTCTCGTCTGATTTGGCGAATTCGACTTCTCATTTGTTCAATAGCGTCCCTCATTGCCTGATTTTCTTGGAGGGCGGCATCTCTTTCTTGTGCTCTCAATCCCAGCTCCTTATTAGCAGCTTGAAGGCTCATGTGGACCCTAGCTGCGTGCTCTCGCTCAGATTTTTGCTGTTGACGAATTCCCTCCAAGGCGGTATCTTTTTCTTGGCCATCTCTCTTAAGCGCGGCAATTTCCTGTTGGGCTTTTAACAACTCTTCTTCCAACCTGCTGTTTTTGACAGTCATGCCCTCCAACTTTGCTTTTAATTCTTTGACGGCCTCATCTTCGAATGTTTCAGGCAATGGTTGACTTCCTGAAACTACAGCTTGTGGTTTGAAGGGTAACTTGATTTGTTGCACCCGTTCCCTTACCCATTGTCGGTATTCTTCCTTTGCTACACAACTTCTGACTCCTAACTCTTTTCCTTTTAGTGTTACCACCTCCCAAGCTTCTCGCACCTTTCGAAGAGGTTCTGCGAAGTTCCCTTCATAATATATAGTGACAGGAGTCAATAACTCTTGGGCTGGAGGACTTCGAATAGGATAGGCTAATTGACGTTGCCCTAGTATGGGGTTATAACTGATACAACCCCTTATTCCCATCAGGGGGACATTGGGGAAACCCTTGCAATGATAAACAATCGTTGTCCTTTGTTGCCAAGACGGCTGCCATCTAATCTTTCCCTCTGTCAGACCAGCCAAATGTTCCGCCCATTCCCTGCCTGTCATGCTTTTAATCTGGTAACACAGTAAATCTGAGATTGGACACTGGATCTTAACTTCCCTTTTGAACACATGTGCAGTGATCCAGATGTACAGTATTGGTAAGCAACATGTTATCTTTCTTTTTTTCTTTTCATAACAAAAGTCTAGAGCACAGTAGGTGTCTGCTAGCAGAGCGGTAACCGGATTCTCAAACCTGTTTTTCCGAGATAAGAAAGCACCAATGGCCGGCATGTCAATGAAGTCCTCGACTTGAGGAAACAATACTAAGCCATAAATGCCCAAGGCAAGCACATCCATGAAAATATCCCAGCTGTTATTATCTACCAGGTACTGCAGATAGTTCTCCAAGAAGTCCCTTGTAAAACCCCTAGTATGGTTTCTTTCTTGGAAGTCAGAAATGAAGTGGTTTTCTAGCAACCCTATAGATTGCGCTACCGTCTTGAAGGAAGGGCTGTGCTCCAAGTGGTTGTATGGCTTACTTCCTTCCAAGGGCAAACCTATGATCTGTTCGTATTCTTCCAACATCGGAGCCAACTGAAAATCTGCAAACGTAAAGCACCTTAGGGGAGGGTCATAATATTGTACCATAGCCGTGATGGCTTCCTCTTGTACTTTCACCTCTAGCAACTTCAATATGTTCCCGTACCTCCTAACAAAAGCCATCTTTTGTACTGTCTGTAGTTTCCTGACGAAAGAATCTATACTGGACAAATCAGTCATCTTGGCCCCAATCCTTCTTTTCTTCCTCAATTCTGATCCCGCATTAATTTCCATTTCACCCTCTTTGGATATTTAACCAGAATCTGATCCCCCTTTAAAAAAACAGAAAAAAAAGAAAAAAAACAATAAATAAAACGGGTCAGTTATATGAATAAATAAACCTATGCATGATAAAGAAACAAATGATGCATGGTACAAAAATATTTGAAGAAATGTTGTTCCCTTGAAAGTTTTATCTTGTATCATACTTTGGGTCCTTAAAAGCTTAGCACCGATCCCTCTTCTCTCTAGATCCCTTTATTTTGTTTTTCTCATCTTCCTTCTATTCTTTTCTTTTTCTCTCTTCTTTTTGTGGACTTTTACTCTTTTTCCTTGCTTTTCCTTACTTTTCTTCTTCTTCTTTTTCCTTTCTCCTCTTTTTTTTTTTTTTTTTTTTTTATACTGGCTTTCTCAAAGCACGTTCTAAACAATATTCTCATAAATCAATTAGCAACATTATAACAGGAAAGTGCCCTCCGCAGGTCCTATTTTGAGGTTACCTGTCCTATGGATCTAGGATATCTAATTTGTTTCTCACCAAGGGTTAGCCATAAGCCTATGGGATAAAGGTCACTAGAGCCAAGTTCCAATTCTTAGTACTTGCTGCAACCGTAGAGAGTGCTACTGGTTACAGGGTACTAGGAAAGGACGCACTCTAGCTGGGATTTTCGTGATAGCCAAACGGGACGTGCATCCCAAGTGACACCACTAGATCCCTCTATTCCTGAGTTGCTCTCGGACCCGGGTGTAGGGCCCCTCTCATGTTCATATGCATATATGTGGTGTGTGCGGAGGGCATGCAAACCTCTTATAACTGTTGGTGGTTTTGATTTACCTGCAATTGGGGAACTTGCAACAGGTATATATAGCAATTAAAAATCATCTATCCTATGGTGGGGTAACAAATAATTAAATAAATACGAGAACAAATAAATAGCACAAGGATCAATATAGCATACACACTCAAATATAAACGGCCTTGACTCTCTAAAAACAATCCCCAGTGGAGTCGCCATCTGTCATAACCGTAATTACGACGAGACGACGGACTCGCTAAATTTTGAAATGAATTTTAATTTGATTGTGGAGCCGCCACCAAATTTTATTTTTGAGGGAAAACATTTGGAAAAACCCTAACTCAAGGATGAGATTCGAAGTTCGGGAGTCGGTTACGAGTAGGGAAGGTGTTAGGCACCCCACTCGCCTGTTCCAAGGAACAGTACCCTTAAATTGAGTGTGTGATTATTTGAAAATAGTTTGATCCCTTAAAATAGAATAGAAAATAAATAGGTTTATAGAAGATAGCCTGACAGGACTTGATCCTGCTCCTACGTATTCCCTGGTGCAATGGGAAACTCAAGGCTACGTAGTTCTGGTTAAGAGACTTGATCTCTTAGAGAAGAAAAGAGTAATCTTAGGTAAAAAAAAAACTTTTTTTTTTAAAACGTTTCTTAAAGAAATACAGGACAGACGTGCTTGCATAATTCAAATCGTCGTAAGCCGTATTTGAATTAGCACGAATTAAAATACGCAACAGTAGAGAATGCTACTTGCCCGTATTAGAACCCGTTTGCACAATCTGAGAAAAATAGAATAAAAACAGACATTTTGAAAAATAGAAGAATTTTAGGAAAAAATAGACGTGCTTGCATAATCCAAATCGTCGTAAGCCGTATTTGAATTAGCACGAATTAAAATACGCAACAGTAGAGAATGCTACTTGCCCGTATTAGAACCCGTTTGCACAATCTGAGAAAAATAGAATAAAAACAGACATTTTGAAAAATAGAAGAATTTTAGGAAAAACGGACGTGCTTGCATAATCCAAATCGTCGTAAGCCGTATTTGAATTAGCACGAATTAAAATACGCAACAGTAGAGAATGCTACTTGCCCGTATTAGAACCCGTTTGCACAATCTGAGAAAAATAGAATAAAAACAGACATTTTGAAAAATAGAAGAATTTTAGGAAAAACAGACGTGCTTGCATAATCCAAATCGTCGTAAGCCGTATTTGAATTAGCACGAATTAAAATACGCAACAGTAGAGAATGCTACTTGCCCGTATTAGAACCCGTTTGCACAATCTGAGAAAAATAGAATAAAAACAGACATTTTGAAAAACAGAAGAATTTTAGAAAAACAGACGTTTTTGAAAATAGAAAACTGAAGATAGACGTTGGAATGATCAAGTCCAAGCTCAAGAATATATAAGCATTGTCAAGGAGGAGAAAAGCATGAGATGACAAATGGCATATTCTTCCATGGTTTTCCAAAATTCCAGTTTCAGGTTCTTTGAAGGTTCCATACTCTGGAACTTGTTTATCCCATCTGCTGCTAAAGTTAGGCTCGACTTATGGTTATTGGGAATCCCGGATTTACCCCCTGATTTACCCCCGAAAAATTGAGCTGACTACTAATCTTAGTATGGAATGGACTTGCACTAATTCAGCAGCATGACCTTCCAACTTTAAGAAACATAGTAAACCAAAGTAAGATCAAAACTACCTTACAGTTAAAAAGCCATTTGATTCTGGTTATGACAGCAGCTAGCAAATGACCATATGGATTAGTGATCTGTCACAAGTTCCACATCCAGGTCTTTGTCTATTTTCAAAATTTGCTGCAGCACACGAAGCTTATTTTGCAGAATTCATAATGAATTTAGCTTCTAACAGAGAGGACCTATGCAGGCTGACACCAAAAAATCCTATACTGAGCTTATAGAGTTCAACTTGTAGCATATGGGACCTTTGGGGATGTTACCGCGATGAGTGAAACCGCAGTTGCAGTAATGACTCATCCCACATCAGATTCAATATCAATCACTATCTCATGACTTATTTCTGCATTCGGAGGATTAATAAGCAACAATTCTATTGTTCTTGGCCAAAACAAACAGCAACTGGACTTACATTTTACACCCCCTGAGACTCACTTATTCTCACACACAACATCACCACTGTGATTATTAAATTCTGGAGGTATGGATCAAGTCTCCAACTGTTTTTTCAAATTTAAATCAGTAACACACCAAGTGCAATCCTCGGTGTCTTCTTTTGATTTTATGAATTAATTTGCTGCCTATTTAGCCAAGGAGCAGCATAGTATATGGCCAAGTATTGAATTTATTGTCATGACAGATCTGGGAGCGAAAATCCGACGCTTATCTAGTCACTTATGAACTCAACATGATTTACAGGACTTGCCTCAATGGCCAACTCAACAGGAACAATTCTCAATACCCTCTCTTAAACTTTCTTTGACTGATTTAGTTTCTCATTTGGCCTAGGTCCCTATATTTGAAACAGGGAACTGTTCGACTTAATCTGAGAGTTAGCTAAGGAGGCTTATCCCTTTCTTAACCATTCTTGGGCCTTATGCAGTACATACTAAATTCCATGATATTCTTAGTAACACATAGTTGAATCCACTGGCCTAATGTAGGATTTATCCAGCTCATGAGTCATGCAACTCAGAATTTAGTGATTTTACTGCTATAACAGGTTAATGATCTTAGAATATGAATCCGCTTGTCATGATGGCCAGCTACCTCCTATTCTGTGTATGGGGTTTCAGGTGTCCTAAGTCATGAGATGAGAGAAAACAAAGACCCTTGCCCACTATGATTTATATTGTAATCACGAGATGAATTAAAGGAAACTGCCAATGACACTGGTAATCAGGATTGCATTGATTCTGCAGTAGCACCTACTGGATTTAATAATCATTTCATGAGGAAGTGAGACTGATGATTTGAAGCAATCTTCACTGTCATAGGCTATTTGATACAAGTTATAACAGTGGCAGATTTATGGCTTAAGGTTGAACCTACAGTTGCTACCTTATTTTCTAGAACTACTTAAGAAGTTCATTAAGGATTGACATCTCCACAGGAATTTGTTGTGCAAAGGAGCAGAAAACCTCTAGATGCATCCTACAAATCAAAACTAAAGACAGATCTTAAGCTTGAGATTTCAGATTAGGGACAGAGAAGGTTACTACCAATCAGTTAGAATCAAACTTTCAAGTTTTTTTTTGAGCCTGTTTATCAAAAATTGGTTCCTAGAAACAGAATGCTTTTTAGGTATCTGGGGCAGACCAGGTCTCTAGCTTAAGATTTGAAAGCCAGATATGAGTCAGGCACCTGTCTACTCCTGTCACAGACTAAGGTTACCTATATGTTGAACTAAAGATTCTTGGATTCATTTTGATCTCTATTCCATTCAAAACCCCTTTTATTGATACCAAAATAGCAGTAGCAATCCCTCATATAGCAACCTATTCTATAATAGAATTCTGAGACATAAAATCTGTTGTTGAAAGCCCAGCTCTACTATGCCCATAAAAACGGTTCCTGATCAATCACATGTAGACTGAGGGACAGGCCATCAGAAACTCATCATTCTTGTAATCTACTGATACAAAGGAAGCAAACTAACCATAACTTATCAGTTTCACTCTCTTTTTATTCTATGATTTATGTCACTTTAAACCAGTAATCAGCTTCTATTATAGTCCAGAATTAAGCCTTGAGGCTCAAGATCTCAAGTTGACTACTTCACAGGCCATTCACTCAGAGGGAGCCACCTAGTTTGTCAAAACTTATGAAAAATACATGGTCTCTAAGCCTGTATCAGATGTCTGACCTGGTTTTAGTTTCAGTGACTCGAGGTTGAAACCTTAGTGGCTTGCTGTCCTAGACTTGGGCAAGGATCCTAAATTTGGATCTGTACCTAACTGAATCAGAACCTGATTGGTCAACCCCAGCTGACTGCTAATTTCGATTTGTTTTGTGACTAGAACCTCTGGGTATATGCCTAGTTGGCTCCTGATCAGAATAGCCACTTGGTCCTTAAGTTTGACAGTAGTTCAGAACCTTAGTGGCTGGCTATCCTAGGCCTGGACAAGGATCCTCAATTAGGATCTGTACCCAGCTGAATCAGAACCTGGTTGGTCAACCAAGCTAACTGCTGATTTTGATTTGATCCTCCATTACCTAAACCCTGAATACATGCCTAATTGACTCTAAATCTCAGTAATTTAACATCAATTCTGAGATTGATGTGATCCAAATATATATATCCGAGTCTGATAGGAATTGCAAACCAGCTTATGCTTAGTTTTAAGTATGGTTATGGTGATTTGGAACCCTTTTTAACTCACTGAACAGACCCTATTACTCAAGCTATGAATTTGGTTTGGTGCCTACCCAGTACATTTGCTATCTTAACCACTGCCACAAGTTAATTATAGTATTAGTCCAAGTCAACAGGAGTATTAGGAATCCAAATCTGTTTTTGTTTTCAACTAAGGCCAGGACCAGATCAGTCCCTTACCTGTGCAACTTAAAGATTCTAAATCCCCTTTTGCTATCTCTGCCATTATGACAAAACCTGATTAGGAGATGCTGTCTCCCTTTCTTATTTGTCAACAGGTTCCAGTTGAGACATTACTAACACTTTTCTTGACCATCAGAACCTGGCTTCAAGGCTTTTTTGGGTCTATAGAAACAGATAGCTCTCAATTTAGATTGTACAGCTCTAGGATCCTCATGACTGTTCCTTATCAATGGTTTTTGTTATGTTAAGCTAGGGGCTATCTATTGATACCAATTGCCCTGAGTCTGATAGGAATTTTCAGATCAGCTTATGCTTAGTCCCAAGTCTGGTTGCAGTGATCAGAAACTCTATGTTCATAGCTGGATGACCTAATGCAAAAAAGTACCAGAGGTTTACTCTAGAAACAAAACCTCTGGTATCTACTGCAGACCCAAATACATGGCCACTGCTACTGCCACTGCCAAATAGGCTGCCTCTCAGGTAGCTCAACTGCTGCAGGTTTTCTAGACTCCCAAATTTAGCTGGGCTATGAATTTCAGCTGAGATACCATTAACATTCCCCTGATTATCACTAACCAAGTCCTGACTTTAAGACATCTTGCCTCAGAGTCAGGGGAACACTAGATTTGAACAAATCTAGTACCGACTGGAATCACCTTTCTAACCCACGGTTTCTAGAAGGTACAAAACCTTTATAGTTGCTCCAGGTTATAGCTACTGAAACAGAAACCATCAAATGCACATCTCTATCCTATTGGTAGCACTACTCCCAACATTAGCCAGCATTACTTATCTTTCAATGATAGGTCCCAAGCTGCAATCAAAGTGCAACAATAAAATGGACATAGGCCTTAAATTCTCCTATTATGGTTTGCTTTTCCCCTAGACATGGTTCCCCACTGTTAACAGAGAAAAGTTGATCCTGATAACAACGGAAGTTGGTGTGCCAGGACCTATTGTAATGGCTGGATTCTATTACTTACAGCTTCATCTTATAACAACCATGGATCCAGGAAAACTCAGGACTGATATAGCTGATTCACAGCCTGAATTTGATTCAAGGCCTTTCACTCTTAGGTCCTAAATATAACCCGGAGGTGTATGATCATAAAGTTCAATAGTTACCCTGGATAATGGCGAGGAGCCGTAAGTCTAATAACTCCTTGCCTTACTTAGCATGATCCAGGATTTTTAACTACCATCCAGAATTATTTATAACCTATTGTTGCAGAACTGGGGGATCAATCTAATTCTGCATTCTGCTTGGGAGGATTAACTCATTGGTCCAAGAGAGGAATTCCTTAATTGTTTGCCTTAACTAAAACTGTTCTTTATCTTGGCCGTAACATTATAGCGAACCTATTCTATGGTCCTAAGTTTTGAATTCTATTATGGAGACCAAGACTTCTTGCTAACTAACCTAAGCACTAATGCAAGCAATCAGATCCATAAGATGGATATATTATGGTTCTATCAAATTATGCTCAGAAAACGATGCTACTGGGTTAATTATACCTATCATTAAGACTAAAAGATTGTCAACATAACCTCTTTACTAAACCAGTTGATATTTAAACAAAACAAAACTAAAAGTAGGAAATTACCACAGTCCTGTTTCCTAAAAAGGCATACCTCGTGATTAATGGTTTTTAGGCCAATTGATTCTCAAATTAGCAGAGGCAATGATCTATACAACATGTTTCCAGCGTTGAACTTCTCTAGACAAAGTAAAATCAACGCCACAGAGTTCAGTTTTTTAATTTGACCTTGTTTAGTCATAGCAACAACATATTCATACATACTTTTCATCATAATTCTGAATTAGATTTCATCTATCCAAAGGTTCAACTCAAGCAAGATGAAATTTTACGGATATAAAGGCAAAACAATGAACATGAGCCTACCTGTAAATGCAGAGCGCAAGAAGCAAAAACAAGAAGGCTTAGCAATCTCAACGCTTAGCAATCTCAACGGAGACGAGAAATCTGAATCTAAGAGAAGTATAGAGACTGAATCGCTTCCTATGACCCAAAGCCTCGAGAGAAACCTCAACTTTCAGAGAAAACTCGAATTACTCCCCTTGCCGCTTTCAATTTTTGGTGCCAAAAAATGTCCGCCCCCTTCTTTTTTCCAAAATCCCCTTTATACCCCTAGCTTAACCATGGTCCTTTAACCCTATGGAAGTTAATTTCTAACCCTAGCCTAACTAACTCTATAACTAACTCCTAACTAACCTAACTGAATTTTGTTTATTTTCTTCCACTCTCTTTATCTATTATCTACTTGCTTACTTATTTAATTTTGCAACTCCTCATTTCTTTTAACCATTTGAGCTCTTATTTTTAAGTTATTTTGAATAAATAAGGGAGATTTATATCCGGACAAAAATTGGTGCTCACAGGTTCGATTTATTTTTTATTTTTTAGTTTTTAAAAATTATTTTGTAAATAATTTGTCGGAACTGTGTTTTTGAAAAGAAAGTGACAGGTAACAAGTGAAGAAAAAAAAAGATATAATAGTATATGAAAAACATAAATAATAAAAAACTGAAAATTAAAAATTAAAACAACTTAAAAAGATTTTAATTTTAAAAATTAAAAATTAATTTTTAAAAATTTCACTTATCAAAACAGAAAATTATTTTTAAAAATATAAAATAAAAAAAATCTTAAACTTATTAATACTTTATATTTATAATAAAATCAATGTTTAAATATGATTTTAGTTCTCGTAAATATAACTTCATTTGACATTAGTTATTTTATTTTTTTCATTTATTTAAATTTTTTTATAAATTTTAAAATTTTTAAAACAATCATCATCATCGAAATAACACAATTTAGATTTAATTACATCATATTAACCATTATGTTAAGATAAAATATAAAATATTATGATTAGATATTTGTCAGGTTATTATCATTATAAGTTGTGACAAGAATTGTTAAAAAAATAAAATTAAAAAAAAACAAAAAATATTTTAGAATAATAAAAAATAACCTCATATTTATAACAACTAAAATATATTTTACTAAAAAATTATACTAGTTTTGGGATAATAAAAAATATTTTCAATAACCAATCATATTTATTTTTTACTATCCTACAAGTGTTATTTTAACCCTTCTAATGTAGGCATGATTATCTCAAGCTATAATATGACTTTATCCTTAACATTGTTCCCCCGGATAAACAAAGGGCTTGAAACTCAAAATGAAAAAAAAAATAAAATTATATCACAACAATGGGATGAGTAGCAACTCTCACAATGTCAGCTAAAGTTATGTTTGCTTCTTCGTTAACATTTCTCCTAACTCCATTCCACAAAATTGAATTGTTTTTTTTTTTTCATCCATACAACTTGTCTTGTGAATTGCAAACACAAATACCCAACAACAAAACAAGCATGCTATAGAAGAAGGATAGGACTCAACTTAAGAGGAGAATGCTCATGAGTCTAGGACTCAACTTAGGAGGAGAATGCTCATGAATAATTAATTCAAGATGTTGCACATAGCCTAAGTTAATAAGAATAATATATTCATTCATCTCTCTGTAAATATGCAGGAATGGGATTTTCACATCCCCAATTTTTCTCCAACAACCTCTCAATTCTTTCCTTTATACTTCTTCCATTGAAGTTACCTATAGAACATTCCAAAATACTTAATTTGCACCACAATCAAGGAGTTAGTTCGAAGCTCAATGTTGTGAAAACAGAGTATCCAAGCAAGTTAACCAAATAAGGGATTCTCATCTTCCTTTTCTTCTCTTTTCATTCCCTTCCAACCAAATACTATATTAAGCAAAGATATTCCATAATATGGAATTAATCTCATGAGATAATTTTATATACAGTTGACTAGATATTAGGACTTATCAAAATTAATTAATTAGGGCCTTTTCTTATATATCATAAAATTTATCCATAAGCACCTGTAGTCTTCTTAGATTGATTGATTGATTGATTGATTCATTATTTGTACAGTTAACAGTTATCGTAAAAGATAGAGAGCGACAGAAGACATATGTGAATATTATTTGTAACATGTATAAACACAAGGGATAATACTTATTTATAATCCTAGGACTATACAGCTCTATGGATCATAATGTGATATTTTTTGGCATACTGATTGTTACGTAAGGTAGCTAAGGCGTCGATGGAAAGCGTTTATTCCAAAACATTGGGCCTTCTCATGCATTAATCACTACTTAGTCCTGTCTTATTTGTAGAGGCTTTTGTATTTTGACCACTAATGCAGGCAAAGTTATGGGCCTTCTGATGCATGAGCTACTACTGAAGTCCTGTCTCATTTTATGTTTATTAGACCTAAGAATCAAGAAGAGGATTCTTTATTTTTTTACCATAAAAAGGTGGTTTTATGCTTTATAGTACAGTGATGCTTGAATCTCATAATATTTACTTTTAATTTTGAGAAGGAAAACGAAAAAAATATTGTAACGTGTATTATTTATTTTAAATTAAAAATTAATGAATCCAACCATTTTTTTCTAAGACCATGATTTTCGATCAAAGCAAACCCAAAAAAAAAAAAAAAAACCAGAACTTTAAGACAGATGATATAAAGTGCAAACTTTTTTCAAGTCACATAAATTGGTTTAGTAATAAGGAGCTTAAGATTAAACTAGTTTTCATAAAATTTTGAATTTGAATATAATTGTTTTTCTCTTGTACACCAGAAAAAAATATATGAAACTACTTTCAGCATCCAACAATTCAATTAACTTATTAGTGTTGATTCAACTTCATTAAAAATTTGAGATTGAAGTTG
The DNA here is from genome assembly GCA_037954105.1 of Canavalia gladiata. NCBI lineage: Eukaryota > Viridiplantae > Streptophyta > Magnoliopsida > Fabales > Fabaceae > Canavalia > Canavalia gladiata. The sequence goes on along the minus strand of CM075664.1, from coordinate 6,332,805 downwards.
TAATTATAAAATTATGTTCAAAATTTGAAAAAAATTATTATTATAATATTTACCTCATTTAAACAAGATTATTTTTCGTAAAAATACCTGCCTTCTATATTAAAACGATGTAAAAATAAAATGTGAAACAGTTTCACATAAGACATCCCCTGATTTCCGTCCAATTTATTTATTTTTTATTTTCTAACTTCTGATTCAACATTTCAATCACCGAAGTTTGTATGCAGTTATGTAATGTTAAGCAATTAAAATCAGTTAGATTTTTTTAGAAAAACATATTTTCTAATAAAATCGTAATTTAATTTATGAGAATTTCAATTCAATATATCTAAAAATTTGCGAGTCATGAAATAAAGGAATTCCTGCTAAACTGGAATCATATGAATTATGAATATTATTTAAGCTCTAGAATAGTTATAATTTTCGACAAAAAGTAGAAGAGGACCAAAACATAGCCACCTCAAGCGGCGATGCTGACGAAGAGCTCAACTTATAGATGGCTTGTTCCTTTGACATAAAAGCCACTTAGTCTCAATTTGGCAATTCACCTTTTGACTTCAATTGAATCCCAGTTTCTGAATTTTTAAGATTCCGTTATTAATGGATATCTTCCTGCTGTTTCATTTGTTATGACTCACCAAGTTTGAGTCTTTAGCTTCAGAAGCTATGATTTTAGGTTTGATTGATCGTGAATAGGTGAAAAGTTGAAAATTTGATTTCGATAATAGCAACTATTCAGCAATTGGGAAACTGGGTTCTATCAAGATGAGAAGGCGACAGGTTTTGAAGCATTCAATTGTTCTTATAAGCATGATGGTGTGTGTTTCCTGCCTTCTGATTGTGACTGTAACTTTTCTGAAGCTTCCAGAGGCCACAACAAAGAATAAGGAAATGAGGTTTTACCCAATAATCAGATCCAGAAAAGTTTCCCTTCAAGATGTCAACTTGGGCAAATTTGAGGAAATGATGTTAGATATGTTGCCTCAAGATCTTGCGTTTACCGTTTTTATTCCTTCCGAGGAAGCTTTCAAGCGAGATCTGCGTCTGGTGGTGAATGATAGTTTGAAACCAGACAGGTTCAATGATACATATGCAATTTTGACTCGTATACTGGGATTCTCAGCTGTTCCTCGTGCACTTTCTTCAGCAAATGTGCCATTGGGTGAGCTTGTGTCCTATGAATCACTATCTGGGTTTCCCTTGTACATTTCAAAAGACATCGATGGAATGCTGGTTGTGAACAGGATTAGATCAGAAGTAGTAGATGTTAGAAAGAGGGAGGTTGTTGTCCATGTCATGGATGGGATTATTATGGATTCTGATTTTGAGCAATCGGTTCTATCTGAAGATGATACAGAGGAGGATTGACTGTATAATTCAGGTTTTGCCTTTTGATTTGGACTTCACATTTTGTTGCCTTGAAACGAGGCCTAGTCTTTACACTTATACATGTAAAATTGTATGTATTTAATAGTTAAAGATGACTCTCTCACTGCAGAAGATGTTGAAATATTTACATGATTGATCATTCGTGATGTTTGGTCCAATCAAATCAATCTTTGTTTCTTAAATATATTTTCAAAATTTGAAATCTCATTGTCATACTACAGCTAATTAGTTTCTCAATAAATAATTACGAGGGTGTTGCTCCCAGATCTTGTTCCTCATGTAGATATTTTGCCCCTATAAATATTAGATTTTCTTTCAGATATTTGTGTAGAAATATTTTCAATAAATCAGAATAATAACCTGAATGAATCTCGGTCATGTCTCACAACTGATGAAATTGTTATATTATTACAGACACTGGATATGATCACTTGATTATTCGATTCGCCCATCCTTTTATACCCATTGTTTTGATAAGCCCTTTTTTTATACATTGTTACTTCACAAATGAAGAATCATGGCTATCATTTCGTAATTATTGTTAGAATGAATAATGGTACTAGTTACAATAGTGGGAATCGATATTAATCAAGAGCATATTAATTAACGCCACGTTCTTAGTTGTCATCGAGCAGGTTAAGATGACAAGCTCTACTCCTTCACCCTGATTTCACATGGATTCCACCAGATCGCATGTGATTCACGGCTTTTAAACTGCGAAAATTTGGCTTTGAAAACAGGTGAGAATTCGCGTAATCATTGGACACCCGTTATCATATATTCATCGAGAAACAGGCTAAAATTCTAACAGCAACATATGGCAAGCTGATGTTGCAAAAAGTAGCGTATAACGGTATAAGCACTAGAATAAATACTACTTGTAAAACCTCCATAGTTAGTTTTGCATCCAAGTACAAAGTCTAACAATTGATTTTCTATTCAAACATTGAATTTTCTTTCCTAAAAACAGATTAAAGTATCGATGATAAAAAAGACTTTATTCAAAATTACAGCAACATTACATTGAAAATCATGATAAAATATTAGTAATAATTTTCTTTTTTACAAACAGTGCCTTAAGAACACTTGTTAATATTCTCCTTCATAAATCATAACTAGACCTATCAGTTGGGCAAACATTAGTCAACAAAACTTGAAGGAACAAAGATCAATTTCTGATATCCGAATCAGTTTGTTTACAATAGTGAATGCGTATTACTCTTTAACGGTTGTAAATGAAGCTACCAGAAAATTGTAAACAAAACAAACGAGCTAAGTATTTAAAACTAAAATACACCACAAAAAAAATCACATGCGGAGGCAATGAAATTCCTAGGGTAAAAAAAGATCATTGTGCCATGTTACATGTATTTCCCTACATCGTGCAGGAAATGCTCAAGAAGACCAACACAAGAGACCGGAAAGGTATAACTGTCTTGGTCCACGTATTGATTGTGTTAAATAACATTGCCTTTAGACATCCAAGTATCACAACCCTCTCAAACCTTAACTTCCAGCTGCACTTGGTACACTCACGGATTTCGAGTCTTCTGCCCTTTCATGTTCTTTGTTGAGCATCTGAAATATAATTCCAATGTTAAAAAGACAAATATCAACGATTTTGCAGCATGTTTAACTCGAGAAGCTTATCTGATCTATGAAAGGACTAGATCGTAAACTTGAATTTAAGGGAAGGTAAATATTTCCAAACAAATAATCCCACATTAATTTACCAAATCCCATGAAATAAAGCATTGTGAAACAGCAATAACAAATACTTATAGCATGATTCGGTATAGTGTAACTCACCTTATTGTTAATCAAGTTGTGGAGTGCAACTACACTTCTAATGAGAGATGATAGGTATATTACCAGCATCATATCATTTGTTTTCACTACACAAGGACAAGGATCAATAAGCATTGCAGAAAACTAAAACATTCATACTTAACATTAATTCACATTCTTAACCTGCGAAAGCCTTGATTAGATCGGTGACATTAAGATTTGGTAGCAGGTTGAATACATCCTATCAAAATAAATGAAATGGTGAAACACGATAATGGAGTAAACCTGCCAAAAAAGACTACAGAAAGCTTCTCCTAATATAAAAAAAGAAAAAATAAATCTGATCATTTTAAGTAATTATTTTTCAGGTCATTAATGTCAAGTGATTCATTTAGAAATCCACTTCTAAGTTAAAGTACATGATGTGGATCAGCAGAAAATAATTCAACCTTAATTCCTGGGCCATTTGATAATGGGCCAAAGAATCAGCAGTTACTAAGAAAGAATATGGAATCCAACCTGCAGATGGTACAGGATCTCATGGTTTAAAGGAATCTTTCCATCAATGACAAGATCAAGGTAACTTCTTATCTCTTTAAGTCTTGCATCCAAACCTTTCAAGGCTGTGAGTTTTGCAGTTACCTGCATAAAACAAATTACATTGTCAGCATTAGTCCTTTCCTCAAAAAAGAATCATCTAACACACTGGTCTAAAAAGAATGCATTAAGGGCAAGACAACAAAACCAAAAACTAACAAAAGAATAAATATATAGCAAGAGGTATGAACAAAAGAACCTCTGTTGCAAGGGTGCTAATGGTTGTATCCTTCACATCTCTAAGCAAGTGTTCCACTCCTGCCCAATGGCAAAAAGGATATAAAAACATAAGATAAAATGGATAGACTATAATGAACAGTGTAGATAAGATTCAAAAATTCAGTATTGGTTAAAAGAATTTAAAATGAAACTGCCCCTAAAAAGTGCAGCAAATCTGCATTCCATTGCATACCTATTTCCTCAACTTCATGAGCAGCAATTTCTGATGGCACATGTACAAAGACTTTTTGGCTTTTCTGAGTGGCATTCTGAATTTAGAATAAACTATCTGTCAGTTCCTATGTCTTCTGATTTGCAACATGCAACAAATCAGAAGTACAACTTTTAAACAAAGGTACTTCAGCTCTACCTCTTTAACCTCTTCAACAGCATAGTAAGCTTTTGTAGGAATTCCCAACTCCTTAGGTTCAACATCAATTATAACCAAAACAGGATTTGGAACATAGCTGCAACAATGAGTGAATTGATCAATTGAGATAAAGATTAACAAGGGATAGAGGAAATGCGTAGAATTTTTTGCTTCATCATGTTTATAACCAGGGATTAACTCCTGGTGGGAACAAATGTCATGTGCATGAGCATAATTGCAAAATATAATCAGAAATTTAGAATAACACATTATTATCAAGAGCAAGCCAAACATGTATCAAGATGCTGATTGCTGAAACTCAACAAGGTGGAAGCCTTGCTTGGGGTATAGCAGCAGAACACCAATAGGCACATGCCTAGCTGACATAAGCTATATGTATATAACTATATATATTCAAGTAAAGAAAGATGTAAGCTATATTTATTTCCAGATTGCCAAGCAAGATGCGATTGTTCTATGATTTAAAGAGTGTTGTGGTTTTCCTATGTTTTCTAAGCCTCCTGCATTGCAGAACTCGAAAATCCATTTACACCATCAACAGCTTCTGATAAATTTCATTAACTATGATCCGAGTTATACAACCCTTGAATAGACCACCTTTTGATGTTCATTGCACATAACAACTGCCTTTGGCTCTCTTTGCGCCAAAGTCACAGGTATAAAAAAGAAACTACACGGGAAGTCCCAGCGCTGAATTGCAATAAAAAGTAAAAAACGCATTGAAATATAAGTCTGTTATTAATTTGAAGTTAAGAAGCGTACTCATTGAATAAACCATGAATGTCTAGGTCATTCTCTCGTAGTTTTGGACCAGTGCTATACCACCCCACGACATGCTCCTTTGCTGGAATAAATAAATAAATATTTGGCATGATTTTGATTGGATGAATAAAAAAGAGAGAGAGAATACTTAGCAATATATATAATGGTACCATTAATTCTCTTAAACATGGAGAACATGGATTCGTGATAATTGTGGTCAAGGAACCAGATAGTAGGGTCCTTCTCATCTTCTTCAAACGGCACTGTGGATAGCATAGCAGAGAATGCAATTGAGTTGGTTGATGAAATTGAAACTGGAAGGTAGAGAGAGAGAGAGAGAGAGAGAGAGAGAGAGAGAGAGAGAGAGAGAGAAGTAAATTAGAATTACCGGCGTAACTGTTGGTAACGTCGACGGTGCCCTTGAAAGAGGAACCGAGCAAGACGCCGAGAACGCGCTTGCGAGTGTCCTTAGCGACTCTGTTGTAGTTGTCGACAATGCTGAGCAACACCAAAGGGTGAACTATCACCTTCTCTATCGCTCTCCACGATATTTGCTGCGTCTTAATCACATCCATTCCTATTTCCCTTTCTCTTTTTTCTTCTCTCTCAATCAATCCCTTTCTCTTCTTTCTTTCTTCCCATTTCCGATCTCACTCACCTAAACCCCTCTTCTCTTACAGACACGGACACACTGCTCAACTCCTCCTCCTTTTGGGCTGTAATGTTCAGGGTATTGTATAACCCAAACCATATACGGGCCCAAGGGGAAATTACTTTTCACACATTCTTATTTTTACTTTTCACACCCTTCTTTTTTTTTATTCTAAATTTTAGTTTTCAAAATACTCTTTCAACATAATTTTATAAATTATTTTATGAAGATATTATTTTCATAAATATAATATATATTTTCTATAAATTAATTTTTAAAAATGTAAAAAATATACAAAAATTAGGTAAGATTAGTCCTTCATCATTTAAGTTTAAGGTTAATTTTTATTTTTTTATTTTATTTTTATTTTTTTATCACATTATTTATTCTGTTATAGTGGTGTTAAATTTTAATTTTTTAATAATTATTAAAATTAATTGAGGATTCCTTTATATACTTATTAAATTTTAATCAATATTTTAAAATTTTATGTAGTTAAAATAAGAAACTTAAATATGGATATAAAAAAATTTATCCATAAATTCTGAATTAGAACATTTATTTATTTTTTATTTTTTTAATAATCATTTTGAAATTGATTAAGTGGATTTTATGTATGTTAACTTATAACCAACATATTAAAATTTTATATAATTTCATATATTAAAATAATACATTAAATTGGATCATTCTTTATATTTTATTGTTCTTTAAACATAATTTTTGTATATTTTAAAAATAAATAATTAAGCTTTTTAATATTTTTTTATCATTAATATGCGATATTCATTCTAAAACTTTCTAGTATTTCAAAATTTACATATAACAAATTAAATGGTTCAAGATAATTCAATCCTTCTTTTCATAAAAGAAACCTAAGTTTCAACAGACTTCATGTAAGATTTAGTACTCTTATAACGAAAAAATTAACTTGACAAAAAAAGTTATAAGATTAAATTAAATAAAATAAAGTTAAAAAATAAAATTGTTAATTTTATAAAAAATGTGTTTTATATCGTATGATTATCTAGTTTGAAATCTGCTGTTGCATGATTTAAAAGCCAAATCCCACCACGCAATTTTGCATGATTTTACTTGAATATAACTAAGCATGATTAAAAGCCAACATCCACCCCATTGAGTGAGACCAAATGGACTTCATAATTAATCCAAGTCCCTTTTCCTCTGAAACAAAATTAGGATTAATTTGAAAATAACAATGAATGAGATCCCCAACTTGGTTAACAATAAGATACTTTGTTTTTGAAGTATATATATATATATTGTTTTGTGTGAGGAAATGGTTCATAATATTCAAAGATGGAAGCAGACCCGAGGTATGACTCATTTGTAATGGTAGAACAGGAAAGCACTTATGCTAGCCTTTTTGCATTCCAAGGTGAGAAATCTCACGAGAGGAAGGGAATTAGAATCCCAAAATTCAAGTATAATCCAACAGAGTATACTCAGTGAGATATAACCAAACTGAAGGAGCATGCACAAGAATGTCTCAGCATTTATATTTTATTTTACATGAAGCTAGAACTGATGATTTTCAGGTAAAGTAAATATTAATTTGAAGCTACCTATTTTTTGTATTTCTAAAGGTCCATGATACAATCCTAAATGCCTTCATTTTATGCTAAGCCTAATAAGTAAAACAATGAATTTATTAAGAGAAAATCTTCTCCTCCCCACTTCCATCACCACCACAGAAAACATTGAGACCTTGTTTACACAAAGCTTAAGCGCAGGTCTAATGGTGGGTGCTCCATTTGTTCTCCCATTGTGTATGAAAACATTGTATTATTATCCCTACATTCATTTGCATGCAATCTCAGCCTCTCTGACTCTGATTCACCAAAGGAGTTTAAAGGGAAGAGTTGAAGAGTCTCAATCACCCTATTTGGCTCTGAAACTTGATACATCTCAGCAAAACCTACAATAAAAAAGTGTCAAAAACATATTACATAGATCCTCTAAAGCTAATCAATTAATTATAATGTTCCATTTATCCATATATCCACCCCCCCCATATACTTTATCAACATAAAATAAAAAAGTAAAATACATCAAACTTCTTTCATAAATTAAAATCAATCTATAACCCAACTTACCAAAAAAATTTGATTAATTTTTCCTTTTTATATATTTATTTGCCTAAAAGTGCTTGTTGTCATAGTACTACTTACTTTGTGCAGAAGCATTCATAGAGTTTTCTCTAAAAATCAAATCTTTGTCATCAAAGGAAACCTTACGACGCTTCTGTCTTTCCCTGGCCTTATGGTTCTGAAACCAATAAAACACATTTTTGCTCTCTATCTTACCATAAAAGCTGAGCTGAGTGGAGATCTTTTGAATCTGATCAGTGGTTGGGGTGCGGAGCCCTGACTTGAAAAGCTGAGTGAGAAGTTTAACTTGTTCACTTGTGGGATTCCAACGCCCACACTTGGTGCCACTACTGTTACTGTTCCCACTTTTATTACCACCAACACTTCCTGATCTCATGCAAAACCCTGACATGCCCTCTTCCATTTTTTGCTTCCAGATATTAATATCCCTCTCAATGATTCTCTCTGCCTCTCAACCCAAAACTTCTCTTCTCAGTTCTTATGAACTATAAAGATCACTATCCGTGTGCATATATATAATACCGCAACTGAATAATCTAATGTCAAAATCTTTGTCTTTTTTTCTTTACCTTTTTTTTTGTATTGCATGCTTTTGTGGGGATCACAGATCTTGTAATCGACGTTCTGTCTGCTTTGAATTTAGGGAACGATGATTATATATTATATGTGAATTTTTTATCAGACAAAACTTAGGTGTTACTGCATTTTGTGTTATTTTTCATAAAAATACAACTTCTGAAAATTATACCTATTATATTTTTATGAATAAACTGCTGTATTATCAACAAAGTCCATCATAATTGATAAATATATAGTTGTGTTTCTTTAAATTTTAACTGTATGTATAGAAAATATTTTGTTAAAAAAAAAAACCATTTCAACGGTAGAAATATCTTAGTATACACAAATAAAAATGAGAAGTAATGTATATATATAACAAATATAAGAAAGAAAGTAATAGGAATATAATATGTAACACTATAAAAGGTGAAAACAAAAATAAGATAAATATACAAATATCATTATAAATATTATTATAAGTTTCATATAGATGGGTGTTTTTGCATGCTATTAAAGAAATAGGAAATGAAGCCATGCGCAAAAGCTGCCGTTGTTTATCGTTTCGGTCTTGGAGCAGCGAACATAGAAGTTTCACTAATTGTAGATTAACTATATTTTATATGATTCTTCATTTAAATTTTTTATTTCCTCGAGTTCTTCTTCTTAGACACAATGCAATGTCTTTTTCAGTAAAGAGTGCACTTACTCCTAAATTTTATACTGTTAAACGTACATATTGCCCTTTATGTATGTTTGTGTAGTTTTCATTGTCTTACTTCTTATGCTTAGTGCTTCGACAACATACTTATCAGATTGATCCAATTCCATCAAGACATGTGAGTTGAGCCAAACTTCGCTTTTAAAAATAAGTGGTTGTCCGCTGAAGATTTTAACAATTATAATAAATAAAATACGGAACCATAATTTGATTAATAATAAACAAATAAATTGTATGAACATAAATTTCTTTTACAATCTTAACTGATATTTTTATTAAAAATATTATAATTTTGTATTTTATTGTTTATAGTCTACTTCTTACTTCAAAACAACCAAATCATGGTATATGATTAATTTTTATTTATAAATTAGAATTTTTTGTCTTGAATATGAAAATATCCCCTATGGTTTCCTTATTCCTTACTACACATGGCCTCGTCACTTATTTAATACTATTTATATTTTAAATTTTTTTAAATCATTCATTATTTTCAATTTTTCTCTTTACACTAAGATTTTGAATTTTTTTAAAATACTAGCTTTAAATAATTGTAAATTTTTAATTAAAATTCTATTTTTTTTCTTCCTAAATCACAGTCACTTATATTCTCAAAATAATATTTTAAATTTTTCAAAAATTACTATTTTTCTTCATATTTTAACCTACTGATACTTTTTTTTAAATGTATTATATCTTGTAATTTAAAAATAAGTTTCTTTTATTTCCTTTTTGACTTCAATGTATTTTTAATCCTTATAAAGATAAAAAAATTTGTTCTAATTCTTGCAATTTATTTTTTCATCCCTAACTTTTTAAAGTTTTTATTTTTTATCACTCTCATGAGCTTGTAATTAGATATTTGCCAATTTAGTTAACAGATGTCATGCTAAATTTTATGACATATACTTGCAGATTGTATATATATATATATATATTAAAAAAATTTACACAAACAATTTATTTAAAGAAATATCAAAATGATATTTTATGTGACTTAATCATAAATTTTATAATATATATGATAAAGATTCATATAATAAATTATAGTCAAACTTTGATTGGTTGAAATATTTGACAAATAATTAACAGTAGAAACTAAAAATATAAAGTTAAAAAAAGTCAGGAACAAAAATAAAATAAATTACAAGAATTACGAACAAAATTTGTTATATTTATATAGACTATAAATATATTTAAGTTTTTATTTTTAATTTTACTTCAAAAAATACCAATGAGATGCGCAAAATACTTACGGAATTTTGTCAAGGAAATGAAAATCAAAGTTACACACTTACAGATTATATGATCTTGGTTGGACGATTGTGACTGTAATAGAGTGCCTCACAAATATATACATCATATAGAGAAGAAAAAAAAAAGATAAAGAAATATGAAATGTCATAATAAGATAGAGAGAGAAAAAAAAAGTGGGTTTGTATTGTATGTACCGTGTCTATGAATTTATAAAAAAAAATGTTAACCTTAATTTTAAACATCTAAAATAATATGTTTTTATAGGAGAATTAAGTATGTGTTATATTCAGAATATAAAAGTATAATAAATATTTATTTTTTTTACAAAAGAACTGTCATTTTTGGACGTTTAAATTTAAAATTTTATTATATTTTTGTACATATCATTCCATTAGCTTATAAAATAAATATTAAATAAAAATTTCATGTACTTATTATTTTAAATAATATATAGCTTTGTAGGAATAAAATGAAAAAGAATTTAGAATTATTCTTAAAATAATTTTGTAATGTGTATCAAAGATCATACACTAATAAATTCGAAAATAGTAAATTTTTATTTTTATCCATGCATTGAAACATATAACTTTTAATAAAACTTATCATATATAAATTTTTATTATATGTTCTTAAATACATATTAAAAAACATTCTTAAACTTAATCCTAAGCACTGAGGATAACATCATAAATTTATACTCCCTCTATGATGTTTAAAGTTCTCATACATAAATTAAAAAATACAATTAAAATTTTAGATTTTATGAAAAGTTGTTGTATGATTTTTTAGTATAATTTTGATCACTTATGTTAATTAAAATATTTTAAAAATATACATTAATAATAGTTAAAAGTATAATAAAAATATGTAATATCTTTTTATATTAATAAAACAAATAAATATTACCAAAAGTATTGAACAAAATGGATAAATTATATATATATATATATATATATATATATATATATATATATCGATTGAATTTGGTTGACTAAGTTTCATGGGAATCTTCTTTTCAAGATGTGGGAGCATAATTTTAGAGACCACGAACGCAGCAAATAGAGAGATTTGAAGGGACAAAGTTCCGAACAGCACAATGAAAAGCAACTTCACTTTCTTTATGTTAACATAATCTGCTCCACCCTTTGGTGGCTGCCATGCAAATGGGTGCTCAACTCAAGCGACTTTCCCCTCTTCCTTTTCTTCTGAAATTTCGGGACTTAGAATTTAAAATCTGAATTTTTTTTATTTGTTTCTATCTATCATCATTTTTATATATTTATTATTTTTTAAAAATCACTTAAAATTTTAAAAATAAAACTTATTATTATTTTATTGTACATTTATTTTAAACAAGAAAATTAATTAATAAGAAAAATAAAAGATGTAATAAAAATGATTTTTTATCATGTGCTCAATTATATACAATAAAAAAATTATTAAATAATAAAATTTTATTAAAAATTACATAATTTATGATATCAATATATTGAATCATATAACTTTTAATAAAAATTTATTATATATATATTGTGTATTTTTAAACATAAGTTACAAAATCGTAAAAAGTTATATGATAATTTTAATATAAATAAAAATATTAATAATTTTTTAGTTTAAATAAAATAACCTTAATTGAAAGATAAAAAGAAATAAAATAAATATATTAAGTCAAGATAATGTTCTGATATGGAAATGTCACATATGAAAGAAAAAAAAGTATGGAAATGTGAGGAACATCAAGAAAAATACATAAAAGAAAAAGGGAGTCAAATTATAAGGGCATGCACATAACCCGCCTCAAGATCAACTTTCCCAGTTTAAAGAGCTTCCATAAGATAATTCATTGATTCTTCTACATAACGTGTTAATTAGATAAACAAAGAAAGGAAAAAGTTCTTTGATTCCTCGCTGTGTAGACACTTCATCGATGAATAGAAATTAACGAAAATTAAACAATACAATGAGTGATGACATAAGGGGAAAATAATAAGAATGAAAAATAAACGTCAAATTATCGTAGTTAAAAAATAATAATTTTATAACGATATGTCATTAGAGTATTTATTATATTATTAAAGAAAAAAGAACAAAAAAATATCAAGAAAGCAATAAATAAAAAAGAAAAAGGAAATAGAAAGTGATCCTTAATTCCTTATAATACTGCGGTTCAGTAATACGAGAATGGTGGTCAAGAGAAGAAAGGACAGAGACCACATTCTTCCGAGCACTTTCTACAATTCCCGAGGATGTTCTACTATTCAAGAGTGTCATTTGTCTCTTCAAACTTGGCATTACAGGTTTGCCAGCTCTAACTTCTAGGTTTTTTGGACTGTAGCTGTTGAACGTACCTGTTAGGCAGTTAGCCACCATGCAGCTCACAAGTAATTGAAATATTTATTTTTAAACTAATTTTGTTATTGAATGTGTGTTTTAATAAAAAAAATTATAACTAAAATTATTTTGAATATATTTTAATTATAATTAACGGTTGCTCAATTTTAAAATAAACGGATAAGCAAGGGAATCTGTCAAACAGAATAATATTTAAGATTGGTGAAAGCACCTTGGTTTTAGTTTTAGGTAGCTTGATGCATGTGTCTTTATGTTTGATGAAAGGAAGAAAGGAATAAAGACAAAAAGAAAGAAAAGGGTTTGGTTATGCATAGGAACTTAGGATGGAGAATAAGAAGTTGAAGGCTACAAATAGAAGGACGCCGCCACCATTCTCCGTATCATCCGTGTCTTTTACTTTCTTGTCTCCGCCACTTTTGTCGGTGCTTTTACGAGAACAACTACCTATTATGCGGAACCACAACAATAAAAAACATTGGCACTTGGCATCATCACAATGGCATCACATTGCATTCCTTCTTTAAATAATCTAAAAGGGTCACTACAATCCTTAGAATGTGGATGTGCTTTTAGAGTGATGACAAAAAAGACAGAGTAACAGTCATTAAGCAATTTATATATGCAGATTAGGATTAGCAGCAGTCAAACATTCCGTCGCCATAGTCAATCACACCAACACTGTCCCTCAGTGGGAGAAGTTGCTTCCACTTCTATGCTGTGTGCCTGTGATTATTGTGATGCCACCGTGTCCTGGCCTACTGGGAATCTTGGAACCTGGAGTTTTTTTTTGTTATTTTAATATTTGATTTTTAAAATTTATATAAAATTAAATTAGTTTATAAAAATTTCCATTTAAAAAGGTAGAATTTTTGTTAACACAAGTTAGATTAATATATGGGTTAAATTAAAGATATTGAAACTATGAAATTAAAATTTAATTGGCAAACTAAAGCTTATTCATCTTCAATTTTCCACTTTTCCATGCTTTGAAATATAAAATATATGTTTTGAAGTAAATAAATGATATTAAATTAATTTATCAAAATTAAATATAATTAATTATAAATCAAACAAGAACTTAAGCTTTGATTGAGTGGAGATAAAAATGATTGAAAATAAATTATAGATTAAAAAACGTAAAAAATATATATATACTTTTAACAATTTAATTAAAGAGAAGAAATGAAAATATATATCACATAGGACTCAAAAAAAGGTTCTCTCCCTTTATGAAAGTAATAATTTTATCCATCTATTCAACCCATTTACTATTATATTAAAATAATATAAATTTTATTTAATATCATTATTTTTATTTTTTATTTTTTTAATTAAATAAGAGAAGAGAAAATAAGTTGTTTTCTTTTTTTGTCTTATTTAAAAAATGAAAAGATTTAAATTTTTTTCTTATCTTTTCACATCCTAACAAAACTTAAGTTTGAAAGAAGATAAGTTATGAAAAATAAATATATATAAATTTTTTTCCTATTTTTATATATTATTTAAACATGATCTTGATAATTCTTTATTTTTACTTGTTATTTTTAGATTTAAAAATATTTTTAGTTTCTATAAATATAATAAATTTATTTTGTTTTTATAAAAAAATTCTTTATTTTTATCTAAATTTTTTAAACTTTTATTTTTTATCTTTATTATAAACTTGCAATTAGATATTTGTTAACTTAACTAACATATGTTGAACTAAGCTTAATTTATCACATGTATTAAGTTATCGTATATATTAAAAAAAATTACACAGACAGTTGGTTTGGACTGGTCTTTTATGTAACTACATAATAAAAATAATTTGCATTGTGTTATGTAATTTTTAATATCAATCTATCTATATATATATATATATATATATATATATATATAATAAGTTAGTACACACAACAAAATTTAGTTTAACATTTGCCATAAAAAATATATAATTTTAAATTATTTTATACACACATTTTAATCATATATTCATTCAATGCTTAAATATTCATTCTACCAAAAACAATTACCCAAAATTCACCCAAATAGAGATTACTGGGACTCCAAATCTGTGGACAGTTCCAAATCGTGGAAGTGAAATCACTTGGCCCCATTTTAATTTTGCATTTTTTTAAAGAACCAAATAATTGTTAAACGGTATCATGGATTGTAGTTTTAAATTTCCATTCTCCAATCTTTAAAGCTGTTAATGACAACGACACCGATTTACCTGTTAAACTAAACCTGTTTTCTTATTCATTCATTCATTTATTTATTTATCAAAAGACCTTGTTTCCATTATTTTAATTCACTCATATTGAGATATCTCATTAGAATGTTGCTTCTCTAAAAAAAAAATCTTAACTGAAACTATTATTTTTTTATTAATAGTTATTATATTGTAAAGTACATTATTCAATTTAAAAAAAATTAATTCATACATTTTAATTAAAAGAAAGGAATAAACAACACAAACAATGATAATAACATAGAAACACTGACTGTTAGCTTGAACGTTAGAGAAGCTTTGATGTTAGTTTGAACAAATTTCAAAACATGTTAGATGGCCGAAATTTATTTCTGATTTCTAGAAACTCTGGTTTAACCACAGCGAAACGCTTACTCAATTACACCCATGCTCAATCTTGATTCAAAATCAATGTTTGAAAAAAATGTTTATTGTGCAAACATGAATATCCATTGTATGTATTTTATTATAATTTTAACTTTAATTTTTCAATCAACCGTTATCACTCCACACGTTATCTTATAGCATCCAACAATTTAGAAAAGTCGAATCCTACTTGTTTCTAGTTTAAAAAGGGAATAGACGGCGGTTGCAAAACTACAAGGAAAGTCCGAATTCAACAAAGATGAAAATTTTTGCTGTGAAAAGAAAAAACGAGAAGATAAATCCATTACACAACTATGCAGCTCTAATTGCTGCAATTAAAGACTTCAAGGATATGAATTGGAACTTAACCATTCTCAACACACTGAGAGAGACAAATCACTGTGCTGATTTGCTCGCAAAGATGAGAGCTCGCCAAAGCCTGAATGTCGTTGTCCTTGCGAATCATCCTACTACACTAGATCAGCCACTCTTCTCGGACTATATGCGGACTTTGCACCTTAGGCCATAGTTTTTGTTCTTTCCTGCTTTGTTCTTTTCCGAATGTAACCAAAAACAATCATTCTATGAAACACGAAAGCATTTAATGGGAAATGTAACTTGTTGATTAATTTCCAGCTCCTTGATGGTTTTTGAATGGATGATTTTTTTCATCTAAATAATACTCTATTTTTATCGGTTCTTTTGACTTTAGTCAATAGTTAGGTGTTAGAACATTTAGAATTAAAGTATAATAAATAATTTTATTAATTATTATAAAAATATTTAAATTAAATAAAATTTAAATGTTATATTTTTTAAAAAAATATTTTATAGATAAATTATTACTAATTGTAACTGTTAAAATTTTTTAATTGAGTTAATTTAATATATATATAATTTAATAAATAAAATTTATTAATTTTTATCTAATAAAAATTGTTACATATATATTAATTTTTTTAGATTATTAATGTCCATTAAATACTCAAACGATCAAGAATAATTTAAATTAAATTTTAAAAATTTTATCCTTTGTTATTATTATTTCATCATAATATTAAATTTTTAAATTTAATAAAAAAATTTATCATATTAAATAATTAAGTTATAAATATAACAATAAAATATTTAACATATGATAAATTAAATTTTGATATACTTATTTTTTTCATTAAAAACATTATCTTTTCATAAAAAGACAAGAATTTTGCCCTAATAATCAACAAGTACTTCCATGTCATGCACCTATTTTCTGTTCAAAATGGAAGATGACAACTTACCAAGGTGTAGTCATACTCATCGGTTTCCCACTTCTCTTAAGGACAAACGTCCTAATCGATCCTTGTTAAAGAGTTATAATCTTCAAATGACAACGATTTGTAAAGCATTAAATAGGCAAGCATAGAAAAGAATTTCACTATTTTTTTTAAAGACCACCAATTGCATGACAAATGGACCACTAAATAGCACCTCATACAACAAGAAACTAAAGACCTACTTATGCAATATTATGCGAAGTTGTGTCCTTGTGATGCTTGAAGAGCAAAAAGACCCTGAAAAGTCGAAACACTCTTGTCAGCCCGAAAAACATTAAATGTGTTCATAAACCAAGAACATAGCAAACCGGTTGTGCAAAAAGAAATACTTGTAATTGTTGACCTAAATAAAATGCCCCCGCATTTAATTTAGAGACCATAAAATATGAGCAAAACCCAATCTTACCTGCAAGCTGTCACTCACAAGCTTATCAAAATCTGATGAGGACAATCTGGGAAGGGAACCTACATCATCTGATATAAATCTCCCAATTTTGTTGTCTGGATCTATCGCCCCCTCCTGATATGAAAGGAAAAAGGTTTAATACAATCTGGAAAAAAAAACATGACGAAATGACTAGAGAAGACAATGCCAGCATACCTCCACATCATCAATATATTTGTACATGTCATCAATCAAGGTTAATAGATGTCCCATTAATGCTTCCATTCCATCTAAATCAGAGGGGATTTAGTCAGCAGCAGTTGCCTTCAGAATATCGACTGCCATCACCAGAATGATTACACAATCAAGCTTTTAATCATTTAAGTTAAAGAACATTTCTTGTTTATTTTCAAAAATGAAAGAAAAAAAAAATCATATTGGTAAGACACCAATGGTAGACAAATGAGAAAAATCTCACCAAGAAGTCAAAGTGCTTTTGACGATATAAATATAGATAAATAAATGAACAGCATGACTACAATATAATATTCATGGATACTCCTGTCCCATTTTAACCTCAACCAGTCTTTCAATTAAGAGGCTGTCCCCTATAGATCCCAAATACTTGCATGTGTGTAAAAGAAGAAAATTATCAACACAGAGGAGGATAAGAAATCGTCCTAAAAGTAAAAGGGAAAAAAATAAGAAGGAACAAAGGACATAAATGTAGCAAATACCCAATCCCTCAACATATTTTGTGAAGGACACCCCTTTA
This sequence comes from Canavalia gladiata, assembly GCA_037954105.1. Taxonomy (NCBI): domain Eukaryota; kingdom Viridiplantae; phylum Streptophyta; class Magnoliopsida; order Fabales; family Fabaceae; genus Canavalia; species Canavalia gladiata. Next base: position 6,314,909 of record CM075664.1, on the reverse strand, counting down.
AAAAGACCAGTACTTTCTAAGCCAAATGCCTAATCTTGTGACAAAGCAACTGTTACCTGAAGAGGTATTCTGAAAAATGAGGGAGCTATGCTCTATCCAAATGCACCAAAGAAAAACAAATATTGCAAATTGCCACAAAAGCTAAGCTAAGAAACTTCTACCAAAACAAAGCATCAAAAACTGGTCCAAGGACATAGGACGCATCCAAACACATTACTCCATAACAAAGTGGGTCCTCCTGGTTTTCAGGTAATCATTTCACATAAGATACAGCAAAACTCATATATGATATACCACTATTCCTAATACAAATAGGAATATAGATCACTTTTTGGTCATGATCAAGATGCAACAAATGACAAGATTGTTTACAGCTACGTTCTGAATACATGTTAGCAACTTCTATGAAAACAAACCAGATTGCACACATAAACAGAACGAAAACAGTTTGAAAAACAAATTACCCTTAAAAGAAATTGCCAATTGACTTTTGGCATGAACCATAGATAAACTAGTCTAACTAGTGAGCTTTTGTATTCTGAAAGATAAAACAGCATATAACAAATGATAATAATTCAAACTTTAAGAGGAAATTATATATTCATTATTTGCACTTTGCAGGAATTGACATATAACAAATGGCTTAATAAGAAATAAAAAAATATGATAAGGCAAAAGAGAGTTTAGAACCAGTCCTTTCAGCTAAGTCTCGGGATATCTAGATCACATAATTAAGAGCTAAAGCCACTGTCACTATGTCCAAATACTTTTCATCAGGCAAGATTTTCTTTGAAATGTAACCAATAGCAATGTCATTATAGATTAAGTAAAAGGAAATTTCAAGCACTTCTCTCTGCAGAAGCACTCATGAATTGATCAAAGCAAGCACGTAATCTTTTGCAAGTATTTTATACAAGAAATAAAAAAATAGAGCTCTATAAAAGGAAATCAAAACATAATAAAGATCAAGTCCAATGATTCATACATCCTATGCACTCAGCTTCAACCATACGGTCATACGGAGATCCAAAGCAATTTCTTGAAACTGTACAGCGATTTGAGGGTCTCTGAGAGATAAAAATTGTTTGAAACATGTGCTTTTATGGTACCCTGTGCCTTTGTGAATCCTGTATCAACAGTCAAATGTATAGGACCAGGTACCTCTGGAGAATAAAATTCATGGATTAATGCACTATCACCAGTTACGCACAAAACAGGTTCAATTAGCCATGCTTATTTTGCACAAAAACAGAGATACAGAAACTGCGTTCGGGACATCATTAGCTAAAACCACTAGGACATGTAGAACCCAAATTCAAGCCAGAGAACTGATAGAAGTTATAAAGGTTTAAAACAAACATTGAAGGAATGTTCTTGGATTCCACTTCACTTAAAGTCATAAACCATAATCCTTGACAAGCTCTGCGAAGACGAGAACTGCAACACTTTGCGCTCCCTCACCGCCATGCTCGGAGCTTCGATTCAGCAACAGTAGGTTCACCAGAAGCACTACGTGTGTGCGCGCGCAAGAGAGCCCCTCTGTCTATGCTATATTTTGGACATGGGCCAAGTTAGGCCCAAGTAAATACTCTTGATTGTTGGGTTTACAAAAATCTGGCCCAGCCTGTTTCTCTTCATACACTTGATTAACAAGAAAAAGTGTGCTCGGGGGATTAAGGTGATGACAAGCTATCAATTTGAAAAGAAAAAAGAAGAAAAGTTCTTTATATACTACTACTACTATTATTATTATTATTATTTATTATTATTATTATTATCTGTACATGGATTCGTCATCTTATGCATAAATATAACTTGTTTGTCTCTGCATAACATGTGATCATCACTATCACGTTCTTAAAATTAAAATCCAAGTATCCAAATAATCCTGCCTTAACAAATTGCGTATAATTTTCTACGCAGGCGGCGTAGTAGTTATACCTTATTCTTTCTTTGCAGAAGTTTTCAATTATAACAACCGATCACCACCTTGGAATGTGAAAACCAACCAGTCCCTATATTAATATAAAAACAACTTGTTACCTCTTCCAAATTTTGGGTTATGTGCGAATATGTCCGACGAGCACCTTGGCTACTTTATATTGTTAAAATTAATCCATCACACTAACCGTAACACGTATAAATATAATCCTTGTTAAAATAATGACAGAAGGATACATGAAACAGGTAATGTTTTACGGCTTTAGGAGAAAACAACAGTTAAATTTGGACGACAGACAAAGGAACAAAATCCAGACGGCACCAAAATCAACGGAAGCAAAAGAAACTACAAAACAAAACAAGACAGCTGCGTAATGGCAAAAGGGAAATATCCCAGCAAGAGGTTGTGGTGTGGATGGTGTTGAATTTCACCAAGTGGATACATCCTTTTTCTAGTTTGGGATTTGAAAGTTGTTTCATGTTTTGTTTGTTTTAGTGTTATTTTACGAATGAGAAATTGCATCTCAAAAACTTCATTTATTATTTATTTTTTATCTACACTGCCAGCATTTTTAACAGTAAACAAATAAAACTTAATGAGTATATCATCCGTGTATTATACAGATATTTTTAAAATTAAATAAAATTTATAAATAGAAATATAATAAATAAAAAAATTAATTAATACTATTTTTAATTAATATATTATATTAATAAATATTAAAGATATAAAAATATTTAAATTGAGGATGGAATTAAAAAATAAATTATTAAAATTATAATATTTAAATTTTTAATTTTATATATCCTAATTCAAAATTTTAAAAAATTAAATTAAGATTTATTAAAGTTATAATAATCTTAAAAGATAGTTTATTCAAAATTAAATTTGTTACAATATATTACTATTTAAAATTTAAATAAAATTATTATTTGAAAATATATAATATAAACTAGTATTTTGAACCATTAATTATCTTCATAAAAAAATATGTTATAGTTTAAGATTTTATATATAATAATAATAATAAAATTAACTTACGAAAGTTTAAGATTTTATATATAATAATAATAATAAAATTAACTTACGAAAGTTGAAGAATTTTGTGAAATAAAAAAATTAAAGATAAGTTGCAAATTGGTAATAAATAATTTTTCAAAATTGGAAGCAAGTCGCAACCAATCGCAGTAAAAATTACACAGACGAACAATTATATTTAAAATTGAGACAGAGCAACACAAATTTAAATATTAAATAATAAAATCTACAACATGAGTACATGACCAAAAATCTCAGACATCAATTCCTTCTTCAATTTCATATTTGAGTGAAATAAGTAAACATCAAATTGATTTTAAATAAAGAAAAAGAAAGAAGCGCATGTGGCTCGAAAATAAATAAACATTAACACATTGTGAAGGATTGTTAATAATAGATATATATTTTTTATTGTTAAGGGTATAATTTCTTTTTAATAGGTTTAAGTATATTTTTTTACACCTATACGAAATTCGTTTGTTTTATATCGTTCTTTACAAAAAAAAAAAGGATTGTAAATGAGTTCTTAACGGAAAAAAGAAAAATTTAAAATGGTTCCTATAAGCTGTAACTTTGTTAAAATAAATCTGATGTTACTGATGAACTTTTCACGCAGATTTAGATGCGTGAAAATGTTTTTATTATAACATATCTTATTTTTTTAAGATAAATCATATACAACATTTTTTAAAAATATTATTAAAATTAATAAATTATATTTTTTAATATTTTACGACAAATATAAAATATAATATTTTTTAAAATATCATTAAAATTAATAGATAATATTTTTTAAAATATTATAAAAAATATGATATATTATAGTATTTATATATTTTTTATTTGATTCTATTATATATATATATATATAAACAAATGTTATGTAAAAATAAAAAAATATAATGCAATAAAATAAAAATAAACAATTCATGATAATTTAAAATAACTTATATTATAAAGATTAGATGAAATTTATTAGAATAAGTTAAAAAAAAACTTATTTCAATAAGCTACGTAAAAAATATTAAAATATATTAGCAAAGAATTTGGTAATCAAAAATATTTTCATAAATTTCTTATAAGCTCTTCTAAATGTTTCCTTAAAATTTAACATTAACTATGAAACAACATCTATATCTACCTCAAGTTGCAACAAGTTTTTATGACAGATTATAAAAGAGATTTCATTAACGTTAAGGAAGGTTGTTCTAACTTGAGATAGTTGTAAAAAATTGTTACGGGCTAAAAGATAATTTTTGAGAATTAGATAAAAAAAGCATTTTAGTTTCATTCGTAAAGGAAAATCAAGAGGAGAAAATATGAGGTAGTCTTCGGATATGAATAACAATAGCAATAGCAACAGCTAAAATCTTATTCCATTAAATGAGATTAACTATATAAATCATATGATATCGTCGGAATCGATTAAAAGTAAAAAAAAAAAATTAAAATATTATTTATTATAATTAAAAACATTTTTTAATTATATTTCTTGTTAAAATATTCTTAGAAGAATAATTAGGAATGCAAGATTTTTTTGAAGGAAAATGTTTTAACCATACTTATGATAATATTTTAAAAAAAATTAAATATATCAAACATATTTCTAATTTTCAACAATTATAATTTATAAACAAGATGATTCTTGAAAAATGTGATTCCTAGAAATAGAAAATAATAATTACATATGTCTGATGCCCCTTACAAAGATACTGAGTAAATGAAAATGGGTAAAAATAGACAATCTCATTTACTTGGCAACAAGGGGACAGAGTACGGGAAAACTTTCTCCCCTTTCTAGTTGAGACATTTTTACAGGACAAAGGGAAGAAAGATTTTTACCATTTTACCTACTATAATTTTCATACTTTTCCATCTTTATTTTATTATTATGATATTTTGTCCCTCCAATTCTTATTATTGTAATCTATGTGAGAAATATTCGAGCCTTGGTACTTTTATGTCATCCTTAATTCTATCTTTTATTTTCGTTTTTCATCTTTCAACTCTAGATTGATAATTTGTGTTATTTAATTGACAAATAAAACGAGAGAGCTGTTTAGACTGTTTATGTGCAAATAGCAACACAACCGATGAAATAACGCGTAAAACTTGCAACGGCCGGGATAGATTCTATAATTAAACTTGCTAAAACATGAGCCCCTAGCAATATACTATATATGCGTTAATCTATTATGTCAATTAAATCATGTTTATTTTGTCTATGCCATTCTACTTTAATCAATTTAGTAACTCTAATAATTGATTTTTCAAGTATCTTACGAGTTGTTCCCAAATCTTGTGTTTCATTGTTGGCTGATTGTGCCCGAAGTTAATCTATTAACTTGTCATAGTTAGAATATCAATGTGATATTGTAGCAAATTATTGCCAAACAGTTTTCATCCTTCTCTCAATTGATTAATAGGTTATGTCATATGCATTCTAAATTTATATGTTTTTTTTTTCTTTTTATTCTTGTCACATTTTATATTTATATTTATTTTTTTCACATTTTATTATCATACAAATTGTTGAATAAAAAAATATAATATGAATAATATTTCTCTTGATTAGTATATTGATTTAGTAGAAAAGTTTCCTAATAGTAAATATTTCTCTATATACAATATTTTAATTTCTTTTTATTCATTATTTCGTTCATCCTAATTAATAGGCAGAAAATTCATATTTCATTGTCTCTTATTTTTAACTATTCAATTGATATATCTTTTTTTATTATATTTTTCCTCTTATTTATTAGTCAAATAGAATGTTGGTAATTGTGATCATAAAGTATTTGTTAGCTGTATTATTTATTTTATAGTGTTTTTCAACATATTAAGTGCATATTTGATATAAATTATTTGAAAAAGTATAATTATTATTTTTTTCAAAAATCTCTAAAAAATTAATAAATATATATAATTTTGACATAAGATGAACCAAGCACATACCAGATTTACATAATGGTTATAAATAATAAAAAAATTCTTAAGGCGGTATAATGATGAATTTGGATAATCTATTGAAAAACTATCAATTATACAGGAAAAAAAGTGATATGATCTTTTTTTAATATACAAAGCTTTTCGCGGTGGCAGTTGTATGTTTTCTAAGTGAAATTTGTTTCCCTCGATCACATGCTGAGTGCAAATAACATAGAAGTTTTAATCATGCGTGGTGTTTAAATATATGGACCCTTTGGCTTTTTCTTAGCTAAAGTTGTTAGATTGTGTCACTTCTTATCACTTCTATTCCCTACATCTCTCCAACCGAGCTTAGCACTGGCATTGGCATTAGACATAAGTTTGGGCCCCTTTTGTTTCCGCTTAATTCCGATGTTCATTTTGAAAAGAATGCTTGAAAACAAGCTATTTACGCATAAATTGCAAGATGTGAAATTTAACTTCTTGCAAAAGGTCGATCCAATGGCCCAACTCTTAACCCTTGTTTGCTTTTGAATGTGTTGCATCAATGGCTCAAAAACACCGCTTACATTCATTCAGCAAAAAGCATAAATCACTTACATTAGTTGCCATTTAACAAATTAAAAAAAAAACACCAATTCAGAATTAAATAAAGAAAAATCACGAATGAGTCTTCAATTTATACGTGTCAAGTTATTAACGTTTTCTTCTCAGCATTCCATTATCGGTTACCCATCCCAAGAGTGCCACGTGTTCTTAAAGAAGGATTCATTCCATGGAAGTAATTAGAAGGAAATAGGCATCACATAGATAAAAGCAAGTTTGTCCTTGTTTGATTAAGGAGAAATATAGTATAAAATAGTGTGCGTTTCTTTCTCAAGGCTATGATCACAAATCATTATTAAATGGACAACACTAGAAGATGTGCATTATTGATGAAGGATGTGGTCCCCATGTTAGGTAAACATCATCCACCCAACTCCACTCCCCTAAGGTCCCCGGGTTTTGATACCCATAGCAAGTGATAACGGTTACAGGCGTGGATAAAGAAACCGAACCTTGGTATATCCTCCGGGGAAGATGACAAAAATTACAGCGAGGACAGAATGGGATAGAGAAAAAAAAAATGCATAAATGACTCGGGTGTTATTTTTGATTTGGCAAAATACACAATCATAGCCGTACATCACACATGAGCTGGGCCCTGTCCAACTTAAAAGCAGAGGACAACTATGGCCCACGACGCGACACATGCACCACCTAATAATCATCATAATTTTACATCCCCTTTACATACAAAATACAAGGCTTCAGAAAAAGAAAAGAAAAGAAAAAGGAAGAAAAGATAAACAGATCATGATGAAATAAAACCCACAAACATGGCTGGATTTTTTTTTTCCTTCTCCGAACTTGATTAATGATGAACCGTTTGATTCAATTACTTGGACTTGAAAGGAATGGCTCGGATGACGACTTGGTGGTAGAGAGCGGCAAGAGCAGCGCCAATGAATGGTCCCACCCAGAAGATCCACTGCACAAATAGTGGCAATCAATTAACACTAGAATCAACAGTTGCGATTCATTTTCTGGAAAATTCTAAAATATTATCTAAAGGAGGAATTAATTAATTAATTAATAATCATTAACGTACGTGATCATCCCAACCAAGGTCTTTGTTGAAGATGATGGAGGCTCCAAGACTACGAGCAGGGTTGATACCAGTTCCGGTAATAGGAATGGTGGCCAAGTGCACCAAGAAAACAGCGAACCCAATGGGTAGAGGTGCCAAAATCTACTCATTCAAACCATAGAGTTAGTTCAACAAACATTTTTAATAAGTAAATTACCGTATAATTTTAAAGACTAATTTAAGATCGATAGATACATAGAGGAGTGGGGGACTTACAGGAACGTGAGAGTCTCTGGCGCTACGCTTAGCATCGGTGGCTGAGAAGACGGTGTAAACAAGAATAAAGGTGCCAACAATCTCAGCACCAAGGCCATCACCTTTGGTATAACCGGGAGCAACAAAGTTGGCACCACCTTTGTATAATCCGTACCTGGTTTTTCCCTCGAAACCTTTCACCACACCGGCACCACAGATAGCACCCAGCACCTGCATCACCATGTAGAACAGCGCTCTTGTCAATGACAATTTTCTCGCCAAAAACAGTCCAAACGTCACCGCCGGATTTATGTGACCCCCTGCATCGCACCCAACCTTGTTAATTTTCAATAATTTAATTTGAATTTATTTCATCAAAACCAGAGAGGGATTTCACCTGAGATTCCCGCGGTGCAATAAACAAGAGCGAAGATCATGCCACCGAAAGCCCAAGCAATTCCTTGAATACCAACTGACTGGCACTTGGATGGGGACCTGTTCACGCCCATCACAGTTAAGATGGTGATGTAGAGAAAAAGAAAAGTGGCGACGAACTCTGCTATCCCGGCTCTGTAAAACGACCACGATGTAAGCTCGGACGGTTCAAACAGCGGCGCCGGTGGTGGCTCCTGGTAGTCCTTTCCGTCGTCCTGGCTTTGCGCCGCCGTTCCAATAGGCTGCCTCTCCGGGAACTTGTTGGCTCCCAATGAAACATCCTGTTCCTTCCCCTCCATGTCTTGTTTGGTCTTGGCTTCCTTTCTTCTTTCTGTTACCGTTTGTGTTGTGCCAGTGGAGTGAGTGAGTGGGTAAGGATGAAGGTGTGGATTTATAATAAGAATAAGTTGAGTTAATGGAAGTAAGGATGAAGAGTGGTGGGTCCAACTGAGCGTAATATGTTGAATTTTTTTTATTGTTTTCTTGATAGAGACCAGTCATTAATGGAGGACCGTGTCCTACCTGGCGTGATTCTAACCACTCCTACCAAGACTCCAGGACCGACCATGTTCCGCGCATCACTGGAACGTGGATTTTATTACTCTAGTTTCCAAAAGGGAAAGAAGGGGAAGGGTAAATAAAAATCTACTATTAACCGATGCATTGCATATTTGTATTGCTGGGACCAAATTCCACATCATCCTTGCCTCCCCTTCCTGCTGGGGCGGTGCACCACGTTCTCAAGATGTTCAAATATCACGTTCAACTCGCCTCTCAAAAACGACACGTGTCGCTCCATGTTACACGTCCATTCTGCAACCAGAATTAGAATTGGAAACCAACACGCAAATACTCCTGCTCCTACTTCGCTATTACTATTTTACATGCTCTTGTCAGGCGTCAACAGTTTTTTCTCTCTTTTTCTTTTGCTTTTTCAAAATTTCCCTCAATTCAAACACATGCCATTTTATGTTGAATTTGCAATCAATTTTATTTTCTAACTTTATGTTCAGTGATGTAATTGAAATTACAGTTTACAGTTCTAACTTTTAATTATAGTTTTTTTTAGAAATATAACTTATACGTCTAGATTATATGAATTGTTGATATATAAAATTGGAATTTTTAATTTTATTATCTAGAAAATGTGATGATATAATATTGATATGTGGTAATGATGCATATAAAAGGATCAACACTGAATACTGATGGTTGCTAGTGACAATGGAAGGGGCTGAGATTGTCATAATAGTGGAAAAAAAAATTCAATAAAATAAGTGATAATGATGATAGTAATAATTATGTAGAATTAAAGAAAGTATAACAATAAAAAAATGTTTGTTTATAATATTTTTAATATATTATTGAGAATTAGGAAATAATTCAAGTCGGTTATTTTAAATTACACGGAATTGTTATGGCATTATGGTTTTAAATTTTAAAACTAATTTCAAAATATAAAATTAAGAATGAAATTTGATGAATTCTAATTTCCAAACTTTAATTTCATACTCAATTCTAAACCTACGATAATAGTTTTAAATATTTTTAACAAGCCAAATATAAAGTATCACAGACCAAAGGTAATTGGATATAAATTCAAGTTAATGTGTTATTATTATTATTTAGACAAATGAACGTGTTGAATTTAAACAAATAAAAAGTACATATGCAAAATTAATAAGTAATAAATGACAGGGTGCACAGATCTGTCACGGTGTTTCAAAACAAGTAACATATGGTAGGAATCATTGAATGTGTATGAGAAAATTTTTGTTTGTTCATATTTGTAAATCCAAGAATATTTAGCTCAGGACTTGATGATATTGTAATTGCCAATGTTAATATGAAGTCGACTTCTGACTGCACGGTGAGGCGTCTATAGACTAGGGATTAGAAATAAATAATGATGAGATAAACAAGGTTTTTTCAACAAAAGAAAAAGAAAAAGATATAAACAACGTTATTGTAATATTTACCAACATTTTTTTCTTTTTCATTTATAAAAACATGGTCGGCACATGGCTGTCAGCCATTAACTAATCTCACGTCCATTATTAAATGCTAATTGAATATACTCATTTTCCTCTCTTCTTGAGCTAAGCATAATGAGCCTTTTTATATGTTTTGTTTCTATCTCATGGATAAGACAATGATCAAGTCTAAATACTGTTAAGGGGCCAAGCCTAGCCTATAACTGTAGCTTTTATTTATTTTTAGTTGGATATATAATAGCAGCTTTTCTTTAGTAATACGTAGAGATACAAAAGTCGTTAGCCAAAAAGCAAAATAAACCATTTGAATACTCTGGGAGTGTTATTATATCATTTGCGTTACCTAATATGCATTAGTTTAGTACACCATGATTTGTCTGAATGACTTGTCAGGATAACATAAATAAAACGAACGGCTCTTGATCATAATGAGTTTTGAGTTGTGATCCAAAATTTTGGAATCTTTTGCAATTTTATGTTTGTCATTCTACTCTGGCAAAAGCCACAGGTTAGAGACGCATCACCTCCAGGCACATTTTGGGTGGCAGGGCCCTCCTCTCTTCTTTATATCTTTGTCTCGTGGCTTCAAATTAACAACACTCTTTCGCAATTATCATTCGGAGAAGAGAAGCATAAATTCCACCAATATTTATACATCACTTTTAAACTGTTGAATGTTTCCTTTTTATAATAAAAAATAAAAAATGTATCCCAACATATGTATATCACTCCTCATTCCGCATTCGCATTGTTCCTTCAGTCTGAGAGGGAAGTAAGTTCACTAAATGTCCCTTTAGTTTGTTTTTTTTTTTTTACGTAAATGATAAAAATAATAAATTTTAAATTCAGAATTTTATGGAAATATTTTAATTTTTTATTGTTAAATTAATTTTAATAGTTTAAATATTTCTTTATTTTAAATTAAGTAGGATTAATTTTGAGCTATTAAAATATTTTTGAGATATGTAAATCTAATAATCTATCCCACGTATTTTTTTAATTAAAATATATGTCATATATTATAAAATACAAAAAATGATTTTTGAACTTAATTTAAAATAAAACAAACTCTCTCACATTGTTCATTTCCAATTCCCCAATAAAGTTTGGCTTTTTCTCATTTGATTTTGGAACATTTTAATTATTTGGACCGCAAAAAACGGAAAAGGAAGAAAATGAAACCTATTTATGTTATTGTTTAATCAATATTTTGTTTTATTCGTTATTACCTATCGATCAGTTAAGAATTTTTTCACAAGCAGAAATTGCTGAGGGAGGAAACTTTTTTCCTTTGATTTAAAATTATATAACATCTTCAGACAAATTTATATTATATTTATAATAATGGGGAGGTTTATCTTATAATATTAAATTTGAAAGCTTAGAAACTTCTCGTATTAAGTGGTTCTTGTGTCACTGTTTTGACAATAATATATTGTTGTTGAAGTAATGGCATTCTGTGGTCACTATTAGCTGTCTTTTTCATTTTTAGAGAAGCAGACCACATATTTGAATAAATGTGTGGATAAAACTTTACAAAATGGGTGATTACTTCTCTCCTGGCTCCTGCACTGCATTATATTACTATATTATCCTCAAAGTACAGCAACTAGCGACACAATACCATATGTTAAATTATGTGATAAATTATTCCCTCGGGACCGGCTGCGAAATTAAGGCCACAGGTTTTTTCTTGATAAGCCGCAGACTCTTATGTCATTTCATAATTTTTAATATGTATATTCAGCTAATTTGTATTCCAATATTTTACAAAATTGCTAAACCTACTTATCAACGGTGCAAGTATAGAGGGTTCCGGATAAAGAAAGAAATGCGCTTTAGCTAATTATACATTTGTCTAGTTCTATCTTTTTTGGGAGGAAGGATTGGGTTCATTTAATTATTCATTAATTAATGGTTTCAATCACTATACCTTTGATAGGAAGCAAAAGGAAAAGTAATTCGTTGTGGTTGACAGCATAATGTTATTATTACAAATATTAAAATATCAATTTTATTATTTATTTTAGTTACTTGGGTCATTGGAATACTGAAATTTCTATCGCATCATTTTTTTCAAAGATTTATTTTTTATGATCGCATATTATTTATCTTGTGTTTAAATAAGATATTTTAAGAAAAATAATAATTTTTGAAAGAATTTAAAATTTTAATAATTAAAATATTTTGTTTGAATATTATTTTAAAAAAATTTAATTTTATAAATTTTAAAAAAATATTTTAATCAACTAAAATAAAATAATTTTAAACTTTTTTAAAATAGATAAAAATTTTTAAAAAATTAAATCTTTTAATTCATTTTTATAAATAATAATTTTTTTTAATTTTTTTAGTGTTCTTTATTTGTATTATTTTTTTATTGTTATTTATTGATATTATTTTCTTTTTTATTATTTTCTTTTTATTTTCTCATATATTTTTTTTCATCCATCTTATTTTTGGATATAATATTTTTAATATCAAATAATATAATTATATTTTTCTATCCTTTTAATTATATATATTTATTGAATTATTATTCTAATTAAATATATTATATAATAAAAATATTTATATATCTAAATTTTTTAATAAAAAAATAAAATTAAATTAAAAAAATATTTAAATATTTAAATATAAAATTTTATATATGATAAAAAATAAATTATTTAATTTAAATAAAAAATTTAAAATTTAATAAACTTAAAATTTATAATTCAAATACAAAATTTTAAATATAATAAATTTAAAATTTTTTATCCAAATAATATAGTTTTAAAATAAAAATATTTAAATTTAAATTCAAAATTTTGAAATATTAAAATACTAGAGGCAAAATTTTAACTTTTTTTCTTTTTTTATTAAAATTTATTTTTAAACCTAATCCAGCTGAAAAATTTATAAAACAAAATTTATCTCCATATTATACACTCATACTTAATATTACTTCTAACTCATGTGTTACTTCTAATATTTTTAGGAATTGAATTTGGGGATTTATTGCTACTCCCACTTACTACATTATCCGGGATGGAAATCCACAATTGAGATGATGTTATGTTATCAACGCTATGAAAGGAATTGAAACACTCTTGAACTTATCCTACGTAATAAAAGCAGTTATGCTAATTAAATTACAGGAATAACTATGACCATTATAGAGTTAGATTGGTAAGTATAAGCGTTGATCACTCTCTACCTAATTACGGTTATAAATTAGGAGATTCAATCATTCATAGGTAAATACCTCAACATTCTTATCAAAATTTATTTCTAATGCACGCACACCACCACTGCATGGAAAGAATCATCACCAGCAACAAACCATATCACACCATCTTGAAACATTAACTACATACAATGTTTTTAAAATCAACTAGTCATTGAAATGGTGAAAGTAGTAGTTCACAATTCATTATTACTAAAGTAAAATTAATAACGATAAAAATATAGTTAATACTGTATAATATATTAGTATAACAAATTAAGTTAACTGAATTTTAAACTAACGTAAAAGGATAATATTATATATTTCAATAAGAACAAATATATAACTGATTAAATAATAATGATTTGTATAGATATAATATATAAGCACTTGTTTATAAGATATTTAAAAAAATATTTTTATATTTAGATCAATTTTAAATTGATTTGATCGCTTTTAATAAATTTTATACTCTACTAAATTTTTAGATTATCTAAATTGATAATTAATTTTTAATTCAACTGTTCGGTTTAATCTAGTTTTGAAAACTACAACTCCACCCGTTCAACGTTACATTCAAGACAAAAAAAAGAATAAAATGTACTCTTAATTTTTAAATACCACACCCATTTAATTTAATTTGTATATCTACAGCCATATTTTATTCGATTTCCGTTGGCGAAAATCCTAATACAATCATATAGGCACAACCATTTCAGAGCTTAGTTTTTATTATTTTTTACTTTTTTTCATGCAACAAGAAAGGAAAAATATTTATTAGAATTACAATATAATAAAATATAGAAACTAAATTGAAAATGAATATCATATCAAAATCCTAAGAACATTATACTTTTACCTTTAACATGCTATAACTATTATTGTTTTCAATTTATACACAACAATAGTTTCGTGCCAATATTGTGATTACACAATAGATGACGGAGATGAAATTAAAAATAATTATAAGTACAGAGACTCTTTATATATATATATATATATATATATATATATATATATATATATATATATGAAGTTGATATTAAAAATAAGTAAACATATGTCACGAACGAATCCAAATATACTTTAAATTGATTAAAATATTTTTTAAAAAACTTATTTGGATTTATAAATTCCTTAATGAAGCAATATTAGCAATACATTTTTTAAACGTTAACACACTTTAGTTTGCTTTTTTAAAGACGACCTAGTTATTTCATAAACATGGCATTTATGAAATGAAATATTAAATTTGAAAAAATAATACCTAGTTAGTTATCTGTGCATTGTTCAAATTCTTCCAATTTAATATCCATAATAATCAGCTTTTCAGTTAATAATTAAATAGTCAACACAATTTTTATGTAGTCACTTTTACGGAAAAATTAAAATATTTAATTTGAAATTTTAGCTAAATTTTTAGAATGATTCTTCCAATGTTTCTTCAAACACTCCTTAAGAGTCAATTTAGATAGCCTTCTTAAAAGTAACTTCTAAAGCTACTTAACACAATTTTGACATAGTTATCTTAAAATTTATTCTTTGTATCATCAATAAATTTTTGAAGTTTGAGAATCTTATAAAATTATTAGTTATAAAACTTTGACATAATATTATTATTTTGATGTAAAAAAAAAATATTGGTGAAAATCAAATGATTAAAATAAGACAAAAAGGACTATACAAATTAAAAAATTTAATTTGAATTTTGTTTGACTGAAACTCGTTGCTATGCTATTAGAGGCACGATTAGGAATGAATTTGAACTGATTTATTGAGACGAGACTTTTTTAAAACTTTTATTTAAATTCTTATACTTTTAAATATTTTAAATATTTTAATAATTAACATATTTAAACTTTCATTAATTATGATTGAGGTGTATTTTTTTATTTGATAACTTATATTTGTTTTTCTCACCTAATAATAAATAGTTCCTAATATTTTTAACAATTTTTTTTCTCATACACATTTTATTTAAAAATATTTAAATTATAATTTTTAAAAGATAAAATTTTCCATATTAACTATTTTAAATGATTTGATTTTCATTTTTAGTATTGACTTTATAAAAAAATGCAGAAAAAATTTGTTTATATATAATTCTTGATATTAATTTAAATTTAAAATATATGTCACATAATGTTATTAATAAACATCACGATATGATAAGTCGGAATATATTTTATGTTTTTCATCTTTATTTTTGAATTTATTTTCATACCTGATTGGAATAGGGAAAATTCATTTTATACCTATCCTTATTTTTTAAAAATATTTTTATTTAAATATTTTATAATTTATTAAATTATTAAATATTTTTATTTTTATTATTTTTTATCTTATTTAATTTTATAAAAAATTTATATAAAATAAAAATATTTTTTTAATTTAATATATCAAATGGATAAAAAAATAAATTATCAACAAAAAAATATCATATCACTTGTACTTAATAGAACTTCAACAGTGTTGATTGTTAAAAATTTAATTATAAATGTAAGGATTTAACTAAAAAATTTAATCTATGATGTCTTAATTAAAACTCAGTAAGATTATAAGAAATAAAAAATTAAAATAATATTAAACTATTATATTTTGAAATGTAATATTATAATTTGTTTAAAGAACACTAAATTATTTATTTAGTCCTTTAAAATATTATCCTATGTTAATTTTATCCTTCAAAGATTTTTTTTATTAATTTGTTATATATGTTATGCTTATTTTATTACGATAATTACAAAATAAGAATGAAAGTGTAAAATTCGTAAGAAAATTACAGTTATATACCTATATAAAAAAATTATTTCTCATATTTAAACTCAGGTTCATTTATAATAACGAATTCGTTAAAAAAATTATAGAATAAATGCAATTATTTTATGTAGATGATAGTTATATTGTGTTTTTTTTTATGTAAATGCATTATCAAAGTTTTCTATTATAATTATAATTATTTAATACAAATATATTTTTTATTTTATATGAGTACTCATTATAATTATTAGATAAATCATACTCGTATCTTTTAAAATTAAATAAAATTCTATTTGATATTTCTCATTTTGTGAACTTTACATCTAAATTTTTTTAATAACATCATATAACATACTCTTTTTAACTAAACAACTTATTTATAATCTCTTATGCAATATATAGGTAAAGAGATAAAAATAATATTAAAAATAAAAATAAAAATCAAGCCAAATTATATTAAATTTTATGGAATGTGATATAATTTATTCTAATTGATATTGTTATTGTGTTGTGACAGGAAATATTATTACATAAAATGAATTATGTTTATATAAATTTATAAAATGATTTATTCATAATATATTTATGTGATTTTATAATAATAAAAATATTAAAACATATTTATTGTAGATAAAATTTTATAATAATGCATTTATTTTACGTAAATGGTGATAAAATATTTATAATATATTTTATGTAGCCATAATAAAAAAATTTCCTTTATAATTATTTTATGAAAATTTGATTTTAATTTTTATACATAAATATTAACAATAGTTGTTATAATTGTACTGTGACAAGAAGTATTATTATATAATAGCACTACATAATTTAATACAAATAACATAATGAGACTAGTAAACAGTATTTTATAACATTATAATATTATTTAAAATGATAAAATTTCAATGTTTTAATTAGAATATCAAAAATTACGTAATTAAATATTTAAGTAGAATATTTTTATCTGCTGCTAAAAAAGTACATTATTATTATTATTATTATTATTATTATTATTATTATTATTATTATTATTATTATTATTATTATATCATATTTTATAATACAGCTTTTCATGTGTGTTTAAAGGTACACAATGATAATTTATATATAGTAAATTTTTATTAAAAATTACAGATCTAATACATAGACAATTTAAATGTTATATTTTTTAATAAAAATACTTATTAATTTTTTCAATGAATATCCTATATACATTTGAAAAACCGTTCCTAATGTTATGTAATCGTTATTATTTATTTTTAACTATTTAAAAATACATATATTATAAGAGTGAAGATCAAATAATATTATATATTAAACTTAATAAATTGATTTATTTAATAACTTATTATAAAAAAAACTATCAAACAAACCGTCGAATTTAAAATACTTATATAACAGAGAAAATTTACAAAATCTCAAACAATTTAAAAAACCGACACTTCATCATCTCATTTTATTTTAATAAATAATATATTATTTAAAATATAAATAAATTATTATTAAATTATATATTTATAAATATTTAAATTATGTAAATTTTAGTTGTATGATTACCATGATAGTGTAACATAAGCCAACTGTTAGATTAGTACTTTTTTATTAAAAAAAATTTTTAGCCATGTCATCTCATTAATACCTGGCATCCTTTAATCATAATCTGTATAACTCCTAATCGATTAATAATTTGCATTTACACGTAAATATAAGTGATAGTAATTAATTGATTATAATTCTCCATTTCAAAGTTCTAAAAATACCATGTTTTGATATATGAAGAATTGATAAAATAGGTTGGTTTAATAGGTTGAAACTTAAAAAAATGGTTATAATATAAGATTTAGACATTTAAGAGCAAGGATCAAATAAATTCAAGTTTTTTTTTAAATTAATCCATTTAATCTTATACCTTGAGCAGGTTCAAGTCGAGCTAACGAAGACAATTTTCTGGTTCTGCTTTTATATATATATATATATATATAGTTATAGTTATTGGTTACGAGGATCCTTGAATGCATGATCATATTAGAAATGGTTAAGAGTGAACCATTTGTTGTAACTTACGGTACGAATATGATATATAAAGGAAGCATGAGTTTGTATATACCAAATTTTCTATCAAACACATGTAAACATTGTGTACATCAATTTTATTCATAGGTGGATTTATAATGCTAAATCAATAAATATTTAAACACACAAAATTATTTTTGTATAAGTTTAATTGGATGTAAATTTTGCTCAATCGTAATGTTCTTGGTGAATTTTGTACTATTAGATCTCATAAGACTTTAATGCAAAACTTGATTAATTTTTATATTATGATTCACTTTAGTCTTTTCTCTTTATTCAGAGAGTATTTTAGACTGTACTTACTAGATTAGGATGATCTTTGTGGCGTTAAACTTAAGACAAAGCCCTACAATTTTGATAAATAGCACCCCTATTACTACCCTAACAACATGACCCTGTTGTAGTATTTTAGGTATAACCTTAGTTGCAGTGGTTTAATTAACATGAGACCAGGACCATAACTTCAAAGACACATTCCTTTACATCTAATTATGAAGGACTTGAAAGTTAATTTGACCATCTAGAGGGTTAAATATTTATTGAACAAAAACGTTTTGAAAGCCTTACTAATTATATCTTGGGCCAATTAGCTCCGAAAGACGCATGACGTGGGCCTCGCTTAAGGACTCATCAAAGGGGTTATAAACAAGTTTCTGGATCCAAAATCAATGGATTTTCTCATCTGGGGAATTTGGAATATGTTGGTGCCTTTTTTTAGAAGCTTTCCCTTCCCATTTTGTTTGCTAGGTTTTCTTTTTCTTCTTTATCTTTTTGGAATTTTTTTTATGAGTCTTGATGGAAGGATTAACTTGCTTGTGTATGATTTTTAATTTTAGATCTTAAGATCTACACCTAATTTTGTTTTTAAGTATTGATCTAATTTCTTTTCATTTTGATTTTTCTTATATTTTCATGGACTTTATTTGTAATTTTTTATTTTTGAATTGATTACTCTTGTGGTTGATTTAGTGCAATCAAGTAACATTACTTGATTGTCTAAAATTGTCAAATATTAAATATTTAATTTAATACAAGTTCTTAAATTCAATTGGTACTTGATTAATTAAGTTCGAATCAAATAATCATTAAAAATATAATTAGAATTAATTTATTAAACATTGTGTTGTAATATATTGCATTAACTTTGGTACAAGTATGGTTATGCTAATGTGTTAGGTGCTTTCCAACCAATGGGTAAAAAGTCTTACTCATATAATTATATTTATCCATTATTATAAGTACCTAACATTTTTTAGAAAATATAGGTATTTTTTATATTTAATGTGTTTAAAACAATATTATAACAATTTTTAAACTAGGTTGATTAGCATAAATCTACTATATGCGTCTGTATAAAGTTAGGTTTAGATTATTATTTTAATAAATTAACTATTTTAAATTTTTTAATATAATATTCCATAAACTTGTTACCTATTCGGCTAGATCGAATTAGATAATTAAATTAAGAGTTGTAAATGTATGTATTTTTTTATAATATGAAAAGTAATGAGAGTTATTTTTTAAAATTTTTAACCTTTTATATTAATGCATGCATTTTTCAACTATAATTTTGATAAAAAAAGTTGTAAAAAAATTATGTTGACATCTGATTTTTGTGAAAGCATTCTCACATGTTGTATCTATTGTTTGGAGAAACAATTGAAAAAGTGAGTTTGAAAAAATATATATATTAGGTCAAAGAAGATAGGCAATGTTCTTAAAAAGACCGCAGAAAATAACCAATGCTCTTAGTGAAGTTAGATAGAAGTAAGTAACGTTGAATCAATAACATTGTTTAAATAAGACATTAAAATTAAATAAATAAATAAATTTTAATCCTTTTAAAATTTAGTTTTATTCTCTTATTTTTAAAATAATTAATTTGAATACTTTTAATAAAATGTTTTAATCCTTAAATTAACTAATATTTAACATTTGGCATATATAATGTTTAATGTATCAATACTAAAAAACTAAAATAGTAATTTATTTTAAAAAATAAGATATCAAAATTAATTATTTTAAAAATGAAAAACTAAAATTAAAATTTTAGAATTTTAAAAGGATTAAAAATATATTTAAGTTAACAAAACATTTATAAATATTTAGTATCAAACAAGTTATAATATATTCACATATAAAAATAATATTAACCAGATAATTAACTTGCGATAATAAAACCATATTAGAATTATCCATATTATCCACCAGGAAAGAAATATTCAATTAGGCTCAACAGATAAAGAACGCGATTCTCATGAGAAATTAGGAAAAACCCACGTCATATGGGAACGTTGAAGTATTATAAGTAACCACAGAGAATGAAGAAGTTCCTAATGTATACTTTTTCTCTAAATCAAAAAGTAAATTGAAAATAGTACAAAATGTTTATTAGAAAGAAAAGAACAAAGAAAAAGAGTGATTCACATAACTACACATAAAATGATTCCAAAAAAGCTGCACTTGCCACACGTAATTGACAAAGGTGTGATAAAAACAGTCCAAGCAAATCATGGAACATTCAGCCTCATCCATCATATGGTGGATATAAACACAAATGGAAGATTGAAACTAAACCTAGATCAAAGGAGAATTATGCAAAAACACTGCCACATAATAAAGAAAATCACCCTTAATTATTAGCATCCCTCTTCTGGTTTTTTCATTGTCTAACATAATGTTTTATATACATGAACCTTTACTTGAACCTGATTTCAAAAAAGAAAAAAAAAAAGAAGATAAATGTGAATGGATGAACACGATTGAACTAGTTATAGGATGGTGGCGACGGGCCATAGCATCTTAAGATTTTTCTCTTCATGCGATCCATCTTTTTCTGTTTCTTTCGTGTTTATTTTTTCAAACTCCCTCTTTAAAGTCTTCACTCATTACCAAGTCTTTTCCATATCTTTGAATTCTGTTTGATAAGTTAATGCTTGAAATGATAGTTATTTGGTGGGTTTTTTTTTTAATCTTAATCATTCCTGACAAATAAATTTTCGTTTAAATGAAATAAGAGTAGACATAAATCATTATTAAAACCCACCTAAAATATCCTTTGATGCATTAAAAACAAAGTTAGCATTTTTTAATTTTTTTTATTAGACGTCACACGATAGTTGACTAATTATTTTAATAAAACTCATATTAAAAACTAAAAACTGAAACCATAAATGGTTAAAAAGAGAATCATGATAGATAAAGTGAAGCGGTGCGTGAAAAAGAAGAAGATAATAATTGATAATTTCGTAAGATGTCTTGATGAATGTTGTAGATGAAATTTTAATTGATTCTTTATTTATCCTCCAAGTAAAAAATTAATGACATCAAAATTATCTAATAAATTTTGGGAGATAGTATACAGTCATAGTAAAAACTAAAAGAATTTAATTGAAAAATATATCCATAGTATAATTTTTTTAATTGCTATCCAATCATAAATTATCATATAATTAAAATTATTAACTTTATAATAATTTAATTAAATATTTTTAGCATAAACTTTATCGGTTGATGAGATGTAAAAAATATTTCAATGGTAATATATTTAAAAAAATTATTAAAAGAAAATATACGAGATAAAATTGAATAAGTGACGAAAAGAAATTTATAATATTTGGATAAAACATAGATCGAATCAAAGTTGAAGATTTCCTTTAATAATTGATGCCAACCTTGAATATCCATCAGTTATAAAGATAAAATTTTAGTTTTGATTTAAAAACAGTATCATATTGAACTTAAGCTTTATCCTTTATAATTTTACTTCATTTGGTTTAAATATTAAAAAAAAATCATTTTCCTCCAACTTTTATCTCTTTTTAAATATTGAGAAAATTTAATCATTTAAAGGAGAAAAAATAATTTATAAATTTTGGATTGTAATAAATAAATTATTTTGAGATCTTATTTTTTTCCCTTGATCTATTAATATTTATAAAAATATCATAGTATATTACTTTTAATTTCTCGCAATTCTTATCACAAACCAAATAAAAAGACTCTCCAACTTTATTTCTCTTTTTTTAATAATTTTTCTTGCTTATTGAATAAAGAACCTGTTAACTATTTTTTATATCTTTAAAATAAAAATTATAAACTTCTTTATTCGTTATATATTTCATAAAACAATAAAATTAATAAAAAAAGTTATAAAAAAAATGTAACTAAGCTCTTTTCTAAAATCTTTTTTCTTTTGTAACTAAAAGAGATCTCTTCCGTTCTTTAAAGAAATCAATATATGAAGTTGACCGTGGCTCCTTGTTGGATTAAACATTTAATAGGCAGAAATTTGTAATTATTTATTATACCATAACCTTTCTTTCACTTAAACTATTTAACAAGCACAATAATTAATTGAATTTTGATATGGGTATTTCTAACCAATATTTGAAGGACTCTGATTTAAGAACCATTAAATACATGTAATTATTAAAAATAAATTAATTGACTTCAGATATATTATCTAATTATTTTTTAAACAATAACTATTTACTCTTGGGATTTGCCTTCCAACATTACCTAAACTTGGCGTATATTTGTTTTAATATTAGAAAATTAAATTTTATACTTTTTTAATATAAACACACATTTTTGAAAAAATATTACATATTAATTTTAATAAAATTAAATTTTACATAACTTTAAAACAAATCAACACTCCACTTGATTATTAATGGCTTTCAAAAGAACAATTATACGAAAGATACCAAAGTAACGCAAACAAAATTACACCGTAGTACCAAAATTAAAAATTTTCCTAAATTAAGGACTAACATAATATAACAAATGTTAGGAAACACGTTTATTGCACTGCCATTTTATCAATTTTGATTCATAGGTATTATAAAAAAAAACGTGTATGTGCTAAGAAAATTTGTTTTTTTTATAGTTAATTTTTCAATTAATTATACTTGTGATGATATTTTGGTAAAAATGTCATATATCATAAGAATCCACAGCGCTTTGTTTTCTTTTATATATATCATGGGAACATAATAAAGAAAAACAAAAAAAAAAAAATTGTGAAATAAGGCTAACAAATTTCAATGGAAGCTCTTTTTTTTTTTCACCACATCACCACTTCAAAAACATCACTGTATATGTTACTCAGATTCAAATCGGAGAATTCCGAATCCCAATCACTTTGCAAACTCTATAATTTTCTCTTCTTGACTAATTTCTATTAATATTAAACTTTGACCCGATCAACGTGTGTTCAGTGGATTGACATCTGTTTTTCTATGTTTTAGTTATCCGTACAATCAATTATTTATGATCCGAAAATGTTTGATATAACATATAAAGTTGTATAAGAAAAAAAAAATATATAACGTGATAAAAAATTTAAAAATAAGATATCTAAAATAAAAATATATAAATTATTATTTTTCCTGATTATTTAATTTACTTTTTAATTATCTTCCTTTCTTTTTAATGAAAAATTTAGAATGAAAGAGTAATTTTTGTTAAAGGAAAAAAAACCTTTTGATTTCGAAGAATATTTCCAATAAGTATATATTTGCCTCGCTTATTAATTAGATTTCAAGTCTATGATCAGTTTAATATAAACTTTTTTTTTTTCAAATAACACTATTAACTTCTCTTTCCTATATGATAACATCAAAGACATGAACATATTTTAAAGATCCGGAAGAATCCCCTTCTTGGTTAAAAAGAATGAAAGATTCTTTTTGGGCAATACTAATCCGTTATTCATATTTTTTTATTGTTTCAATATGTTTTAATATAATTTGTATTGTTTTTATTTTTTTAACTAGTATTTTTGATAAACTTTTTTTTTAATAAGAAGAGACTCATAATAAACTTTATAAAAAAGGTAAAAGAAATAATAAAATATATTAGATAAAATTGAAGTAATACATACTTATATTCATGTCTCATAAATAAATTAATAAAATTATTTTTTTTATAGTTAAAGATTCGAATCTAAAATTTTCAATCTTTTAATTAATTAGTTTAAATATTGGTTAGATGGATCGGAGAAACTTCAATTTTTTTTTTCTCAATTTTACTTTTCTTCAAAAAGTAAAAGTAAAGAAAATTTTTTTCGTACTCAATTTTGTTTTTCTTCCAAAAATTAAACCAAAACATACTTATATTCATGTTTCATAACTAAATGAATGAATTGATTTAGATATTGGTTAGGTGGATGGGAAAAAATTCAAATATTTTTTTTTCCATCTTGTTTTCCTTTAAAAAATATATTATTTTATTATTTTATTTTTTTAAAACGAAAATTATCTTTTCTTCTTTCTTTTACATTAAATTTCTGTCCTCATTTAAATCAAATGGTACACTAAGAAAATAAAAATATTAATTGATGTTTTTAAAGGAAATATGGTACTAAATTATAATTTTAGGTTTGTTAAAATAATTTTTTACATCTGCTCACAGGAAATTAATTTTAAAGATTTATTTGGTTAACACAGGTCATGGATAATATGTTAACAAATAATTTATGTCTTCAATCTATTATTTTTTTGTCTTGTTAATCAGCGTGTTAAGAGAATTATTTAAGAATGCAAAAGTGAAATTTTTGAATAAAAAATATTAAAAATCACGACAGAAAATTTCACTTATTTTCTTATTTAGTAAAATGTTTTAAGATGCTGATTAACATTTCCTAATGTACTTATCTTATAATGTTTGTTGTCAATTTCTGTAAACCATAGTTAACGAAAATTTGTTGTAGTATTTGAGCTTTAATTAATTGAATGTGTGAACGAAAAAGACTTTTACGAATATAATTGAAGTATGATGTAATGTAAGAAAGAGATATATTTTTAAAAAATAATGTGTAGGAGTTTTTGTTGCTGAGCTTTAAAGATTGAAAAAAGAGTAAATAGGAGTTAAAGGATGGAAATGAGAAATAAAAAAGTAAAGGCAGGGAAAATTGATTGAGTTGATGAATCATTCGATTCCATTCACATGCATTGAGGTGACTATGTGAGAAGATGATCGTTGAGTCAGGAGAAGCATGAGTGTGAGGAAGGGAGGAGCAGCGACGGGATCATCACACTGTGATCTGATGAATCAAGCGGCGAGGAAAGCGCCCACGTGGCACGCAGCACCTGATTTTTATGAATGAATGAGCGATTGATACACACACCCGAAAGAAGAGTTGTCGGAACCCAACCAATGGAAAAATAAAAATGGAATCACTTTCATTTCATTTCATTTCATTTCTCGCATCTACTATTCCTGTCAATGTGATCTGAGACTGAGACAGAGACACGCGACGACAAAGCTGAACAAATAGTTCGCTTAAACGTTAACTTTCACTTTCACACGTCAAAGCCAAGCAACCCCATTCAAATCCAACCTCTCTTTCCCTTTCCCCGTTCTGCTTCTTCCCTCGTTTGCTTCCGAAGCTCCGGCTCGGGATGGCTCGCTGCTGAACCGGACCGGTTCCACTCGGCTTCGATACACGCATTCCACTCTCTCGCGGCGGTGATGAGAGGGAACTGTTGGTTCAACCGTCGGACAGAGCAGCGGTTTCGCCTACTCGCGATCTCCACCATTAAATCAGTGAAGATCAAGCTTCTGCTCTGCTGTTGCGTTGCGTTTACGCTTCTCGCGTTTTCTACAAGCGCTTCTTCCTTCGTTTTATGGAACAATCAAACACCTCCTTACCCTCGCTCTTCTGTTTCCAGGTTCGTTCAATTCCGATGCGAATGTTTTCTTCCTTTTGTCTTTTTTCTAAATTAATTAATGGTTTTAATCGCTTGATTTTTCAATTACTTAATATGTACTCCACTTGATAGCTTTTTTTTTAGTTTCCATTTTAGGTTAACATAATTGACGAAATAATTTTTTTTTTACCATAGCATCGTGGAATGATAAGATCGATTCGGTTTTGGCAATAAATTCTTTTTTAGGAAGATTTTTGTCTAGGGAACATACCAAGTTCGAGTTTCCTTTGAGGAATTTCCATATGCGTGTTGGCAACTAAGATTCTGTTTGGTTTTTATTCGTCGTCTTCTTGTTTTTTGCATATAGGAGGAAAAATCAAGAAGGGAATATAAATATGTAGGTTTTATTTGTGAGATTAATAAAGTTCAATTTAGAGAGAATATAGGGCGATGAACTTGATGTTTAGCTCCCATCGTTTTGGAAGCAACCTGTTCAGGTGATCAGTGTTATTTAGATGGATTGTTTCACAAGATTTAGACGCCTGAGTAAGCTTTTGGTGTTGGGAATTTTGGATATTGATATTTGGGAATGTCTTTCTGATGTCACAATTATTCATATTGTTTACACTGTGTGGCCATTACCTGATTATAAATGTTCCTTGGGTTGGTAATTATGTATCTGATGGACTGTTTGATATTATAGATTCATTACTGCTTGATGAGCTTTCTAGTCACCCGACCATGTGGAGCTGGAAAAAGTATGAACAAATCTTGATTTGGAGATTGGTGGTTTAGGTAGTTAACCTAGCTCATGACTTTAGGTGTAGTATGGTGGCTCTGGACATTGGACTTTGAAATGAGAATGATGATAATGCCTTTCAACTTCTGGATCTCATTCCAAGTCCACTTTCAAATCCAATCTTTCAGCTGTTGCATTTGTAGGCTCTCTGCTGCTGCACTATGTTTGCCTGCTAGCATATCCTTATTAGAAATAATTCATTTGAGTATTAAGGACTCCCCCTTCCTTTATTGTATATTCTTGTTACACAAATGTGTGGGAAGTAGTATGGGGATTGGCCTTTTCAATTTCATTCTATGTTATTTTCTCAAAGAGTACTGCTTATGTTGCTTGGTGATGTCAGAGAACTCAATGTTGTTTTATATTTTGTTCACAGGAAAGGATATTCTGTAGTAATGAATACATGGAAGAGATATGATCTCCTAAAGCAGTCCATCAAGCATTATTCATCATGTCCTCGTCTTGAATCAGTACATATTGTGTGGAGTGAACCCAATCCTCCTTCAGATGTTCTTTTAAAATTTCTGCACCACATTGTAAAGTCCAACTCTAAAGATGGACGACATGTGAAATTGAGGTTTGATATCAACAAGGAAGACAGTTTGAACAACAGATTTAAAGAAATTAAGGATTTGGAGACAGATGCTGTCTTTTCTATTGATGATGATGTTATATTTCCTTGCTCTTCGGTGGAATTTGCATTCGATGTTTGGCAAAGTGCACCTGATACGATGGTTGGATTTGTACCTCGTGTCCATTGGGTGGATTCATTGGTATGTTTCGTCTATTTTTCAATATGATTGTTCATTATTCATGATAATTTTGGTTGCACAATATCCTGTTTATATTTCTGTTTTTGGAGCTCAAACATGTGAGGAAGTGAATGACTAATTGAGCATGGAGCAAGCTGATCCTTTTTATTTTAATTTTCAAGCATTATCTCCTATTTTTTGTTTCCACTGCAATATCGGCATATAACTGCCTTGATTATTGAATGTGTTTACCTTTCAAGATGTGGTTTTGCAAAAATATAGGAACCATACTTTTGTGAAACATATGATGTAGAAATCTATTTCAAATTTGAGCATGATTCTTGACTGACATCAGAACAACCAAAGTTGCCCAATTTGTATATCTTATGTGTAGTTTAGTTTTTAAAATTGACCCTTATCATAAACTGGAGACCTATTATATCGATCTTAGGATCTAATTTAAAGGAAAAGAAAGCTGAACTTCTGTCATAGAAGAAAGAATTTTAAATATGAAAAACTGATAGTGTTGTTTGATGCGTCTTAAACTTGATGGGAACTTTAATGGTTAATGTAATGTTTGATTTGTAATTCTGCTATCCTTTAGGTTTCTTTCATTGCTTTTCCTAAGTGCAGTGCAGTGACAGGAAAAATATGAAAAACTTTGAAGGCTAATTTTTCTCATTATTCTATGTCCTTGTAGAAAGGTGATGGCAACAAATTTAGATATGGTGGATGGTGGTCTGTGTGGTGGACAGGTACATATAGCATGGTGCTCTCCAAAGCAGCATTCTTTCACAAAAAATATTTCAATATCTACACAAATGAGATGCCATCATTGATTAGAGAATATGTAACCAAGAACAGGTTTTTCTCTGAACTACCTTACTTAATTAGGCTTTGATTTCTCAAAATGATTCTGACTTTTCTGTTATTTGCTCTACAACTCAATTGATTTACCAGGAATTGTGAAGATATTGCAATGTCTTTCCTTGTTGCAAATACAACTGGTGCACCCCCGATTTGGGTTAAAGGTAATTGATTCATAATAGATTGATTGTTTGATTCTTTTGAGTATTTTTTTTTGTCTCCATGTATTGATGAACATACTTAAGCATTCAACAATGCCATATCTTGTAATTAGTGAATCGTCTTTAATGATAAAATTCTGCCATTTAGGGATTCATCACCTTCCTGAGACATGTAAGATTGATTTGTCGCTTGGAATCCACTAAATGATATATTTATATGTTTAGTGTGTCAAAAGAAACTTGAAAGCAATGCAGATTGTGCTACTTTTTAACTTCTATAATTATGTAGTTTGTTGTGTTCATTTTGAGGTATTTCCTTTCTCGTTTTCACCTTCAATGGTGTCTGATATCATTTTAGCATACATAAAGTGGTATATCATTAGCAAAAGGAAGCAACTGTATTTCTGATTTTCCACAAAGTTAGTCCTTGACTCCTTGTCCTTTCTTACTCTCTACCCTTAACTTTTCCCAGTCATATTGTGGATGGTGGATGTACGTTGTGTATAATGCGCCTGAATACCCAATTTGTTAACTCTACTGATATGGAAATTATATTAGAACAGATAAATAAATAGTAAACCTTCATTCATTCTAGTACCTGAGATTGTAACTATAGTCATTGACTTGATAAAGTACTCACTTTAGTCTGTAACTTTGTAAAAATTCATTTTAGTCATTTTCCACTTCATTTTTTGCTGTTGCTTTGTATTAAAAAAGAATTAAAATGAATGATGTTTTTCAAAGTTAGGGACTAAACAGGATTTAGTCAGAGACTAAAGTACCGACTCTTACATTTGTGTATATCTACTAATTAAAGAAGTTATGGTATTGATTTTTTGTTCCTTTCTATCAACATAATTGTGCAATGAAAGCGTAGGCATGAATTCATCATAGTATGTTTTCAGTTGCTTATCTTAATTTCTCTTGATGATCGTAGTGTATTCCTTATCTTAGTTGTGCCATGCTGATATATGCCAGATATTTCATTAACTTCATCGATTTTTATCATTGCTTGTTACAGGTAAAATATTTGAGATTGGATCAACTGGAATCAGTAGTTTGGGAGGTCACAGCGAAAGAAGAACAGAATGCGTCAACAGATTTGCTGCCGTGTATGGGCGGATGCCCTTAGTATCTACTTCAGTTAAGGCTGTTGATAGCCGCAATATCTGGTTTTGGTAACGCTGGAATTTTGATTTTCTTTGCATTTTTAGAAATTCCACTTCGTTAATTAGTAGCTAGTTGAGTTACTCTATTCACGTTAGTCACAGCTGTATAATATTGGATCTTCTATACTATTCATGCATTTTGCCGCTAATTGAGCGAATTCCTTTGGTTGATTTCTTGTATTCTTGATATGTAATACAAGGCAGCATCCAGTGGTGCATTTTTCTCAAAATATTAAGAATTTGATTGTAGAATATTAATGGGTATTACACCCATAGTAATGAAGCTCTATCTGTAATACAGCTCTATCTGTAATACAGCTCTTTCCCTTGATCTGCTATCTTTCTTATTACTTTGATGGTGGGGCTGCCCAGGTTCGCCGAACAAATTTTAAATTTTTATATCGTCCAGTAGCCCAGTTCATATCGTTAGTGTTTGTTTTGTTTTCCTGGCGAAGATATTGTCGTTGTGTTGGAAGAATGGGAAGGGGAATTCATAACGGACCGGGTTTTTGGCATGACTTCAACTCCAAAGAAAGGATAATAGCACCATAGCAAATTGGTAAAGCAAAATTTCCTCAAGAAAGAGTAAAGATGGTAGTATCTTCATTTGACAGTTACTTTTCCAAATTCTCAATATTTACCACATGAAATTATATAATTAAGTGGTCTATTTGCAGAAGCTTTACCAACAAATAGCCATTATAAACAAGGAATCGTGCGCAGACTTGAGGTCAACAAATTTTTTTATCTTGAGTTGGTAGTATACCTGATCTAAGCTGTGTTTGTGATGGAGAGATTGTGTTCTTTAAATTTTACAGAAAATTACTTTCTCCGTTTTTTTTAATATCTCATCTTTGCAAAAGTAAAAATTATTTCATTAATCATTTTTAAAATTTAAAATAATATTTATTAATTTTATTTCATTATATCCTTATTCTTCATATGAATATTAATTGAAAAAAGATAAATTATAAAAAATTTAAAAGTATAATAAAAAATTACATAAACAATCCTAGAACAATAAGAAATGTTAAATATTTTAATATATAAAACAAACTTAGCGGATTTAATAAACTTTTTCCATTAAAATTGCTTTTTACATTCTTTCAAAATTTTTTTTTATCCATCACATGTGAAAAGACAAAAATACTCCTATATTTATAATATGACATCTTCTTCTACTCATTTACTATTGTTAATTGAATGTAAGCTAGAATCATGTTTTTGGTCAGAAGAGGAATTGAGAGAAGTAGCGTCAGAGAAGCGAGAAGACAAAGGTGAGCTATTATTGAACTAAATTTTATACTCCGCAAATTAATTTACAGAATTCATCAGTATATTTCATAAATTAATTTGCGAAATGTAATTTATGAAACATAAAAAAACAACCTTTCATAAATTAATTTATGGAATATACTTATACATTTTGCAAATTAATTTTACAGAATACGTTTGTTGCCTTCTGCAAATTAGTTTGCAAAATAATAAATAAATTATATTTCGTTCCGTAAACTAATTTGCGGAATGTATGTCAGTGAGCCATTTTCTAGCTTAGGATGCATCAGGTTTGCAAATGGGTATTAGCCTAACACTCTAAATTCTATAACCTTACATTTAGCCTACCCAATGGACTACTATCTATAAATGGATACTAACCTAAAAGTTAAGCCTTGGAGTTTAAAGATCTTTTCGGATGGTTGAAACTAAAAAATTATTTGCAAAAAGTAGAAAAAAACTTACAGAAGAGAAATTTTTTTGTGGAACACCAAATAAAAGAAGGATATTAAAGGTAAAATAATAATAAAAAAAATTTCAAAAAATTTAAACAGGTGTAAAAAGAAAAAAGTAAGGTCCATATTCTACACAGGTTTAACAAAGTATTCTAACAAAAAAGACCGAAGCCCATTGGGCCTTTTAGACGGTTTGACAAACTATCACCCACAACCGTCCGATTCATTACAAGAAACGAGTCATAACCGTCAGATCTAGGTCTCGACAAAACCCTAATTCTCCCTGCCCTCTTCACCTTGCGCCACTATATGAACTCACTCAGAACACATCATACCCTCTTTAACCAATTCCTGCTTCATCCCCTTCCCAACATCTCCCATTACCGCAACAAGGAGGTTAAAGAGACGGCACCATTTTGCTGTCCGCCTTGACCGAGCCAGTGCTTCGTCTTGGCCCTCGATTTTGCCCTCTGAAATCCCTAGCTAAACCCTAACCCTTACGTTATCATCAATGGCGGTGAAACCTACCAAGGCAGAGAAGAAGATCGCTTACGATGCCAAGCTGTGCCAGCTCCTTGAGGAGTACACCCAGATTCTTGTGGTGAACGCCGATAACGTCGGTTCCAACCAGCTCCAGAACATTCGCAAGGGTCTCCGGGGTGACTCCATAGTTCTCATGGGGAAGAATACCATGATGAAACGCTCTGTTCGCATACACTCTGAGAATACCGGCAACAATGCTTATCTCAGCCTTATCCCCCTCCTTGTCGTGAGTTGCTTTCTCTTTCCCCAATTTTACCATGGTTTCGCCCATTTAATTATATTGTTTATCCATCACTCTTTATGGTCAAGTGATCTTCACAAAA
Organism: Canavalia gladiata; assembly: GCA_037954105.1. Classification (NCBI taxonomy): domain Eukaryota; kingdom Viridiplantae; phylum Streptophyta; class Magnoliopsida; order Fabales; family Fabaceae; genus Canavalia; species Canavalia gladiata. The sequence goes on along the minus strand of CM075664.1, from coordinate 6,282,644 downwards.
AGCACAAAAATTGAGGCTCAACTTCTATGTTATGACATGAAGATCCTTTCAAATTTTCTAATTTTTTTGATTGCTTCATATTGCAAACGGCTATAGTGATGACTTAGAGACCTTGTGTTATGAAATGAAGTCCGTAGCAGGGATACTTCGAAAAGTAGTTAGTGTTCGTGTCATACTATTCATGTCGGACACTTAATTCATCTCATATTTTAAACTTTTTTGCTTTGATGTTTTTTGCTTCCATTTTAATACAGATTAGAATATCACAATAATTATTTTTTTGGCATTTTATCATGTTTATAATGATTCTTGGTCATCTTTATAGCATCTGTTCTCTCTTTTGATTTACAATTTGTGTTTTACGCCAATTTATACTGTTTTTATACGTTATATTTTAACCGTGTCAGGTTCTATGTTTTTACAATTTTATGTCATATCATATCCATGCGTTCTAGGTACAGAATGTTTTCTGTGTTTGTGACTGGTGTAGACACTTTGTTATTTAAAAAAGTGTATGTTTTAAAATGAATTGATTTCGAGTCTTTTTAGTAATTATGTGTATGATGGTTTGTTTTTTGAATCAGGGCAATGTTGGATTGATCTTCACAAAGGGTGACTTGAAAGAGGTTAGCGAGGAGGTTGCTAAGTACAAGGTGAATTTACCTTCCTACTTTCCACCATTTATATATTCATTGTTTATTTTTCAATGTGCATGTGTCATTTGCCAAAGCTTTAATTTGAATCATAAATTTGATGAATCATGTACGTTTTGTTATTAGTCTTTGTCATCATGGTATCTTTGAGCGTTTGGCTGGTTTTCATTGCCTTTGGAAGACTTGTTGCATTGCAATATTTAGTTTTACTTTAATGTTTTATTTAATGTAATCAGGTTGGAGCTCCAGCTCGTGTTGGTTTGGTTGCCCCAATTGATGTTGTTGTTCCTCCAGGCAACACAGGGCTTGATCCATCACAAACCTCTTTCTTCCAGGTTAGTGATCTTCATCCTTTGGAAATTAAATATTCTTGTTTGGGTGTCATGTTTATTCTTCATATTTCAGGTGCTCAACATTCCAACCAAGATTAACAAGGGTACTGTGGAAATCATTACCCCTGTTGAGCTCATTAAGAAGGGAGACAAAGTTGGCTCTTCTGAAGCTGCATTGCTTGCCAAGCTAGGCATTAGGCCCTTCTCATATGGGCTTGTTGTCCTTTCTGTTTATGAAAATGGTTCAGTGTTTAGCCCTGAGGTTCTTGATCTTACAGAGGATGACCTTGTTGAGAAGTTTGCTGTTGGTGTCTCAATGGTTACTTCCCTTTCATTGGCTGTCTCGTACCCAACCCTTGCTGCCGCACCACATATGTTTGTCAATGCCTACAAGAATGTTCTTGCTGTTGCAGTTGAGACAGAGTATTCTTTCCCTGAGGCAGACAAGGTCAAGGAGTACCTCAAGGTATTGACTTGGATATTCTGATGATCTGTTGCCAAAGTAGTTATCTGTTATTTCCAAGTTCCAACGTTTTTTAATTTATGGATTGTTATGTTGAATGCAGGACCCAAGTAAATTTGCTGTAGCTGCTGTTGCCGTTTCTGCTGCTGATTCTGGTGCTGGCCCAGCTGCTGCTGCTGCCAAGGAAGAGGAAAAGAAGGAAGAGCCAGCTGAGGAATCAGACGATGACATGGGTTTCAGCCTGTTTGATTAATTTATGTGATGCTTTTATTGAGTTTCCTTGAAAGTAATTTTATTTTGTTAAATTTGGTGTAGTCGGGTTTCCCTCATCCTAGTTATCATTGAGACTAATTCTTGAATTTTAAAATTTCATAGTTACAATTAATTATTTTGTCTGTGCCTCCTATCGTGGTTGTATGCTCTGCACGTTGAGGTTTTGGCCGTTTTTGTATCTTGAATGTATAAGCAGCCTGTTAAAAGTATTTAAAACCCAAATTGACCACGACAGCATATTTAATGGGACCAAAGATATTTGTATCGCCACTGGCAACCTGACAAGTGCTCTTGAAACAAACCTATGCTGTGTCATCCATTTTTATCTATTTCTCCCACAAAGAAATGGTGTACAAGCAAATCCAAATGTGATGAACTGCCATCCATATAGAAAAAAATTAATATAAATCATTAGTTTACAAAGCTTTTTTGGCATTTTTTTCCATTTGAACTTAAAATGTCTACATAAATTGTTTTTTTAACTTACGTTACACCTTTTTTTCTTGGTTTTTAGTAAATAAATTGATTTACCCAAAAGGTTGAAATTATATTATAAAGGGAACAATTTGTTGTTGGAGAATATCAAACATAAAGAACAGTGCATTTTGGTCCTAATCTCTTGTTTTCAAAATCCATGACCCCATGTATGTATCTGGGTCATCGAATTTCCTGTTCGATATGGTAATACTAGTACTGCAAGCAACACTAAAAAAGCATAAATAGAAATATTAATAAATGTGTATTGAATATATATAGTAACAGAAAAATATAGATAATTCTTGTTTTGAAAAATGTATAGTTGTAATGTAGACGGTATCTTGGAGTTGGAGAGGCAAAATCAGAATACAGAAATTATAAAGTTCAACCGGGTTTTGTTTGAAGGTTTTTATTGCTGGTATAAGTTCAAGTGGCTGTTCAAAAGTGCCAATTTATTGTTTTGTCTTTATTCCTGAAGTCCCTATAAGAGTGGAGGCAAAAGCTGCTTTTGAAGAAAGTGGTCATGCAATAAACTTCTACTCTCTTTGATGTTTCTTTGTCTTAAGACAACAAAGAAAACTATCGTCATTGTTTTGTCTAACTTAATAGGCAAACTATTAATAAATAAAACTAAAAGAAGGGTCTTACACTGTGACTGCGTGCCCGCCGAAAGTGTAGAGTATGCTGGTGGCGCCTGTGAAATACAAAACCAATTTGTTTGGGCCAGTATGAGTCACATTTTCAACCTGCAAATTCAATAAGCAGTTATTTATTTATTTATTTTACACCAAAGTTATGATCAAACAAGTTGGAAGGACAATAGACCCCACTAGAGAAATCAAAACCATTGTATTTGGCATGCATTGCTTACCTGGCCATGAACAAGAGCTGCAATGGTCAAGTACCATGCTGTGTATGTGGTCATACCAAGGCCAAGGAAGGACCAAATCCTGTAGTTGTGAAAGGAAGGTATGAACACTGTGGTAGCACAACAAGCTCCAAAAATGTATGTCCAGGTCCTCTTGTCCAAGCGATCATTTAAATAGTATATGTTACTGCAGTGCATAGTCCATACATACCCGAAATCCCAAAACACCCTCTTAAAGTCAACAAGATTTTCAAAATAAATTATGTAACAGAATTCAAGCTATACACCAAACCAAAAATTCAGACCTTGCACAAGCTATAAGCTGTATAACAGATCCAAATAGTAGAAAAGTGCAATTGAAGGCCAAACCAATTGCCTTCCAGTATGGGCCCAGTAAACCTTCTAACACTTCAAACCACTGCATAAAATGAAATTAAATCACTAACCCTGTAATATAAAGCTTTTCGCAGTAAATATAAAAGGTTTATAGAAAATATTGTTGTGTAAAAGGTGACTGAGCTAGTCTCTGAAATGTGGATATGCTCCTTGTGCCGTTAAGGTAACTGAGTCAGCCTCTTAAATGCGGGTTCTTTGAATTGGCAGCAGCTCACAGTTTCTAATTCTTAAGATACAAAACCATCAACCAAGAAGCGATTCCTTGGTGGAAGGTTCATCAGAAACAAACAAGAACAGCTGTCGGATGTAGGTCTCGACAAAATCCTAATTCCTTGCGCCCCAAGCATTACGCCACTATATGAGCTCCCTCAAAACGCAGCATTTTACTCTTCATCCATTTTCTGTTTCCTCTCCTTCTCCACACTCTCCCTCTCCAAAGCTAAACCCTTACCCTTACGTCATCATCAATGGCGGTGAAACGTAGCAAGGCAGAGAAGAAGATTGCTTACGATGCGAAGCTGTGCCAGCTCCTTGAGGAGTAGACCCAGATCCTTGTGGTGAACGCGGACACCGTGGGATCGAACCAGCTCCAGAACATTCGGAAGGTTCTCCGTGGTGACTCCATAGTCCTCATGGGGAAGAATACAATGATGAAACGCTCTGAGACTGCCGGCAACAAGCCTATCTCAGCCTTATCCCCCTCCTTGTCGCGAGTTATCTAATTTTGCTTATAATGGTCTCCTTTAGATGTTGTTAGATTTCTTTTAAAAATAAAAAAAGTTATAATTATTAAATTTAAAATATACTCCTGTGTAAGATATACAGATATAAAAAAATTTAATGGTGAGCACGAATGTACACCCTCCATCCATCTGTTGTAAATGTTGTTTGATCTTCTTTTAAACAAAATTATAACTACTAGATCCAAGATGTATGATATATGGAAAAATATGAATATCATCAAAACTCTTTGTTTAACCAAAATGGTGTCTGATCTTTCTTTTAAAAAAAGTATAACAGTTAGATTTAAGATACATCTAAATTTATATTAGTGCGTAGATCTATTAAAAATGGTAGATATGTATACAGGTCCATTTAGATATATCTATTTTAAATTAAACTTCATTCAATTTTTTAATAAAAAAAACTATAACCATTAAATTTGAAATTTGAAATGTATGATATTATATATATATATATATATATATATTAATTTAAAATTTTTTATTAGATAAATTATGTATATAAATTATATAAAACATAAATTGATAAATATTTCATTTTATGATTTTATTTTAACATCTTATATGTTATTTAAATATATGTAAATATTAATAGTTGAATAATTTATATACACATTCTGAAATTTGATATACAAGATCATAAAGATATTATAATTTAATTCAACAGTTGAATTAGTGAATTTTACATTTTATATAATGTTATTAAGTTGGTATAAGTATTAAAATTTGACACATTGTGTAAATGAACGCTGATTCATGTGTAAAATATAACTACAAACTCTTGACTCATGTAGAGAGTTGCTCATTTTAATAAATATATTTAAAAAAATAATTTTAAATATCTTTAGTAAGAATGTGTATGATGGTTTATTTAATCAAAGTAATGTTGGATTAATCTTCACAAAGGATGATTTGAAAGAGGTTAACGAGGGGTTATTAATTACAAGGTGAATTTACCTTTTTGTTTTTCATCATTTTTATATTTATTGTTTATTTTTTAATGTGCATGTGTCATGTTGTTGGAAGTATTGCAATAAATAATGTGTCTTCTCATGTACTAATCTCAATTATCTTCTAATCCGAAAATATTTCTTAAGATTTGAATGAATATAGCCAAAATTAGCTCTTCCTCCTATTTCCCTACTTGTCAACTTAAAACCATGTTCTTTGTTAAAGACCAGCATCATCTGTCAAACTTATTGCATGATCTTGAACATTAGATACATTGCAGTGTGATAATAACATATTGGTTGTTTCTCATATATGAAGAATGTAATTATGTTCTTTCACAAAGTTATGCAATCTAAATTTTTCATTTTCATCACGATATCCATCTTTACTTTGCAATTATTCCTAATTTTAGGTTTGAATTGTTAGTCACAAAATCTTTTTTTATCTTCTTTTCTCTTACCTTATTTACAACAAACAAATCTAACTTCTGTTATGGAGATATCATCTTGTTACGGAGATATCATCTTTTTTGTTCTTGTTAATATATTGTTTTCTAACCCCAAATCCAACTTTTCTTGCATACTCTACCCGAACTTCCAAGCAACCTCTAAGCTTTTAAATTTCGTCCATGCTCCGGACTTCACCTCAACACTCTTAACCAACAAAAAGGTAGAATCACTTATTTCTCTAAAAAAGAAAAAAATCATTTTAAAACAACATAAATATTTTTAAATTTTACTTATATAAATAATGACAAATACTTAAATAGTGGAGAAACCGTTATAATGAGGATGGTCACTTTCAAAATTTATTTGTAAGCTCTTAAAAAAATATATTTATTTTGCAAACTCTTAAGGCAACTTTCAAAATACAAGTATAAAAATGATATTAAAATTAATTTTTATTTATATTTAATTACAATAAAATAAAAATTAAAAAATAATTTATACATTACATCCGGCTTTACTTCTTTTCTTATTATTGAACTCTAAAATAGTTCATAGTATAATAATATTTGAAGATAGGATAGTTGTGTAGTATTGTAGAAGAGAAGACATAAACATTAGACAATGAAAAAGTATTTTTTCTACAATAATTTTCTTACACGCTCAGCAAAAATGGCACCAAAATTTATGAAAAAATATATGAGAAAAGAAGAAAAGCTGAAAAAGAAAGGGATGAGAATGACATTATTTCAAAGTTGTGTTTTTACTTCATTTCTGTTCTACAAGATGTGGATAAGACATTCCGTTTTTTGGTTACCACTCGTTGTTCTTGTTGCATTTTTCCCGCTTCTCATATTTTTCATGAGTTTAACAACAACTTTAGATCGTCACCATTGATAGCATCGAACGTTGCTCATCCAGCTATATCTTTACGCTTTGTTTAGATGCGCGGAACTATAACAGAAGGGAAGCCCGAGTAAGGAAAATGCATGGATCATCAATCTTAGTTGTGTTCCTAATAAGAGGAAAACTTTATTTTTCGTGGAACCCACTTTTAATTGTTCCTACCTAATGAGCCGTGAAAGTGTTGGAAAATTTGAAACTAAAAATGCCATGAATCATTCTGCCCTTTATTTATGTCTTTAAATACAAAGCATACAAACATTGTTTTTATCAATGAGGGTATTTTTGTCAATGAAAAAAAATATACATCTCTTTATTCATTTTCATGCAATGCATCTAAATAGAAATAAAGAAAAAAAAATATACACTTTCTATTCCTTTTCATACCATCCAAACAATCTAAATTCCTATTCTATTTTTATTATTTTTCTTTCTCTTTTATTTCATTCCTTACCATTTTTTACCACTCCATTTCCTCCCTTGTCCAAAGCATTAATGAACGACATGTTTCAAGTACAAGAGAGGAATTGAGAGGAATTGAGTTGTAAGGAAAAAAGATGATTCGTTCCCACCATTAATCAGCATTAGATGAAGATGCTTAACAATGAATATCATTTTAGTTACATGTTTAATATTATCCAAATTAATATTAATATTTTTTCTAATTTTTATAAATTTTTAATATAATATTAAAAATTATTTTTAAATTATTTTAATAAATTTTATTGTCAAATTTATAATATAAGATCTTCATATAAATAATTTATTGAATAAATATTTAATAAAATTATTTTTCAAACGTATCCTTAATATATATTATTGGAAGACGTTTTGATCTTTCTTTTTTTTAAGAAGTTGGAGTTTCTGTGTTTTTCTTTTCGGAGACATTTTACTAAGTCGTTAATCAAAGTATGAAATGACACCTTTACTTTTTGCTAAACATAATGTTCATAGATGTTCCTATTTGTATTTTGATGACATAAAAATATTTTTCAACAGACGGAAAAAGAGTAAAGACTAACGGCACTTAACAGCATGGAAATTTTATCTTTATTATCTGCAGGGCATAAAAACATGAACACAAATTTAATTTGCATATTAACAAATGTCAAAATGTTCAAACTCAATTTCTAATTTCTATTGCTTTTTAAAAGGGCATAGCTTGGAAGAGATCAAAGGGCGTATCCTTGATATCATCCTATCCTTTTCCTTCACGCAAAATTAGGAATAGATTATTTACCTAATTAAGTTAATTAAATTATCATCGCTTGCCAGGTATATAAGCCCTGTCAGTTGCATGAATGCTTCAACTACAACTCTTTTTTTTTTTTTTCCTTCTTAATCTTTCTCGTCTCTTCTTTCTCAATAATATGGCAAAAGTTAATAATATAAGAAAGTTTCATGACAAAATAAATTCAATTCCTTTTTACTTGTTACAGGTTTAACTCCAAGATCAGGTGGAATATATATGTCATTTCAAGCTTTCTTGTAGCTGGCCTTCACATGTCATTACACGCCAAAAAAACATTTTAGTTGATTTAATGAGACAATTAACCCTCTCTAGAAGTATGAACGTGTAAACATCGGACCTGGTCGACTATCTCAATCTGGAACTTTTAGATTATGAAAACTTTTCAATTGTAAAATCTTATTTTTAAGACCTTAGTTAAAGCGATAATTTTGAGTCATAGATGCTTCAGAAGAAATCAAATGAAGAAATTGTTTTAAAAACTAACATGTATAAGTTGATTTTAATTTATGTAAAAAGTATAATTTATTTATTTTTTCTATAAATATCAATAAAGAAATTTAGTGTAAAAGTTATATGGACATTTATACAGCCTAAGATTTTTTTTTCTTATCTACATTATATTAAAAAGTAAACAATGGCACACATATTTAGATAGAAATTGAGCAATACTTGATAACTCATATTCCATCCATTTCAAAATATCTTTAGAGTAAAGTCTTAATTAATTTATGTTTATTTTCAAATTTTGGATATATCTGTTATATAAATTAATAGAGTAAAAACATTCAAATGATCTTAATATTTTAAATAATTTAGTAAATGATAATTTATTCAAATACAAATATATTTTTCAACAATCCACGGTAATAGTCTAATGCCACAACGACTTCCCTTTTTTTATTCTTTTATTTTTATGAAATGACTTCCCTATATATTAAAGTTGTTAAGGGCTAGTGACGACTCTAAAATGTTGAATTCACGAGTATCCTTGTTGGCAATTTTAAATATTTTTCATCGGATAATTTACTCCAATAAATTAGTATACTTTTGTCAACAAATACTCTAATAGAGTTAATTAAAAACTATTAAATATATTTTATTTAAAATTATAAACCTTTTTTTAATATACTAATTTTTTTAGCTTAAAGACACTTGTTAACAAAATTTTGGCTAAATCATATTTTACATCATTAACTTATTTTTTGAATTTTGAATTCGATTCTTTAATTTTTTTTTTCTATTTCAAATCACTCATTTAACTTATCAATGTAAAGTTGAGTTTTTTGTCAATTTCATAACGGTTAACATTTTGCTGACGTAGCAATCAATTATTGTAGATAAAAAATAACATTTTAAAAATAAATGGATCAAAAGAATTTTTTGTGCAAATTTATACGTTCATGGAACCAACTCACTTAATTCTTATGCAGTATTTTTTTTAAAAAAATAATGCAACAAATTAACCAAATTTTGTTATAAAATAAATTAATTAAGGAAAAAAATAATTTTACCCTATAATTTATATATTTATTTTGTATATTACTACGAATTAAATATCTTATTTACAAAATTAATAATATTATCTATAATACTGCTTTTTTCTTCTATTATTCGGATAAACATCTATAATTTTGGTTATTTCATCCAACTAATATTTTTAAATAATATACTAAATTAATTTATAAAATTATAAATAAAACTTATTCATTTTAAATTTTAAATTTAATTTAAAAATTATATTAATTATACTTGTAATTTTATAGATTATAAAATTAAATATGAGATAACAAAAATTATACCATGTTGGTAAGAAAAAATTGAAAGAAGAAGAAAATAAAATTGTGGGCGAAATCATTATTTTTATAAGTAAAATATTTCAATTAGTAAAGAAAACAAAAAGTAAACCCAATAACATAAGAAAGGAATGAAAAAAAATATATTTAATATCTTAAATCTCAAACATAATAGTAAATATCGTATGTAAGATATATTTTATTAGTATAATTTTGATTAATAGAAGTGGTGTTTAGTAAATTTAATAGATAAGTTAGTTAAAAATTAAAAAATTAATAAAAAGTTGAAATATAAATATTGAAAGATGATTAATTATTAATTAAATTAAAAATATTTGCTAAAATTAATTATTAAAATAACAGATAAATATAAAATAATAAATAAAAATATAGTTAAATAATATATTAATATATGATAAGTCATATATATATAACAAAAATATTAAAATTTAATTAAATGAAACTCAATTTTTAAAAATAAAAAATATTTATTTTTTATTTATATAAATAAATTTTAATTAATTTTTTTTAAAAAATAGTTATTTTTATAGTTTGATTTTTTAACAACCGGTTCAATATTTTTAATAAATAAAATAAATAACATAAATTAAAATATAATATTTTATAATATAATATAAAATTATAATATTATTATAAAATAATCAAATAATATTAAATTTATAAAAGTAATAAATAAAAAAATTAGATTATAAAAATATATTAAAAATAAGAAAATATTTTAATTAAGAATAAAATATGTAAAAGTTACTTAAAATTATTAATAATCTTTGTTAAAAGTTAGTAGATGTTAAAATATATTATTTTATAAAAAAATATATATCTTAACAATTTTTTTTTCAATAATTTTAACTTTTAAATAGTTAAAATGATTTATCAAACATATTCATAATTATAAGATAAATTAATTTCTTAATCTTCTATTTATTTTTTAAAGCATTTTTATTATATTTTGTAGTATATTTTATGAAAAAATCAAATATACATGTTTATATTTAAATTTATATATAAAAATTAAATTTATATAAAATATCATTATTATTTATTAATTTTTTAAAATATTTCAATATAACTCATTTATTTATCATTTAGAATAGTTAATAATTAAAATAATAATAATAATAATAATAATAATAATAATAATAATGAAATTGATAGAAAATTCAGTATTGAAATATTGTAAACATTTACAAAGTTAAAGGATTGATTTGAAATAAAAAAATTAAAATATAAATTAAAAAATTTAAAATATAATTTAATTTAAATTTAAAATATGATTTAATTTAAATTTAAACTATTATAATTAATTTAATGGTAACAAATTAATTAATCTAAATTATTATTATTATTATTATTATTATTAAGTATAATTTAATCTAAAAAAATTTATATAATAGATATTTTATTTCTGTCTAGGCACGTCTTATCCAAAGGTTTGGTCAATTTCTAATAAAAAAAAAGATAAATAAAAAAAAGTAATGGCTCATATGATTCAATATTCAAAACTTTTGTATAACTGGATCGATGAAAGAGACCGTTGATGAATCAAAATAAGAGACGCGATGCTTGTGCACCCAACATAAGAAATTTTGCACGAAAGAAGAGTCCATAAAATGTTTCTTAATTTCTTATGAAATACAATACTCTTACTACTAATTTTTATAGCATCTTTTATAATTTATTCTTTCTTTATCTTTTAGCATCACGTCAATCATCTTTTCAACATTTTTTTTCTCCTATTTTTAGTTCTCTTATTTATAAAATATATTATTATTATTATATGAATACAGTTTCATTTTATTCTTATTATTGGCTACAATTGAAATACCAAAAATTTTTAATTACTAATTAAAATATTGAATAATTTTTGTTTTAAAAATAATATATATATAAATTTTATTTAATATCTGATAATGAAAAATACATAGAATGGTATAAGAAAGTCTTATGAAAGTGGATGGGAGGTTGTTTGTGTGATGACGCAATCATACGTGTAGTGGCCCAATTTGTTGTATACCTTACATTCCAATATCCATAAAAAGTGGTAATGGAACAAATGCATGCCGCTATCTTCTTTTCTTCTATGTTCTCTCTTGCTTTTTCCCTTTCGTATTCTTTTAAAATCCAAACATTTACCCATCATAGTGTCATGGGAATGCATCCTCTACCGGTCCCTCCGATTCTACCATATCTCTATCTCCTTTTCATTTTATGGATCATCTACCATCATTAATTCATTATCTCTACCATGCTATCATGTTATCTTCCACTTCACCCTCCTAATCTCATTTCCCTCATCTATTTTAATCAAAGCCCACTTTCAATTTTTTTTTTAATTTTATAAAAATAATATCATAAAAGACATATTTCATATTTTCATACTATGTATTATTCTGGAGTAATTTTATAATTATTTATATTTAATTCAATTATATTTTAGTTTTAACCGAACTGTCTATTCAATTATACATGATCCTACGTTGAGTTGTTACCAGAGTAGCAGAGGATTTTCAAGGGCATTTCCATATCAGTGACTTATAAGCATTTATTAAAGATTTAGTAAATAATTTTTAAAAAAATATTAATTGATTTTACACATCTAAAATCAGTAATATTTTATTTTAAAAAATATTTATTATATTAAAAGTATAAAAATATAATAAATACTTATTTTTAATATAATTAATATTTTTAGGTGTTTAAAATAAGTTCTAAAAGGTGAGTTTAATAAAATAAATTTTTTAAAATCATTTAATTAGTATCATTAAGATTATGAGTAACCATTTCCCCATTTTCAAAAGGATTTAGCTATATTTGGTAGTAAAGGTCTTGGCCTTTTTAAGATAAAGAGATGCATTTTATAAAATAAAATATGTTTATAATTATTAATTAAAAATTCAACAATTTAAAAATATTAAAGATTCAACAGTTAATTTATTTAATTTTAAAATTTAAAAATATTAAATATAAAAATTTATAAATTTAATATTTAATGTCAATTAATGGTATCATATATCAAATTCTAAAACTAATTATTAGCTTAACTATTATTTTTTAATTAACAATTATAAGTCAAGTTTATTGTCTCAAGTATACAACATTTGTTTTCACAATAGTTGTTTATTTAGGTGAGCATTAATTCATCATTGAGTGATTGACTATGAAAGTCAAACAAATATCCACCCCCATTTTTGGGTAGTTAATAGTTCCTAAAAACTTCCCATTATCTGCATGAAGAAGGGAATACCAATAACAATTGTTATTAGGAGCTGGCGAACGTTCTTGCATGAGTTGTGAGTAGAGGACATGATAGATCTCTTCTTTTTCCATGTGGCAGTGCTTGCACGTGTAAAGCATCCAATATAACTTGATCTTGCCGACAGGGTGGGTGCACACACGTGTTTGCCACGCTACGTATAAGGGACCGAACAAGTGGCTAAAAAGCGTTGCTGAGTTGGATCTGTGAAAACACAATGGGAATGGGACAAACACATTTCCCATACATACATAACGCCCAAAAAGCAAAAGAGATAATGAAGGATAAGCTTAGG